>OY723395.1:8392424-8823924 GCA_963210295.1 Ophion ellenae | reverse complement strand
AATATCTATATGGATATAGATATAGCGTATAGAGATATCTATCTGGTTATAGATATGGATATTGAAATGTCTATATAGATATACAGGGCAGGAGGCAATTAAAATACCTCCCGTGACCAACAGACACGGGGAACAAACCTCGATAACAAATGAATATGGGAAGTCCAATAAAAGGATATACCGATAAGGGTGCAGGTGCACGGAACCCCAGTACCGGCGCCTTCAGGGAGTGGACCAAGCGGGCTCCCGGGCGTCGTCATCGAACAACCGCAGTACCACGGAGGTGGGCCACTTGGCCTCCATGCGCACAATGTTTCAAGTGAAGAAAAGGAAGACAGGTGGAAACCGAAAGGAGATTTTGAAGTTGGTGGAGAGGTACGGAAAGACGCTGGAGAGCCTAGCCTCTTTATCCAGCAGAAGAAAACCTCCACAAGGAGATCCAGCGGTGGTTCCTATGCATACCAGTACTTGGAAAGGTATAGAGGACCTCGTAGCATGGAGTGCAAAGCCACAGGCGGCAACGTTGACTGGAGGAACGCAAACCACGCCGACCATAAGCCAAGCGAAATCGACTTTCCCTAACAAGGAGAGGAACGATGAAGGCATGGACGTGGGCGGTACCTCGACGCAAGTAAGCAAGGCGAAGAGGAAAAAGCGGGTTACACCGACGTCGACCGACGGAAAGGAGCCGAAGGAGAAGCAGCTGGTGGAGCCATTGGCTGGTCAATCCGAGGATAAGGGCGAGAGATCAGAGCAGAAGTGCAGACTGCGCGAAAGAAGAAAAGATCGCACAAGATATCCGAGAAGCAGCCACAGAAGAAGGCGCAGAAACCTCGCGAACGGCCGGATCTGCCCAACGCTCTCGTCATCCACAAAAAGGGTGACTTGAGCTATGCGGAGATCTTGAGTCGTATAAAGAAGGATCCGGCGCTCAAAGATGCAGTGAATGCATCCAAAAGGTACGCAGAACGAACGCGGGAGATCTGCTGATCGTTCTGAATAAGGAGAGCTCAGCCAAAGCACCGGAATTGCGAAACCAATTCGAAGGTGTTCTTGGTGAATCAGCAACGGTCCAGAGTAAAGTCCAGGAAGTTGATCTGGAGATGAAGGACCTGGAAGAGGACGCGACGAAGGAGGAGATATCGGCGGCCCTGCAGAGAGTCTTGAGACCGATTATTCAGTCACGGAATACTCTCTTAAGTCTCTGCGTAAAGCATATGGCAGAACTCAGACCGCGTAATACGATTCATGGTGCCTGGTGCCCGGAAACTTCTGGATACAGGAATCATCCGAGTCGGCTGGTGTAATTGCAGAATACGAGAGGTGGTGAGACCACCAAAGTGTTTCAAGTGCTGGAAATTTGGACACTTATCACGGAACTGCAAGAGCAACGTCGACCGGGCTAAAGACTGCATCAAGTGCGGTAACACTGGCCACAAAGTTGCCGAATTCACAGCAAGTGCAAAGTGTGTCATATGTGCAGAAGCGGGCGATGGGGCACCCACAGCCCACATCGCAGGTAGCAGCCGGTGTCCAGCGTATACGCGGGCTCTCCAGGCTCTCCAGGCACTCCAAATACGATGCGAATGAGAGTACTCCAGCTGAACCTCAACCATTGTGAAGCAGCACAGGACCTGCTCATGCAGACTGTGCGCGAGCTGAAGCCTGACTTGGCGATACTCTCGGAACCATATAGACATCTAGACACCCAACCTTGGGAAGTGGGAACCTTGGAATCTGACACAAGTGGGAAGGCCGCAATTTGGTCCTGCGGAAAACTTCCATTTCAGGATCTTGCGAGTCGCACGGAAACTGGTTTTGTGAAAATAAAAGTCAAAGGAGTTCATTTCTACAGTTGTTACGCACCGCCTAGTCTGACGACTTATGAGTTTGAGAATTTTCTCGACAACTTAGTCGCAGACGCTAAGCAACGCTTCCCGGTAGCCATAGCCGGAGATTACAACGCGTGGGCTGTGGAATGGGGTAGTAAAGTGACGAACAGCAAGGGCCAAGCTCTGCTTGAGGCTATGTCCTTATTGGATGTAGTACTACTTAATGCAGGTACAAAGCCCACTTTTGTTAAAGGTGAAGCCTCCGCTATAGTAAACCTCACTTTTGTGAGTAGTAGCCTGGCAAGGGGAAACCAGTGCCACTGGGTAGTCAGTGATATCTACACTCACAGTGATCATCAAGCGATTCTCTGGGAGATTCGCGGAGACTTCAGCAGAACAGCAAAGGCACCGAAGACAAACGGGAAGGGCTGGAAAGCGAAAATGTTTGACGCGGACTTGTTTCGTGAAACTTTTGACACCAGCCCCCTCGCAGCCGAAAGTGCAACCGAGAAGGTCGAGGTGGTCATGCAGAGGGTCACCGAAGTATACGATGCCACAATGCCACGGAAACGTAATGTCGACTTCCGACCCGCGGTACACTGGTGGAGCGAACAAATTGCCGGCCTCCGAAGGCAGTGTCATCGAACTCGCCGCCTAGCGCAACGAGCTCGAGGCAAACGCTCGTTCCCCGATTTGGAAGAACAGCACAGGAAGGCGCGCTTGAAGCTTAAAAAGGCTATCAAGCAGAGTAACGCTGAAAGCTGGGGCGAACTGCTCAGCGAGGTGGAAGATGCTCCCTGGGGCAGGCCGTACAAAGTAGTAATGACTCGGCTGAAAAGCCAGCCAATCCATTGCCTGTGGACGCAGCTCTGCTGGAAAAGATTGTTTCACATCTGTTCCCTGAGCAACCCGAGGAGGACTATTAGCTCGAAGAGGACGTCGATGAAGACATCCCAGCCATTACTGAAGAAGAGCTTCTTACGGCGATTGCCAGGGTGGGCAACAATAAAGCCCCCGGCATGGATGGGATACCCAACATCGCACTCAAGGCAGCGATCAAGTTGGCACCGGCAATATTCCTGGGCATGTACAATGCGTGTCTCAAGGAAGGAATCTTCCCGGACAAGTGGAAATGGCAGAAGCTAGTGCTCCTCCCGAAATGGAAAAATTCACCGGACCAACCTTCATCCTATCGTCCGCTCTGTATGCTGGATACCGCGGGAAAGATCTTCGAGCGCATCATCCATAACAGAATTGAGAAGGTCGTGGACCCTCTACTGGCGGAGGGCCAGTTTGGCTTCAGAAAGTAGCGCTCTACTCTGGATGCCATTAATACAGTGGTGAAGCAGGCGCAGGAGTCGACTGCGGGGAAACGATGGGCAAGAGGGTCCAAGAAGTACTGCGGAGTTGTCGCTCTCGACGTCAAAAACGCTTTCAACTCGGCGATATGGAAGTGTATCATGGATGCCCTAAAAACATTAGGTGTACCATGGTACCTACGGAGAATAGTGGCGAGTTACCTGTGTAATCGGTGGCTCATGTACGACACAGAGGATGGACCAAAGACGTATAGGGTGACTGGAGGCGTTCCTCAGGGCTCTGTACTTGGACCGCTTCTGTGGATCATCATGTACAATGATCTGCTGCTATTAAAATTGCCGAAAGGAGTGTCCATCGTAGCGTTCGCAGATGACGCGGCGCTGATTGTCATCGCCAAATTCCTGGACCAAATCACCGCACTCTTCGGCGAAGCTTTCGCCAAGATAAAGGAATGGATGTCTTCTGTTGGACTGCATCTTGCAGCCCACAAAACAGAAGTACTCCTCGTATCCAGCAGGAAGGTGATGGAAACGGTGACGCTCAGGGTTGGAAACTCCGAAATCACATCCCAAGCGTTCATTCGGTACCTGGGTGTGATTCTCGACGCGAGGCTGAACTTCAAAGAGCAAACCGAGCAGATCAGCAGAAAGGCCGCTGGGGTGGCTACCACACTGGCGCGACTCATGCTTAATGTTGGTGGCCCCAGACAGAAGAGGAGGAAACTGCTGTCATCAGTGACGACCTCAGTGCTCACCTATGGCATACCCATATGGGCTGATGCACTGAAAATCCAGGAGTACTGCAGGAAGGCTGCAGCAACGTATCGCGTCAGTGCCTTGAGGGTAGCCTGTGCGTTTCGCACTGTTTTCGAGGACGCTATCAACGTTATCGCGGGAATACTGCCCATTGAGGTGCTTGCCGAGGAGCGTAGATCGATGTACCAGCAGAAGGGAGCTAGAAACCCCAGTTATGCAAGGACAGAAGCGAGAGCAACCAGTCTCAACCAGTGGCAGACGATGTGGGATGCTTCTCCCAAGGGAAGGTGGACACATCGACTAATCCCGAAGGTGGAGATATGGGTGAACCGTCTACACGGGGAGCTCAACTATTATCTCACTCAAGTGATCTCAGGACACGGCTGTTTTCGGGCTTATCTCTATAAGTTCAATTATGAAGATTCCCCGGACTGCCCAGCATGTGTAGCAGTCGAGGAGAACGCTGAACATGCATTGTTCCAATGCCCACGTTTTAGTGCCTCCCGCGCGATAGTCTAGGATCAGCTGGAGACACGCATCACCCCGGACAACCTGGTTGAGTTGATGCTGAAGCCAGCAGACGCATGGACAGCGGTATCGGTCTATGCTGCCGCAGTGATGAAGGAGTTGTGACGTGCAGAACGTGCGAGGAAGAAGACGACGCCGGAAGACCAGGCAGTCATAGATTCAATCAGCGACACGAACCCCTAAACCACTCATAACATCTAGAGTGGAACGGGGGATGTAAGGTCGTCTGACAACACTGCAGGAAGAGCTACGGCTAAGGCCTCTCCCGCGATGTAATACCTAGCGGTCGTCCCGCGAGAGAATTTGTAAGGCCACAGAGGAATTGGGGTTTTTAGTCGGTGCAAGCCCGACACACGGCAATTATTTGCTACGGTGCGGAGGCATTTTCCCGCTAAACCTCTTTAAAAAAAACACACACACTCACACACTCACACACACACGCACACACTCACTCACACACACACACACACACACACACACACACACACACACACACACACACACACACACACACACACACACACACACACACACACACACACTCACACACACAGACACACTGTTTTTTTATTTGTTTGGGTTTATAGAGTCGTCCATTTTAACAGTATTGAGCCACTTCTTACCCTTCAAGACTGATTTTTGAACATTTTGTCCCTTACGAAGGCTGGCTACACAAATGCCCAGCGTAACTAGAGATTGTGAAGGAAAACATGTTTCTTGCGAGCCTCCCGAAGCTTTATTCCTTCTGAAGAATTTGCATGCAGGAAAACAATAAAATAGTTTTATTCCATTTGAAATACTTAAACTTATTTTCCTTCACAATCACTGGTTACGCTGGGCGTTTTTGTAGCCAGTCTTCGCAAGGAACAATCTAGGCAAACATCAGTTTCGAAGGGTAGAAAGTACCTCCATAATATTCAAAGTGACTAGTCTTATGCAAAAGTTCAAATTCAGACTAACTTCCTGTCACACCAGTGTACTTACTTTACGCCTGAAATAGTTATTGCGAAGAAAGATTACAGCGGACCGAACAGTGGCCAGATTGACTGTCGATTCGTGTCAACCTAGTAACTGTTGGCATTATTGAGCCACTTCTTGCATTGAAAGATAAATCGTCTAACTGTGAAGAGTGGCTACATAAATGCCCTGCATAGCCAGTAATTGTGAAGGAAAATAAGTATTTCGTATGAAATAGAACTATTTTCTCTTTTTTCCTGCATCCGGAATCTTCAGAAGGAATAAAGCTTCCGGAGACTTAGCGGAAACCTGTTTTCTGCTACAATCACTGGTTACGCCGGACATTTCTTTAGCCAGCCGTCGCAAGGGACAATCTGTGCTAAGAACCGCCTCTAAGGGTAATAATGGTGAAAGTTACTAGTTTGACACGATGGTTCAAAGTCAATCTGATCACTGTTCGGTCTGCTGTAATCTCTCTTCGCAAAAATTATTCCATGCAAAGAGTAATTACACCGGAGTGGACAGAAAGTTGGTCTGAATTTAAACGTTTGCATGAAACTAGCGAGTCAAGCCTATTTGTTTGAACAATTTAAAATCGCAATTTTCCACTGTTCTTCTGTGGAGCGAGTGTCTAGCGATCCCCATTGCTAGAGAATTCGATCCTCGTAGAACCTTCTGAAGATAAAAACCGACGGACAGTGTTGCATCCTAGCGAATGGTAAAAGAGACTCTTCTTTCGGTTATTTCCAGTATCCCCATTTGCCGTCACAAGTTTGATGTATGTATTGAGACGTATCGGTCCGTCTCATGCGCGACCCCCCCCCCCCCCCCCCCCGCCTGATATGTCACGAAGAACTTGCGATTTGTTGCAATCCACTGGAGTTGTAAAATCCAGCGCGTTTATGATACGACGAGGATCCAAGACTTCAATGGTAAACTTGAAACTTAATAAATAATACAGTTGTTGTTGTGTAAATGAAAAATGAGAAATGACTTAGCTTTGATGTGTAAATTTAAGATATGGTTGACTCGGCAACCATTCAGTTTTGTTGAGAGTTGTTCACGTTCAGTTCGACTGTTGGACTGTCTGTTATTTTTCAGCAATAGACAATTCTCGAACTTGCCTCCCTCTTTCCAAAATTTGAAAGAGACGCCCACCGAAATAAATCGCACAACCTCATTGGATCTTTAAATTCCTGGAACAATTCACCTATTGAATGGTGGACCATTTAAGGTTTAACATCCCCCCCCCCCCCCCACAGATATTGGCGAGTCGACCGCGATACGTGGGTCCGCATCTGCTTGCGGAAAACCCTTAGCGAGAAAAAAACTGCAATAAAACGTTGGCGACTCAAAACTGACCGCTATAAACCCTTCGTTGGCGCGACTGGCCGAGAGACTCGTGGATCCTTTCTGATAATGAACGATCTGGTCGCCAGGCAAATCCACGTATCTTCCCGGCTCCAAATGAGTTTTTGAAATTCTAGAGATCAAAAAGCATGCGGGTATACTAGATTGTACGATTATTTGAGGATACGCGATATTTCGAGTAATACAAAAACCGCTAAACCTTTCTTTTATATAGGTTTGGAAATGTTCGTGTGCCTACCGGCTATTGTGTGTTTTAGTATTTTGTTTTGTTATATGGGCTTCAACCAGGCAGCCTCTTATGCGACGCTCCACCGCCACTTATTCCAAGACGCTATGTTGACAAGTGCAGTCACTGCCGTCAAACTCTCTCGTTGGCAAATGAGCAGAAAAGGGAACCAGTGGTGCCATCCCTCGGTGAGCACCCACAGTACAATATAAAATTTGAACAACAAAAGAGACGGGAGACAATATTGAAATAACATTTATTACGAAAAGGCCCTTAGGAACGGGAAGGAATGAGCGAGAAACGAGAAGTATAAAAGGGCCTTCCTGGCGGCAGGAAGGCAATTCTTGTTCAAAGTCCAACTCTGACGCAAGTCCAGAAAAGAACATAAGTCTGAGTTCAAGAAGCAAGGATAGTGTTCGGATTAAAGAAAGCCTAAGGGTGGAAGACGAATAAAAGAGTCAAGTCCGGAGTCTCCGACTAGGGAATCGAGTGTCTATAGTAACGAATATAGGTCCACGCCGAAGAAGCTAGGAAAATATTCGCGAAAGGATGGTATTGGTTCCGAAAGGAGAAAAAGGAGAATAAAAGTTAAGAATTAAAACGAGGATCGGTGGCTGGAGTACTGAAAATGCATAAGTCCAGGTGGAAAAAGGCTGGAGTGTGCCCTAATAAGGAAAGGCAGATTTCAGGAAAAAAAAGAGGAGGAAGAAATTGAGAATTTGAAATTAAAAGATAGAAGTCCCAGCTAACCAAGCGTCGCGAAATAAATGTAAAATCGTCGATCTTTAAATTCGGACGTTTAAACAGAGAGAGAAGGGAAAAGAAGCAGCGGTATTCCAACGAGAGCAAGAGAGAAGAAAAGAAAGCAAAAGGGCTGTGGCCGAGCAATACCAAAACGGTAAAGATCCTAAATTTGCGAACTCACCCACACGCGAATAAACTTAGACCGTACACCGAAATACACATGGACACAAAATTGGAGCAAACGGCTCAAGAGACACACCACACACACGCACGTACATATTACACATACCCCAAGCAACATCGATGCAGATTTTGGTCAATGCGACAAACCAACACACATACAGCGAGATAAGCATCCACACAAAACTATTCAAGCAAAGGCTGAGCGTGGCCATTATAAAAGAGAACGGTCAAAATTCGGAGAAAACGACAATACAGGTGCCGGGCAACGTAAGAGGCCGTGCCCTCGTGAAGAGCCGTGTAGGCCCGCCCACGAATATCGTCTCTATGCCAGACGTCAGGTGACAAAACAAAAAACATGCATCCGCGGTAAATCGAAATTTACAGGATTCAAATTTAACGTACACGATTTGGGGAGGAATTTATAATAAAAAACGATTTCTTTTGCGAGATTAAAAGGTCTTAATTAATTTGCTCCCTAGTCGATTCCCGAATCCAATACATTTAATGTAATTAGGGGTTACCCGTTACTGTATAAACCTAAGATCAAGACGCGTAACAGGACAAAAAAGGACATCGTGCGTACGTTCCGCACGCACATTCAAATAACAGCGATATATGCATGATACCAGCACCTTAGCCATCGGATTTCCCTATCCTCTTGGCTTTCAACAAGAATGCGGTCCTTGGTACATATTCCACAAAATTTCATCAACAAAAATTTAAACACTGGCTCGAGAAATACGGAGGTCTACTCCTCCGGACTTCAACAAGAACATGATCTTGAGCACATATTCCACGAAGAGCTGTCGAACGAAAAATCAAACAGCAACTCGATCGACAGACTCCAAAAACCTTACGTTGGCCCATCTGCATGGGGACAAAGGGAAGCCTGCATGATTCGACCCGGTAACCAGAGCGGAGTGTGGTAAAAACCAGAAAACATCCGGGCCGTCCGAACCAAACGGTCGTCGCACAATCGCGAACGACTCCGCGTCAAATTTTGGCTACGCACCTCATGCGCTCACGATTAACGAAGGGAATGAAGAGCATATTTTTCCTTCCATCAGCACCATTATTTCTAAGAAGAGGAACAAAACATTGATTCCTACTTTATCGAGAATCGAATGCGGATCCAGCAACCTAACGAGTATCTGCAACTCACTTCCATACGAATCGGTCTTTTATCGATCCTTATACGAACAGTCTTCATTTTTGGAGTCTCGAAAGTTTTATTTTACACTTGTATAATTTCTATCCTCGTTCCGCGCGGAACAGTCTAGATCCGTCGTCCGAGCATCAAGTTCATATTTTAATTCACACATAGTGCTTTTCGTACTAAACACAATAAGGAAACACACACCGGCGTAAAATCTTGCGAGCGTCTCACCAGCGATTGTACCAGCGAGCGCACCAGGCCAAGAGCGTAGGCTTGTATTGCGAGCGATAATAAACAATCAAGCGACCGAGCGAGCCCCGAACGCCCAACTAATGTAAGCTGACATTATTTTTCTTTTATCATTCATCGTAGCCCTAATCACTTTAACTCACCTAGTATCGTATAATAAATAAAACCGTGTCAATCACACAAAAAGTCTGTCGAATTAAGCTTAAAACACCTACCCAATCCCGGAATGTTCGTAACGTCACGTTACTCACATACACATCCCCTTTTTAACCTCATCCCGTGCTATTGCGCTAGGCGTAGGCAATAAAAAGGAAAATGGGAAAATAAATTTTATCACCTCGTCCCTCCCGGATGTGACAAGACAGAGGATGCTCAACATGTTTGTTGAAACAATACGTATGAATGTTGACTTTTACCACTCGTTTAGAGAGTAAGTCTTTTGCGATCTCGTTCGCTCGAGAATTCGGCAGAAATCAAATTCACCGACGATAAACGGCATCGAGAAACCAAAAATTGCTCAAGCTTATTTGTTTAAATCAATGTAAAAATAATGGTAAAATGTGACCACCCTTCTACGGACGAGTCTCTTGCAATGCCGTTTGCTAGAAACTTCGACCGTAAGCAGGTTTCCACCGTTGGCCGTCGCGACCGTCAGAAGTTTGATTTCGATCGAAATCTGGAAAAGCATTATTGCTAAGAACGCGCTCTGTCAAAACGTAGTGACGTTAATTTTATTGAGTTGTTCAAACAGATGGATTCCGATACTTTCGTCTTTTGAACGACGCGTAAGGTCGCTTAATTAGATTTCATCTGAATTCTCTCGCGGTCGAGATCCCAAGAGACATGCTGTATAGAAAAGCGGTAAAATGTTGCGATTTTAAATCGTTTGAATAAATAGGTTTGTGCAGCATGTATGTGGGAATCAAGAGAGGGTGAAGGAGAAATAATCAACTAGTAACATTTGTTTAGTGATTAAAAGGAAAGGAACTGGATAACTTTATTAAAATTAGTTCAATGGTAACATGTCAATAGCTTTATAGTTTTAAGGCTTTCACGGCTGTTTATGTAATGAGAAGAGTATGTGGCTTCCGGATGGAGGCCGTGTTGAGGATCAGCGTTTTGCCGACGTTTCGAAAACGTTACAGTCTGCATCATCAGGACTGAGAGCTGCGATACTGAAGCTCTCGTGTCTCTGGTATTCCTTCTATAGTTGCAGCCATCGTTCCAGATCACTGCACCATCCAATCAGATGTTTTAATTGATCAGTTGGTCAATTAAAAAACCGGAAGGAAACCAAATAGGATTGACGTGATATCCTTCATCTCTGTTTAGATTGTCCAGATGTTTTCGGATTTCCAAGCCTTCTCGGTGTTTCCTGGCAAAAAAGCTGTTTGATGGGGCCAGACTTTGGGCTTTGTCGAACTGGATGACATGACGAGTCTCCATCCAATGTTCGGCAAGCGCTGATTCGGATTTTCCGATCAGCTATTTTTCTTTTTAGATTTGGTATCATTCTTTCGATGTTGCCTGGCTTGTAGCCATTGTCTCCGAAAGCTTTGGCCTGGTCCTAGCGAGGACACCAACACGTACAAGAAATTATCACGTGACCCCACATCGAGTATAGAATCGAATACAACAACACTTCTAAAGAAGGCTGGTCTATCGGAAAATCTAACTAAAGCCCTTACATCCAAGGAATCCCTACCACCCAGGCTTTACGGTCTGCCAAAAATACACAAAAACAACATCCCACTGAGGCCCATTGTTAGCGACATAGGCAGTCCTACATATTACAGGGCACGTTTTCTCTGCAAACCTTTGCAGGAAATCGTAAGCCTCAACAACTCCTATATCCAAAGCTCCCGGGATTTTGTGAAAAAGACCCAGTCTATCAAGGTACAACCAGAAGACATTTTAGTTAGTTTCGATGTTGTATTCCTGTTTACAAACGTTCCAACCAATGAAACCCTAAGCATAGTTAAAAATTCCAAAAAGTTGCCCCCCCCCCATAAAACATTGCCTAAACTCTACATACTTCCAATTTCAAACCCGGTTTTATGAACAAACATCAGGCGCAGCCATGGGTTCCCCTATTTCCCCTATCATTGCCAACATCATTATGGAGAACTTCGAGAACAGAATTCTGCAAGAAGCTTCCCTCAAGCCTGGTTCCGATATGTCAATGACACCTTCGTCATTTGGAGTCAGGGCAAAGAAAACCTCAATCATTTCTTAACCTTCCTCAACTCCCAGCACCCCAATATTCAATTCACCATGGAAATAAAATGGGACAATCAAATCCTTTTTCTGGATGTACTGGTTCCACGGAAAAGCGATGGCACTTTGGGCCATAAAGTTTACCGGAAGCCAACGCATACGGATAGACACCTCCACGCTTCGTCCCATCACCACCCTTCCCAAAAACAGTCGGTCATAAGTTCTCTGGTCTACAGAGCTCTAGCGATCTCCGAACCAGACTCCCTGGAGGTTGAACTAGAAAACCTACGAAAAGCTTTAGGAGACAATGGCTACAAGCCAGGCAACATAGAAAGAACGATAAAAAATCTAAAAAGAAGAATAGCTGATCCGAAAACGGTTACAGCACCTGATGGGGAGAATGAAGGACAAATAACCGCAACAACTTCCCTTCCATACCTTCAGGGCATAACCGATCGCATAGGCAGGGTCCTTGGAAAACATGACGTGCGAGTCATCTTCAAACCTCAAAAGAAACTAGCACAAGTGATTCCGAGTGCAAAAGACCAAAGACCACCATTAAGTGCACCAGGAGTATACAAGATACCCTGCTATGCGGTAAAGTGTACATAGGAGAAACCGGGAGGAAGATCAATACACGGATCAAAGAACACCAGCGGTGTATCAAATATGACCATATTACACAATCAGCGCTGGCCGAACATTGGATGGAGACTGGTCATGCCATCCAGTTCGAAAAAGCCCAAAGTCTGGCCCCATCAAACAGCTATTTTTCCAGGAAACACCGAGAAGGCTTGGAAATCCTAAAACATCCGGAAAATCTAAACAGAGATGGAGGATATCACGTCAATAGTATTTGGCACACCGTCCTTCCGGTTTTTTAATTGACCAACTGATCAATTAAAACATCTGATTGGCCGGTGCAGCGATCTGGAACGATGACTGCAACTATATAAGGAATACCTGAGACACGAGAACTTCAGTATCGGAGCTCTCAGCCCTGTTGATGCAGACTGTAACATTTGCGAAATGTCGGCACAACGCTGATCCTCAACACGGCCTCCATCAGGAAGCCCCATACTCTTCTCATGTCAATAGCTTGCTGCTCGTATTAGCGTTTTGCCAATGACTGACTCTCTTCTCGCTTGTCAATCTATTCCAAGGCCGACTCGCAACCTCCGTTCTCGGAACTTGACCCCACATTCGGCCATTCCTGCGTTGCTCCGGTCCCCGGAGGATAACAAAAATATGGTTTCATATGATCTACCGCTGCGGTTGTCACTCTAGGACCGTCACCTTCGCTTTCACGTGTGACTTCGTAACGGCCGCACCCTTTAACTCGGGAGACCTTATAAGGACCAAAATATTTATCTCGTATGTTCGACCCATGATCAAACTGAGTGCGTTTTATGGCTACGAAGTCTCCCACTTGATACGACTTAGCTGCTTTGCATCGGCCATCATGCAGCTTCTTGTTCTCCATTTGGATAGCTAAAATATTCTCCTTTGCGATTGCTCGTAATTTTCCCCGCTTATCGTCGAACAGGCTGATAAACTCCTGTTCTATCAATGTTTTTAACTCGATGTTGTCTTTCTGTCGCAATTTCACTCCTACTTACAACTCGAACGGGGTGGTACCGATACTCCGCTGATACGTGCTATTGATTGCACATTGCACCTTGTCGACATTGCGGTACCATTTGATGGGATCATCTCGCGATAACGTCGTAGGAACGGGAATGATGATGCGGTTAATTCGCTCACCTTGCCCATTTCCTCTTGGTACGCCCGTCGCGATGAGTATGTGTTCAACGTTCTCTTCCGTACAATAATCATTGAATTCTGCTGATGTAAACGCTGGACCCCGATCACTGATGATCCGCCGAGGATTTCCGAAAACTTTTTGCTGACTTCTTAACTTTCTACTACTTCCTTGGCTGTTGTGGACTTGGTAGGATAAATCCAAGTAAATTTGGAGAATCCGTCAACAACGACGAAAAGATGTTTATACTTTTTCGTCGACGCTTCCATAGGCCCGATATGGTCGACGTGATAGACCGATAGAGGGACCTCTCCTTTTGGTAGTGGTCTTAAATCACCTCTTTTCTTGCCGCTCTTAGCTTCTGCAAGTATGCAAGGGACACAGCAGCTTATGTATTCCTCGAGCTTTCGTGTTAGATTCGGAATGTGATATTCTGACTCGATCATTTCCGTCATTTTCTTGACTTTGAAATGCCCGTTTTCATGCGCCTTCCTTATTTTATCTTGTTCCATACTCATAGGTAACGCGATAAGATTTCGGTCACCAACTTGTTTCATCAGAACTCCGTTTTCGCAAATGTAGCCCTGGTAAGGCTCTGTTTCTAAAATCTGTTTGATGACCCTGTTCTCTCCTCCTTATTTTGTTGTTGCTGTACCGTTGATGGGATTTTATTCACGATAGCCATCACAGGGTAACGACTGAGGGCGTCAACATGTTTGAGGCGAGTAACCGCACGATGTTCGACTTCGTAGTCGAACTCTGCACCTCGCCACCTTCGGAGAAATATCGTTCTTGTGCAGCGTTTTTTGTAATGCCGCACAATCAGTTACCAACTTAAACTTCACACCAAGGAGGTAGACTCGAAATTTTTTGACTGCTTGGTTTACGGCCAACGTTTCGAGCTCGTACGAGTGCAGCTTCTTCTCGGCTTCCGATGTTTTACGGCGCATGAAGTAGACCACGGAGAAACGATCATCTTCTTTGGTTTTTTTTGTAAATGTGCTGCTCCATATCCTTCCTTGCTGGAGTCTTCAAAAACTCAAATTGGCCATCCGGTGTCACGAATGATGTATATTGGATACTATCGGCTGCCATCGGTACATGAAAGAACTCATTCTTGAGGTCTAAAACGGAAAATATGTATGTGTTCGCGAGGGCATCGATACGGTCGTCGATTAGTGGCATCGGGAATCTGTCTCTGGTTATCTTCTTGTTCAATTGTCGATAATCAATGCACACACGATACTTGCCGTTTTTCTTTGGTACAATCACCACGGGATGTTGGCGAATACGACGAGAACCGTAGGGTGGGTTAGGGCGTACTCCAACAATGTGGCGGCAGTGGAGGACGAAACAAAAAAAAACTCCTTTACAAATAAAGATATTTATTTTTATCTCAACAAGGTAGGGAGAAGAACAAAGAATTAAATCAATTTAACGAAATTAGAAACAAACTATACATGTATTGTACACGCAATAAACCGATTTAATATCTACGAGCTAGCTGCGTTTAAGGGGAAGAGAGAGAGGGGGTAGGATATTTGCCACCTTTCCGTGGACAGTGGGGATTGCCACCTTTCGGTGGTCAGGAGGGCGGTGCCACCTTTCAGCGGACGGAGGGGATTGCCACCTTTCGGTGGTCAGAGGGGATTGCCACCTTTCGGCGGACAGAGGGGATTGCCACCTTTCAGCGGTCAGGAGGCAGCTCGGTAAGCACTGCTCCCGAGGCGAGCCGCGCTCCCCGTCTTATGGGCCAGCGCGTACCATGAGGAGAGTCGGGCGCCTCGAGCGCGTTGGCGAGAGACCGAAGCTTCAAAAAGTCGAAGCAGAACTCTAGATATACTGTGGTGCGTGGGTTTCCCACCACGGCGCTGGAGTCGCCCGTTCTTCTGGACAAACTCAGAACTCGCGGGATGCCCGTCTTAGCGCCGTAGACGCTTGTATTTCGAGTAAAAAAAATAACACGAGGTGTCGATTCGTGTACCGCGTGTATACATCGTCGCGTATGACAGCTCGTCACCTAGAAGTTTTATAAAGTGTTTAATTATGATTTTAATTAATTATTATCGCGAAGGTTTAGGGTTTTTTTGTTGTTTAGATTAAGAAGGTGCAGGGATAAAGACGACAGCCAAAAATTTGTTTGATTTGGGCATCCAGGATCGCTTTTTCTTTCACGGGGAGTCGTCGCGGTTTTAAACAAACAGGCGTGTCGTCTTGGAGTACAATTTTCGTTTCTATGCTCGTTTGAACTTCTTTTCGGGGGTTATGCCCCTTAATAAGTTTCTAAACCTTTCCACGATAATGACCGGTAACGCCCACAGACCCTATTTCGACGCAGTTCACACAGGGTAGTTCTTCTGGGCTGTTTCCGTCACCATCCCCGTTCCTGATTCTTGAGTGCTAGGTTTCTCCATTGGTAATTTTCCGATCGTAACATAACCACCTCGGATATTAACGTCCATCCTTCTCGTTAATTCTTTTCCGAGGAGCATGTCGTGGCACATGGCATAATCGGGTACCACGTAGACGTCACCGGTAAAGGATTCCCTCTGCATTGTCATGGTAACGGATCACATTCCGACAGCTTTTACGGTCGCTCTTCCAAAACATTGGAATGCTTTCCCAGTCGTTTTTAATTGCGGGGTGCCAATTCTCTTATATTCGCTTTGTTTTAGCATTGATTGTTTTGTTCCTGTGTCGATCATTGCTCGTATTGCTGCCCCGTTGATCTCGACGATTATTTCATCGTCTGTCGCAGGTCGGTCGATCGCTGTCACTACGTTTACGTGACTGTTCTTTCGCGACAGTTCCTTTTCATCACACTTTGAAGCGATATGCCCAAAATTATTACATCTGAAACACTTCGGTCCCCTAGTTTTCTCTCAACATTCACGTGCGATATGGTCGGTTGAACGACAACTAAAACACCTCGAGGTTTTCTTGTTTCCTGATTTTACCTTTTCATCAACTTTCTTTATTTCTTTAAATTTACGTGTGGTCAGATCACTCGGTTGTTTCTTTTCACCCTTTTCTTTCATTCGATCGTATTGTTCTAAATTTTTCCGTAATTCCGTGATAGTCGAGGCGTTGTATAAAATTGTTTTATTGATTTCTTTATCTATTACTCCATCGATAATATACTGTATAATCGCTTCTTCCTCGATTGAACCTTGATTCGCGATCTCACTCATGGCGTACACATACTGTCGCGGTGTTTCCTTCGGCAGTCTTTTTCGTTTCACCATATCGCACGTGAATATTCTCTGAACATTCACATGCGATATGGTCGGTTAAACGACAACTAAAACACCTCGAGGTTTTCTTGTTTCCTGATTTTACCTTTTCGTCAACTTTCTTTATTTCTTTAAATTTAGGTGTGGTCAGATCACTCGTCTATTTCTTTTCACCCTTTTCTTTCATTCGATCGTATTGTTCTAAATTTTTCCGTAATTCCGTGATAGTCGAGGCGTTGTATAACATTGTTTTATTGATTTCTTTATCTATTACCCTATCGTTAATATACTATATAAGCGCTTCTTCCTCGATCGAACCTTGATTCGCGATCTCACTCATGGCGTACACATACTGTCGCGATGTTTCCTTTGGCAGTCTTTTTCGTTTCACCAGTTGGGTATGAACCATTGCACTATTTAATTTTGTCTCGAACTCGCATGTGAGCCGTCGTTTTAACTCTTTCCACGTCGTTATGCCCTTTTGTAACGCAATATATTGTTTGGCAGAGCCATTTAATAATTTTTTTGCGTAAATACCTTTCTGTAATTCGCTCCACTCAAGCAGCATACTTGCTTCTTCAAATTCTTCAAACCATTTTTCGATTGGGTATTTGTCATCTCCAGAAAAGTAGGTTATGCTGCCTTCGATGTCTTTAATCGTAAATCAACTTACTGGATTATACGAATGTCTTCTGCCTCTTTAACGATTAGTCATTTGTAGTTGTTCTCTCGATCTGGTGTTGTGTATGCGCTTGTCGTCGTCGCTGCTATCATCTGACCGCTCAGTCTCCAGATTTTCGTCTTCGTCACTGCGAATTTCTTCCTCCGTTTCGTCATTTTTCATTTCGTCCTCGTACTTTCTTAATCGGGATTCGAGCTCCGACTTCTTTCCAACTGTTGGTAAATTTAATCTTTGTAGCTGTTTCTTAAGTTGCTCCACTGTCATCC
The DNA here is from genome assembly GCA_963210295.1 of Ophion ellenae. Classification (NCBI taxonomy): domain Eukaryota; kingdom Metazoa; phylum Arthropoda; class Insecta; order Hymenoptera; family Ichneumonidae; genus Ophion; species Ophion ellenae. The sequence continues at coordinate 8,806,443 of OY723395.1, read as the reverse complement.
TTTTTTTGATGTCGAACACGTAACACCTTGATTTTTTTATTTTCTGGTTCCTTCTTGTCCTGGGCGCGGACTTGGGACGACCCCGCTACTGAGGTCGTGTCTTCTTTCCTCTTCGGTCCTTCCGACGTCCTGTCGAGACCCATCGAATTTGGGTATTTTGTACACTTCCCCCTTTTTTAAGCTTAACGGCTGGTTTTACGGGAGAATGACCGTCTCTCGCGACTTCCGTATATATATATATTTTTTGTTACTTCGTCTTTCGTCTTTTTCGTCTTTCACCTTTTGTTTTTCCGTCTCTCGTCTTTGGCTTTTTCGTCTTTGGTCTTTTCGACTTTTCCGTCCTTCGCCCTTTCGTCTTCTATTTTTTGTCTTCCGCGTTTGCGTCTTTCACTTTTTCGTCTTCCGCCTTTTCCGTTTACGTCGATCTTCTCATTTTATTTCTCATGATCCCGGACGAGCCCCCATATCCCATATAGGGTCGCCTGCCGTAACAAAAATGACAGCATTCAGCCATTAAACGGTTTGCTGATAATCGGCCAATAATTCGTCGACCAGCATTGGGGTACTGTAGGTGGATGAACGGCTTGCCAGATCTATGCCAGCCATTCGTGGGCCAATACTGTCGCACCGATAATATGGCGATCAGCATTGGGGTATCGTAGGTGGATGAACGGCTTACCAGATCTATGCCAGCCATTGGTGGGTCAATACCATCGCACCGATAATATGGCGATCAGCATTGAGGTATCGTAGGCGGATGAACGGCTTGCCAGATCTATTCCAGTCATTGATGGTTTCTTTTTGGGCGTTTTGCAAATGCAGGTCGTTAAACTGTAACACGTAAAAACAAGGGATAAGGTTTCGAAAAGCATATCCCACTGATGAAGCTGAAATGTTGCATTAACCTTTTTTTCAATATTTTAAGAGAACCTTTAAAAGGATATTGGAGACTAGCAATAGTTTTCGATATATCGTATATTGAAAGTTATTTATTATACTGCGCTTCTACTATGTTAAATAAACCCAAACAAACCCATCCTGCATGGCAAGTGATATACACGTACGGGCGAGCACTGTTTGCCAGGAAGCAGCGAGGCCGGAGGAGTGGGGGTATCTATCGGATATAAATATATATATATATATATATATATATATATATATATATATATATATACTCGTATGGCATGAAATAATAAACTTTACAATGCGATATATCGAAAACTATTGCTAGTCGTCAAAAATCCGTTAACGGTTTCTCTTAGGATAATGAGAGGAAGTTCGGTGCAAAATTTCAGCTCGATCAGAGGAGTATGCTTTTCGGAACTTCACCCAAAACGAGTGAGTTATTTTTACAGCCTAAATGGACCAAAAAAATTGTCGGTAAACTGTAATGTCACGAATAAAATTATCGGCATAAAAGTAAGGAACGAATAAACGATGGATTCTGTAAGTGTTAGAATGGCTAAGTGGGTAGGGCGCTCGACACTAGAACGAAAGGCACAGGTTCGATCCCGATGAAAGGTAAAAACTTGAACAGTGCAGAAAGCGTTTTTAATGCAATTATTCTATGTACATGGACATAAGTAAAGCATAAGAAAACAAAAAAGATACTATTAGAATTTTTATATTCATAATTTGTCAATTTTTTGTTTTTCATTTCCGGCAGAACATCCGGCAGCGGTTGCTGGGCCAATATGGGCGTATGATAGTTGGCCAAGTCATCCATTCATGGCCAAGGCACCCATTCATGGTTTACCATTAACAACCATGCATGGCGCGGATCTGGCCCGTTTACATAGCCATTACCGCGCCATCGTTTGTTCTCTGGCAACCAGTCGTGAGCCATTACTGTGCCGATTGTAAAACCCTATTTAGGATGTGGGAATCGGGAGAGGGTGAAGGAGAAATAATCAACTACTAACATTTATTTAGTAATTAAAAGGAAACGAACTGGATAACTTTATTAAAATTAGTTCAATCGTAACATGTCAATAGCTTGCTGATCGTATTTGCGCTTTGCCAATGACTGACTCCCTTCTCGCTTATCAATATATTCCAAGGCCGACTCGCACCCCCGTGCTCGGGACTTGACCCCACATGTATACTCTTAATGCCGTTTATCGTCGATGAATTCGATTTCGTCCGATTTCTCGAGCGAACGTGATTGCTGGAAACTCACTCGCCAAAAGAGTGGGGACATTTATTGTTTAAACAATTACCCATCCGGCCGCTTTTCTTTCCTTCAACTTTTGTCTTCGGGAGGTTCTACGAGAATCTAAATAATTCTCTAGCAATGGAAATCGCTAGTGACTCGCTCTACAGAAGAGCAGTGAAAATGTGCGACCTTAAATTGTTTAAGCAAATAGGCTTGACTCGATTATTTTTTTCGACGACGGCCATCGGTGGAGACCTCATTACGGTGCAAGGTTCTAGTAAACGGCATCGCTAGAGACTAGCCTGTAGAAGGGTGATTACATTTTAGTATGATTTTTAAATTTATTTAAAGAAATAAGCTCGTACAGTATTTGGTTTAAAAAATGCCGTTTATCGTCGATGGATTCGATTTTGCTGGAGACTCACTCTCTAAAAGAGTGGTAAAATTTTACTATTTATGCTGATTATTTAAACAAACATGTTCGTCATTATTTTGCTCCGTCGGTTTTTGTCTTCGAGAGGTTCAATGAGGATTTAATTTTCTAACAATGGAGATCGTTAGAGACTCGCTCTACAAATGGACGTGACAAGTTGCGATTTTAAATTGTTTAAGCAAATAGGCTGACTCGATTAATTTCCTCGACGCCGTATAGTAGGCTGGAAGCCTGAATTCATGGCCAAAACCCCAAAAATGAGTAATTACCTCTGAAAAAACGGTTATATACATTTTCGACGTCGCTGATCACGAATATGCAAAAAAACGAAATTCTAAATGGCGGTCCCAAAATCGCCGACATTTCATTCGAAATTAGCATTACTCAAAGAGAAACTTTTCAGGTACGACGTTTTGTACGTAATCGATTACGAATTTAATATTTGGAATTCAAAATGACAGTCATAAAAAAGTGGAAATTTTTATTAAAATTTAAATTCTTTCTCTCGATTTTTCGAACTAAGAAGTTTTTGAGGTTGCTAAGTAGGAATTAAACATTTATTATTTTTAATTTACCATAGCGGCAATAAAATGGGGGACATATATGTCATATGTATTTCGAAAACTGGTAAACATGCAGCGGGTGCTCCACACTCTTCAATCGAATCTTAATAAAAAAAAATTTTTTTAAGAAAAATGGCAGTTACTCCACGGTGTTAAGGAATTCCATAATATAAAAAATACCAAACATCCGTTTTTCCCATTAACAATTCGGGGAAATTCTTAAAAATAAAATAAGGAGTGTCTTTCCTTGAGAAAAAAAATATTTTTGCATATTTTGCTCTGAAACGGATGTTCGACTTGCTCAATAAGGGGTCGCCCATTGATCATGTGAGGTTCTTTAGGCCACTTTTTGAACCCCCCCCCCCCTCCCCCATGATGATATGGGGTGAGGTTTGTAGCCCCCCCCCCCCTCACCACATCACGTGTATTTTTTTGTTAAGAAACGTCAGACACAAGCGATAGAGAGTGCGGTATTTTATTATGAAAAACAAATAATATATAAGTATTGTCAGCATAATTAAATGACATTGTCCGCGCAGTTACAAAAAAAAATACACGTGATATGTCACAACACCCCCCCCCCCCCTTCCAGCGTGATCAATCGTGATGTTATCCAAACCCCCCCCCCCCCTATTTGAGCCTCACATGATTAATGGATGACCCCTAAAATCTAAATTATTTTTTTTTCTGGAAGGCTATAAAAAGACGCACATTGTCATTTTTTACGAATGTAAATACGTCAAATCCTGCCAAAGATACAGCCATTTGAATGGAAAAATGTTAAAAAATCGTGATTAACGAGAAAAAACGTCAAAATTTAAAAAAAAATTTGACACCCGCGAATATTTTTCAATAAAGTAACTCGATTTTTCAATATTATTTGTGGATTTTTTTTTACTGGCTGAAGTGACGTGGAATGCCTCCTATATTCAAAAATATGTTGGTAACATTTTTAGTCACAAGTCCAAAAACTGACGGACTTACAGTCACTTTAGTGAGAACAGGTAGCGCGACCGCTTAGTGCCCTCAGTCTCTACGAGTGCGGCATCGTTCACAATAGATGAAGGGCAGGCCCTTATTATTCTATGAAATATAATAAATATGACGAACCGTTATGTCGCCCGGGACTAGATACTTTAATGTAAGTATCAATATTCTAGAAAAAACCATCACTTTATATTAAGAAAAACGGAACGAAAACTGTAAACGCGTTTTTCTCGAAACTACTTTTTTCGACCTTGTCTCGGCGAATACTCAAAAACTTATGAACCTGTTGGAGGTCTACTCGGAAAGGGGCGGAAACGCGAGATTACGAACACAAAAGGGCAGTTTATACCCGTCTTTATTGGTACACGGTTGGACAAGGAATGAATAGCGAAGAAAAAATAACAAGGATCGAAGGAACCGTCGCTAGGAGACGAAAGAGAGACACCCGAATACGTTGATGCTCGGACAGCTCACCTTCCTTGGAATTAGATAGGGGTGAACCGAGTTAATCGGAATCAAGATGAGATTGTTGTTGGATCGAATTGCGTAGCACTCCCCCTCGATCCGACATGCAGTTTACACTTGATTGTCAGCCATCCCCAAAAGATTGAAGCATTTCTTTAGTTTTCGAGCATTGACCATTTTGGTCAACATGTCCGCTGGCATATTGTCGGTTGATGTCGCAGCCGTTATTGTCGCAGAAGATCGTGACTTTATTTTTTTCAGATTCATTTAGGTCGCTTATGAAACACTGCATATACGTGGATTGTTTAGCTGCCTCTGTCAAAGCCATGTATTCGGCCTCCGTAGATGACAACGCCACTGTTTGCTGCTTCCATGACTCCCAAGCCACAGGATTACCTCCAAGGACAAATACATATCCTGTATAGGACTTTCTGTCGATAGGGCAGTTAGCCTAGTCGGAGTCGATGTAGCCTCTAACGGCATTTCCATCTCTTCTGTATTTCAGTCCTAGTTCCACTGATCCTTTCAAGTAGCGAAGTACTCGTTTCGCCTATGTCCAATGCGTCACGTCGTAGCAGGTCGCGAATTGGCTGAGGTAGCTCACAGCGAATGAGATGTCTGGTCTGGTGCATGTGGCGACGTACATCAACGAGCCGATTAGTTCACGATACGGGAATTCCTTCGATTCATTGTCTGTTTCGTTGCTTCGTTCCAACTTGATGTTCGGATACAATGGAGTTGAAACTGAGTTGGCTCCCGACATTCCGAATCTCTCGAGGTTATCATGTATATATTTTGTTTGTCTCATGGATATGCCGGTGTCGTCCTGGTGAAATTCTATTCCGAGACAATACTTTAAACGTCCAAGATCTTTTATTTCCAGTTTTATCGATAGGAATTTCTTTATTTTCGCGATTTCGGATATGTTCTCCGAGGCTATGGTTATATCGTCAACGTAGATTGCAATGATCACGAGGTCGTTTCCGTTGTTCTTGAAGAAGATGCAAGGGTCTGCATTAGATTTCTTGGCTCCGAACTTGTCCAGGATGTCACACAAAAGGTCGTTCCAACAGCGTCCAGCCTGTCGTAGACCGTATAGTGCCTTGTTTAAGAGACATACTTTGTCCCCGTTCCGCAGTTCCTTGAGGATCTATGTAGCTTTCCGTTGGACGTCATCGCGCTTCGATTTTGTCTCTGCTAGGATCTCTAATCCGTTCTGAATGTGTTTAGGCACTTCCATTAGGATTTTTTCGTCAAGCGTGCCGTTTATGTAGGCTGTTGTTACATCCAGTTGCTCGGTGATCATCTTTCGTTCCGCGGCGAGAGCTATTACGATTCGAATTGATTCGATGCGTGCCACTCGTGCAAAAGTGTCGTCGAAGTCGACGCCGTGACGTTGAGCGAAACCTTTCGCCACTATACGGGCCTTGCGACGTTCGAGAGATCCGTCTTCTTTATATTTGTTGCGAAGCACGACTCTACTTCCAATTACAGTCGCGTCGTTGGGTCGATCAACCAGTTGCCACGTATTTTTAGTCAAAATTGAAGTAAGCTCGCTTCCGATGGCGTCATGCCATTCTTCAGCTTCGAAACTACGCATGGCCTGATTGATCGACACTTCTGTCAGATACAGATTTTCTTCATGTTCGACTGCGATGTCGGCGTGATGATATGATTTCTTGGGTCTTCCCCTGAGTCCTGTTCGTAACAATTTTGGTCTTCCGCGACCTCGTGTTGAAGGGCTTTGCTCCATTTCGTGTTCTTCATTTTCATTTTAAATTTCTTGATTGTCTATAGTGGGAATCTCCACGGGTGGGTCCCCGTGCGCGATTTGTTCCGGTCTAAATTCAACTTCGATACCTTCCACTTCCGATTCGCTCGACTCGAGTAGGCTTTCGTTGTTATCGACCGCGGGTGGCGTAATTTCCGCATTTGTGAACATTACGTCCCTTGCTATTTTGATCTTCTTTTCCTTGGGTAGCCATACACGATAGCCTTTGGACGTCTCGGGGTATCCTACAAAGAAACCTTCCCTCGATCGTGGTTCGAATTTTCCTATTCCAGGCTCACGTTTTAAGGTTAGGACGCCACGCCCAAACTCTTGAAAGTGGCTCACGTCGGGAATCGTTCCTTTCCACGATTCGAAAGGGGTCCTCCCGCCGAGACGATCTGTTAGACAGCGATTTCGAATGTAATAATTAGCAGTATTTATCGCTTCAGCCCAGAGGTAGGTAGGTAACGAGGACTGTATCAGCAGACACCGAGCCATTTCGAAGAGTGTTCGGTTCTGTCTCTCGGCAACGCCGTTTTGCTCCGGTGTATGTGAGACTTCGTCCGATCCCGTTCTCGTTCAGGAATGCATCAAACCTCTCATTGCGATGATCTCGGCCGTTGTTCGGTTGCAGGTATTTGATCTCTCCACGAACGCTTTAAACTCTCTAAAAGCCTGAAACCCGTCGCTTTTGTTTTTGAGGAAACGTACTTCGCACCATCTTGATGAGTCGTCGATAAAGGTAGCGAAGTACCTGGAACCTCCAATTGACCTTAACCGAATCGGGCCGCAATATCCGAATGAACTATTTCGAGAATTTCAGTCTTTCGTTCGGATTTCTTTGGGAAAGGAGATCGGGTCATCTTACCTTTCGCACAGATTACACATGAAGTGCCATTCGGTGGGCCTTCCAGCTTCAATCGGTGGATTGCTCCGTTTCGGTGACAATTAACGAGGTCGTGGTAGTTCAGGTGACCCATTTTCCTGTGCCAAGTTTCCGTGGGTGATGATCTTTGTGGTCTCCACTGTCTAACGCAGCGTTTGCGTTGGTCTCTAGTTCTTGGTTCTTCACCAGGTATAGTCCTCCTTGATTACGCTCGGCGTATAGGATTGATTTCCAATTTTCATCGACGACAGTGGCACCGCTCTTGTCGAAAAAGACTTTGTGTCCTTTGTCGCAGATTCTTCCGACTGATAGGAGGTTCCCCCGCAATTCTGAAACATGTAAAGTGTCCTTCAGTTTTACTTGTTTTGTGGCACCATTGACGTTCACGGTCAGGTACGTCATTCCACGGCCCTTGATATGTGCCGATGCGTTGCTGGCGAGGTTCACTGTTCCGACGGTCGATTCCGTTAGGATATCGAATCTTGTTTCGTCCCCGCACATGTGTGATGTGCAGCCACTGTCCAAGCACCAGTCACCGCAAGATTTGGCGGTTTCCGCTTGAGAAGCTTCTTCGCTCTTCGCTTCGTTGATGTACGCGTTGCTTGTGGTTGCGTAGAAACTTACGTCATCAGCTACATTCGCCCTATCCATGTTTCTTGATGATTCATGACATTCGGCGGCTTTGTGTCCGATCTTGTGACATTGGTGACATTTGAATCTAAATGGTTCCTTATTTTCTTGTACTCTATAGTTCTTCTTTTATTCTTGGTCCGTTCTTCTCGCCGCATCTTTGTTCCTATCAAAACGTTTCTTTGCGAACATCGCATTTGTTGTCTTTTCTTGACTTTGATGGTTCCTCGCATCAGTTTCCTCCAGAATCTTTATCCTAAGAATTTCGGTAGTGGGTAGTGTGTCGCGCGACTCGATTGCACACCTAAAATTAGCAAAGGACGAGGGGAGACTGTGCAATAGCATGATTGACAACAAGTCTTGGTTGATGCCGACGCTCATCTCATTTAATTTATCGACGGTGTCGAAAAATTTTGCGACGTGCTCGCGTACTTCATAACTTTCCTGCATGCGATGGTATGTTAATTGTTTTATTAACGTTGACATTCGCGCGGGCCCCGAGGATTGGTAAACCGAGTGCAATTTCAACCATAATTCGCGCGAAGTGTCACAACCTTTTATTCGCTTCAATTCCGATGACTTTATCGAAAGTATTATATCCGCTTTCGCTTCGCCATCTTCCATCTCCCACCTTCGGGCATTCTCGGCGGAATTCGTATCGTTGGCTATGATTCTGGGTTTTGGCATTTGTCCGTTTACATACCCCCATGAGTCATTCTTTGTCAGCAGTTCCTACATTTGGATCTTCTATGTATCGTAATTTTCCCGATTTAGTAACTCGATCCTCACTGAAGTCGACGATGCTATCCTCCTCCTCGGGGTGTGCCACTCTCACTGATTCCTTTGCTATCGTTGCAAGTCAACGTGACTTTTTAATTTCACTACCGATTAATGTTCGTGTTCCTTCTCGGATTTCACTAACGATCCTGGGCCCATAACCTGTTGGAGGTCTACTCGGAAAGAGGAGGAAACGCGAGATTACGAACACAAAAGGGCAGTTGATACACAACGTCTTTATTGGTACACGGTTGGACAAAGAATGAATGGCGAAGAAAAAATCACAAGGATCGAAGGAGCCGTCGCTAGGAGACGAAAGAGAGCCACCCGAATATGTTGATGCTCGGACAGCTCACCTTCCTTGGAATTAGATAGGGGTGAACCGAGTTAATCAGAATCAAGATGAGAGTGTTGTTGGATCGAATTGAGTAACAACAGAACTGATATTCAATTGTTTTGTTGATATTTTGTAATCACAGTGACTAAGGTTATACGCAGCCGATTTTTCAATTTTGATAATTACTATTTCTAAAGACTGCTTGAATACAAAAAAGGGCCTTGAAAATAGAAAAAAGTGTACAAACAGTCGGCATTTTGTTAAAAAAAACAAAGTAAAAAGACGGCTACGCATAACGGTAGTTACATTTGTATAGATATCGATACATTTTTGACTACTTATTTAAAGATAATCTTTCATAAAGATATCGATGGTACAATGAAGAGAATTTTTTTCGTCGTCAAATCAAGGCATATAACTCGGTTAATTCAAAATATGTTTTTCATAAAAATCGGTATAAAACTGGATGAATATATCCTTAATAAAATTAGTATAAACCTGATTCTTTCATAATTAGTTATGTATATTGAGACGTACAGGTCCGTCTCAGGCACCATATCCCCACCACAAATTCAAACAAATCGACCTATTATGAGAGTAGGGGAGGGGGAATAATAAATCACAGCAAGTCAAGTGGATAGGTACGACCTCTGAAAAACACAAGTAAACACAAAAACTGAAGGTCACAAAACAATAAGCGGAAGGAAAGACGAGTGAGAGAAGAAAAAACAGAAAAGAAGAAAAACAGTCGAAGGTATAAACAGTTAGAGAGAAAAAGATAAACAGAAAATAAACAAAAACAGTAGAGAAAGGTAACGACAGGTAAAAAGTAAGGGAAGGGGAAAAGTCGTTGGAAATAAAACAGAGAAAGTAACAAAAAACAAAGGAAGCATACATTTATTTGAACATTTAAAAAAGTTAACAACGAAGGGGATGATGGGTAATTGGCAAGGGAAGGGGATCAATAAACAATAAAGTATGGGTATAAAAGAGGAGGAAAGTTGAATGAACGGCACTTCTTCTTCTTTGTGGATTGACAAGTACCACTTAGCCTAGTACCACCTATCCGGAGGGGAAAGGCAGAAAGAGGGGAACCTTAAAAAACAAGAGAACGAAGGAGCCGCCATCGAAGAGCTAGTTTTCTTACGTGGATTAACAAGCACCACTTCGCAGAGTACCACCTATTTGGGGGAAAACGCAGTAAGAGAGGAACCTTAAGAAACTTAAAAAGGAGAGAATTTGGACAGAGTTTTTTTTTATCAATAAATACGGAAACAAAAACCGGGATAGGAATAAGAAAAGAGAGCACAAAAAAACATTAAGAATAAACGAAGAAAGAACAAACTACGAACGGATAAATAGAAAATTAGTATTAGGAGAATAGAAAGTGCGACGAAGTATCCGAAATACCAGGCGACAATACACACACACACACATACACCTGTAAAACACAAAATATCCGCAGGGGCTCCCGAAAGTAGCAGGAGAACCTGAAGGTCGGAGAGGCATCGCGAATTCAAACACCACACCGACACAATACACATAACGCGTGGTCAAAGAAACATGAAAGTGTACGTGGCGCCATCCGACGGCGGACGCCCAAGTTAGAGTAATCGATTACCGACATGCGATAATCGATTACGCTCACGGGGAGTAATTAGGAGAAAGCGCGACGTAGCGTGTCAGTCGAAAGCGCGCTGCGATCCGCTGCGTCGTGAGTCGATAGAGTGGGGGCCCCAGGGACGGCGGGTACCACGAGAGCACGCTCAGCACCGCGCGTCACGAGCGAAAGTTGGAAGAGAGGGGATAGCGAGTCGTACCGAGATCAAGCGCGCCACAATCGATACCGCTAGGGAAATTCTACCGCGACCGACAGCGCCACACGCGATCTAGGGAAAGGTACCCAGCAGACTCCGCGTGCCGTAGGCGAAAGCGCGCGCGCCGCGAGCGCCAATACACATAGGAGAGGGGGAAAAAAATTACCAACCTACGGTAAAGCGATCGTGTTCAAGCACACTTTCCATCCGAGCGAGTCTACAACTCGAGTATTGTACCGACCGAGACGCGATACATTAAGACACACAAAATACACTTTAGAAACACAAACAACATACCACACTTGTACACAGCAAACTTGTAACATTATATCGAGTCAAAAATATCGAATAAATGTCATTTTATTACCAAATACCTCCAAAATAAAGAGTTTAAACTAATTTCTCCCCTGATCGAGTCCCGAACAAATAAAATTAATTGTGACGAATTCCAACCCGTTACAATATACAAAAATCGCAATTATTAACGACAAAGCACCCGTTACGTAACGGAATAAGGGGGGTGTCCGATCTGGCGTTACGGTTCTGGCAGGGGGGGGGTGAACATTAGGGAATTTGGCGTTACGTAATTTACGCCCCCTTAACTATTATCGTCGTGTCCGCCATCATCGCTTCCCTTATCAAAATCATTATCTGCTTCGCTATTTTCGTATCATCCGCATCAGAGTTGGGCGTAATTCTATTTGTAAATACGAATACGAATTTATTCACATCGCGATTTTCATGTGAATATAAATACAAATTTATTCATACTTCACTTATTGTAAATACGAATACAAATACAATTGTATTCACAAATATTCTGAACATACAGATAAATTCACAGAAAAAATTGTGAATATTTACAAAAAATCCTGAGAATTAAAAAAAAATCACATCCGAATCTGTGAATGCAAATGTATTCACAAAAAATTGTAAATACAACAAAATTCACACAATAAGTTGTGAATTTTTTCGTTTTTAAGACAAATTGAAATCAAATTCACAATGATTAGATTAAAATTTACACCAAAAGTGAGTTCTTACGTATTTTGAGAGAAAACATTGCATCGAGGCGAAGAAATTTTTGCGAAACAAGTTCACGAAAGTTCACAAGTTTTGCGAAAAAAATTCACAAAATGAGTTGTGAATTTCCTCCAGTTGAAGAAAATTAAAATCAAATTCACGACAATCATATTAAAATTTACACCACAAGTGAGTCTTCCGTATTTTGAGAGAAAACATTGTGTTGGACTCAACATAATGTTTTTGCTCGACGCAATCTTTTCTCTCAAAGTACGTAAGAACTCACTTTTGGTGTAAATTTTAATCTTATCATTGTGAATTTGATTTTAATTTGTCTTAAATACGAAAAAATTCACCCATTATTTTGTGAATTTTTTTGTATATACAATTATTTGTGAATACATTTGCATTCACAGATTTGGATATGATTTTTTTTTTAATTCACAGGATTTTTTGTAAATATTTACAATTTTTTCTGTGAATTTATTTGTATGTCTGAATATTTGTAAATACAATTGTATTTGTATGCATGCATGTGAATACAAATAAATTCGTATTCACAAGTGTGGATACGAATATATTCACGTATAAACAATATTTACAATGAGTGACGTATGAATAAATTTGTATTTATATTCACATGAAAATCACGATGGGGATAAATTCGTATTCATATTTATAAATAGAATTACGCCCAACTCTGATCCGCATGTACGTCGGATGCACGGACTTTGTCAAATGACAACAGCAGGATTGCGTCTGGTATTGAAATCTTGCCTCTTTTCGGTCGTGATTTTTGCTGACTCGAAATTCGAGGGTCTGCGTGGCAAGCGTTATGTTTTCTGCAAGAAGGAACTTCATTCACATTATCATGATTATTTTTTTATACTTATTTATTTACACATTCATGTAATTACTTATTGGTGAACGTACGTCACCAAGCATTCTTTCGTTAATTCGTTCATTTTCACTGCTTTTTAATTATTTATTTATTTGTATTTTTCTTTGAATGCATTTATGATATCCTTTTTTTTGCATTGATTCATGTATGAATTTATTCATAAATATTTTTTATCGTACTGTTTATCATTGAATTATTAATTTCTAGATTTATTTATTAAATCATTAATTAATGTCGAATGCCTCTGAAAATTCCTGAAACCGACAGCGACTATGATTCATGCTGCGCTTAAAGCATTCTAACGATTAAGCCCGCGAACGCTTTGTCGCGACTTTGATAATATTCGTCTCGCATTAACGGTGGGGCACCGGGAGAAGATCGGTTTGTACCAACGAATTCTCTATACTTTTTCACGCATAAAACAATTTCAACCTTCGCGGAATTGACAACGATCTCAACTAAATCTATGCGTGTTTTTATGCTTCGCAGGTTAGAATAACAATGTGTACGTCCTACATTCAACCATGCTTTACGTATTGGTTACACATAAAAATCTTGCATTCGTTCATATATACCAACTCTATATACCTTCACACGGGTCCTCCGTTTTAGTCGATTGAATTTGAACACTAATCATGTGAACAACCACCACTTTTGTTGTACGTTACAATGTCGTTGTCGACTCGAGTAACGGACGACATTCTAAAAGACAAACTTCGAGCATTCACACTCGACCGACCATTCCATGTGACACTTTGCCGTTTCGGGACTTGAACCACTAAGGGCTTCTCTACTCAACTATATGAATTATTACTTTCGATGGTATTTTTTCGATTTTCGAGGTTTTGACCAAGGATTTAGGCATTCAGGTCACATGAAGGTCACATGAAGGTGAAAACATAACAATTATAAAATTGGCAGCTAAAATTTGAAAAACGTCGAAAAACGGATGTCATTTCTTCTAATAACAATGATAATCAATTAACCTTTTTACATAGACGTGTTCATTTTGTAGAGAAAGTTCATACCATAATTTTAAAAAGAATCAAGGCGATATCTTCAATCGTTCCTGAGTTATCGCGGCAAATCTATTACAAAATGCTCGTTCTACGCGTGCATTTTGCAGAAAAATTGCTACTTACATACATTAAACGGCAGAATAATTGCAATTTACATACGTGTAAAATTGCTGGCGTCGTAGACGAACTTCTCGGGTTCAGCTTTTCCATGGTAGCAATCGCGGGACGTCGGTTTTTCCCACCCTAGCTTCTTTTGTCAATGTTTGCGATCTCTTGTCTGCATCCGGCAAGCCTTCCTGGTCACGCTACTTGCACAATTTGACAGCGCGCGCTCTGTACGCCAGGCGTGGTTCCTTTATAAAATCCAGGAAACCAATCCAACCGTCATTAAATAACAAAGTTTCGAATGAAACTTTAATAAACCAAATCGCATGAAATGATCGGTTTAAGTTTATGTACAATGTCCCACGCATCTCGATAATAGTTTCTCGCCGGTGCAAGCTTCGTACACTGATTTTATTGCTTTTTGGACCTCGGCATGATGTGCAGGCTTGTCTTTGCTGTCCTTCGGTGAGCCGTCACATTCAGCCAGCCGTTAACCGTTCGCAGAGTATTGGAGTTTTACTGCTGTCCCAAGCTCAATTTTGCAAATTCTTCAGTTTTCTTCGCGCCAACATTTTCGAAAGAGATTGTAGTAACAGATACAAAAGAACGATATTTTTCGATGCCTAGCCCGCTTCAATTCATATTGACATGTTTGGAATGCGATATTAGATGTATGTGGATGTACATGTTTTGGGTATCACAAAAAGACCTGACATATCTATTTATTAATAAAACGTATTATTTATTTGAAAAATGGGAATTTATTTATCATAGCATAAGGTACAAACATGAAGGTTATGCGTAGATCACAAGATCCGATAAATGGCCGCCTCGTTCCTGTTTGCAAACGTTCACTCTATTGATGAAATCTTCAATAATATTTTGGCATAATTGCGGACTAATTTCGCTAATGGTGCATCCGATTGCGTACTTGAGCTCCGGAATGGTTGTGAATCATTGGCATACACTTGGCTTTTCAGAAAATCCGGAAGAAAGAAGTCCACGCCACGGGGTGCGATAACACAACCATGAAACTTCTCCTTCAATAGCTATGTAATAACAATACAGCAAATAACAATTTATATGCTTTGCTCGACCGTGTAATTCTCAATGACTAAACCTCAATACTTCCTGATGCTAATTGTCAAAGATTAGTACGCTATGCTCGCTAAAAAAAATGCGCGCATTTGAAAATGTGAGGTCATCTTGAGACGCCCTCTATATACCACCTCTTCGAGTATTGGCTATGCACAACGCTGCTTAAGGCCCTGTGCCACACGCACGAAACTTTCGACGCGGCGTCCCGTCACGGCGGTAGTGCAGAGCTCGCAGTTTTCAGCAGTAGTATAACAGGACCGATTCTAACTCCGGGATCTCAGGGTGGAGCGAAGCGGGGGTCCAGCGCGGGGAAGCCAAGTGCCGTGGTATGGCGGAGGGGGGGAGGGGTCGCCGGACGCATGTGAAGTAACAGGAGGGCCATGTGGTCCGCGGAGCGACTGGCAGGAGGGGGAAGCCGCCGTCGATGAGTGTTGTGTGTGTGTGTGTGTGTGTGTGTGTGTGTGTGTGTTTGGGTTGAGAGAAGGAGGGAGGGGTAAAAAGAATGCTTTGAATCAAATGACAATAAAACAATAGTTTATTAATAATCCAATCAATCAATGACCTTACATAGTATATACTATACATGAAATCTTTGGTGCGTGTGTGTGGTGCCTGTTTTTTTTTCATTTTTTCTAATTATTTTATTTTCAATATCCGCAGCGGAACAGTTATTCTGGAACATAACAAATCATGCATCTTATTATTCTATCAAACAGAATCATATTTTGAATCATACAAAAGATAATACTAACCATCGACCCAGCATAAGTTCAGGCAGGTGGGGCATGTATCTCACTTGGAAATTTGGTGTGTCGGCCCGCCGCAATTGGTGAAAAATATTCCCCGGATATTGATGGATCGTTCGCTGAAGTGGCCACATTTTTGGATAAGTCTATCAACCGTGTCCCGAATATCGAAGTAGCACGACACACAAAATGTTGCCCGATCATTTTCGGTGAAATATTCATAGTTTATACAACACATGACTTCGCGGTTCGACCGATTTATTTAGTGCTCGTCCACTATGACTTCACGCAAATAATGGAAGCCCTCATCTGTGGCATTGCCCAATCTACAATCCACTTATTCGGTATCACTATCCAGTTCGTTTATTTCCCCAAATTTCATGTCGTCATGTGCAAGCACTTCAATTTCACCGTACTCATCATTGTGTACTCAAAATGCACTTCATCGTCATCAGCGATATTCACTACCACCCCCATGTCATCATCGACGAAATCGATCAATTCGATCTGGTTCGACATTTTTTCTTCACTTGATTTTCGTTTTCAGACTCTTTCACAATGACACCTCGGAGGCTGGAGACTGGAATGACGAAAACTGCTGTTCCGATCCTTCTTTAGATTTAGATTTTTGGATCCTCATAGCGTTATAGTAGGGTGGGGGATGGTCAACAGGATGTGTTCATAGTTTTCAACATTAGTCGGGACTTGTAAAAAAAAACCTTCCGAGATATTGCACCCTGGCCAGGGATAAACGAAACGGTTTTTCTTAACTATCTCTGTGGGGTAGGCATCTGATGTCCAGAAAAGTGTGCACTCGTGGAGGTGAAAGCTGGTCTGGCTCGCCAAGCAGTGACTTTCACGATCTCCACAGAACAGCGTCTACGTCATGGAGACTGAACTACCGAGATCTGGTTTGCATCCCTGAATGATAATATATATATATATTGCCACGTGTTCCAGTATGTATGAAGTCCAGCCTGCCACGAATTATAGGGCTCTTCGCAGAGCAATATCAAACCTATTCAAGTGACACTTGAGGCTATACAGTTCTCACCAAGTCAGCCGTATTCTTAAGGCATTTTTTTTTCTTCGTTGACGTTCGAAGCCACCCTCCGAGCATAGCGAACATTTTTTTAATTACATTCCGCTCAAGTAATGTCTCGGATATCCAAAACACATTTACGAAAACGAGGTATTTATTACAAAAACGATCAACTTTAGGGATCTATGGCCGGAGCGTTTTTTAGGCTTCGACCGCTGATCCCGCTGCATGCACCATTGAAGCACAGCTGCACTCGCGGTCTGGGATACTGACAAAATACTTTTTTTTGCTCCCATTGAACCCCGACCGGCTCGTTCTGTGTCTGTATTTATTTTTCATGCTTTCCGCGATAATAGATATCAACGTGATATTAAAAAACTCTGGTGGAGGTGATTCTATTAGATGGGATGATGGGAGACCATTTTTCATCATCGACAGCGCTTAAAAGTGGCCACACTTTGAATGAAGCAGTGAGTTAACATGATCTCTCTGGAAAGACTTTTCAACTCGTTAATATGGAGAACAACAATGAAACATCAGAAGAAATCTTGCACAACCAAGCCACGCTCTTAAGTTCGATCAACGACTTTGCCGTGTGGGAGCAACAGATCGTTGAGTTCATCGAAGTACTAAAAACGCGAAACCGAATTAAGTAAATTAAACATCAATAGTCATTGATAGACCAAATACCGCATCTGGAAGGATTGACGTATTCCATGTACAGTCATTTTATATGCATGGGTGCAGGACACGGCGGTGATGGGATAATGTGGCGGAAAATCGACTTGAACGCATAATGGTCTATACTTTAACCCCTGCTCGATGAATTTCAACAACGTGGAAGTAGTTGAGGTTTACGAAAAATACGTAATCTTACAATAAATGTATATAAGTATAAATCAATCAGCGTTGAATGTTATATCTCATTGCCACGGGAAATAATGATTATGAGGGCTGCGATTAATGTGCAATCAAGCGATAATACACGGTTTGCATGGGTGACAGTCGCAGCTTTATACCCAGCTGAACGAAACAGTGACCACGCATCGTCTCACATACATTATTCAACGGTATTGAATCTAGCGAATATTGGATTCCCACTGACTATAGGTCAAATTGAAAAAAAAATTGTCCTTTAAAACAATGTATCCATCAATGTGTATACCACCAAGGAAGACATTGCTCCGATACGCGTGGCTCAACATAAGAGAAAGAAAAGCATATCAATTTGCTATACATACAAGGTACCGAGGATAATAATGACATTTTACATAGATCAACAACCTGTCAAGCCTCGTGAGCGCAGAACTAAACAGAGGTAGCCATTAAAAAATACATATATGCCATCGGTGTGTTAAGATAACATAATTACTATATCGTTATATGTGCTAGCCGAATTAAACAACAATCCATTATTTCACAGGTGTTAGCATTACGTTAGATCAGTGGATAAACTGCAATCACATGACGTCGATTGTGGAGCAATAAAGCACTGCACCATCCGACTATCGAATAATACCAATAAGTGGCTCGAAATCATCAACTCGAGTCGGTAAGCACCACATCCATTCACTGGATATGCATATTTAGAGTGTTTTTTTATACTAATGATAGAGATTGGATGAGAGTGTGCAAAAGACTGATGAGAAGAACGTAGCAGAGGATATCTATCAATATCGAGAAGTATTTAGTATAGATTACCACATGTGTTTTCCATATAACGAATCGCTATCATAGAATCGATCACATCACAGCACTGATTCCATATCATGGTTTGTGGCAGAACTGGAAAAACTAGTGCTATGCAGAAAATACATTTTCTACGAAAATTAATGATTGCCACGAGTTAATTCTAATACATTCACGCTATGGCAATAATTGTGTATTCAGTCGTTATCAACCAATCGAGGTAGAAGTTGAATTACTCAAGATACAATGGCGTATGCCCCACATAATATTAGATGAAATCAATAAATTATCATTCCTTCAAGTATTGGAAAGTGGGCGATACTGGAATATGAGTTTTTGCTCTTGGGATCTATACGACTGTCCACCGCTTCAAAGCACAACGAAATATTCATGGACCGTAAAAGCTGCCTCCCAACTAGAGAAACCAAAATATTTAATTGGTGCGGCGCAGACTGGTAAACAAGATAATCTATGGCAAAGGACATTATATTATTCACCGACTGCAAACTCGCAAGTGCTAAACTTTATCTCAATTCAGCATTCTTTTCTCAAGATGACTCGAATTTGGACTTCAAATGAGATTCGGCATTTTGTTCAATATGTACTCTGGATAGTATAAATACCATTATAACTGCGATGGTGATCGTTCTTTACTAACCATCGCCAAGTCTTAATGTAACGGCACCGAATACAACTGCATAGTGTTTTAATCTTACATGATCGCGTTGTTGAATATTGTCTATTGACCGACATTATCCGTAAAATTGTATAGATCAGCAAAATTCCGAGAGATACGAATCATCATGGTTGATTCGCAATCATCATGGTCTAAAGTAGGCATATGGAAACGATCTATATAGCATGGCTGAAGGTTTAATAACAGCTGCAGTTGAAGCTTCAACGGAAGACGACATGTGTCCTATCGTTTATGTTAAGGGTCATGAAAAACGAGAATGGCTAGCTGATATACTAAATATGAAAAATGAGCTATTTATTGAGTCGTTGAAGATAGACTTTAACGATATGGATGTCTCAAGAAAATTAGATGGAAGTTTTACTCTACGATGTGATAAGCATAAAAACAATTGCGCCTTACAAAATGTAGTTAAAATCTATAATTGGTGCCTCAATCATAACGATTCATGCAAATAAAAGAAATGTAACATCATGTACTTTTTATACTACTCACCCGTACTTAGTTATGTCAGCATTATCTGATATCGGATTGTGCAACTGAATACAATATTACTTTCGAATGTGAAACTTAATTTTTTGTATGGGATTTGATTGAAAATGAATTAATATAATCGCCCAATGATGATCGACGACATTCATCGGTATTCGTTCGATAGATGTTCATGAGCCGTTTGATGGAAGTTTGCGAGGCATTCGAAGATTTCCGACAGTCGTTCGTAAAACGTTCCAGAGATTTCCGAAGACATTTATAAGACGTTCGAAGACATTCAAGAGACGGTCGAAAACATTTATAACACGTTGAAGACATGCATGATGGGTTTAAAGAGTTTTAAGAGATCTTCTCCGACGTTCATGAAACGTTTAAAGACGTTCGCAGACGTTCAAGAGATCTGTGACGATATTCATAATACGTTCAAAGCCATCGATGAGGGGTTCGAAGACGCTTAAGAGACTTTCAAAGACATTTACGAGAGGTTTGAAGACGTTCAAGAAACTTTTGAATACGTCCAAGAGACTTTGGACGACATTCATAATACGTTTGAGGACATTCTTGAGGAGCTCAAAGACGCTTAAGAGAGACTTTCAAAGACATTCACGAAGGGTTTGTCCGAAGACATATATAAGACGTTTGAAGCCATTCAAGAGACGTTCGAAAACATTCATAAGACGTTTGAAGACATGCATGAGGGGTTTAAAGAGTTTCAAGAGACTTTCTACAACGTTCATGAAACGTTTGAAGATGTTCGTGAGATATTCAAGAGACTTTCGAAAACGTTCATAAGAAGTTTGAAGACATTCATGAGAAGTGCGAAGACCTTCAGAGACTTTCGAAGACATTCAAGAGACCTTTGACGATATTCATAATACGTTTTTGAAGACATCGACGAGGGATTCGACGATGTTTTCGAGACTTTCAAAGACATTCACGAGGGGTTTAAAGACGTTCAAGAAACTTTCTAATGCGTTCAAGAGACTTTCGACGACATTCATGAGACGTTTGAAGACATTCAAGAGACGTTCGAATACATTCATTAGACGTTTGAAGACATGCATGAGGGATTCAAAGAATTTCAAGAGACTTTCGAAAACGTTCATAAGCCGCTTGAAGACATTCGTGAGAGGTGCGAAGACGTTCAGCGACTTTCGAAGACATTCAAGAGATCTTCAAGAGATGTCTTCAAAAACGTAATATGAATATCGTCAAAGATCTCTTGAATGTCTTCGAAAGTCTCTGAAGGTCTTCGAAACCCTCATGAATGTCTTCAAACATATTATGAATGTCGTCGAAAGTCTCTAGAACGTATTCAAAAGTATCTTGAACGTCTTGGAACCCCTCGTGAATGTCTTTGAAAGTCTCTGAAGCGTCTTCGAACCCCTCATGAATGTCTTCAAACGTATTATGAATGTCGTCGACAGTCTCTAGAACGTATTCAAAAGTATCTTGAACGTCTTCAAACCCTTCACGAATGTCTTTGAAAGTCTCTAAAACGTCGTCGAAGCTCTCGTAAATGTCTTTGAAAGTCGCTTAAGCGTCATCGAACCCCTCATAAATGTATTTAAACGTATCATGAATATCGTCGAAAGTCTCTTGAACGTCTTCGAACCACTCGTGAATGTCTTTGAAAGTCTCTCAAGCGTCTTCGAACCCTTCATGAATGTCTTCAAACGTATTACGAATGTCGTCGAACGTTTCTTGAACGTCTTCAAACCCCTAGTGAATGTCTTTGAAAGTATCGCAAGCGTCTTCGAACCCCTCATGAATGGCTTCAAACGTATTATGAAATGTCGTCGATAGTCTCTTGAACGTATTCGAAAGTCTCTTGAGCATTTTCAAACCCCTCGTGGATGTCTTTGAAAGTCTCTAAAACGTCGTTGAACCCCTCATCGATGTCTTCAATCGTATTATGAATATGGTCAAAGATCTCTTGAATGTCTTCGAAAGTCTCTGAAGGTCTTCGCATCTCTCACGAATGCCTTCAAACGTCTTATGAACGTTTTCGAAAGTCTCTTGAACATCTCATGAACGTCAAAGAAAGTCTCTTGAAACTCTTTGAACCCCCCGAGTCGAAATTTTTAGCCTCCTCTGAACCCTCGCAGGACCCATTTCTTTTGTAATACATAAGCCGCCAGCCTCCGTTGAACCGACGAAACCTCATTTGTCGAGTTCAGTGCCATGAAGAGACCTCCTCTTGGTCCAGGGTAGCCTCGGCTAGACCTCCCAAACCTTCTCTCGACCCCCAGTTGTAGTGAAACGGGCAGAGCACAGGCCTCCTTAACCTGCTTTCAATCTCAAACTCTTGCCTCGACCCCACCTAACCTGCTTTCGGCCCAAATTCGATATCTCGCCCATCATCATTCCATTGTGGCCTGATCAGTAACCCGTTCGATGCCGAAAATAATACGAAATTAATAAAAATACATCGTCCCCTTATCAAATTATTAGTGCAATATTAATATGCGAAAACAATCAAATTTGCTCAATATCAATTTATTATTATTTTATAGGCAATTCGTAAAAGAATACTTGTATATACAGTCTTACTCCAATTCTATCGGATTAAGGGGCGTTTTCCTGTGAGAAAAAATCTCGCAGGAAAATTCTAAAAAAATGCCAGTCTATCCAGTATAAGCTTACGCGACGTTTTTCGTCCTTGACATTTCTTCTTAAGCCCTCTAGTTCTTGAGTTACATTGCATTATCTAGAATTAGTCTTTTTTAGCAAAAAATGAAATAACATTGCGAAAAAAATCGTACAAAACTTTATAAAAAACGCAAATAGAGTTCCTGCTACCCCGTTCAAGTTTATCATGGATAAACGTAACGAACTTTTTTTTTCATATGTCATGCGCCCAATTCTCGATGGTCGAAAAAAAGCCAAAAATCAGTCACATATAAAAGTGCGTACCGGGTCAAAAAGAAAATTATAAAAAAATATTTCAGAAAAGCAATATAAAGCTGAATTTATTCCCGTCAAAACGCCGTTCGGTAAATTTGGTTATCTTTTTTTTTTACGAAGCTGTGTAACTTTTAGTGCAGCAAGAAATATCGACTGGTGTATCCAAACTTTTAAGCGACGGTATATATTATATAATACTATATATATATATATATATATATATATATATATATATATTATATTCGAAATATGTAGTTGCATTAATATATTCAAATATACACTACCAGTCAAAAGTATTCGGACACTTCAGATAACTGCAAAACTTAATATCACTTTGGATCATTGCAAACTTATGGTAGAATAATAATTATTTTACGAATATACTATAAAGCTCTGTATAATTACTTAATTATATAGATCTTTATAGTATTTTCGTGAAATAATAAATGAAATAAATTATATTACTCTAACATTATTTGGCAATTATCCAGCGCTCAAAAGTTTTGCGATCATGTGGAGTGTCCGAAAACTTTTGGCGGGCAGTGTAGATCTAAATTACATATAATGTTGATATCTATATGGAACGTTAGGGTGTTAATTATTGTCTATTTCATGTTCCAAAGGATTGAAATTTTCGGTTTAGAATTCAACCTTATTCGATTTTTTTCTTTATTTTTTCTTTTTGTTTTTGTTCGTTTTGTTTTTTTTTTGTTAATTCAATAATGAGTTGATAAATGGCGACGGCCGATTACCGTCGATTTTAAATGAAATGTTTGATTTTTCTTTGTTTTCATTTTTAGCACGTCGAAAATTTAAAAAACATTTCCACGTGTATGTATGAAGCATATTTTTATTTTTTCCGCTAAATATGATATTAACTAACCGCGTCTATTTGATTCTTTTTTATTTGAATTAACTAGATTTTTCATAGAACCAAATTTTTCCTATTGCATTCCATTATTAAAAGTATTGATTTAAAAAATGTTTATTTATAGAAAATCAATCTATTTAATATCGTCCAATAACTACATATTTTATTTGATCCTAATAAATCTGTGATTCGGTTTCATCAGTCCAACATTTTCATCTGTTCAAAAAAACAATTTAGTTAAGTTCACTGAATGGATCTAGTTATTTTTTTTTAATTTACCTTAAATAGAATTTTCGTAGAGTTAACCATTCTTTTATTTGATTGAACTAACGGTCCATCTTTGTTGCAACACTCATATCAAAGGGGCGGGGGGTAGAGAAGGTGGAGAGAGAGGATTGTTATATATATATATATATATATATATATATATATATATATATATATATGTGTGTGTGTGCGTGCGTGCGTGCGTGCGTGCGTGCGTGTGTGTGTGTGTGTGTGTGTGTGTGTGTGTGTGTGTGTTTGAAAAATCTATAGCATGTTATTCGATGAAACTCTCTAATTATCACAATCATATTAACTAATTGATATAGCTTATGTGATACAACAAATAGTTAGAGGTATTCATTTGGCCTCTTATGCCATATCAGCGACCAAAATGTTATAAGCACTCGGTAGCATAGGGGCAGCGGAGCGTAGCTAGGAGTAGGTAGGCTAGGTTCAAGTCGCATATAGGGCAAATATTTTCTTCGAAAAAAATCGTGTCTATAGGCCAGGGAATGACGAATTACGATAAAAATCCTTGTGGTAAAGCTCTCAATTAAGGAGTTCATTTTATTTTCGATTTATGAAATATTTTATGCATATAGTACACTTAGCTTTACAGTGTACATTGTAAGCAAATAAAGATTAATTTGAATCTCATCTTTATTAATATATATAAATATCTTCGAAAGAAATATGATCGTAGTAGGCTGTGAGACAAGGAAAAAACCTATTTTATTTAAATAGATTCTATATAAATTAATTTTTTTGTTTAGCAGTGTACAGTAGGCCGAAAGGGGGGGGCAGTAGGTTCTGCGGGAGCGCTCGAAGTAGGCCGACCTGAGGTTCCGTCGGTTCAATTGTGAGCCTCACTGACCTCCTTTGAGTCAAAAAGTCTACTTTCTGCCATGCCGGAGGTTCATCGGAGGCTCTAACGCATGGTACTTTCAAACATTGTACCCTCCTTTAGATACCCAATAATCCGCTCACGCCGATTTCTGCTGGCCTTCATTTTGTGGGTTGAACGCTACTCGAAAATTTCGACTCGGGCCCTCATGCATGTCTTTAAACGTCTAACGAATGTTTTCGAACGTCTCTTGAATGTCTTCAAACGTCTTATGAATGCCGTCGAAAGTTTCTTGAACGTCTTCAAACCCTTCGTGAATGTCTTTGAAAGTCTCTAAAACATCGTCGAACCCCTCATTGATGTCTTCAAAAACGTATTATGAATATCGTCAAAGATCTCTTGAATGTCTTCGAAAGTCTCTGAAGGTCTTCTAATCCCTCATGAATGTCTTCAAATGTATTATGAATGTCGTCGAAAGTATCTTGAACGTCTTCGAACCCCTCGTGAATGTCTTTGAAAGTCTCTCAAGCGTCTTCGAACCCCCCATGAATGTCTTCAAACGTATTATGAATGTCGTCGAAAGTCTCTAGAACGTATCCAAAAGTTTTTTGAACGTCTTCAAACCCTTCGTGAATGTCTTTGAAAGTCCCTAAAACGTCGTCGAACCCCTCATCGATGTCTTCAAACGTATTATGAATATTGTTAAAGATCTCTTGAATGTCTTCGAAAGTCTCTAAAGATCTTCGCACCTCTCATGAATGTCTTTAAACTTCTTATGAACATTTTCGAAAGTCTCTTTAACGTCTCACGAACATCTTCAAACGTTTCATGAACATCGTAGAAAGTCTCTTAAAACTCTTTGAACCTCTCATGCATGTCTTCAACGTGTTATGAATGTTTTCGAACGTCTCTTGAATGTCTTCGAACGTCTTATAAATGTCTTCGGAAGTCTCTGGAACGTTTCACGAACGACTGTCGAAAATCTTCGAATGCCTCGCAAACTTCCAACAAACGGCTCATGAACATTTGTCGAACGTATACCGATGAATGTCGTCGATCATCATTGGGCGATTGTATTAATTTATTTTCAATCAAATTCCATACAAGAAATTGAGTTTCACATTCGAAAGTAATATTGTATTCAGTTGCACAATCCTATATCAGATGATGCTGACATGAACTATTGATGTTTAGTTGATAATCGTTGGCGCTTAATTCGGCTTTGCGTTTTCATTACTTCGATGAACTCAACGATCTGTTGCTCCCACACGGCAAAGTCGTCGATCGAACTTAAGAGCGTTGCTTGGTTGTGCAAGATTTCTTCTGATGGTTCGTTGTTTTTCTCCATATTAACGAGTTGAAAAGTCTTCCCAGAGAGATTATGTTAACTCACTGCTTCATTCAAAGTGTGGACACTTTTGAGCGCTGTCGATGATTAAAAATGGTCTCCCATCAGAAAATATTTTTATCGTTCCCTTCTAGCTCGGAAAATGTAATAGAATCACCACCACCAGAGTTTTTTAATATCACGTTGATATCTATTATCGCGGAAAGCATGAAAAATAAATACAGACATAGAACGAACCGGTCGGGGTTCAATGGGAGCAAAAAAAAAGTACTTTGTGAGTATCCCAGACCGCGAGTGCATCTGTGCTTCAATGGTGCATGCAGCGGGATCAGCGGTCGAAGCCTGAAAAACGCTCCGGCCATAGATCCCTACAGTTGATCGTTTTTGTAATAAATACCTCGTTTCCGTAAATGTGTTTTGGATATCCGAGATTACTTGAGCGGAATGTAATAAAAAAAATGTTCCCTATGCTCGGAGGGTTGCTTCGAACGTCAACGAAGAAAAAAAAATGCCTTAAGAATGTGGCTGATTTGGTGAGAACTGTATAGCCTCGAGTGTCACTTGAGTAGGTTTGATGTTGCTCTGCGAAGAGCCCTATGATTCGTGACAGGCTGGACTTCATCATACTGGAACGCGTGGCAATATATATAGGGGGCCGTCCATATATTACGTCATCGATTTTTGCTGATTTTGCCCCCCCCCCCCGAAATCATCCTATCCTTCCTATGGTCATAATGTAATTATCGTTACCGTCATCCAATGCCTAGACCCCCCCCCCCCCCATATTTTAAAATGACGTAATTTATGGACGGCCCCTATGTTATCATTCACGGATGCAAACCAGATCTCGGTAGTTCAATCTCTATGACCTGGACGCTGTTCTGTGGAGATCGTGAGAGTCAATGCTTGGCGAGCCTGGCCAGCTTTCACCTCCACGAGTGCACACTTTTTTGGATATCAGATGCCTACCCCACAGAGATAGTTAAGAAAAACCGTTTCGTTTATCCCTTGCCAGGATGCAACATCTCGGAAGGTTTTTTTTCTACAAGTCCCGACCAATGTTGAAAACTATTAACACATCTTGTTGACCATCCTCCACCGTACTATACCCCTATGAGGATCCAAAAATCTAAATCTGAAGAAGGATCGGAACATCAGTTTTCGTCATTTCAGTCTCCATCCTCCGAGGTGTTATTGTGAAAGAGTCTGAATACGAAAAACAAGTGAAGAAAAAATGTCGAACCAAATCGAATTGATCGATTTCGTCGATGATGACATGGAGGTGGTAGTGAATATCGCTGATGACGATGAAGTGCATTTTGGGTAGACGAAGAAGAAGTTATTGATATCGCCGATGATGACAATGATGAGTACGGTGAAATTGAAGTGCTTGCACATGACGACATGAAATTTGGGGAAATAAACGAACTGGAAAGTGATACCGAATAAGTGGATTGTAGATTGGGCAATGTTGCAGATGAGGGCTTCCATTATTTGCGTGAAGTCATAGTGGACCAGTACTAAATAAATCGGTCGAACCGGGAAGTCATGTGTTGTATAAACTATGAATATTTCACCGAAAATGATCGGGCAACATTTTGTGTGTTGTGCTACTTCGATATTTGGGACACGGTTGATAGACTTATCCAAAAATGTGGCCACTTCAGCGAACGATCCATCAATATCCGGGGAATATTTTTTACCAAATGCGGCGGGCCGACACACCAAATTTCCAAGTTTGACACATTCCCCACCTGCCTGAACTATGCTGGGTCGATGGTTAGTATTACCTTTAGTATGATTCAAAATATGATTATGTTTGATAGATTAATAAGATGCATGATTTGTTATGTTCCAGAATAAATGTTCCGCTGCGGATATTGAAAATAAAATAATTAGAAAACATGAAAAAACAGGCATCACACACACACACCAAATATTTCATGTATAGTATATACTATGTAAAGTCATTGTTTGATTTAATTATTAATAAACTTTTGTTTTATTGTTATTTAATTCAAAGCATTCTTTGTACCCCCTCTCCTCTTCCCTCCACCAAAACACCCACACACACAACACTCATCGACGGCGGCTTCCCTCTCCCGCCAGTCGCTCCACGGACCACATGGCCCCTCTGTGACTTCACACGCGCCCGGCGACCCCCCTCCCCGCCGCCGTATCGCCGCACTCGTCTTCCTCGCGCGGGACCCCCGTCCCGCTCCCCCCTGAGATTCCGAAGTTAGAATCGATCCTGTTATACTACTTTCAGCTACGAGCTGCCGCTTACTACCGCCATTCCTGGATTTGCCAATAGGCCGTTTAGGCAAACTTAAGGGGGCGGTGGATTTTAGAGGCCCCTAAAAACGCCTAGGTAACTGCCAGCGATTGAGATAGAATGGGCGGCACAAAGTCAAGTAGACTATGCTTCAAAAATGTATGAATCCGGCATTAACTACCGCCGGATGGAGCATTCTGTAGCTTGACTATGAAACATTGCTATTTTTTCAAGATTAACGTAGATATGGGTACTGCGGGTTAAACGCTCTTGAAGGAATTTTTCATGAGCAGACTTTCCCAACCTCAAGTCAGGATTTCCTTACACTTGATATGTGATGCCTCTGCAATCACTCCAATTCATCAGAGAAAATAAACTAAAAAATTGGAAGCAACGCGAAAAATATTGAAACGTATAGCTGAATAGTTAAACAATGAATAAATCCTATAAATTTTTAAAAGTGCACTTAATTTTTTATTCTTAGTCGTTTTCGATGTTTTTCAACATCACATACTCCGTTTCTTCGAAATATTTCATAGGAAGTATTGAACTGTAAGAAAAGCATTAAGCAGTGTAGATAACATAAGCGATTATCTAGCACTTTCGTTTGTATATTCAATAATCTTGTCGAGAGCGAATTGGAGAAAGGCGCGGATCGTAAATTATTAATAAGTAAAAGAAAAACACGATGTAATGTCTGCGCTGAATATGTCGAGTGGCGCCAATTATTCGACCGAGAGAGTATTGCAAACTCATGCGTGAGAGAGTGTTTTCTATAGCGTCGGAAGGGATGGGAGGAACTGCAGAAAAACAAAATAATATACTGGCACGAGCTGGATTCTTCATCCGATTGCAGGCTTCGTTATATCTGGGTGAACACGGTATCCGGCAAAATAAAAATACGCTCAAGGAAAGTCGAAAGGATTTAATTACGACTAAAACGCAATGTATCCGTGTGGGTACTGCTATTAAAACGATACGAATCATAACGTTATATATATATATATATATATATATATATATATATATATATATATTAATAAAACGTTATATATAATCATAACGTTATATACAGGGTGGCCGCAACATTGACGTCCAAAAATAAAATTTAGGTCCCTTGTATCGTGGGGTATCCGAATCACCTCCATGTATGGTCCGCCACTTTTCATAGTTTTCGAGTTATGCATTTTTTTCTGAATTTTTGAGATTTTGCGACCTGACCAAATAAAAAAAATCTAAAAAAAAAGTAGAAGACTTTGTCGAGATTTTTTTTTGCATCTGAATCTTCATGAGTAGTACTTTTATGATAAAATAATCAGCTCCGTAACTGTGATGAAAGTTATAAAAATGTTGGTCCAAAGTGAAAAATTTACGTTCGGTAAATTATGACATAAATTCTCAACTTTAAATTAAAAATCTAAACAGGTAACTTCATGCTTCCTAATTAGACCTCGAGAATGCGCCAGACTCTCAGCTTTCATCTCAAAAAAATCTCGACTAAGTGTTCTACTTTTTTTAAAGATTTTTTTTTAATTGGTCAGGACGAAAATTCTCGAAAATTCAGAAAAAATCATGACTCGAAAACTATGGAAAGTTGCGGAACATACATGGGGGTGATTCGGATACCCCACGATACAAGGGACCTAAATTTTATTTTTGGGCGTCAATGTTCCGACCACCCCGTATATATCCCTTATATCCCTTAAGGCAGTGTTGTTTAGAACTTTTAAGAACCCTGAAGGCAGTGTTAATTAGAACTTTAAAGGATTTTTTTTTTAAATTTCGTCTTACTCTTCTACAGAACTCTCTGAATACATCTGCCAAAGCCATTTATGATACTGACAAAAATTAGGCGAGTTATAGAAATGATAAAAACGATGCTCGGGGAGCGCGGTCGTGACACAGCAACTTTAAACGCGTTTTTCTCGAACAACGAAGATATCTCGATCACCAATTGGCCAGTAGACTGGTTTTCATCGTTGCTATCAGAATAGAGACAAAATATTTTTTAAACTTTTAAATAAATAATTGGTAGAATTCAGGTCAGAAGGTCAGAAAAATAGTACAAATTGATAAACAAAGCTTAGCTGGCCGCCATTATGTACATATTTTTGCTCAATCTGGTACCAGAGATCACAACACTTATACAAATTAAGAATGTTTTTTTTTTCGAGTTCATACATCGTTCACAACACTGGTCGCCAATTGGGGACGTTTTCTGCCCACCGTTGTTAACAAACGCACAAAAGAACATGGTAATGATGTTTTTCTTATTTGTAGACATTCGTGAAAGATAAAAAAATATGTGAAATAAAATCCGGAAAGACAACTCAAACAGCTTTAAAGTTATTCTATCTTGAAAATCACCTCCATAACAGCGCTCTAGACAACAATATTGCTTTAAATATGTTAGTGATATTTATTTTATTCGCTCTCTATTTTATCTACTATTCGCTATCTCTTTTATCCGACAACCAAATTTTAGTTCGATTAATTATAACGTAGTTTCACAGAGTCAACACAGAGAATTTATCTTTATTCCATGGGAATATTCTACAATGCAAAACATTATGAGAAATTCCAAAATGAGTTTTGAAATACAGTCATTGTAAAAAGTTAGTCGTCTAATTAACACTATCTGTTTATGCTCAATCGTTGAAAGTTATGAGCGATGGCAGTATACTACAACATATCGAGTTTGCAAAACTTGGTATAATCCATATGAATTATGCCGCATTTCTTGTAAATATACTAATCGATGAAAATAGAGAGCACATTCTAACAGTTGAGTCACTGTACATTTTGATGGTAACTGAAAGGGTTACTTTACTGATAATTAACGAGCTACATCTCTCTAGGTGGGAAAAAAATTGCATTTTTCAAAAATATTTTTATTCGATAGTATCACCTTTTAGCTGTATTCCCTGAAAATTTCATTCACATATTCCTAAAATTGAATGAGCTACAGCTTCTAACAGTCGGACGGGCGAGCGGTAGCAGCACCATACTTCAAACTTTAAACGCGTTTTTCTCTAAACACTGTTTTCAAAGTCGGTGGACATGATATCTCGAGAACCACTTGATGAATTGTTTTCAAATTTACAGGAGTTATGATGAGAAACATTTAAAGGCAGAAGACGCTTTAAAAAATCGATCTTAAAAAAAACCATATTTTTTCAAAAAATCGATCTTTTTAAAAAAACGGCTTTTTAACCCTCATCAGATAAGGGTGTTTTCGACCGTTAAGGATAATGGTGGGTCACTCGTGCTTTCCGATAATCTTGCAATACTTAAAGTGCTGTAAAAAATCTGTGACCTTCATGGACTGAAAATTCATGGACCTTGTTGAGACCCTTTACTCGATAATTATAATTTATCCGACCAGAAAAAATTAATTTTTAATAACATTTTCATGCAAAATCTGGAGGCATGCAAGCATTTTTCAGGGTATTGTTTAAAAAATCATATTTAATCAATCATTTTCATCTGAAAAATGCTTATTTTTTCTCTGGGATATAGGAGGGTTATCGAGGAAAGGAGCATTAAAAAAAAATGCTCTCAAAATTTTGTTTTTTCATACATTTTATTTGAAAATATATAAAAAATGAATACAATAAACTTTTTTACTTGCATTCCGCGCAAATAAAAGATCGATGATCTTCGCAAAACGCTCGTCCACATCCTATACAGCACATAAATGTTTTCTTATCCTTTCCGACAGGACAGAAATAACATCTTTTACGTTTTTCCATTCGATCATTCGCTGGTTATGGATTATCGTCCCCAAGGATTATCGATATTGACGCCCGTAAATTTCGCGGAAGGCTCGATGTCATTTTCCGTATTTCTAAATGAGGCCGCGTTAATTCCAATACTAATTTTTTAAGAAATTCGATCCTGGTCATGTTGGCATTTGCGGTTATAAAATTATGCAAAATAATTGCATTTATTCCTGATTGATCCAGCATTCCGAAAAAACGCGCAACGGCCATCTGAGCGTTTTCCTAGCGGTAGTGTATGAGGACACCATTTTATCGAAAATGTCGACTCCCCCTTTCGTTGAATTATAAAATTCTATGATCTCCGGTTTACCAGACTCTCCGCTTATTCTTTTTCGATGGACGGTGGATAACAACAAGACGACTTTATTCCTTTTTGGACAGAAAGATACAAGAGTAAGTCGCTTGTTGTTTTGATACGCATAACGCGATACTCCGGCTGATGCTGGTGCCGCGAATGATTTCGGAATTTCTCTTTTGTTTTTGCGAATCGTTCCAACGGCTTCCAGACCATAATCATTATGTAATTTTTCGCAAATGTTCACCGTAGTAAACCAATTGTCGAAAGTAATAACTCGATTCGTGTGATGAATTGGCTCGGTTAAAACGCGAACATCGTATTCCGGCACTTTTTTGTTTCTTTCGGTAACAACTTTCCCGGCGTAAGGAATCGCGTTGTACATATACGCTGTCTTGGCGTCGTCCATCGAAATAATTTTTATGCCGTACTTCGCGGGTTTCGATTTTATATAAACACGTGCACCGTAATTACCGCGAAAACCGAGTAATTGTTCATCGATAGTCAAGTTATTCGACGGAGAATAATGGGTCCGGCATTTTTCAATAAACATTTCCCAAATTTCCCGGATCGGGGCAAACAAATCCGTCTGGCGCCTTTCGGCTCTCGTCTCTCGATCGTCAAACCGAATAAACCTGGCAATAAATTTGAAACGCTCACGGCTCATTATGGGCGCGAAAAATGACGTACCGAAATCCGACGACCACAGTTCCAGTATGCTCATTTTAGATTCATGTTGTAAACCGGCGAAATATAATAATCCGATGAACGCTTTCAATTGTATTATATCTATTTCACGGAATGTCGAATTGTTCTTACGTTCATCGGATTCTTGAGTATTCGGGTAATCCCGGATTCTTTCATTCGTATGACACGATGATATTGAGTATTTCGTCCGTTATTAGTAAACCCCAGGCGTCTATTGGGCTCCGAATATTCATCGCGCTCGCCGTTGGCGTTGGAAAATGCATTCGAATTGGCATCGATCTTTGTCCACGAGTTTCTGGAGGATTCTTCGACCACTTGTAGCCATTATTTCCTTTTATATATTTTCTCGCACGTGTTCCGCTAGGTTCTTGCTCCGATTCAGATTCTTCTTCCGAATCTTCGGAATTAAAATCGAATTCGTCGCATTCCTCTTCAGAACTGATGACGTTATCCTCCTCTATGTTGTCCTCTTCTTCAGTGCCCTCCTCTTCGAAATAATCAACAGGCTTCCGCTGCCGGAGCTCGCGCAATACTTCCGTCGATGTACGCGTTGCCATTTCACTAAAAAAAAAATCGTAAAAATTATTTATGTGTTATTCTTAGTCAAATAAACAAATTTTTAACGAAAAAAAAAACAAAAAAATTAAAATGCCCTTTTACTTACGTTTCAGATAAAGGTGGGTCACTCGTGCTCTTCGAAAATTTCACTTTGTCGCCGTATCTAGGAAGACTGAAGGAAAAACCTGGGGCTCGGCCCTTAAGTTACCCTCTCTTCAAATTTTTTTCCACCCCACATTCCAAATTTTTACCTGGGTGGGGATCCGTGAAATCACGATTGGAAATTTCCGTGAAGTCACGAGTGGCCCACCTTTATCCGATGAGGGTTAAAAAATCGATCTTCATTTTTTAATTGTTACCTAAAAATGACGAATTTTTCCATAGATTTTGCTCGTATTTATTGTTCACTTGAATAATCCGTTTGGTTTTAGATTTCAGATGAACCGTTTAAGTTGTCTACCGTCGAGCGACGAGAACTTTTCATCACCTGCCGGCAATCATGTTGTGGTTGTTTTGTATTTTTTTAAGGCTCCCAATATATGTACCTTTGCATTTAATAAAATACGTTTTTTTCAGCAACCGTTTCCCCGGAAAAAAATCGGAATCTAGCCATTTTTACCGGCCTCTAGGCAGATGTAGCCCATTACGCAATTCGATCGAAGTTCCTATCGTATGAAGTACCGGGTGTAAACGTTTTGGAAATAGCATCATAAATGTATTATTTTTGAGGACTATTAGACATTCACTCAGATCACATTGAGAAATGAATACAGTATTATTGAAATGCTGAAAATGCCGTAAAATGGAAAAATATTTACCAAACATATATTACATTATAACGACAATTAAGGGGTCAAGCTACTGTGACGACCCGAACGTCAAGGTTATTTGGAAAATTAATTTTCAAGAATCAAGTAAGATGAAGGAAAAATCGTTTGGACATTTATTTATATGTACATTAACACAGTTGCGTACCAAATTTCATGACAAAAATATGTATAATTGAAGAAGTTATAAAGAATCTCGTGAAGGATCTTTCAACGGTGTACTTGATTTTGGCCACCCGGTGGATCTGAAACAGAAAAAGTTTTTCCTTAAAATGCATGATTCTGGCTAAGCCTTACCCGAGCTTCTTTTTCTTATCGTGTTTTAATGATCTAAAAAAATTGAATTAAGGTTTTCGATTCTTCTAGGAAAAATGACATCATTGTTCATCATCAATTTCGCATAAATCAGTTTACTAGATATAGAGAAATCGTGTAGACCGTTTTGAAAAGCGTAGTTTAGAGAAAAACGCGATTAAGGTTTTACTAGCAGTTCTATCGTTGTAATAATAAGTTCACCGTCAATCTGCGACCCCTGCATCATATGTGGAACTTTACTCTTTAATTTTCACAGTTGCCGAACGCCTTAAATGCAGTGGACGGCTGCATCAAAAGTTACCGTTATTTGAAAAAGTTCACATACGATACCGCGTAACTGCAAAATTGATTAAAAATATATTCTCTAGTCGATTTTGCATCTCTGTCTAAAAAGTTTTTTTTTCTATGGCTTCACGGTATGCGATACATTTGTATGCCTTGTGCTGTACTCACGCCGAAGGCAGAGGCTGCAAAAAATAAAAAGAGCCATTGACAGATTACCGTATAGAAAGTGGATGGTTCGTAGACGGTTTCAGTTCTCTGTTGGTAGAATACGTGTAGCGTGCAAAAACGCTGGAACATTCGTTTTCCCCGAGATATTGTGGCGATTAAACCGACACATGAATCCACAGATTTAAAAATAATAGTCAATGAAAAATTCGCCCACACTTATACAGCAGATTTGTTCATATAACTACAGTTACATACTGTTTTTATCTTTTTCCAACGGCCATTCATCGGACGTTATTTTAACACTTCTTAACGGAATGTGATATGGTGTATGTACTCATTATGTCGAACCGAAACAACGGATATCAGAAAGAATTCGTAATTTGAATTACTTGTGAGAACTATATAGATATATAAAACCAGCGTAATGGCGATATATAATCTTTCATTTAAAACTAGAATGTATCAATATCGAACCTCAACATCGTGGTAATGTAACAACCGAAATTGATTTATTTGACGCGTTTCAAAAGATGTGAATTTCCGTATGCAGATGTGAGCATTTCGACATATCCAAATTTCTTTATGAGAAGGCTTGACAAGACAGAACAAACTTGAAACATTGCGACCTGTTTTCTGCATAGAAAACATAGCGACGGTGTTAAGCACATGAGAGCGGTTAATATTTTAAAAGTTTCTTTAATTATTCCGCAAAAAGACGCTGCCGAGCCTCTTGATAATTGTAGAAACGAATTCAGTTACTATTATTGTGGTAGTCGTTGGCATTTTTAATTCGCTAAAGATTTTTGCCAATATAATACATTCCAATCTTTGAACTTTTTGGAACGTAAATTGGTCGAAATATGTCATTGGCGACTCCCGCGAGACATGCACATTCTTCGTTTACCCTTTTCAAATGTAGCCGACGGATAAATTAAACAGTGACAAAACTAATCGCATATTCGACTTTCTTAAAAAAATGAGAAAACAATACATTTTATTATTCATTTTTTTGCGATACTGTCTGCTGGATTGGCACCGGGTTAAAAATCCGAACTTTGAATGCTCCGACGGCTTAAAATTCCGGATTTCAATTTTCCGAAATTCAAGATGGGGCCGGGTTGAAATTCTGAACTTTGAATGGTCAGAACGCTCAAAACTCCGAAAGAATAGTACCCTGAAAGATCAAAACACCGAAAGAATTTTACACGAAAGACCAGAACTCCGAAAATCTTAACACCATCAAAATAATTCGGCAATGGAAGTTTTAAAAGTTTCAAAATTTTCAATAAATCGACGACTTATTTAACGATTTTTTTCTATTAAGAAGTGATTTTGCGTCAATTTTGACATTTGTCTAGACATTGTTACACGGTCTAGATCATTTACAGTCAACTGTATAGACTTTCGCTGGCATGATCTTGACATAAGGGCCGGGTTGAAATTCCAAACTTCGAATGCGCCGACGGTTTAAAATTCTCAATGAATGTTCCGAAATCACACGGTTTGTCAAGATTATGCGAGCGAAAGTCTACACAGTTGACTGCAAATGATGTAGAACATATAACATTGTCGGGACAAATTTCAAAATTGACGTAAAATCGCTTCTCAATAAAAAAAAATTCTTTATATAATTCGTTGATTTGTTGAAAATTGTGAAACTTTTAAGATTTTCATAGCCGAATTATTTTGATGGTGTTTAGATTTTTCGAGTTTTGGTCGTTCGTGTAAAGTTCTTTCGGACGTTTGATTTTTCGAGGTAGTATATTTTCGGAGTTTTGAGCGTTCTGATCATTCAACGTTCGGAATTTCAACCGGACCCCGCTGGATTTTAAACACAAACATTATTTAAATAAAAAAATAATCTTTAAACCACGTTTTTGAAACGGACTAAAAAGTATAAAATAATGTCTCCTAGCCCCATACAGATTGATAACCCAATACGGATTCCAACCCCATACAGACTGTCCTGAAAATTTGTGAATTTCGTATAGCTATGAAAATACTTGTAAGATTTAAATCAAAAACGTGGGGCGTATGTGACAGATGGAGTGTAGGGAGTAGCTGTCGTTGAGACAACTCACACAGTAGTTCATATCGCTTGCAGTGCAATAAAATCGTTAGTGACTTAGGTGAACTATTCATGCATCAATTATCCATTCGAGAGTTATCTATTCTCCATATATACAGAGATATAAAGGTTATTCTATGTCTAGCTCCCAGAGACTTTAACAATTACAATACCCTTGTATTCTTCTTCGTTTGTTTCTCATATGATTCAGTTTTAATTCACATGACAGTAAGACAGAGTTATATACAGAGTTGTTTACTCTGTATTATTTGATTGGATGTACAACAATAAGAACAAATAATTTTAATATAGAAACGTATTTTTTTTTGTTCAATGCATACGCAAGATAAATTCCCTCTAATACTCACTGGGCATAATGATTTTGTAATCACACATCCCTCGGTACTTCTGTTAAGTGCATCGTTTGCCATTTATCAATACCCCTACATTTAGGATTTACATTTAAGGGGCCAGTCCACTTTGGTGCCACGAAAAAAGACTATTTTCGCGGCTATTTGTTTTCAGGATTTTGTAAATATATGAATATAAAACTTGTTGGGCTTGATAAATGAAGTCTTGAAATACACTTAAAAAAGAATTTGATTCATTTTTAAGTACAAAAACGATATTTTAATGTAACGCCTCACAAATAGGTGGGCTAGGTAATTCGATCACAACTCTTGTCTGAAACAACGGCAACGGCTTGTCTGAAACAAAAAAATCGAAGTCCATTAGATTCAGTATGTAACCAGGTACAAAATGACCCTCGGATATAAAGTTTTATAAAAAAATAAAAAAATGGCAGATGAAAAACGAAAAAAAAAATTGTGCAATCGAGACTGCTCGATATCCACTACGTTCATTTTGCACCTTGGTGATTTTATCGGCAAGACTGTGCCGTCCCGTTGGCTTTCGATGCTTCGGGAGATATGGGTGGGAGAATACGGTGCCGCAGCTGAGGCAGTCGCACCAGCAAAAGTAGCCTGAGTGCTTGTTTTATCTTCTATAAAAGAGAAGAGGTTTCCTAGATGCTGGCGCAATATACCTGGATCATTTGGAGAGGAATAAACGAGCGCACATGTCAAATCGAATTCAATAAGTAACAATATACATATATGTATATATTTATATACATATATATATATATATATATATGTGTGTGTGTGTGTGTATGTGCGTGTGTGCGCGTGTGTATAGATACACGCTTATCAATCCAAAGATCCTGCACAGGAATTCAAACAAACTCTGTTCAATATTGCGGCTAGTGTATATATTGTTCTCTGGGCCACTGCAGATTGAGAGCCATTAATAGACCGGACCCGCAAAGTTATGCAGTCCTTTCTGGTAAGTAAACACATATAGGGGGCATCGCAAACGACGTCGGCTCAGGTGCAAACCATCCCGTTTCAGGTTATATTTATTTTTTTATTTGGTTAGGTGAAACAATATAAATAACTCTTCGAACCATTTACTCGGTCGAGCAATAAAATCGGGTTTTGTTTTTTTCTTCTCTGTTCTCGGAAGGCGTTGAATCTGTGAAAATCGAATATCATATTGAATATCAGATCTCATGCAAACTTCGTAACAATCGCAATGCATCATGTGCACCATTCTCAATGGAGGTCATTACAGTTATGGTGCAACACATGGATGGCATTTCTCTTGTTAAGTACTAGCTGACACTGTCTTCCGTCATTTTTACAAAGCCCATATATGTTAGTTAATGCGGTGAAAAAAACGGAAAACCTTTGATCGTGCATCGGAATTGGCACATTCAGTGGATATCTGTTAACAATTTTTATTAAATAAAGGAGGAGAATTTTTAATTATATAATAATTCAAATTAACACTATTTCTTATGAAACGGGTAACTTTATGCCTCGCTGTGTCAGTTAATTTGTATTAAAGTTTTACTAGCTATCATTGAACTTACCAGCACTTCAAGCTATTACAAGCTTATTGTACATTGAGTGTTATACATATACAGGCATGAACATTGCAATGATCAATTTAGGACGAACACTGTTACTTTGTCATGCTATTCTTATGCGACGAATTCAACCAGCATACACGGAACATTTAATTATTGCCGTCGCATAAAAACACTTTTGTATATAGACGGGAAGAGCAAAAATATCAAAATAAAGCAATGATCGGTTTGTTTCCAGCGATCTTATCAATATTTTTCTATGAGACGCAGCATCAACATTTTTTAAATCGTTTTAGTCTCTTCACGTGCATTTAGAATTATATTTAAATTCAGTGTAGAGAGAGAGAGAGAGAGAGAGAGAGAGAGAGAGAGAGAGAGAGAGAGAGAGAGAGAGAGAGAGAGCGTCATCACAATTAAATAGAGTCTTCTGTGGTGAACAGCAACCTTGTCCATGGTTTTTATTTTTATTTTCTTCCTTTAGATAATCGGCATATTTCTTTTGGCGGTATGGGAGTTTCCAGTTCTCCATGCCAAGTAAGTTACGCGCTTATTCCGTCGAAATATTATATTTGACCCCGATAAATAGCGACATAGTATATTTGAATATCAAACATTTCCTTCGTTCCTTGCATTTAAAACAGAAAGGTGGTGGTCATGATGTCACGTCAAGTTCGTCGAAGTCATCCGTACTCAAGGCGCAACACGTTAATGATGGCACAAGGCAAGAATAATGGTTTTCTCGGCCACGGGTCCTTCAGTCAAAGATACGGTTATCCTTCAAGACCCGAATACTACAGTCCGAAAAATCTTCAATTTGCGAAGAATCAATATCCGCAAGGTGGCGATGACTTCGATCAAGGTCATGAGGATGTTAACAACGTAATAGTGCCGCATGGTAAAGGAATAACTCATGCGGTATCTTTCGGCCACGGTTATATACCATACGGGTCGTACAAGGACACTCCTACCTCGCATTCTCATTATCACGATTACAAACTCGAAGATCAAACGGCTCAGAAGTTCCAGTATGGTTTCGCAGTTAATTACCCAATCGGCCAAACCGAACCTTATATATCGCAGCAGGCTGATGTTTACTTGGATAACGAATACCCCAACGAAGAAGAACTTCAGGACAGAATCCAAGGATATGGAACAGAGACGTTCGTAACCAGAAAGTCTCCCCGTGCCTCCTCCAATGACGAGAACTTTAAAACACATTACGGGACCATACAACGAATTCAAGGAATAAACAGCGAAATAGGTGCCCATTTACGTTCGAGAAAACCCCAGTCTACTTCAGACGATAACAAGCAAGGGATTGTTCTCCGTGACAGTATTGTGCTGGATGATTATCATCGTAAAATTACCGAGTTGACAAAAAGCTGGCCGTCGAGTTTCGCCGGTACTAATTTTGTGCCCGGAGCAATTAGTCCTAGCGCAGTGTACCAAGGAACAGTACAACAGAATGGAGTGTCAAGGCAGTTCGATGGTACTGATACATTGGCAGGACGTTCCCGTAATATGAATTTTCTATCGACCCTTCAAGATCCTCAAAACGATCAGGGTTACGCTGTAAAGGAGGATATCGACGATACGCCTACTGGTTTCCGAACAATGCCTATTCATGCAGCTTCGGCTCACGCACACCAAAAACCCGTGTATCAGATTCATCAGCAACAACCTCTTCAACAGAAGTTCCAACAGCAACCACCTCTTCATGAGATAATTCACCAACAGCCTGTACCAGGCAACATACAACACATTTTTCCACCGAAACAATTGCCTGTTAACCATGCACTGCCGATCTACATTCATGGCTAAACGAACAAACAAATGTTTACCAAAGGTACATCCTAATTTAATTAGCATACTATAATAGTGATTTCTCTTCTGTTTGATCCTTCTCTCGACGTGCGTGTTTTTCCGTTTGAATAAAGAATCAATCCATTGCCATGTAATATTTACCCGGAATCGTGATAATGATAATGAGTGAACTTTCAATCATCTATAAAAGGTGGAAAGCAGACGTATGACAATAAAAACCATTCAAAGTAATTTCCCAATAGATTTAATCATTGATAATTGTTTCCGAGTTGTTTTCAAAGTGGTATAAGAGGAAGCTGGCTATTTTGGGCATGAGAAAAACATTGACGATTGAATTTTCTTACGAAATGTGTGATTTAGTGGTAACAATGATCCAGCTATAATTCCTTTGATAAATCTTTAAATTTTAAACTCTATATTTGAAAAGCACTGGAGATATTTTAAATCTCATTTCAACAATAAATATAACTGAGGTGATTTTATTTTTTATTTTACAATTTCTTTTTTTTACGCCAGCATATAGGAAATTGATCGACCGAGGAATTTTTCCCTTTACATAGAGAGGTATATTATAAATTTAGTATGTGCAGATAATAAATATTATTTAGATTGCTCGTCATTATGGTTTTTGATATAGGACTGCGGCTTTGTTGTCGGATGCGAGCGTGACTGCAGCGGCAGCAGCTTTGCAGAAATCTAAGACGGAGATGTGTAAAATTATGTCAGTCACGAAAATCAATATCGTTGAAAAGGCAGGTGACATGCAATAATGCTGAAAACGCTCCAGAGGACAATTTTCCTTAGTAGCATAGTAAATGCCCCGTCGGTCGTACGGGCATGCAATTGTGGTAAATTCGCAAAGTTGTTCACGTGCCAGCATCATTTTTGACAGTGTATAATTCCGAAATTATAAAAAAGATTGTCTCGAAAAATATGTCGCTTTGAGGAAGTACTACTGAGGCGTCCTAGCAATAAGTAGAAACTTTGGTACTTAAGGTAGAACGAGCGCGCGCACTTAATTTCTCTAGATTGTGTCCAAATTTTGACCAGACATTGTTCATATCATTATGCATGTTTGAGTGAAATTTCAGAATAGTCGACTATTTAGATTAAGAGATAATGGGTTTTAAAATTTCGACTTTCAACACTGCAGGGTCTGCATTGACAGGAAGTCAGGTCACATAATTCGTCGTACCATTCTATTGTGTTTATAAATTCTGAAGAAAAACTTATGTTCGGATAGCAAACTAGTTAGGGAAAGAGTGCAAAAAGTTTGGATTGCCTTTACTATTCAGTTTTGCTAAAAATGTTCCTAAAGTTAAAAACTTTGATCATAAAAAAAATATTTGCGTTATAATTATTAATATTTTATATCGTTTATGTTATCTTCATTAATAAATAGAAGTGTTGAGTAATCCATAACTAACTAAAAACTTTGTTCGGTCAAAAATTACTTCCAAATAGAAATGTGTGTTGCAGTATTATTTTAAATTTGCC
Source organism: Ophion ellenae (assembly GCA_963210295.1). NCBI lineage: Eukaryota > Metazoa > Arthropoda > Insecta > Hymenoptera > Ichneumonidae > Ophion > Ophion ellenae. The sequence continues at coordinate 8,764,044 of OY723395.1, read as the reverse complement.
GCACAAACTTACGTCTTTGGATACATGGAACGATGCGGTGTTGCCATATGTCTTCGTATTATAGGGGACAAATATTTTTTACGGAAAATTATTCTGTCTAAATTTCAATGCAGACCCTGCCGTGTTAAAAGTTGCAATTTTAAAACCCATTATCCCCCAATCTGAATAGTAGACTGTTCCAAAATTTCACTCAAACAAGCATAATGATATCAGCAATGTTTGGTTAAAAAAAACGGACGAGTAAATAATAAATTCATTGTCTCACCCCAAGTTCATGGACCATATAACACGATTCCTCTTTAGCATCTACAAAAGTGGATGTCACAGGCGACAGCTTTGCTTTGCCTACAAACAGCCCTCATGCGTGCTTTCTTTGGCTTGGCCATTTTGGTAGAGTGTCTCCGATATTGAAATCTGATACTTTCGATATATATTCATGCGATCTGTATAATCGTCAGCAATTTCAACAATGACACTGCTGTTCCAATTTCCAAATATCGGAGTTTATTTTTATCAAGGCCTCATATACACTTGTAGCGGGCTAAGGGGCGTGATTATCTTGATTTTTTTTTCGACGGCACAATAAATGTTTATTAAAAAACTGTGAACAACATCGATTAGTACATATTTTCATGGGCTTGTCCAATTTTTTATAAATATTTCAAAATGGCGGAACTTCAGCTGTCTTCCAGGAGCGCCTTCTTTTAAGCATCAGTTGCGGTGGACATGATAACTCGAGAACGGTTCAACTGAAATCAGAATTGGAAAAAGATTTCATTAGTATATTGCATTCGCTTGGGCCTGGCGAATGATTTGTAAAAATATTTATTTAAAAAAATGACGATAAATTGAACAAAAAATGTATTTAAAAAAATGACGGTAATTTTAGCAAAAAATTCATTTGTTAAAGTGCTAAATTTTCGGATGTTTGGTTACAATTTTTTTTAACAAAATTCAAAATCCTTCGTTCAGGCCCTAGCTATTATCATAATAAATAAGTGGTATGAATATGGTATGGATCGGATTAATAGTTTTTAGTAATTGTGTCCACCGCAAAGGTGTTTAAAAAAAAGACGATTCTGATATAATCGCGTTTACAATTTGAGTTATTCTCTTTTACATTTAAAGTTAATTTATTTATACTAAAATGGAGTCGTCGATTCCACGGCCATACAGTAATCCTTCTGCATCCCCTGCTGCCTCTAAAACATTGATGTGATACTGCCTACGAGCCAATCTTCCTTCTCTTGTGGCTGCTTGCGCTTGCTGCTCAGCAAGCGTAACACGCGACTCGTCCTCTTGACTAATATAGGCGTGGGCGTTTCGGCCACAAGGCACTCCCAGTGTTTCTAAAATCTTCAGTATACAGATGTGGCCTTCATTAAATACATAAGCAGATGCATAAGCTATGATTCCAACGGGTACTACTTCGCCGGGAGGATGCTTTGGTGTAATTTTCAAGATGAGTTGATTAAAACTTTCGTTATTATTTTGTATAAATCCATCAACGCATCTTTCTAAGACTTTTTTCGTTGACAAATCTTCGTAAATTGGCTTAATAGCTTTCAAAGTATCGACAGGAAGAGCAGTTAAGTGTAAGTGTGTTTGAAGGATGTTATTTCAGCCTTCTTATCTTTGGGCAGCGCTGCGTAACCTCTCTTCCACTCACCCCATGAATCGGCTCCGGGCGGGCATTTTTCGTGTTGTGGATTTTTATCCGTCGAATTATAATGAAAGTATGTAGCCCAAATGTCATTTTCCATTTTTTCAGCAGATTCAGTATTTCTGCGAATTGCCAAACCGTAGTAGACTGTTAAATTGTCAATAATTTTTCCTGTTAACTTTCCCTCTCTTCCGAGACCTTTATTTTGTAAAATTTCAAGGCCATACATATTAATACAATAAAGCGGTGAGGTTTAGACTGCTTATTATGCTTATACCAAGCAGCCGCGGTCGTGCGGTTGAAATACCGATAACGGCGAATCTGATGGTCCGATCTTTATGAAATTTGGTGAGCATATTCTTGAGATATTGTACTTAAAGAATATGCAATCAATTTTTTTCCATTTTTCCGACCATCACAAGTGTATAAAGGCCTTGAAAGCACCTCAACATCGCCAAAAAAGTATGTCCTCAAACACAGGTCTTGCGTCTATTCAGTCGTATAAGCGAGCGAGTAGTGGACGTATGCGGTCACGTGCTTGAGATTGTTACAGGGAATGCCCTATCGCTGGTAATTCTCACAAGGAGACGGCACGACCGTGGGGTCGGGGATTTGGCCGAATTTTTTTGTGGTGAAAGTCTCGAGTTCGATTCCTCCTTCGGATCTTATTTTTTTCTTTTTTTTTGTTATGCCAACAATTATTCAAAACATTTCTCAACCCTACATTATTTTTAAAAATTTATTTATATTATTTTTTTAATCATTTTTTTTTTATAAAACAATTCATAACGGTGGGTTTTTTTTTATTGGTTTTTTCCTTAGGTACACGCTTTTTGCGTTTGTTACCTATTCTTTCCCTTCATTGTGCCCGTTTCTTTCCTCTACTTTTTACTCCTTTTTTCTCCATCTTTCTCCTTGTTCCTCCCCCCTCTTGCGGCCGCAGCCGACTTCCCCCTCTGTATTATATTCAACATGACATTTCTGTCATGGGTATAGGGAAACTGCGGAAAACCTATACCAATACAGCCGGTCATCGAGTTCGCCCCCCAGTCGTGGAACTAGTCTTATTTCGCCGCGAAATGCCGAAGAAAAACATTTCACGACGACATGTACGCGACTGGGATTCGAACCCGGGACCTCCCGATCCGCTGGTTTAGTCGCGAGCACGCTAACCACTAGACCATCGCACCGGTGGGTTTTTTATTTTTCATCGTAAAGTATATGAGGAGGAACATTGGGTTTTCAATGAGAATAATAAAGTCGATTAGGAAAAAATCAATTTTTATTTATATAATAATTATATAAAAAAAACTGCTGTGGTAATTATCGTAAAAACAAACAAAGCAATAATTCTTGCAAAATTTTGCGCAACATATAAAAGCGGATTTTTTACAATCTCAGGGAGTTTGCAATACATCCGTACAAAAACATGTCCCATTAACATTCATGAAAATGTTTCTAGTAAATTGCAGCGAATTGTTAGAGCAGAATCGTGAAATTAATTCCCGGGCAGATTGTATAAAAATCCATTCAATAATTCACCATCAATTATCGTCACTAATATTCCGAGACATGATTCAATACGCCTGGTTTGCCTCAAAATTATCAGTTACTAGAAACCTTTTCATGAATGTTAATGAGACATGTTTTTGCACAGATGTATGCAAGGTCCCTGCCATTGTAAAAAATCCGCTTATATATGTTGCGCAAGATGTCGCAAAAATTATTGCTTTGTTTCTACGATAATTACCACTGCGGTTTTTGTATATAATTATTATATAAATAAAAATTGAATTTTTCCTAATCGACTTTGTTCATCTCATTAAAAACCCAATGTTCCTTCTCATATACTGGGATAACAAAAAAAAAGAAAAAAAAAAGATCCGAAGCAGGAATCGAACTCGAGACCTCCAGCGCAAAAGACCGAGCCCTAACCGTCTAGACTAGACGGCGGCTCCATAAGTGCCTGAGATTTTAAACTCATAAGGCGCCTAAGAAATTTTGAATCGATTTTTGTCGGATTTTTCCGAGTAGTGCGTCCTACTACTTTAACCACGTGAGGTGCTGGGGGTCCTCTTTCACCACAAAAAAATTCGGCCAAATCCCCGACTCCACGGTCGTGCCGTCTCCTTGTCAGAGTGTTCGTCATACATTTTTAAGAGAGCATTCTTAAAATATGCATCTCACAGAAACCAATGTAAAATACAATTCCGAACGTTTTCAGTGGTGTCGTGCCTGAATTCAAAAGAACCTTTTTATGTGACTCAGCTTGTCTTCGGTGCACCGATCAAATCGTCTTAATTTCTGTGAATTTGAGAAAAAACATTAATAATTAGACAATACATTCGCGAAAGGTGGGTTCTCGGATGGCGTACCTAATCTCGCGCATCCTCTTGTCTAAAACAAAAACGACAGTTATTCATTAATTGTATCATAGTGGTTATTATCGGATGAGCAAATTTTTTAATGACATGATTTACTACAAAATTTTAGCAAGAAATTTATGCACATTTATGCCGAAAGTCGTTGAGAAACGGAAAAATCTCAATCTGCCGAATGAAACTTCAAAATGCCTCGTTAGACGAACCGATTCGATATAATTTTCGAATAAATCATTTATTTTCCCCTTCAGACTAGCCAGTTTAGGATAATCAGATCCAGTTGCGCGGACACAAATTTTAAAAAATCTTCCTTATCTTCTTCTCTTCTCTTCGTCTCTATATTTATAAATGGAAGTTGGTCCTTATGTCTGTCCTGGATAAACTTTCGAACCAACGGTCCGATTTGGATGCGGTTTTCACCAATTTATAGCTTATTTTCCGGCATAGGTTCCCAGCTACGCATCATCACGGAAGGTATCAGGGGGGCTAAGCAGTGAACCAGGGAGACTAGAGAGAAGGAGTGGACACACAGTGCTTACGAAACGTCCGCAAAAACGCAGCAAATAAGGAGGCACTGCGATCGCCTGTGTCCGATCGATTAGCTCCGCCACTAGCCTCGTGCTCTTGGCGTGCTCTCGGTTGCTGTTGACAGCACATTCGTGATGGGAGACTTAACTGTTGCGTCTACCTCTCCTATTTCGCTGTCTTATCGTTGCAAACTCATAATAGCAACTAATAATTAATTCAATTAAGCGGCGAACCAACAATGTAGGTACACGTATGAGCCAAAAGTTTCGGTCGAAGCGTATAGTAACATCCAATGCCTATACGACGCAGTTGGTTGTAAATTTTTGACAAAGCATGTACCCTCTATATGTCCCACACATTCGCACCTTATGCATAGATAGGTCTCATAATCGTATAGAGAGCGGCGCTGAGCTTCCTACGATCCGTCTTTCGCGAAATATTTTATATAAATTTAAAAAAGCGTGAAAATGTCAACCCAAATGCGATACAAAGGAAAGTTTACAAGAAAAAGGGCGCTTGCTAAAAGACTAAAAGCTGTGGCAGCCATGTGTCAAGCAAATGCGGCTAAACGCGATGAGAATAACCATAACCCCAACGATCAGCAACAAAAATTCGCTGTCGAAAAACGTCGGATCGTGGATTTCCAACATCTCGCCGACAGTTTAAATTGTATTCGCTGTAACAAAGGCAAATACATGCATAAATTGAACAAATTAAATTTGTTTGCAGAATACATTTATTTCACATCCGTCTCAGAATTACTAGAACTCGGGAAAAAAAACACGCTTCGAGTTCCCAGACCACGCGCCGATCAGCTTGCTGCAGCGTACACAGGTGCTATTCCGTTACAAATGGTTGGTCCCGAGTTCGGTGTGGGGAATCGGCATGATGTGATTAAAAATGAGCCTCGAAGCAGAGCACACAAACACATCGAAATAAAATTCTTTTATTATTTGTGCGCATGCGTTAAGTTTGGACTATTATAATTATTTGAGACGTTATCGTCAGGAGAGCTGCTAGTGGCACAATCTGGAACTATTGAAGGTCGGACTTTATAAGACGCTGGAACTACGTATTGGCCTATGCTGTGTCCACTCCTTTTCTCTAGTCTCCCTGCAGTGAACAAAAATGTGCGCCATGCTGAAAGAAAATTGATAGCGTAAACATGCGCGAGCGAGCGCGCGCCACCACGCCCTCCATTCGACCCGCCGTGCGTGCTGTTTGTGTTTTCGTGCTTAGCCGAACTGCCTAAAGGTAAGGTAAGAAATGACTTTATTAGGCTGACAATGAGTTTATTCAGATGACGTTACTTACGTACTTTAATATTTATTATAGCGATCAATTTAATGTTTTCACAATGTCGAGAGAGAAATTCTCACTTGGTCGCAACAGTGCGAGTGCGAAGAAAAGCGCATACCCCGAAGTAACGAAACATCGTACTCGAAGACAGGGAGTGTCAATAATGAAAAACGGACTTGGTTCCGAGTGGAGCCGGGTATGATAGGGAGGTATTTATATTTTTCATTCAAGTTGAACAGATATTTTTAGTTACTAGTTGTACTGTAATAATGTATTGAAATCAATGGAATGAGAAGTTTTCGTACAATTTGCTTACAAAACTTGAAGTAATTCCTTCGATGTTACTATAGTGCCCCCCCCGCCTTAAAGCTAGTTAGGTGTTTTTATTAGTCACAGAATATATAATCCATAATAATATTATAGAGCGTGTAAATTCGAGACGGCAAACAACCATAATAATTTTGAATCTCACGATGCCGTAACAATCTTCGAAAGCATAAAAAATGGAAGACTTTACGTATATTGCAAGAAACTGAGACGCTGAAAACCGGTGCATAATGTACGCAAGAGTACAGGGTACGGCAAAAGACCACGCTCAAGGTGGCGCGCAGGGATGCTGGCACTTTTAACCATGAGGAGTTATTGTTGTTCCACAAAATAAAATCACGAACTGATGCATTGAGCTGTGTTTACTGAGCCCTATGTTAAAAGATATCGGTTGTCTTGCCGACACTGGTTTTGATACTAATTTTGCCCGCTAATTTGGTTAGTTTCCCTTAAAAGAAGACCCATTTTTTTTCCACAGATCAATCAATTAGGATAAAATGTGCTATAGTAATACAGCAGATTGGCAGAAATGAAATAAAATTTACACGTTTTCAAATCAATTTTAACGTTGACGATTGAAGTTTTATTACAGTAATTGAAGCACTTTACTTAATGCACATATATTCTCATACGTTTCAATACTTAATTCATTATCAATACAAAAAAAATAATGTTGAGCTCTGAGCCATTAAGAGCAATGCAAAAATTAGAAAGTAAATTTTTTCAATTCGCTTAGCAAATTTAGGAGTTTTTATATTTTGAAAACATTTTTCGAACAGTCCGTGAGAGATTAATATCAAATTAGACATTCGGTAATTATACAATGTTAATTCATATATTTAATGTTTTCGTAATCTCAAGTATTACGAACAAGTCCATTGTGTCAAATGCAATGCGAAAATGGTTGAGTACGCGAATGGAAAAATGCGGCGGTAATCCGTAAAATTTAGGCTGCTATTATTTAAAGGAGCGTGTAGGCATTTGTTTTTTCCGTGCTGCCTGTATTAACGGCTCGACTTGTTTTGACGAAAGAAGGACACCCAAACCATTATCCCTACTAATATTACAATAAAAACTTTATAAATGACGAGCGTAAAATACTCTCGCGTTATTCTACCGACGGATCCCATCCCAAAATCGTATCAATGCCTGGCATTAAACATGGGCTCACAGGATTGAAAGAGGATAAAAACACAGTCGGGCTTCAAGTCGGGGAAATATAGATTTTGTATATATTTCCAAGATTGTATTTAAGTTAGTTACGAACAGACCAACGGCGAGAAAAAAAGAGAAACTTTCAACCGACGTCGACTTCCGAAACGAAAGTGAAAAGGAGATAGGAGTTTACATGAATGTCACGGTCATCCGAGAGTCTCTCACCTGCTACTTGGGAGTCCATACGGCGATAACCGCGAGTATACACTTTCACTGTCACTTGACCGATCTTTCGATGAAGCCGATGACCATTTGAGTGTTTGAAAGTCTAGAAAGTTTCATGGCCTCTCGGTTGCGGATTCTCTCGCTGGAAAAATGCGGGATACGCTTCTTGTTTCATTCTGATTTCGCGCACGTTCTGCGATTAACTCACCCGCTCTCTCGCCAAATTGCCATCTTCCTGCCGTTCATCTTTTACTATTGATAACATTATATTGGGCTCTCTGTGAACGGAGGAAATTTCTTTAAAACATTAAGGTTATTATGGGGTTGAGTCAACATGTTACCACCGAGCTGAATTTTTTTCTATACGTTTATAACCTCTTTGCTGATCATCCTGTCCAGTTTGAATACGATCCACAGTACCGTTTTTTAGAAAAAAAAAAATCGGCATCGACGTAGTTCGTGGGCTCATTATACATGACACTTATGGAAAACTCCCGATCACTTTTGAGGACATCATTAATATCTGTTAAGTGAATGTTACTACTGAGCTGAAAAAATAGGTACGGTTCGACTAATTATCGGACCGTAAGTATTTTAAATTCTTAATTAATACCTAGTTACCTAATTAAAATATCGGTCCCTTGGTACCGTCAAAATGAGGATCCACAGTACCGTTATTAAATTATTCGTGTCTTTAATATTGAATGTGCGAAAATCAGGCACACAAAATATCAGACTGTGCAATCATGGCAACGTCGTGGACGGCACAAATGCTACCTATCTAATCGATATTCCGTAATTATGCCCGGGAACCTCAAACTACTCAGTCAGGATAATTAACAACGAATATTATTAGTTCTTATTTTCTTAATTAGTAATACTTACTTAGTACTAATTTGATAACTATGTTCAGAAATTACACATTTCCAGACATTTATAGGCAAAGACTTCGAGATTATACAGGTGATTCAGTATAGGTCGTGCATCCGGCGACTACAGATTCTGGACGATATTCGGAACAAAGCTACCTAGCCGATTTTTTAAATTCTCAATAGCATTTAAATGGGAAGCAATAGAATTCTAAAATTCTGGGCCAATCAGAATCGCTGTTTCGTATACGTCGGGAGACGCCTCAGTGCCGGGTTATCAGGGATCCGATTCTAAACATTTGAAAAAGTGGCAGAGTTCAGACGGAATTTCGTTTCGCGAACGCGAAAGTTTTTTTGTTCGAACCGAAGTTTGCTGTCCTTCCGTATCAAATGATGGAGCAGAGAGTAATCGGCGTTTGTCACTTGTGCAATGAATTATGCTGCGACATCCAGTTCTTTCTTTAAAAAATATTTTTTATCCAAACATACGAAGATTCTAGATTTTTTGATAATTCAAATGGGATAAATAAGTCATTCGATGTAACGCACGGTCCCAGCGATTTATTTAACGAACTGTCACCGTTGATCGGACCTTCTTGGACGATAAAAAAAACAAATTCATCTAGAAATCTAGAATGCGCATTGCTCAGATTTAAATGTTTCAGAGAGTTGAAAATAATCACATGACAAAATAGGAGACAAAGGAAATAGCTGATCGCAACGCAAATTGAAAATGCACGAAAAATACACAGAAAAATTGTTACATTAAATGTTGCAAATTTGGAAATAAATAATATAATTTTGGGCGTCTGAGGACTCTGGAAACTTTTGAGATTTGTTATCAGGACGACCAAAACTCTTTTATGCGATCAAAAAAATATTAGACCCCTATAGGTGAACAAGGAATGAGAGAGAACACTGCTCGATTCTTGTACGGTACAGCTGCCGGGAAAAAAAAAATTGAGTACCTGAAGCTTCTGGCTGCTTCTCCCATATGATGTCATGTGTACTAGAAGTATCTAGTACTGCAAAAAGAAATGAAACAAAGTTAGGCCATGTCGGGACGAGATCTTTAGAAAAGTTCTTTAAAAAAATAATTATTTCGTGCGTTCGAAGCTTGTGGCTACTTCTCAGACATATTTTTGTGTATACTGGTCCTCCCTAGTACTTGAAAAAGAAAAAAAATAGTCAACAATGAGTCAGCAAGGACTAAGAGATTACAATACCCGGTTGTTGTATGGTACCATTTTCATAAAAGAAAACTATTTTGTTATTTTGGAGTTTTCGGCTACTTGTTCCATATGTTTTTATGTGTACTATAACGGTCCAGTACTATAAAAAAGTATTAGACCAGAATAAATCAGCAGAGATTGAAGTAGAAAAACACTCAATTGTTGTAGGGTGCAGCTTCCATATAAAAAATATTGCGCGCAACTGATAGTTCTGGTTACTTCTCACCGATGTTTTTATGTGCACTAAAACTCTTCGTATAAAAAGAAAAAAAAATATTAGGCGACAATCAGTCATCAAGGGAGGGAGGTGATACTGCTGAAACGTTGGATGGTACATCTTTAATATGTACTAGAACACTTTAGTAATCAAAAAAATATTAGACAACAATGACTCAGCAAGATATGCGACTTGAGACTGCCGATTGGTGTATAGTATAGCTCAGTGAAAAAATTATTTCAAGTGTCTGAAGCTTCTGGCTAATTCTAATATATGTTTTTATGTGCACTCGAACTCTCTAGTATTGTGAACAAATAATAAGATTACAATAAGTAATGAAGGGATAAGAAATGAGACGGCACGATTGTTGTACGGTGCACCTTCGACATTGAAAAATGATGTCGTGAGTCTGAAGCATCTGGTGTAGCCAGATGTTTCAGGTGTGTTTTTATGTGCACAAAAACTCCCTAGTACTTTAAAAAAATACTAGGCAACAATGAGTTAGAAAGGAATAAGAGATGAGACTGCTCGACTGTTCCATGGTACAGTTTCCATTTAAAAAATCATTCCGCACGTCTAAAGCTCTTGGCTACTTCTCATGCGTGTTTTCATGGAAACTAGACATCTTAAGGCCTTAGGCCACAGTAACGAGTATAAAATCATCTGTGAATTTAACATTTTTTTCGTATGAAAAAAGTGATTCACTCATGAAAATAATTACACATCTATTTAGTATGAATATCAGGATGTTATACATTTTTTTTTTCGATGTACAACATGGCAGACTACTAATATTTTCTTTTGTTATCTTTTTTTAGGCACTCCGCGGCGTGACATTTAGCATCCACAATTTTTTACCTAGAACATAAAACAAAAATTCCCGTTAATCTGCATTAGAATACCTAGAGAAGTACACTACCGGCGGAAAGTTTCCGGACAAGAGTTGGAAAAAGTGCCGGAACGGTTCTTTATGCCATTTCGCCGGTAGTTGGGCTAGGCCAATTTGACCAACCGCATTTTAAAGAGGGGGGATTTACCTACATTTGGGCTTATCAAAAAAATGTTTACGATTTTTTTTACACTTGGCACCCAGTTTTGAAAACGACAATTTTTTGTCGTTTTTTTGTTGTTCTGTGAGTGGACCCCGTTTACAGTAAAAATCTTTTTTATGCATTTCTCCTATTAAAATCATAAAAGGGGAAGCCTAAGCTTCAATTTCGTTTTGTAGAAAAATTTTTGCGATTTTTTTTCCCAAAAATATTTCGTTTTTTCGATAAAAATATACAATATGAAAATTGCTCCGGAGTACGAAAACGACGAGGTTTACAACAAAACCTCAAGTAGTAGAGCTAGAGCGGTTCTAACTCAGGGATCTCAGGGGGGAGCGGGGCGGGGGAGTCGAGTGCGGGGAAGCCGGGGTATGCATGGCGGAGGGGGGGGGGATCCTACATGTGGCAGCCGAGTGCGTGATTCCGGCGGAGGGAAAGGGAGGGGTGATAGAGAGTGGGGAGGCGAGTTTTTGGTGACGATGTCGTCCCGGCGATAGCTGGACCCGCGGGCGAGAGGGGGAAGCCGCTGTCGACTCTGTGGGGGAGGGGGCATCATAGAGTCGCGGGTCCTTGAAAACCCATAAAATCCGATAATTTATTATCAACATTATAGATGTAAGCGGAGCATTTTTGTCTAGACTATTCACATGAGTTTATATACATAAAAAAAAAACTTAGACAAATAGGCGGGATCTCAGGGGGGAGCGGGGCGGGGGGCTCCAGCGCGGGGAAGCCAAGTTCGGGGGTACGGCGGAGGGGAGGGGGGTCGCCGGGCGCGTGTGTCGTCACAGGGGGGGCCTCTGTGGAGGGGGGCCATGTGATCCGTGAAGCGACTAGCGAGAGGGAGAAGCCGGCGGCGATGAGTATTTTGCGCGGGTGTGTGTGTGCGTGTTTGTGTGTGTGCGTGTGTGTGTGTGTGTGTGTGTGTGTGTGTGTGTGTTTGGCTGGTTTTCATTGTTTCAAATTATTTTATTTTGAATATCCGCAGCGGATACGTTATCCTGGAACATAACAAATCATGAATCTTATTAACATCTAAAACATAATCATATTTTGAATCATACTAAAGATAATACGAACCATCGACCAAGTATAAGTTCAGGCAGGTGGGGCACGTGTCGCGCATTGAAACTTGGTGAGTCGGCCCGCCGCAGTTGTTACAAAATATCTCCTGGATGTTGTTAAACCGTTCGCTGAAGTGGCCACATCTTTCAATTAGTTGATCAACCGTGCCCCGCATATCAAAGTATCACAGCACGCAAAATTTCGCCCGATCATTTTCGGTGAGATATTCGTACATCCCACAGCCCATGACGCCCCGGTTCAATCGATTTATTCGCTGCTGGTCCACTATGATTTCACGCACATAATGGACTCCCTTATCTGAGGCATCACCCAATCTACTATCAAATGATTCCTTATCACTGTCCATCTCGGCCAGTTCCATGTCATCATGTGCAAGCACTTCAATGTCCGCGCACTCATCATCGTCATCATCGGCGAAATCAATAACGTCTTCGTCTACCCCAACTTCCACTTCGTCGTCATGGGCGATATTCACGATAACCTCCATCTCATCATCGACGAGATCGATCACTTCAATTTGGTTCGACATTTTTCTTAACTAATTTTCCGTTTTCCGACTCTTCCACAAGGACACCTCGGAGGTTGAAGACTGGAATGGCGAAAACTGCTGTTCCGATCCTTCTTCGGATTTCGATTTTTGGATCCTCGTAGGCTTATAGTAGGGTGGGGGCTTATTGTAGAAAAAAACCTTGCAAGATAGTGCATCCTGGCCAGGGGATAAACGAAAAGTTTTTTTTTCTTTAACTATCCCTGTAGGGGTAGGCATCTGCTGTCCAGAAAAGTGTACACTCATAGAGGTGAAAGCTGGCCAGGCTCGCCAATCATTGACTTTCGCGATCTCTACAGAACCGCGTCTAGGTCATGGAGGCTGAACTGGCGTATTATAAAGAGCATCTTAGAGTTTTTAATATATATGGCCACGTGTTCCAGTATTTATGAAGTCCAGCCTGTCACGAATCATAGCGCTCTTCGCAGAGCAACATCAAACCTATTCAAGTGACACTTGAGGCTATACAGTTTTTACCAAATCAGCCATATTCTAAAGACAATTTTTTTTGTTCGTCGACGTTCAATGCCAGCCTCCGAGCATAGGGAACATTTTGAAAAAATAACATTCCGCTCAAGTAATGTCTTGGCTATCCAAAACACATACGAAAACGAGGTATTTATTACAAAACGATCAACTTTGTGGATCTATGGCCGGAGAATTTTTTTTTTTAGGCTTCGACCACTGATCCCACTGCATGCACCATTTGAGCATAGATGCACTCGCGGTCTGGAATACTCACAAAAATACTTTGTTTTTTGCTCCCGTTGAACCCCGATCGGCTCGTTCTGCGTGTGTATTTATTTTTCATGCTTTCCACGTTAAAAGATATCAGCGAGATATTGAAAAACTCTGGTGGAGGTGATTCTATTACATTTTCCGAGCTAGAAGGGAACGACAAAAATATTTTCTGATGGGAGACCATTTTTAATCGTCGGCAGCGCTCAAATGTGGCCACACTTTGAATGAAGCAGTGAGTTCACATATCTCTCTGGCAAGACTTTTCAACTCGTTAATATGGAGAACAACAATGAACCATCAGAAGAAATCTTGCACAACCAAGCCACGCTCTTAAGTTCGATCGACGACTTTGCTGTGTGGGAGATACAGATCGTCGAGTTCATAGAAGTACTGAAATCGCAAAGCCGAATTAAGCGCCAACGATTATCAACTAAACATCAATAGTCATTGATAGGCCAAATACCGAATCTGGAAGGATTGAAGTATTCCATGTACAGGCATTCTATATGCATGGGTGCAGATCACAGCGGTGATGGGTTAATGTGGCGAGAACTCTACTTGAACGCGTGATGGTCTATACTTTAACTTCTGCTCGATGAATTTCAACAACGTGGAAGTGGTTGAGCTTTACAAGAGATACGTAATCTTACAATAAATGTAAATAAGTATAAATCAATACGCGTTAAATGTTATATCTAATTGCCACGGGAAATAATGATTATGAGGGCTGCGATTAATGTGCAATCAAGAGATAATGCACGTTTCGCATGGGTGACAGTTACAGCTTTATACCCAGCTGAACGAAACAGTGACCACGGATCTTCTTACATGCATTATTCAACGGTATTGAATCTATCGAATATTGGATTCCCAATAACTATAGATCAAATTTAAAAAAAAAGTTGTGCTTCAAAACAATTTATCCATTAATGTGTGTACCAACGAAGAAGACATTGCTCCGATACGCGTGGCTCAACATAAAAAGAAGAAAAGCATATCAATTTGCTATATATACAAGATACCGAAGATAACAATGTATGACATATCACATAGATAAAGAACCTGTCAAACCTCGTGAGCGCAGAACAGAGACAACCATTAGAAAATATATGTATGCCATCGGTGTATGAAGTTAACACAATTACTATATCGTCATATGTGCTAGACGAATTAAACAACAATCTATTATTTCGCCGGTGTCGGCATTACTTTAGTTCAACGGATAAACTGCAATCACATGAGATCGATTATGGAGCAATAAAGCACTGCGCCATCCGACTATCAAATGATACTATAAGTGGCTTCAAATCATCAACTCCAATCGGAAAGCAACACATCCATTCGCTGTAAATGCCTACTTGGAGTGTTTTTTTAAACTAATTATAGAGAGAAAATGAGAGTGTGCAAAGACTGATGCGAAGAACGTAGCAGAGGATATGTATCAATATCATGAAGTATTTACTATTGATTACCACATGTGTATTTCATATGATGAATCGCTATCATAGTATCGATCACATCACAGCGCCGATTTCATATCATAGTTTGTGACAGAACTGGAAAAACTAGTGCTGTACATAAAATATATTTTCTACGAAAATTAATGCTCGTCATGAGTTAATTCTAATACCTTCACGCTATGGCAATACTTGTGCATTCAGTCATCATCAACTACTATAGGTAGAAGTTGAATTACTCAAGATACAATGGCCCCTACATAATATTAGATGAGATCAATAAATTATCATTACATCGACCATTGGAAAGTGGGCGATACTTGAATGTGGGTTTTCGCTCTTGGGATCTATACGACTGTCCATCGCTTCAAAGCACAACGAAACATTCATGGACCGTAAAAGCTGCCTCCCAACTAGAGAAACCAAAATATGTAATTGGTGCGGTGCAGACTGATAAAAAAGATAATGTATGGCAAAGGACACTATATTATTCACCGACTGCAAACTCACAAGTGCTAAACTTTATCTCAATTCAGGATTCTTTTCTCAAGATGACTCGAATATGGACTTCAAAAAAGTTTCGACATTTTGTTCAATAGGTACTCTCGATTTTTCAAATACCATTATGACTGCAATAGTGATCGTTCTTTACTAACTATCGCTGAGTCTTAATGTAACGACCCTCTCACGATTAATGATTGATCGCATCAGAAATATGTAATTGGTAGCTGAATCATAAAGATTCATGCAAATAAAATAAATGTAACATTATGTACTTTTTATTCTCCTCACCCCGTACTTAGTTATGTCAGCATCACCAGCTATCGGATTGTGCAACTGAAAACAATATTACTTTCGAATGTGAAACTCATTTTTTTTGTATGGAATTTGATTGAAAATAAATTAATATAATCGCCCAATGATAATCGAAGACATTCATCAGTATACGTTCGTTAGACGTTCGTGAGCCGTTTGTTGGAAGTTTGCGAGGCATTCGAAGATTTTCGATAGTCGTTCGTGAAACGTTCCAGAGACTTCCGAAGACATTCATACGATGTTCGAAGCCATTTAAGAGACGTTCGAAAACATTCATAAGGCGTTTGAAGACACGCATGAGGGGTTCAAAAAGTTTCAAGAGCCTTTCTACGACGTTCATGAGACGTTTGAAGATGTTCGTGAGACATTCAAGAGACTTTCGAAAACGTTCATAAGACGTTTGAAGACATTCATGAGAGGTGCGAAGACCTTCGGAGACTTTCGAAGACGTTCAAGAGATCTGTGACGATATTTATAATACGTTTAAAGACATTGGTGAGGGGTTCGAAGCCGTTTAAGAGACTTTAAAAGACATTTACACTCCAAGTAGGCTAAAAAAACACTCCAAGTAGGCATTTACAGCGAATGGATGTGTTGCTTTCCGATTGGAGTTGATGATTTGAAGCCACTTATAGTATCATTTGATAGTCGGATGGCGCAGTGCTTTATTGCTCCATAATCGATCTCATATGATTGCAGTTTATCCGTTGAACTAAAGTAATGCCGACACCGGCGAAATAATAGATTGTTGTTTAATTCGTCTAGCACATATGACGATATAGTAATTGTGTTAACTTCATACACCGATGGCATACATATATTTTCTAATGGTTGTCTCTGTTCTGCGCTCACGAGGTTTGACAGGTTCTTTATCTATGTGATATGTCATACATTGTTATCTTCGGTATCTTGTATATATAGCAAATTGATATGCTTTTCTTCTTTTTATGTTGAGCCACGCGTATCGGAGCAATGTCTTCTTCGTTGGTACACACATTAATGGATAAATTGTTTTGAAGCACAATTTTTTTTTTTTAATTTGATCTATAGTTATTGGGAATCCAATATTCGATAGATTCAATACCGTTGAATAATGCATGTAAGAAGATCCGTGGTCACTGTTTCGTTCAGCTGGGTATAAAGCTGTAACTGTCACCCATGCGAAACGTGCATTATCTCTTGATTGCACATTAATCGCAGCCCTCATAATCATTATTTCCCGTGGCAATTAGATATAACATTTAACGCGTATTGATTTATACTTATTTACATTTATTGTAAGATTACGTATCTCTTGTAAAGCTCAACCACTTCCACGTTGTTGAAATTCATCGAGCAGAAGTTAAAGTATAGACCATCACGCGTTCAAGTAGAGTTCTCGCCACATTAACCCATGACCGCTGTGATCTGCACCCATGCATATAGAATGCCTGTACATGGAATACTTCAATCCTTCCAGATTCGGTATTTGGCCTATCAATGACTATTGATGTTTAGTTGATAATCGTTGGCGCTTAATTCGGCTTTGCGATTTCAGTACTTCTATGAACTCGACGATCTGTATCTCCCACACAGCAAAGTCGTCGATCGAACTTAAGAGCGTGGCTTGGTTGTGCAAGATTTCTTCTGATGGTTCATTGTTGTTCTCCATATTAACGAGTTGAAAAGTCTTGCCAGAGAGATATGTGAACTCACTGCTTCATTCAAAGTATGGCCACTTTTGAGCGCTGCCGACGATTAAAAATGGTCTCCCATCAGAAAATATTTTTGTCGTTCCCTTCTAGCTCGGAAAATGTAATAGAATCACCTCCACCAGAGTTTTTCAATATCTCGCTGATATCTTTTAACGTGGAAAGCATGAAAAATAAATACACACGCAGAACGAGCCGATCGGGGTTCAACGGGAGCAAAAAAGAAAAGTATTTTTGTGAGTATTCCAGACCGCGAGTGCATCTATGCTCAAATGGTGCATGCAGTGGGATCAGTGGTCGAAGCCTAAAAAAAAAAAATTCTCCGGCCATAGATCCACAAAGTTGATCGTTTTGTAATAAATACCTCGTTTTCGTATGTGTTTTGGATAGCCAAGACATTACTTGAGCGGAATGTTATTTTTTCAAAATGTTCCCTATGCTCGGAAGCTGGCATTGAACGTCGACGAACAAAAAAAATTGTCTTTAGAATATGGCTGATTTGGTAAAAACTGTATAGCCTCAAGTGTCACTTGAATAGGTTTGATGTTGCTCTGCGAAGAGCGCTATGATTCGTGACAGGCTGGACTTCATAAATACTGGAACACGTGGCCATATATATTAAAAACTCTAAGATGCTCTTTATAATACGCCAGTTCAGTCTCCATGACCTAGACGCGGTTCTGTAGAGATCGCGAAAGTCAATGATTGGCGAGCCTGGCCAGCTTTCACCTCTATGAGTGTACACTTTTCTGGACAGCAGATGCCTACCCCTACAGGGATAGTTAAAGAAAAAAAAACTTTTCGTTTATCCCCTGGCCAGGATGCACTATCTTGCAAGGTTTTTTTCTACAATAAGCCCCCACCCTACTATAAGCCTACGAGGATCCAAAAATCGAAATCCGAAGAAGGATCGGAACAGCAGTTTTCGCCATTCCAGTCTTCAACCTCCGAGGTGTCCTTGTGGAAGAGTCGGAAAACGGAAAATTAGTTAAGAAAAATGTCGAACCAAATTGAAGTGATCGATCTCGTCGATGATGAGATGGAGGTTATCGTGAATATCGCCCATGACGACGAAGTGGAAGTTGGGGTAGACGAAGACGTTATTGATTTCGCCGATGATGACGATGATGAGTGCGCGGACATTGAAGTGCTTGCACATGATGACATGGAACTGGCCGAGATGGACAGTGATAAGGAATCATTTGATAGTAGATTGGGTGATGCCTCAGATAAGGGAGTCCATTATGTGCGTGAAATCATAGTGGACCAGCAGCGAATAAATCGATTGAACCGGGGCGTCATGGGCTGTGGGATCTACGAATATCTCACCGAAAATGATCGGGCGAAATTTTGCGTGCTGTGATACTTTGATATGCGGGGCACGGTTGATCAACTAATTGAAAGATGTGGCCACTTCAGCGAACGGTTTAACAACATCCAGGAGATATTTTGTAACAACTGCGGCGGGCCGACTCACCAAGTTTCAATGCGCGACACGTGCCCCACCTGCGTGAACTTATACTTGGTCGATGGTTCGTATTATCTTTAGTATGATTCAAAATATGATTATGTTTTAGATGTTAATAAGATTCATGATTTGTTATGTTCCAGGATAACGTATCCGCTGCGGATATTCAAAATAAAATAATTTGAAACAATGAAAACCAGCCAAACACACACACACACACACACACACACACACACGCACACACACAAACACGCACACACACACCCGCGCAAAATACTCATCGCCGCCGGCTTCTCCCTCCCGCTAGTCGCTTCACGGATCACATGGCCCCCCTCCACAGAGGCCCCCCCTGTGACGACACACGCGCCCGGCGACCCCCCTCCCCTCCGCCGTACCCCCGAACTTGGCTTCCCCGCGCTGGAGCCCCCCGCCCCGCTCCCCCCTGAGATCCCGCATATTTGTCTAATTTTTTTTTTATGTATATAAACTCATGTGAATATTCTAGACAAAAATGCTCCGCTTACATCTATAATGTTGATAATAAATTATCGGATTTTATGGGTTTTCAAGGACCCGCGACTCTATGATGCCCCCTCCCCCACAGAGTCGACAGCGGCTTCCCCCTCTCGCCCGCGGGTCCAGCTATCGCCGGGAAGACATCGTCACCAAAAACTCGCCTCCCCACTCTCTATCACCCCTCCCTTTCCCTCCGCCGGAATCACGCACTCGGCTGCCACATGTAGGATCCCCCCCCCCTCCGCCATGCATACCCCGGCTTCCCCGCACTCGACTCCCCCGCCCCGCTCCCCCCTGAGATCCCTGAGTTAGAACCGCTCTAGCTCTACTACTACCTCAAGACGGTAAAAAGTTGCGTTACTTTTTGTTGAGTTCATGAGAATTTTTTCAGATTTTTTTTGCGAAATTTTTTTAAATTTATTTCCGGTCGGAACTCGATTGATCTCAACACCATGATAATAATATAATTAATTTTTTTATTTACATATTATACTTTGGTCTCGTCGAAAAAACCTCCTCTCGCTGACAGCACGCTCTTAATCGTCGTAATTGAAATGTTTTTTCCACGACTTTCTACAAACTGCGCTTGGATTTTTGCCGCCGTGAGTTTTCGATTCCTTTTAGACATCACAATTATTGATTAGTCTTCCGCTTTGGAAGTAACAGGAGGCTTCCCGGAACGATTTTTATCGCGGTTCGATTGTGTCTCTCTGAAACGTTTTATAGCATGCCCACCGGTTGATTTGGGTATTTTCAATCGATTTGCAATGTAGCGAATTTTGAACCCTTCATTGCAAAGTGCAAGGATTGATGCACGCTTTTTGATGCTTTTATTGGGTCTACGACCCATTTTCTTCTTAAAAAAAAACTCTAATGAAGTCAAAAATTTTATTTAATTAACCGTCAATAAATTAATAGTTAAACACACTTCAAATTCAATATATTATTCGACACGATACGACGGGAAAATCTAACGCGAACGTTTTTTCGATGCTTGCCGAGGAAGTACTGAGTCGAAATAATTTTTGAATATTTTTTCATTGTAACACTTAAAGAGTGCGTGAACGTCTCTCCCACTCTTTGTAGAGTAGTAAAAAACAAAGAGTGGGAGAAACGTCCACGCACTCTTTACGTGTTACAATGAAAAAATATTCAAAAATTATTTCTTCGGCAAGCATCGAAAAAACGTTCGCGTTAGATTTTCTGTCGTATCGTGTCGAATAATATATTGAATTTGAAGTGTGTTTAACTATTAATTTATGCGCGGTTAATTAAATAAAATTTTCGACTTCTTAGAGTTAATTTTATTTTTATTTTTAAGAAAAAAATGGGTCGTCGACCCAATTTAAGCACTGAAAAGCCCGCATCAATCCTTGCTCTTTGCAATGAAGGGTTCAAAATTCGCTACATTGCAAATCGATGGTGAATACCCAAATCAACCGTTGGGGATGCTATAAAACGCTTCAGAGAGACACAATCGAACCGCGATAAAAATCGTTCCGGGAGGCCTCCTGTTACTTCCAAAGCGGAAGACCAATCAATAATTGTGATGTCTAAAAGGAATCGAAAACTTACGGCGGCAAACATCCAAGCGCAGTTTGTCGAAAGTCGTGGAAAAAACATTTCAATTACGACGATTAAACAACGCTTGCGCAGCGCACAATTATACGGAAGAGTCGCAACGAAAACCACTCTTGCGCCGTGGAAACACAAAAAAGCGATTGAATTGGGCACGCAAGCACAAGAATTGGACGATCGAAGATTGAAAACGGGTGTTATGGACCGACGAATCCAAATTTGAAATATTTGGAGGAAAACGTCGAGCTTTCGTTCGTCGCTCAGCTAACGAGAAAATGCATCCTGATTGCGTAATTCCAACCGTTAAACACGGCGGCGGTTCTGTAATGGTGTGGGGATCTTTTTCGTATGCTGGAGCGGGGGACCTCTACCGAGTCAAAGGAATCCTGGACCAAAAAGGATATCACGCGATTCTGAAAAACCACGCCGTTCCTTCTGGAAAGCGACTCATCGGAAGGGGGTTCGTTTTTCAACAAGACAACGACCCGAAACATACTTCAAAATTCTGCTCGAAGTATCTTGAAACGAAGCAAAAAAGTGGGGAGCTTCAAATTATGCAATGGCCTCCTCAATCTCCCGATCTCAATCCCATAGAGCTGCTGTGGGATAAAATGGATCGGCAAGTGCGCAAGGTCACGCATTCATCCGCCGAAAAGCGATGGGAATCCCTACAAAAATCATGGAAAGAAACACCCCGAGAGACATTCGAAAAACTTGTGGAGAGGATGCCGCGTGTGGTAAAGAGCGTGCTGTCAGCGAGAGGAGGTTTTTTCGACGAGACCAAAGTATAATATGTAAGTAAAAAAATTAATTATATTATTATCATGGTGTTGAGATCAATCGGGTTCCGAACGGAAATAAATTTAAAAAACATTTCGCCAAAAAAATCTGAAAAAATTCTCATGAACTCAACAAAAAGTAACGCAACTTTTTACCGTCCTGAGGTTTTGTTGTAAACCTCGTCGTTTTCGTACTCCGGAGCAACTTTCATATTGTATATTTTTATCGAAAAAACGAAATATTTTTGGGAAAAAAAATCGCAAAAATTTTTCTACAAAATGAAATTGAAGCTGAGGCTACCCCTTTTATGATTTTAATAGGAGAAATGCATAAAAAAGATTTTTACTGTAAACGGGGTCCACTCACAAAACAACAAAAAACGACAAAAAATTGTCGTTTTCAAAACTGGGGGCCAAGTGTAAAAAAAATCGTAAAATTTTTTTTGATAAGCCAAAATGTAGGTAAATCCCCCCTCTTTGAAATGCCGTTGGTCAAATTGGCCTAGCCCAACTACCGGCGAAATGGCATAAAGAACCGTTCGGGCACTTTTTCCAACTCTTGTCCGGAAACTTTCCGCCGGTAGTGTACATACGGAATTTAAAAAATATTGTTTTATTCAAAAGTTTTTAGTTTTAGGCTTTCACGGCTCTTTATGAAATGAGAAAAGTATGTGACTTCTATCGCTATCGGAGCTCTCAGCTCTGACGATGCAGACTGTAACGTTTGCGAAACGTCGGCACAACGCTGATCCTCAACGCGGCCTCCAGCCAGAAGCCACATACTCTTCTCATTATTCAAAAGTTGTAGGTATTTGAACTTAAGAAATGAATTTTCAGTGAAAAATTTCGTTATAACTCCTCATAAACTGCTCATAAAATGAAAAGTTTTCGATTAATCAGAAATTCCGTACGTACTTCTCTGCGAAATCCAATTAGGTACATAACTTTCAAATTTGAAGTAAATCGAGTGAGAATTGTTGAAGTTATTTGTCACGCCAATTGGAAAAAAAGCTGTTCCGAGACATTTCGAGTAGTCGGCCATGTTGTAAATCGAAAAAAAAAAATATATTTTCTAACAGCTTGATATTCATACTAAGTAGATGCGTAATCAGTTTATGAGCGAATCACCTTTTCATGCGAAAAAAAAGTTAAATTCCCCTAGCAGATTTTTCGACCAAGATTTTTCGGTCGGAATTTTTTCGTCGACAGCCCCGCTGGTTGGTCGTTTCGACCAGTTTTCTCGGGTCGATTTTTTTCGGCCGCCCCGCTGCCTGGTCGTCTCGACGAGATTTCCCGGGTCGAATCTTTTTTACGACGCCCCGCTGGCTGGTCGTTTTGACCAGCTTTCTTCGGTCAATTTTGTTTGCGGCCGCTCTGCTGGCTGGTCGTCTCAACCAGATTTCGCGGGTCGAATCTTATTGTCGACAGCCCCGAGGGCTGGTCGTTTCGGCCGGTTTTCGCGGGTCGATTTTTTCTGTCGGCGGCCCCGCTGGCTGGTCGTTTCGACCAGATTTCGCGGGGCGAATCTTTTTGTCGACAGCCCCGCTAGCTGGTCATTTCGGCCAGGTTTCTCGGGTCGATTTTTTCTGTCGGCCGCCCCGCTGGCTGATCGTCTCGACCAGATTTCGCGGGTCGAATCTTTTTGTCGACAGCCCCGCTGGCTGGTCGTTTCGACCAGACTTCTCGGATCCCTCACATTTCTAATGTTAAAAAGGAAGAAAAATTTTAAATAGGATGAACTCGCGGGGCAGGATTTTTTGGTCGCTGGAACGGTCATCCCAAGAGCAATAACGCTGTTTATTTACATATTTTGCTTGGGGTGGTTCTAGGGGCGGTACATATGCCGATACATTTTTACAAATTTGTTTACAATTTGTTATGTTTACTATTTTATAATCCGTCGCGAAGCAGATCGAAAAATTGCCTGATCATATATAATTTCGGATAAACGCGCAACCCTCGAAAACTAGGTTCTTCTTCCAACCGCTGCCCGTTCTTTAGTTTCTCAAAGTGTACAACGTTTCCGGCAATACGTCGTATACGTGTAATGGTCACAGCGAGTCTGATGTCGAATGTATTAAACGGCATTCCTCTACTTCTCATCGTTTTCGTATGAAATAGTAATTTTAATATAAATATGACACGATTTCACACACACAAAACACAAACAATAGAGACAATACACGCGCACATAGATGGAAAGTATTCAAGACAATAACACAAAACACAAGTGTAATCATTTTGCACAAGTGCAATAATATCTCACTCCGTCATTGTTTTCATTAATTATTCTTCGTATATGAATATACTTCGCGACTGTTCAAGAGTCGGCTGATGAATTACACATTTATTAGTAGTGATGTATTAACTAATAGTAATAGATTGGTTGTATTAACTAGCATTGTTAGTGGTCATGATGTGATAAAAGTACCGATAATTAAAACGACATTGAAAAATGTGCGACAACATTTTTTATAGGATAATAATAGATGGGAATTCTACTTAATAATGTAGTGAGAACAAATATATGTATGCATATTGTCTTTTAACACACACACACTAAATCCTCGGACGGAGGCAAACTGTTGAAAGTAGTAGTAGATTTCTTACACGGACGGATGGTATAAAGTATCTGTGGGATTGTATACACCATCTCGGCAGTTCTAGTCAGTTTCCCAAGTATTTGCCATTCTCACTCCGTATATTACAGCGTTCAATTTCAGCAGTATTACAGGTAGCCGTACGTCTTGTACTCTGATGTAACTTCTAGTCGATACGCGCAGGGATTGTATATGTCTGCCTACGGGTACATCACCGGTATTTTCAAACCATTTAACAACCATTCCATCGACTTGATCATTCTCATTTGTGACGCAGCTGACAATGTTTAATATTTCAGCCAATTTCCCGTTATTCGCGTATACGTATTTGTCGCAACTACGCGTATTTTCATTGTCACTCTCTTTACTAGTGTAAATTATTCTTTTGAAAATGGCTCTTCTGAAAACAGTCAGTCTATCGTTCCACGTTTGTCTTTCCTCACGTGAAACATTATTTCCCAATTATATGGGTTTCGTATTTCAGCTGTTCCTAAACCTCTAAAATCGTAGAAATGTTCATAGTCGACGTCGTTGCGAAGGACTCGTTTCTTATCGGTATTTAAAATATTTTTCACCATTCGTTTTATTAATATGTGAAGAGTCGGATCGTTTAGTACGCTTTTGACGAAATCGTTTAACAAACATCTTTTCATGATTTGTAGCTGTCTACCGGTACTTTTATTTAACGAGTTTAATATTTGGTCATTGAAACTTTCAAACATGTAAGCATTGTGCGCCCACAGTGGGTTCCAACATTCGACGGTATCAGGCAAGTGTCTTAGAAGTTGTATATTGATAGTCATGTTTTCAATTTCAAATATTTTTTGATATTGTGTCGCGAAATCACTAATTAATGCACGAGCACTTTCCAATTGTTGAGCGGTAATAGTGTCGCCGTTCAATATGTGTATTGCTTCTGATAGCAATAATATAGCTTCTGATGCAAAATAAACGCAAATATTCTTCCGGGATCAAACCGTTCAAACATGGTATGCAATAATATAATAACCAATTACGCCATTCCGAGGCTCTCCATAATTTCCAAAATGCAATGGGTCTCGGTCTTCTAGCAATTCCACTCGGTGTTCGTATTTTTCTTAATCGTTCCTCTATTATTCTACATATTTTTGCATTAGCACGGAACCAGGTTACCGTCAGTTGGCCGAAAACAATAATTTCCGTTATTTTTTTCACAACGCCAATGTCGACACAATGCATCGAGTCAACCACAACTCCCTGTCGAACATCAAATTCGGGCACATATTTCAGCATTGAATTTCCAATTACTCCCCTTTCTCTTGCCCCTGTTCTTGCGGCTTCCGTCATATCTTAACGAATTTCAGCATCCGTCCGGAATTTCAGCATCCTCGATGGGATATTTCCTAGAGCCATTTTCCATTTTTATTCCTGGCGTGTAACAAAAATTGCATCCGTATTTACCATTGTAACTCGTCATGTTAAATATTTTAGCTCTCGCGGGCGTATCAGCTGAACAAATAGTTGTAATAAATTTGCTTGTAACCCTTTCTATTCCGTCAGGCCACCATTTAATACCGGTAAAGTACAATTCACGCAGTTCTGTGACGATCGGTGGCATGAATACATTAAAATCTGGATGTTCCTTATCCACCTAAATTCCCGCTAAGATTGTGAAACGTTTTCGCGCATTTTATATCTTTCGCCATCGAACATATATTCTATTCCGTGTGGTTCAATTTTTTGCCGAAAATTGCGATAATCAAGAAGTTTCCAAATATTTCGTATTCAAAAAATTCTTTTCAATTGCATCGTTATATTTAGTTTGATGAAATACGATACCATCGACAATGGTTTCTCCGGGCCTGAGTTCCCGCACGGACAGTCTATGTAAGGTATTTTTCCTATCTCGGTTCTAGCTTTACACGCTTTGCAATACAAGTAACGTCTTTGGGAATTATTTTCATTTCTACCCAACTTTTTCCACAAGCCAGTTTTGGTGGTTGGTCGAGTATTGTGGTTCGCGAATCCTTTGAACAAATTGATCACGGCCAAAATTGCTTACAAACTGAGATTAAAACGTTGCGCCGTAGCCATTATTCCTATAAGAATTTCATGTTCCCGCACATTCAGTCTCATGGTTATTACCGGTCCTTCCGCTGTGGAGAAAACAGTGATATTTTCATCATCATCGTTACCGTCATCGCCACTATTGTCGTCACCATCGCTATCGTCATCACCATCACCGTCGCCATCATCATCACTATCACGATCACCGTCGTTGTCGTCGCCAGGATGGACATCTCCCAGATCCGCGATATCGGCATCGTAATCATCATCGTCGTCACCGGGATGGACTTCTTCCAGATCGACAATATCGGCATCGTAATCATCATCGTCGTTATCATAGTCGCTAATATCGCGATCATCTAGCTCAGGTTCGGAGCTGTCGTCATTAACATTACGTTCGTCGTTACGATTAGTACGGCTACTCGACTATAATGCATCGTTATTGTAACCGCCATTGTCATTGGATTCTTCGTTCTTTTCCTTGTTATGTTGGGAGGAGGACACCGCAGCATTTCATACCGTTGCGCTCGATCCAGCACTCGATGTACCCTGGCTGGCGTCTGCATTTGCCTAAAAACATTGTAATATTCAATATTGTTGAAGTTATGTTCAGCGCGCTTTCTACACATGTATGTATAATATAATGGTATGTATGTGCATGCGCAGCGAATACATGGATCTGGAAGGACTGAAATATTAGAGTGCAAATGCCTTGGTACGGAAGGTACCTGAAAAACATTAACAGACGAAGTATCAAGACATGAAACAACGTCGCTGTTGTTACAATTTCACATTGTCTACTCATAAAACGTCGAAAAAAAATGAGAATGTTGAAAAAAAATCAAACTTTTGGAGAAAAAGAATTATTTAAAAAATGGTAGAAAATTGTAGGGCATCATCATCTCACAATTGTGCATTAATTACTTATTAAATCTCAGAAAACCGGAAAAAATTATTCTTTTGTTCGAAATGTGATCCGTTTGGAAGAGAGCTTGGCAGTAGAATTTTTACCGACCACTGTGTTTTAGTTTTACCTGATGTAACATAAAAATTAGATTTGTACGTTAATATTTTTAAAGAAATGTGTATACTGTGATTCAATAATTCGATTTTTGTATACATTCAATAATGTAGATAATACGCCGACTCACCCACACACTTACACAGGCGCGCGCACATGCGTATATACAGGGTGTTTGGCGCATGGACCGAAACAATTTTGTGGGGGATTGGGGGAGGTCATTTGCTATTTTTTTCACCCTCAGACCCTATGTCTTAAGTGTCACGGTAATTGATATGATTTATTTTGTTTTTTTTTAATTACCCGAAATTTCGCCTTTAAATCGGCATAACTTTTTTGTTTGTGGTTGCAATAGCACGAAATAACTTTTGTTGCACTGGGACGAAAAGTCGAAGCCGAATGGACGACGGTCGCCGAGCGCGCAAATGTGTGTGTGTTTGTTCGCTACGCTGCGCCGGCCGCGTGCAACCTTTTCGCATGCACTTCGGTCGTAACGGAAACACTTTATATCGATTTTTTTCTTTCGACGACGGTCATGGTAAAAATTTCATAACGATTTAACTATCTGGCAAACGGGGTTTGCTAGAGACTCGTCTTGTAGAATTGTGCTGGCACTTTCCCATGCTTTTTAAAATTTATTTAAACAAATAAGCTTGGGCACTATTTGTAATCTCAATGTCACTTATCGTCTCCGAATTCGACCTCTACCAAAATCTCGAGCGAACGAAATTTCTCGAAACTCACCGTACAAAAAAGTGGTAAAATTTTACAACGCTCATTGTTTAATCGAATGCGCTCGGCATTTTTCTCTCTGTCATGACTTATCTTCGGTCGACCAAATTTGCGAGAGAACTGGATCGACCGAGTCTCACTCTCCGAAAGAGTGGTAACATGTTATAATTACTGCTAAAAAAATACGTTGAAATTTTTCTTTTCTGCCGCAATTAATCTTCGGCAGGTTTCTTCACGAATTGAATTTTCTAGCAATGACGACCGCACGAGTCTCGCTCTACAGAAGAGCGGTAAAATTTTACGATCTCGAATTGTGTGAGTACCTCCACCACTGTAAACGTCTAAAATAAAGTGATGTTTCCCGATTTGTTGTGGTGGAAGGTCAAGTAAAAGGATAATGGTATTCATAGATGTTATTAGTCATATCTACAAGTGAACAAAAAAAATGCTTATTAAAAAATTATACAAAATGGTGACGCTAGAGCCATCCTAGCGAGGCATTTTGAATTTGAGACGCTCGGCGGCAAGTAGTATAACCGACGCAAATTTGAATTTATACTAAAAAATTCTAATAATTTACATGAGTATAACTACAGAAATACGCAGGGGATTTTGAAAATAAGAATTATTGTGTAATTGGCAAGCACTTAAGGTAACAACGCAATTTTCGACAGGAAAAAGGACACTCATTTCTTAATAACTAATGTTCTAATAAACTCATAGAAAATGCCGCAAATATTTTTGTTCGGAATGTTATGTTTAAAATGTACTCAACTTTTGGAATGAAAACATTCGAATTGTTGGAGTTACGAGAAAAACGGTCGACGACTCGCACACGGGCCAGTCACTGCCAGCGCAGACCCACACGGGCCTACGTACCTTTGTTTCAAACTTCCCGACTACTTAGAGCTCTGAAATTTTGCAAACATGCATGTAAGAGGTGACAATGCATGATTCAACTTAAAAATATATATATATATATAAATAAAATAACGACTTTCTGTAAGGTGCAAAACAGAAAATCGACATTTCACCCGTTCCCCGACTACTTAGAGCTATAAAGTTTTGCCTACATGGATCTGACAGGTGACAATGCGAAATTAAAATTAAAAAAATTGACAAAATATTCGTAATAATGGACCTATAATAACGGTGTTATTACAACCTTTAATAATACAAACTTCACAATATGAATCAATTATTTTCTTCAAATAATATCATTAAAAAAAATGTAAAAAAACTTAAGAAAAATAATCCCTCTTTACAAAAATTTCAGAGCTCTAGCAAAAATGGTGTTAAAGTTTGCATCGTTAGAATGCAACGAAAATATTTCTCGTTTTTTTTGTTTCTTCATTTTTAATATTTTCTGAAATCTTTTTTTTTTGCAACTTTTCGTTACAAGTTTTAAGGATTATCAAAAATGTTTCGGCGACTTTTGTAGCCTTGATGTGCTTAAAAAAAATACGGGGAAACGAAAGTAATATATTTTCGTTGCAATCCAACGGTGCAAACTTCAGTACCATTAGTCAAATCAATTAAAGACTAAAAAATAGACAATAATTTATGTGTGAAAGAAAATTTTAAAACAAGCTTTTATGTAATGTACTAAAAAGTAGAAAATAATTATTTTGTTCTCAGCCACGTATATGTGACTATAAATAAAAGTTCGAGGCACTCAAAATTTATACATAATCTTTAATTCACATAGATCCGTTAACATATCAACTGTACTTAATTTACTGTAAAACAACCTTAGATTTCTTAAATAAAAATCCTGAAACTGAGTATAAACGCGTAATAATAATTCCTCTAATTACTATTGTGCCAAATTAAAAACGGTTAATGAAACAGCATTGATCGAATTTATGAAACATTTTACAAGTTGAGCGCCGCAAGCTTTTATTTATAGTCATATATAGGTGACTTGGTAAAATAAAATGATTTTCATATAAATTTTCTCCTTATTCTCGATGGTTCAAAGCATCTCTTAAGCCAATTAAAAAAATCAATTTTTTGAAAATCCTACAGTGGTGTTACCCCTTAACCCTGTCTTGACAGACTGGGTCATTTCGACCCGGACGAATTCGAAATAAAATGCTCACTTTCCCAAAATAGGAAGTTTTTCTTAATTTTTTACAACAATTCAACTTTAGACCGTCCACCTTTTAATTATGCAGACATTTTAAGAAATGATGATATTGAAGTTAGCATGGTTGGAAGTTCCGTAGCTCAATTTTTTTCTGCACGTTTAGTCCTCCAAATCATTCAAACGTTTTTCCAAGTCCCTATTTGTAATTTTCAGCTTAAATCTGTAAAAAAAAGGTTCTGGTTGATGCTGAAAATAAGGGAATAAAAAAATTAAAGCGAATTTTCGTTGCGTTTCGATGATGCAAACTTCAGAAATTTTTCAAATGTATCCCGGATTTTTTTCAATGGAAACCGACAATGGTTTTTAAGGGCAGGTGGATGACGTACCATCCGCGTCAAATTGACCTAGTGTGTCAAAGTCATGGCTAAATATAAGTGTGCCAAGGAAAAGTTAAAGAAATGAGCTCAACTTGATTTCTTTTTCTCTGTCAGGCCTTAGTCTTATTATCGTCGAAGTTTCTATGAAACTGAGTTGCTAAAGACTTGCCCCGTAGAACGGTGGCGAAATTTAACCATCCTTTCAAATAAATTTAAACAAATACCTGTGCACGATTAATATACACCTTGCCCACCTGTTGCTTCATTAAGGTATGCATACCGTGCTGGAGCACCAGACATCGGAGATGCAGCTTGGATAGTGTCTTATTTTCTCATTGATTATGTTTTTTGTCGGGATTTTTCGTTGGTGGTGGGCCGGCGTGCTGGTGCGTCGCTCTCGACCACCGGGGTCATTTTGTTCTTCTCAGCACGAATCACGAAATCGCAACGAAAGGAAAAAACTTCACTTTATCACACACTATTACACATTGCACGAAATATATTTTGAACAGATGTGCGAGGTTATAGCTCCTCTTCCGACCTGTCAAAAAACAAATTTTTCTGGGAGGATGCGAGCGCAGTCGTAAAAACAATATGATGCGAGCTGCGCGCCGCCAGTAAGAAAACAGATGAACTCACTTTTCGGTCCGGTAAACGATATTTTGCGCTTTGTTCGTACATTTTTGCTACAATTTTTTGTAAACAATTTCGATTTCAATTCCCATTTCAAAACTTCGAAGCGGTCGGAGACGTGTAGCACATTGCCTTAACGCGCTTAGACGTTTTGCAAGTGACAACGTTTCGTCACACTTACAATTCCACTTACCGCCCTATTGCAAAGCAAAATTAACTATACCACATTTCCATTGTTACGGATACATCAAGTCTTTCTTAATTATCGATATGAGAATATTGCGTTACACGACATTTACAATAAATTCTCATTATTTGTATACCGCTTGCTCACATCTTTATTTATTAATGATTAAATTGGAATGTATTCATTTAGAAAACCAAAATAGTATTTGACGTTTACCTCTTCTCTCAAGAGCTTCTTTCCCAATAATTTAACGTCACAGCCATCAATTGTTTTGCACCTTTTCTTGTCCTTTTCGTGTTGCTAGCTCGCTGTAAGTATTTCAGGAGAGTCGTTGTGAATTTTTAAAATATTAATCTCTTCCCGCGTCCCAGGGTGTTTTCAATCGTTTCCAAGTCCCCTTCTGTTTCTGTTTTTACAACAATTATTGTATGCCACATAAATTTTCATCAATTATTCCATTCTAAACTACCTAAAATTTTGTTATAGATCAATATGCGATCATGTTTATTGCGTGAATAAATATATCTTCATTCAAAATATAGTTTATTTACCTCCGCAGCCGACAATGCGAATTTGTCAGAAATGTTCACCATCTTTATCCTCAGCGTCTTGCATTCGTATGGATTCGTCAAACAATTTGTTAAAAAAACGTTTGTCAAACCCCTTTCAGCTTTCGAATCACGTACAAACAAATCATCGGCCCGAACTATTTTCACTCTATTGTGTCCATCGGTCGTCTTCCACGTAATACGATAGAGCATTTTTTTCACGTTGGCACGGCTACCGCGGTACTTTGCTATTGTAACCGCGAAACGCTCTGAGACAAATGTCTATAAAAAATATGAATTATATATTAATTAAACATAAAATATGAAATAATGAATTGATTATATATTAATTAAGTATAAAAAATGAATTCATTATATATTAAAAATTATTTTGTATTCGCGTGCATGCGCTGTAATAATAACGACGATTCCGTGGTTTGAAAAAATATTTTTGTATTTTCGAGACTATACAACTGTATGTTTCGCGTCGCGCACTTTTTATATATAATCAACTTGTCGGCGATTAAACCTTTTTTTCACAAATAGCTAAATTTCAAAGTAATTTTTACCGTTCCTTGCACGATTATTGATATGTGTGGCGGTCCTACTAACCGAATCTCTACATATGCAATACCTTTTATATATATCGCAGCCCGCTAACAATAGAAACACTGTGGCTCGAGCATTCAATCGCGATTAATTTCGAACTGAAGCCACCTTTATTATATTATTGCATGTTTATTCTTACTTACAGTTTTACAAACAGGTCTTCTCAGGAAAAAGGATGTCTTGTTCTTTGTTTTGATTTTTTTGACACCCCGCGAGACTAGAGCCTTGAACACTACGCCGGCCTACTCACACCACCGTCGTTTCAAGGGCAGTAGCGAGATTCCGTAAGAGTGCCTGTACACTGTACGCGATTTGCGACGAGCGATGAGCGATATCCAATGGGAGCTTCACTCTCCGAAGTATTCCGGAATACACGAGCTCCTATTCGATATCGCTCATCGATCATCGCACGTCGCGTGCAGTGTGCGGGCACTCTAACACGGTAGCGACCGTTTTCGTTGTAGTTAGCTGGCGACAGCCAATCACATGCACGATTACAAAAGAAAAGAAGCCCCTCATTGGCTGTCGCTAACTAGCGATGACGAAAACTGTCGCTCCCCCCCTGCCTGTTTTTGTTGCGATCTTCGTTAGAGTGGCAAAAGTGGGCATTATTATTCTGCTACGAGATTGACTTATATTCGCATGTGCTTCGAACGTTTTGAGGCCGGTCCATTATTTGTTTCTTCGCATTAATATTTATCTGTATTATTCGTCGCAATCGAATTGTGAAAAAGTTTAGAAAATCATCGATCTTTCTGTGCAATTATATTGATCGCCGCGCGCGCGTACGCTCTGTTGGATATGTACACGTGACTTCTATTTTGGACGAGGACAAGGACATTGGGAAGAATAACTTTGTGCGCACACGCTCGTTCGAGGACACCTTTTTGTGTTCTCAAATTTTTCCGCCATCACCAACAGGTACATATGTTATATACATTTTCATAAAAACTATATATTTTTCTTGTATGTAAGCTTTCACTTTCGCTGACTACGTTTCCACCGATAGGGTTACGTTGGCGTTCGACGCGAGTGCGAGAAAGGCATATGAGCGGACCTCTCTCTTGCACTCACGCTGAACCTCGACTCAACCCCGTTCGGTGGAAACGATGTCTCTTTCTCTCTCGCTCTCTCTCTCTCTCTCTCTCTCTCTCTCTCTCTCTCTTTCTATGGTAAGAAAAGCTAACCACGTGTGCTTCGAACGTCTTGCGGCCGGTACTTCAACGCCAGCATTCGCGCAAGCACGTGACGTAGTACGCGGTCTATAATTGTTTTTTCGTTACAAAAAAGTAACGTATTTTCTTCCTTATTGCGGAGATTATAGTAGCATGCCTTTGGTTCGAAGTTAGAGAGAGTAGAAGAAAAGTATGAAGAAGAGGACGTTGGTGACTCGACTCGTGTCAGATCGAAACCCACGAAATGACTGTGCAACATCTGTTGCAGCAGGAATAATTACCCGTACCAAATTGGGAAATGGATAACAAATAACGGAGATCACACAAGCACAAGCTGGTAACTGATTCAACATGTGGCCATCGCACGAAATGATTCGAAATTTCTGAAAAACATTTGTAAGAAGGTAAAAAAAATTGGATATTTTTAGTTATTTTGTAGAAGCTGTGCTAAAAAGATAAAAAATTATGACAAATAATGTAAACGATGTGGTGTGAGAAGTGACTTTCAAGGCTGCACGGATTGAAATGAATGTGACTGTTTGTAAATAAGTGCTCAATATTTGAATTAATAATATTTTGATATTCGTTTGTATATACGCGCCTAATACTGGAATGTGTTTCGTTCGCCAGGAGACTTTTTCGTGAGGGGACCAAACAGAACGATGGATAAGGAAAGGTTTTTCAAAATCTATAAATGAAAACATACTATTACCAGGAAGAGAATGTAATTTGTACGAGATTTCCTTGAGGTGTTTAGACGTTTACCGGCTGAGGCTGAAATGCCCACGTTAAGATTGGAAGAGTCGGTAAGATTAAAAATCTTTCATTGAGAAGAGTTTTGTGTGATGATTCAACACTGCGTTACTGAACACTGTGATGATGAGTCAACACTGGCCGAAGCTTTTATATCTTTAACGAGTTCTTGCTTAGTGGCGGTCCTACGAAATTTTTAAGGTGGCGCGACATCTCACTTTGGCCCCCTTTCATATATGCAGTGGCTTATCCATAAAAAATGTTTCGGTAATTTTT
Source organism: Ophion ellenae (assembly GCA_963210295.1). Taxonomy (NCBI): domain Eukaryota; kingdom Metazoa; phylum Arthropoda; class Insecta; order Hymenoptera; family Ichneumonidae; genus Ophion; species Ophion ellenae. Next base: position 8,729,374 of record OY723395.1, on the reverse strand, counting down.
ACGTGATGCGCAAACAAACAAACAAACAATATTTTTACGAGCTTTGATTTAAGGGGTTAGGCCACAGTAACGGGTATGAAATCATGTGCGGATTTAACAACTTTTTTCGTATGAAAAAGCGATTCACTCATAAAATTAATTACACATCTATTCAGTATGAATATCAAGCTGTTAGAATTTTTTTTTTTCGATGTACAAAATAGCCGGCTACTAATATTCTCCTTCGTTATCTTTTTTTTGAGGCGCTCCGCGGCGTGAATTTAGCATCCACTATTTTTTACCTAGAACAAAAAACAAAAATTCTCGTCAATCTACATTACAATACATAGAGAAGTACGTACGAAATTTAAAAAATAATGTTTTATTCAAAAGTTGTAGGTATTTCAATTCCATACGTACTTCTCTGCGAAATGCAATTAGGAACATAACTTTTAAATTTGAAGTAAATCGAATGAAAATTGTTGAAGTTATTTGTCACGTCAATTGGAAAAAAGCTGTTTAGAGAAGTTTCGAGTAGTCGGCCATTTTGTACACCGAAAAAAAAATGTCTAACTGCTTGATATTCATACTAAACAGATGTGTAATTAATTTGATGAGTGAATGACTTTTGTATACGAAAAAATGGTTAAATTCGCACATGATTTTATACCCGTTACTGTGGCCTAACCCCTTAACTTGACTACATGTGAGATGCAAAATAGAAAAGCGATATTTCACCCACTTCCCGACTACTTAGAGCTCTGCAATTTTGCAAACATGCATTTAAGAGGTGACAATACATGATTCAACTTTTAAAAAATATCCATAATAAAATATCTTGAATGGACCTATAGAACGGCGTTATTAATACCTTAAATAACACTTACTTCACAATATAAGATTAATCCCTATTTGCAAACATTTCAGAGCTCTAGTACAACCGATTAAAGACTATATATGTAAATCAAATAATAAAAAAAACAAACTTCTATTTGCCGTACTAAAAAGTAGAAAATAATTTTTTTTACCAAGTCACCTATATGTCACTAAAAATAAAAGCTTGGGGTGCTCAAAATTTAGACATAATCTTCAATTTACATAAATCCGTTTACATATCAACAGTATTTAATTTACCACAAAACAACCTTAGATTTCTTAAACGAAAATCCTAAAACTGAATATAAACGTATGATTATAATTCCCATAATTACTATTGCGTCAAATTAAATAGGTTAATGATACTGAATTGATCAAATTATTAAACATTGAACAAGTAGAACGCCCCAAGCTTTTATTTATAGTCACATATAGGCAACTTGGTCAAAAAATGATTTTCTACTCGGTACATAAAATAAAACCTTTTTTTCAAATCCTTTTTTTGCACAAAAAATTCTAATATTAGAGAGAGATAGAGATCTAAGATCTCCGAGAGTATTGTAAAGTGGTAGAACGGATGAGATACAATAACAGGAAAAAACATTACTTATTTGTAAAGGTTTATTTGAACTATTATGGTACAGTGTTTAAATCATGTGAACGTTAAATTCACATCATGAATTAATTTACAAGAAACCTGAACAAAGGACAACTTTTAAAAAATATCCATAATATAAATATCTCGAATGGATCTAATAACGGTGTTATTAATACCTTTAATAACACTCACTTCACAATATAGGATTGATCCCTCTTTGCAAACATACCAGAACTCTAGTACAATCGATTAAAGATCAAAAAGTAGAAAATAATTTATATGTAAAACAAATATTTTTAAAAAACAAGCTTCTATTTGCTGTACTAAAAGTAGAAAATAATTTTTTTTTACCAAGTCACCTATATGTGACTATAAATGAAAGCTTGGGGTGCTCATCATTTAGACGAAATCTTCAATTTACATAAATCCGTTAACATACCAACAGTATTTAATTCACTGTAAAACAACCATAGATTCCTTAAATAAAAATCCTAAAACTGAATATAAACGTATAATTATAATTTCCATAATTACTGTTGTGTCCAATTAAATACGGTTAATGAAATTGAATTGATCAAATTTATTAAACATTTAAAAACTTGATCGCCCGAAGCTTTTATTTATAGTCACATATAAGCGACTTGGTAAAAAAAATTGAAACCTGTTTACATATTTTTTTTACACATAAATTTCTAATATTATAGAGAGATAGAGGTCTCAGACCTCCGGGAGATTTGTAAACTGGTAGAACGGATGAGATACAATAACAGGAAAAAACACTGTTTATTCGTAAAAGGTTTATTTAAACTATTATGATACAGTGTTTGAATCATGCGTACTTTAAATTCACATGATGAATTAATTTACAAGAAACCCGAACAAAAGTCAATTAAAAAAAAAATATCCTTAATAAAATATCTCGAATGGACCTATATAACGGTGTTATTAACACCTTTAATAACAGTAACTTCGCAATATACAATTGATCCTTTTTTGCAAACATTTCAGAGCTCTAGTATAACCGATTAAAGACTGAAAAGTAGAAAATAATTTATATGTAAAACAAATATTAAAAAAACTAGCTTCTATTTGCTGTACTAAAAAGTAGAATTTTTTTTTTATCAAGTCACCTCTATGTGACTATAAATACTATTTTGAGGTCCCCAGCTTGGGAAGCTCAAAATTTAGACCTAATCTTCAATTTACATAAATCTGTTAACATATCAACAGTATTTAATTTACTGTAAAACAACCTTAGATTCCTTTAATAAAAATCCTGAAACTGAATATAAACGTATGGTTATGATTTTCATAATTACTGTTGTGTCAAATTAAATACGGTTAACAAAACCGAATTGATCAAATTTATTTAACATTTCAAAAGTCGAACGCCCCAAGCTTTTATTTATAGTCACATAAGGGCGACTTGGTAAAAAAAATATTTTCTACCCAGTGCATAAAATAAAACCTTTTTTAAAATATTTTTTTGCACACGTATATTTCTAATATTATAGAGGGATAGAGATCGCAGACCTCCGAGAGAATTGTGAAGTGGTAGAACGGATGAGACACAATAACAGGAAAAAAAAACACTATTTATTTGTAAAGGTTTATTTAAACTATTATGGTACAGTGTTTAAATCATGCGTACGTTAAATTCACATCATTAATTAATTTACAAGATACCCGAACAAAAGTCAACTTTAAAAAAAATATCCTTCGAAATATCCACTTCGAGCAAACGTCGGCTGCGTTAATCCAAATGTCAAGTGGTCCTCCATTATAAGCACCGGGAAGGACACGAATAATAGTGGATTACAGTCATGGGGAAATTCATCGCAGTCATTTGAAAAAAGAGGTAAAATATTCCTTCGCAATTCTTTCTTCAGATCTTGTTCTGATAAAATTAATACCGGGAGAGACCGATCATTGAGAAATGACCGTGAAAACAATACAATTCGTAGGGAAATAATGCAAGTGAGTAAGTGATAATGCTTCAACGAATATTGTACAGGTATCAACCAAAATGGAAGCCGCTCCGCGAGGTGCCGCCCAGAACAACGGCTTTTGGAAGAAAAGTCATGTGACGTGCAATGTTGTTCCCAGTCGCGTAAATAAATCGACGATACCGGTAAGAATAATTTTTCGAACACAAAGATTGTACAAGGTAAAAATGAATCTACATAATAGCGACAGTAATTTATATTGACAACAGGTAGTTATCGAAGGGAACCAAACCCGCGGCCAAAAGAGAAAAGGGATAAAGCCGAGGTGTCGACAGAAATGTCCCAGTCATGCTTCAAAACGCCGAAAATGGTGATGCAAGGACGGTATCGCAATGATGATAATAATAATTATGGAGGTAGTGCTCTCATTGCATCGGCATAAAAAAGAATGGAAGCCATTAAACCAAGCAAATGCAGCCGCCCTGAAAAACGACAACCGACAGAAAAGTACAAATTTATACCATGTTGGTACGAATTAAGGAGATGAGTCAACTGTACCGGTAAAAATCGATTTTACAACGCCAACATTATGAAGGGTACTGATGAATCCGCATAGTAACCTTAACAACTGATATTGATAACAGGTCGTAAAGCAAGAAAATGAAAATGATATGCGACAATCTCATAAGAGAGTACTGGCGTCAGTACTGACAAAAAGAGGTGTGCCGAAAAGCCTAAACCTCAAAAACAGCAAAATCAGACACGGTCGGTCCTGAATAAAAAGAAGGTAACAAAAACTTTTTTGTTGGCAGTTGCACATTACATGGAAACCATACAATATTACACCGCGTTGTAAAGAATAATTCTATAGCAATTCATTGTGATATAAAAATGAAGTATCAATATCATCCGAAAAAATGTATACGTAGATATCGAGCAGCCCAACCAGCGAAAGTGCCGCGGCCATGAAAAAGAGCAGCTCCGACCTCGGGTTACTCTCAAAGCCGACAAAAGAAGATAAATAACGCGGTAATGGGTGTCTAAATACGGCAAACAAGAGTTCAATATATAACGCGCTTGAAAAAATTATGGTTGTTTCTAAATATAAAATATTTACAGATAAAAGAAGTACGCAAGACGGTCGCGGACTTGAACAAAAAGAGACACAGAAATTGCTCCTGGTTGGCGATTAAATGGCGAAGGCGTTACGCAAGCAGGGACAGCTTCAAATATGAGCAAGAGAGTGTTCCTCCTAATGTCGGCTTCTGCGATAGGGACAAAAGAGCGACACTTGTGAAAAAAGGAGGGGTAAGAACAACAATGGGAAACGTGAAATTACTTCGGCGCAGATCAAGAAGTTGATGCGTAAGTTATTCAAAGGTGACTCATTTGATGGTAGAGGGGAGAAAGGATTTAGTAAACAAATATTGTTATTGAAAAACAAAATATTTATGGAAAAGCATGTGACTCGAAAAGTGCAAACAATTGATGTATGTAGACGTTCGTTACGGCCGGATAGGGATAACGTAGCCTGAAGGAACTAAAGTTGATAAATCGATCGGAATGAGTACGTGCCAATTCGAAATATGGGTCGGGCAATTTTTAAAATGTAGTGTAATGTAGTTGTGGTATTTATTGTCGAGATGCGTGTATGAAAATATCCCCCTCGAAGAAATGCTCTCCGATAAACTAAATTCTTCGCTCCTCTTCAAATGTTGATGAAACAGGTGCATCTCGCTGCAAGGGATGAAAAAACTACCGGTCGATGGAGTGGACAATATTGACAAAATCAAAACCATGATTTCAAACAAACTTATAAACGACCGGTATTATAGTGGTCATGGGAAAAATAAAAGTGCCAAGATGCAACTTGGGCGAAAAGTCAGCGACGTCGATGAAGATGACGACCACGATCATGATCACGACGACGATGACCACGACCATAACCACGACGAAGACCACGACAACGACGACAACGACCAATAGTCGTCTTGCGTTTTCAGTGTTATCAAAAAATGTTATATGCAATGATAAATAAAAATGTGTTGTACAGCGATTATTTAATAAATTCGCGTACACGAAATGAATGTTGAAGCGTTTTTCCCCTATAATATGGAATCGTTAACGAGGTCCCCATATAAGTAAGCACCCTGCGAGCATTTGCGTACAGTGTTCCTGCAATAAAATAAATAAAAATAATGTTAAGTAATGTTTATAGTAAATCAATACGGTAGATCCGTCAGTGCGTGGTTTATAATTTAGTCTCCGCAATAGGCGTGAAAAAACGAATTTAACACAGCGGAAATCTCAGCTACTATATATTGTAGCGGGAATAACGAAACGAGGGTGGGTTCGTGGCGCAATAAGAAAAACCAAGAATACGTCAGATGTAATATTATTTTATAAAAAACATGCTCATGTTTTGAGCATACTAACGAAACGACGCGTAATATAGCGAATCACGATGCCATATGCGGCTTTAATCGAATGCTAATAATGTAATAATATTAATTGACAATTTTGCGAACTTTTGAGTCCAGGGAGACGATCGAAGGAAAAACAATGGAATACAAAATTGCCTTCCGCGCAGCCCTCAAAAACTGTTTTTCCCCATGCACGTCCGAGGCCCATTACCTTCATAAAATACAAGGCGTGCATTTAGAGAGCTTCATAAGTAGTAGAGCTAGAGCGGTTCTAACGCCGGGATCTCAGGGGGGAGCGGGGCGGCGAGGTCCAGCGCGGAGAAGCCAAGTGCCTGGTGGAGGGGGGGTCCAGCTTGGGGACGTGACGTCATGCCAGGGGTCTCTGTTGAGGGAGGTGGATGGGGTCTCTGTGGATGCCCGTTAACTTCATAAAATACAAGGCGTGCATTTAGAGAGTTTCATAAGTAGTAGAGCTAGAGCGGTTCTAACGCAGGGATCTCAGGGGCGGCGAGGTCCAGCGCGGAGAAGCCAAGTGCCTGGTGGAGGGGGGGGGTCCAGCTCGGAGACGTGACGTCATGCCAGGGGTCTATGTGGTCCGAAGAGCGACTGTCGGGAGGGGGAAGCCGCCGTCGACGAGTGTTTTGTGGGGGCGGGGGTCAGGTAGTGGCGACTGAACGTTGAAAACCCATAAAGCTCCTAATTTATTATAAACATAAAATAGATTAGCATCGATGCAGTGTTTTTCTTTCTACACTATTTAGTCCGTGTGAAAACAAAACTCACACATACGATGTGTACATGTAATGGCCATATATGGGTAGGACATTTTCGTTAATTAGAAGCGATACATGAAGGGGGCGGCTTTTCAAAGCCGCTTATTTATGAGATGCAGGTGTGATGCGCTTGGTTTCGTTTCCGAAATCTGTAAAATGTTTGTATGCGTCTCCACTCCTGTCACGACTCTAGCCGGCACCCGAGACAGGGTCCGGCTATATAGTTTTTCCAAGTCGGCATTTCTTGGAAAAACTATAAACTTTAGAGATCTATCATCAAAGGGTTTTTGACCGCAGATGGGCCACCGGAGCACAGCTGCACTCTGGAAAAAAATGTTTCGATGTATCGAGGACGCATTTTCATTTCGGAATATAACGTCGAGATGTTCAGATGTGCGAGTATGTATGCAGTGCATCCGACCAAGCACCCCCTGGACTTGACCAAAAACGAGCTCGAACAGGTTCCAAAGGTCTTGCTCCTAAAATATTGGGGTGGATATGTTGGCTTATTGTGGGATCGTTTGCCAGAACATCATCGGAACGATAGCGAAGTGATATCATATTTTCCATGCATGGAGCATCATAATACGCCACAGATATAATATCACATCGATGCCCCCCCCCCCCCCCCCCCACCCCGCCGCAACGTCGGGAATGTGGAAATTCTCCACGTACGGGGTTCTTCAAACGTGTTAGAACCTGTTTTTTTGGGAGTGTGAAAAAATGTCGGGGGTGGGGGGGGGGCATTCTCCACGTACGAGGTTCTTCGAATGTGTTGGAGCCTGTTTTTCATAATTGGAAACGGGGGAGAAGTTCGAAAATTTGAGCGGGAGGGTTATGAGGGAGTTTATAATTTCGTAGTCCAAGCTCAGACTGCACTATTCCACCGCGACATCAACATCTCTTCAAAAAGAACTTTGAAAGTGCGGGGAAAATGGATCTCTCGAGTATCAACAAAGTCAGCCTGATGGTGGAATTCCTTCCAACGAAGAAGCTGTCACAACTCCGCGTTTACTAAGATCATCGAATATCCGACATGAGGGCCGTACAAACCAAGTTTAGGAAACGCTACATCGCGGACATCGCGGATGAGTTCACTGTCTTCTTACCAGCGCGACTTGTGAAGGCCTTCGATGAAGATTTGGAAACGTTCGAGCGAATGCGGCAAACGGCACGTGATCATCATCTCTGGATAAAATACAAAGGTGGAAACTACAACAGCATGGACTTTTTCCAAGTATGAGCACGCATGGTGGAAAAAGACGAAATTCGTTGGAACACCATCGTCGAACGACTGTCCGCATCATCGAGAGTATGCTGCAACTGGAGCGTAATAGTCAACTCTGCATGCAGTTGTGGGAAATAGAACAGCGTCAAGTTCCATCGTCTTGGAGTATGGTGGAAAAGAGCAAATTCGTTAGTGCAGCATTGTTGAGTGAAACAGCCGTCCGAATCACAACCGTCTCACCATCGTTTTCGACGTTCTTAGTGTTTGACTAATGTTTTTTATTCATTTAAAAAAAATCCCTCGCACACACAACGCTTCGTATACACTCAACCAGCTTTTCAGCGATTTTACATGATCATGGGCGCAGTTGGATTTCGTGTTGAAGGAATTATGGGAGCAGTTAAAGTTTGTGGGTTTCGGCAACTTCTGCAGCGATGGACAGTGCAGAGTCTCCAAGTCGATGTCGTTGGTCGTGGGATCCGTGAATCTTGATAGCCATGTGCATTACTCGAATCCCGTCGCATAGATGGTGGGGGCTCGTTGCAAGATTTCTCGAATTGGCTTTCTAGCTGCCTCGTAAGGTATGCCGCTGTATTCCCATCGGATTCCATGGAAATTGCGTTCCGACCACTTGTTTGTCATTTTGTACTTAGCCGGTAAAGAGTCCCATGCAAATGGTGCATCGAAGGCGAGCGTCAGCGGTTCAGCATCCTTGTCGTGGAGTATGATGATGGACATCTCCTTTAGGACAACGTTGTTGATGGATCTCATGAAGCCCTGTACATCGTTGATAAGCTCCATGTTGACTGAAGTGGAACCGAATCATCGGCATTATTTTATACCAATTTTTTAACTATACGATCTTTAAAAAATACGATCATGGATGATCATGCAAAGCGCCAACGACTATCAACTAAACATCAATAGTCATTGATAGTCCAAATACAGCATCTGGGAGGATTGAAGTATTCCACATACAGGCATTTTATATGCATGGGTGCAGGACACAGCGGTGATGGGTTAATGTGGCGAGAAATCGACTTGAAAGCATGATGGTCTATACTTTAACCCCTGCTCGATGAACTTCGACAACGTGGAAGTGGGTGAGCTTTATGAAAAGTACGTAATCTTACAATGAATGTAAATAAGTATGAATCAATACGCGTTGAATATCATTGCCGCGGGAGATAATGATTATGAGGGCTGCCGATTGATGTGCATTCAAGAAATAATACGCGTTTCGCACGGGTGACAGTCACAGCTTTGTGCCCAGGTGAACGAAACAGTGACCACGGATATTCTTACATGCATTCTTCAACGGTATTGAATCTATAGAATATTGGATGCCCAATGACTATAGGTCAAATTTAAAAAAAAATTGTCTTTCAAAACAATTTATCCATCAATATGTATACCACGAAAGATACACGTGGCTCAACATAAGGAGAAGAAAAGCATATCAATTTGCTACAAGATACCGAGGATAACAATGTTGACATTTCACATAGATCAAGACCCTGTCGAGCCTCGTGAGCGCAGGACTAAACAGAGACAGCCATTTAAAAATATATATATATGCCATCAAACATCGATCCATTATTTCGCAGGTGTCGGCATTACTTTAGATCAAAGGGTAAACTGCAACCACATGTGATCGATTGTGGAGCACTAAAGCACTGCCCCATCCAACTAACAAATAATACCAATAAGTGGCTCCAAATCATCAACTCCAGTCGGAAAGCACGACATCCATTCATTAAATATGCCTATTTGGAGTGTTTTTTTTAAATTAATGATAGAGAGAAGATGAGGGTGTGCAACGACTGATGAGAAGAACGTAACAGAGGATATGTATCAATATCATGAAGTATTTAGTATTGTGCTTTTCATATGTGCTTTTCATATGACGAATCGCTATCATAGTATCAATCACATCACAGCGCTGATTCCATATCATGGTTTGTGGTAGAACTGGAAAAACTAATGCTGTGCATAAAATACATTTTCAACGAAAATTAATGCTCATCATGAGTTAATTCTAATACGTTCACGCTATGGCAATAATTGTATATTCACCATCAACCAATAGAGGTAAAAGTTGAATTACTGAAGATACAATGGTGTATGCCCCACATATTATTAGATGAGATCAATAAATTATCATTACTTTGATCATTGGAAAGTGTGCGCTACTTGAATATGAGTTTTCACTCTTGAGATCTATACGAATGTCCACCGCTTCAAAGCACAACGAAGCATTCATGGACCGTAAAAGCTGCCTCCCAACTAGAGAAACCAAAATATGTAATTGGTGCCGCGCAGACTGGTAAAAAAGATAATCTATGTCAAAGGACCTTATATTATTCACCGACTGCAAACTCACAAGTGTTAACCTTTATCTCAATTCAGCATTCTTTTCTCAGAAGGACTCGCATTTGAACTTAAAAAAAAGTTTCGCCATTTTGTTCAATATGTACTCTCGATTTCGTAAATACTATTACGACCGCAATAGTGATCGTTCTTTTCTAACCATCGCCAAGTCTTAATGTAACGGCCCTCTCGCGGATAATGATTGATCGCATCAGAACGAGCCTGTAAAAAAATGCTGGCGTAGATGTGTGAATAGAGCTCGAATGCAAGAAAGATTCACCACCAAATACGACTGCTTATTGTTTTAATCTTACACGCTCGCGTTGTTGGATATTGTTCATTGAGCGACATTAGCCGTAAAATTGTATAGATCAGCAAAATTCCGAGAAATACGAAGCATCATGGTTGATTCGCAATCGTCGTGGTGTAAACTGGGCCTATGGAAATGTCCCATATAGCGTGACTGAAGGTTTAATAACAGCTGCAGTTGAAGGTTCAACGAAAGACGACATGTGTCCAATCATATATGTTAAGGGTCATGGAAAACGAAAATGGCTAGCTGATATACTAAAATATTCAACATTCATAACAGGTCGATGACATGCAGGAGGGGTTCAAAGAGTTGCAAAAGACTTTCTACGACGTTCATGAGACGTTTGAAGGTGTTCGTGAGACGTTCAAGAGACTTTCGAAAACGTTCACAAGACGTTGGAGACATTCATGAAAGGTTCGAAGACGTTCAAGAGATCTGTGACAATATCCATAATATGTTTAAAGACATCGATGATGGGGTTCGAATACGTTCAAGAGACTTTCAAAGACATTCACGAGGGATTTGAAGACGTTCAAAAAACTTTCGAATTCATTCAAGAGGCTTTCGACGACATTCATAATACGTTTGAAGACATTCATGAGGGGTTCGAAGACGCGTAGAAGAGACTTTCAAATACATTCACGAGGGGTTTGTCCGAAGACGTATATAAGACGTTTGAAGACATTCAAGAGACGTTCGAAAACATTCATAAGGCGTTTGAAGACATGCATGAGGGGTTCAAAGAGTTTCAAGAGAGTTTCTACGACGTTCAAGAGACGTTTGAAGATGTTCGTGAGACATTCAAGAGACTTTCGAAAACGTTCATAAGACGTTTGAAGACATTCATGAGAGGTGCGAAGACCTTCAGAGACTTTCGAAGACATTCAAGAGATCTTTGATGAAATTCATAATACGTTTGAAAACATCGACGAGGGGTTTGACGACGTTATAGAGACTTTCAAAGACATTCACGAGGGGTTTGAAGACGTTCAAGAAACTTTCGAAGACGTTCAAGAGACTTTGGACGGCATTCATAATACGTTTGAAGACATTCATAAGGGGTTCGAAGACGCTTGAGAGACTTTCAAAGACGTTCACGAGAGATGCGAAGACGTTCCGAGACTTTCGAAGACATTCAAGAGATCTTTGATGAAATTCATAGTACGTTCGAAGATATCGATGATGGGTTCGACGATGTTTTAGAGACTTTCAAAGACATTCACGAAGGGTTTGAAGACGTTCGAGAAACTTTCGAATACGTTCTAGAGGCTTTCGACGTCATTCATAATGCGTTTCAAGACATTCATGAGGGGTTCGAAGACGCTTGAGAGACTTTCAAAGACATTCACGAGGGGTTCGAAGACGTTCAAGAGACTTCCGACGACAGTCATAATGCGTTTGAAGACAATCATGAGGGCTTCGAAGACGCTTAAAGGACTTTCAAAGACATTCGCGAGAGGTTTGAAGACGTTCAAGAGGCTTTCGAAGACGTTCACAGATCTTCGACGACATTCATATTACGTTCATCGGCGACATCCATAAACCGAAGACTTTCATGATGTTTGAGTTTCGCTGGAATTGTTTGGGTTTGTTTGGGATTTTGACAGTTTTGGTGAAATGTGTTTGAGTTTGTTTGGGCGTGCACCAAACGGATTTTCATAGTTTTGGTGAAATATGATTGAGTTTGTTTGGGCGCGCACCTAAACACACCCAAATACATTACACCAAAACTGTGAAAATCCCAAACAAACCCAAACAATTCCAGCGAAACTCAAACGTCATGAAAGTCTTCGGTTTATGGATGTCGCCGAAGATCGTATTATGAATGTCTTCGAAGATCTTTGACCGTCTTCGAAAGCCTCTTGAACATCACCAAACCTCTTGCGAATGTCTTTGAAAGTCTCTTAAGCGTCTTCAAACCCCTAATGAATGTCTTCAAACGCATTATGAATGTCGTTGAAAGTCTCTTGAACGTCTTCGAACCCTTCGTGAATGTCTTTGAAAGTCTCTTGAACGTCTTTGAACTCTTCGTGAATGTGTTTGAAAGTCTCTTGAACGTCTTCGAACCCTTCGTGAATGTCTTTGAAAGTCTCTCAGGCGTTTTCGAACCCCTCATGGATGTCTTCAAACGCATTATGAATGTCGTCGAAAGTCTGTAGAACGTATTCGAAAGTTTCTTGAACGTCTTCAAACCCTTCGTGAATATCTTTAAAAGTCTCTAAAACATCGTCGAACCCCTCATCGATATCTTCGAACGTATTATGAATATTGTCAAAGATCTCTTGAATGTCTTCGAAAGTCTCTGAACGTCTTTGAAAGTCTCTTAAGCGTCTTCAAACCCCTTATGAATGTCTTTCAAAGTCGCTCTAGCGTCTTCGAACCCCTCATGATTATATTCAAACGTATTATGAATGTCGTCGAAAATCTCTTGAACGTATTCGAAAGTTTCTTGACCGTCTTCAAACCCCTCGTGAATTTCTTCGAAAGTCTCTAAAACGTCGTCGAACCCCTCGTCGATGTCTTCAAACGTATTATGAATGTTGTCGAAAATGTCTTGAATGTCTTCGACAGTCTCTGAAGGTCTTCGCACCTCTCATGAATGTCTTCAAACGTCTCTTTAGCGTCTTCGAACCCCTCATAAATGTCTTCAAACGTATTATGAATGCCGTCGAAAGTCTCTTGAACGTCTTCGAAACCCTCGTGAATGTCTTTGAAAGTCTCTCAAGCGTCTTTGAACCCCTCATAAATGTATTCAAACGTATTATGAATGTCGTCGAAAGTCTCTTGAACGTATTCGAAAGTTTCTTGAACGTCTTCAAACCCTTTGTAAATGTCTTCTAACGTCTCTAAAACGTCGTCGAACCCCTCACTCATGTCTTCCAACGTATTATGAATATCGTCAAAGATCTCTTGAATGTCTTCGAAAGTCTCTGAAGGTGTACCCACCTCTCATGAATGTCTTCAAACGTCTTATGAACGTTTTCGGAAGTCTCTTGAACGTCTCACGAACACCTTCAAACGTCTCATGAACGTCGTAGAAGGTTGTTTGAAACTCTTTGGACCCCTCATGCATGTCTTCGACGTGTTATGAATGTTTTCGAACGTCTCTTCAATGTCTTCGAACGTCTTATGAATGTATCCGGAAGTCTCTGGAACGTCTCATTAACGACTGTCGAAAACTTTCAAATGCCTCGCAAACTTCCAACATACGGCTCATGAACATCTATCGGACGTATACCGATGAATGTCTTCGATCATCATTCAGCGATTCTGATACTCTATTTTCTATCAAATTCCATACAAAAAAATTTGAGTTTCACATTCTAAAGTAATATTGTATTCAGATGCACGATCCGATATCAGATGATGCTGACATGACGAAGTATGGGGCGAGGAGGATAAAAAGTACATAGTATTGCATTTCTTTTATTTGCACGAATCTTTATCATTCAACTATCAATTAAAGATTTTAAATACATTTTGTAGGGCACAATCGTTTGTATGCTCATCACATCGTAGAGTAGAACTTCCATCTAATTTACTTGAGACACCTATATGGTCAAAGTCTATATTCAACGTCTCAATAAATAGCTCATTTTTCATATTTTAGTATATCAGCTAGCCATTTTCGTTTTTCATGACCCTTAACATATACGATTGGACACATGTCGTCTTTCGTTGAACCTTCAACTGCAGCTGTTATTAAACCTTCAGTCACACTATATGGAACGTTTCCATAGGCCCACTTGAGACCATGACGATTGCGAATCAACCATGATGCTTCGTAATTCTCGGAATTTTGCTGATCTATGCAATTTTACGGATAATGTCGGTCAATGAACAATATCCAACAACGCGATCGTGTGAGATTAAAACAATAAGCAGTCGTATTCGGTGGTGAATCTTTCTTGCATTCGAACTCTATTCACACATCTACGCCAGCATATTTTTACAGGCTCGTTCTCATTCATCAATCAATGATCAATCATTATCCGCGAGAGGGCCGTTACATTAAGACTTGGCGATGGTTAGTCAAGAACGATCAATATTGCAGTCGTAATGCCATTTACAAAATCGAGAGTCCATATTGAACAACATGGCAAAACTTTTTTTAAGTCGAAACGCAAGTCCTCCTGAGAAAATAATGCTGAATTGAGATAAAGTTTAACACTTGTGAGTTTGCAGTCGGTGAATAATATAATGTCCTTTCAAATAGATTATCTTTTTTACCAGTCTGCGCCGCAGCAATTACATACTTTGGTTTTTCTAGTTGGGAGGCAGCTTTTACGGTCCATGAATGCTTCGTTGTGCTTTGAAGCGGTGGACATTCGTATAGATCCCAAGAGTGAAAACTCATATTCAAGTATCGCACACTTTCCAATGTTCAAAGTAATGATAATTTATTTATCTCATCCAATATTATGTGGGGCATACGCCCTTGTATCTTGAGTAATTCAACTTTTACCTCTATTGGTTGATGATGAATACACAATTATTGCCATAGCGTGAACGTATTAGATTTAACTCATGATGAGCATTAATTTTCGTTGAAAATGTATTTTATCCACAGCACTAGGTTTTCCAGTTCTACCACAAACCATGATATGTAATCAGCGCTGCGTGTGATTGATACTATGATAGCGATTCGTCATATGAAAAGCACATGTGGTTATCGATACTAAATACTTCATGATATTGATACATATCCTCTGTTACGTTCTTCTCATCAGTCTTTGCACACCCTCATCTTCTCTCTGTCATTAGTAAAAAAAAAAACACTCCAAATAGGCATTGTCAATGAATGGATGTCGTGCTTTCCGACTGGAGTTGATGATTTGGAGCCACTTATTGGTATTATTTGTTATTCGGATGGGGCAGTGCTTTAGTGCTCCACAATCGATCTCATGTGATTGCTGTTTAGCCTTTGATCTAAAGTAATGCCCACTCCAACTCAAATTTTCAAACTTCTCCCCACTTTTCCAATAATGAAAAACGGGTTCAAACACATTCGAAGAACCTCGTACGTGGAGAATGCCCCCCCACCCCCGACATTTTTTCACACCCAAAAAAAAACGGGTTCCAACACGTTTGAAGAACCCCGTACGTGGAGAATTTTCACAGCATTTTTCACATTCCCGACGTTGCGGTGACGGGGCCATTGGTGTGATATTTCATCCGGGGCGTATTATAATGCTCTATGCGTGGAAGATATGATATCACTTCGCTATCGTTCCGATGATGTTCTGGCAAACGATCCCACAATAAGCCAACATATCCACCCCAATATTGTGGGAGCAAGACCTTTGGAACCTGTTCGAGCTCGTTTTTGGTCAAGTCCAGGGGGTGCTTGGTCGGATGCACTGCATACGTACTCGCACATCTGAACACCTCGACGTCATATTTCGAAATGAAAATGAGTCCTCGATACATCGAAACATTTTTTTTTCCAGAGTGCAGCTGTGCTCCGGTGGCCCATCTGCGATCAAAAACCCTTTGACGATAGATCTCTAAAGTTTATAGTTTTTCTAAGAAATCCCGACTTGTCAGGATCCTGTCTCGGGTGTCGGCTAGAGTCGTGACAGAAGTGGAGACGCATACAAACATTTTAAAGATTTCTGAAACGAAACCAAGCTCATCACACCTACATCTCATGAATAAACGGCTTTGAAAAGCCGCCCCTTCATGTATCGCTTTAAATTAACGAAAATGTCCTACCCATATATGTCCATTACATGCACACGTCGTATGTGTGAGTTTTGTTTTCACACGGACTAAATAGTGTAGAAAGAAAAATACTGCGTCGATGCTAATCTTTTTTATGTCTATTATAAATTAGGAGATTTATGGGTTTTCCACGTTCACTCACCACTACCTGACCCCCGCCCCCACAAACCACTCGTCGACGGTGGCTTCCCCCTCCCGACCGTCGCTCTTCGGACCACATAGCTCCCCCCTCCACAAAGACCCCTGGCATGACGTCACGTCCCCGAGCTGGACCCCCCCTCCACCAGGCACTTGGCTTCTCCGCGCTGGACCCCGCCGCCCCGCTCCTCCTGAGATTCCTGCGTTAGAACCGCTCTAGCTCTACTACTTTCATACACTGTTGAAAAAAACTTTCAAAATTATTTTTACTCTCTTACGATCATTTACGGTCCGATTGATGAAAATTATATCGTTTCGGTGGCAACAATAAACCTATTTTATATTATTTCAACGAAACAATTGACGTATTATATAAAAGGCTGTGCTGCAACACAGCATCCGTGATATTCGTATGTATAATATTGCCGCAAGCTTCGAGTGGCTTTTATCTTCAATCTCGACAATAATATTCGACGGCGAGCCACTTCCGCGATGGTTGGGAAAAATGTCGAAAATAAAAAATTCATTGGCCCTCGAAAATCTCGGGAGCAGAAACCAAATAAATGGTCTAATTGCTCTTGGGGGCATCTTTCCTAAGATCCAATAACCCTACTTTGTCTTGTGTATTATCCCATTTTTTATTTCCCCTATTACACAAAATGTTTAATAAATAAATATGACCTCGACGACCAGCCAGCGGGTCTGCCGAAAAACAAAATCGACCCGAGAAAACTAGTCGAAACGAACAGCCAGCAGGGCTGCCGAAAAAATTCGACCCGAGAAAACTGGTCGAAACGACCAGCCAGCGGATCTATCGACAAAAAGATTCGACTCGAGAAATCGAGTCGAAACGACCAGGTGGACAGGGGCCCAAAATATATTTCGACTGAAATTTTCTAGTCGGAATGACCAACCTACGGGCCCAAAGTGAGGCCCAATTGTAGTGGACACGACCACAAAAAGTTGGTCCTTCCGACCAGGAAATTACCGAAAGTTTTCGGTATTAAAGACTCCAGTTCCCACCGAAATTCCGGTCGGACAATCCACTAGGGGTTCACCTGAATTTGTACGTGTTACTGTGGCCTAAGGCCTTAAGTACTCAACGAAAAAGTAAACAATAATAAGTCAGCGAAGAAGAACAGATAATACTGCTCGATTGCTGTATCGTATACCTACGAGCAAAAATATTGTATCGTGCGTCTAAAGCTTTTGGCTGCTTCTCCCTTCTGATTTCATGTGTACTAATATCCTGTACTACTTCGAAAAAAATATTTGGCTAGTCAGCATTCGATAAGTCGATTCACAGTTCGATAAGTCAGCAAGTGATGAGAAATAAGACTGCTCAATTGTTGTACCGCTCAGCTTTCATTTAAAAAAAACATTTTGCGCCTCAGAAACATCTAGCTACTTCTCAGGCATGTTTTCATGTATACCTAAATTCTCTTGTACTGTGAAAACATGCTATACAACAATAAGTCAGGAAGGGATGAAAGGTGACGCTGCTCAATCGTTGAAACGTACAGACTTCGATTAAAACAATTATTTCGTGTCTCTGGAGCTTCTGGCTACTTCTCACAGTACGTCTCTAGTACACAAAACCATGTTGTGTGTACTATAACTTTGTAGTACTGTGACAAAACTAGTAGACACAATAAGCCAGTAAGGGATAAGTGGTGACACGGCTCGATTGTGCTAAGGTACAGGTTTCGGATAAAAAAATTCTTTCCCGCCTCTAAAGCATATGGCTACTTCTCAGACACGGTTTTGTGTGCACTAGAACTCTCTAGTACTGTAAGAAAATACTAGACGACAATGCGTCATAAAGGAATGAGCGGTGACACTACTCGATTGTTGTGCGGTGGTGCTTCAATAATAAATATTGTTAGGTGTGTTTGAAGCTTCTGAACTCGCCAGTGCTTAAAGAAAAATATTGTACAACGATAAATTGGCAAGGGATGGGAGTTGAAATTGCTCGATTGTTGCATGGTACAGCTTCGATAAAAAAAATCATTTAGCACGTCTGAAGATTCTGGTTACGTCTCAAATCTGTTTCTATATGTACTAAAATTCTCCAGTACTTAAAAAAATAATACTGTACAGCAATAAATCGGTAAAGGATAAGAGATGAAACTGCTCGATTGGTTTATGGTACAGTTTGCATTGAAAAAAAAACAATTCTCAAATCTGAAACTGCTGGCTACTTCTCATATGTGCTTTTATGTGCGCTAGAACTCTTGGGCAAAAAAATAATAAGTCTTAATACGTTTTTCCGCACCAGAATACACGAGGTGCTACTTCGAGGTCTGTTGTGCGTTTTTCTTCGTGATTTTAGGTACCGCCTCTACAGTTAGCGAAAAATGAATGAATACAGTTAGAGAAAAACGAAAGACTGCCTGATTGCTGCATCGTA
The DNA here is from genome assembly GCA_963210295.1 of Ophion ellenae. Lineage (NCBI taxonomy): Eukaryota > Metazoa > Arthropoda > Insecta > Hymenoptera > Ichneumonidae > Ophion > Ophion ellenae. Next base: position 8,710,596 of record OY723395.1, on the reverse strand, counting down.
CACCTTTGACCGAAAAAATCAGTTTCTGCGTCTAAAGCTTCTTCCTTCGTCTCCCATATGATTTCACGTGCACTAACACTCTAATACTCCGAAGAAAGGTTAGGCAACAACAGGTCAGCACGATAGAAGCGATGAGACTGAACGATAGTTGTAGTGCAGCTTCTACAAAAAAAAATTATTTCGCGCCTTTGAAGCATCGGTCTACTCCTCAGACATGTTTTGATGTGTAGAAGGAGTCTCTTGTACAGTCAAAAAATATAGGACAATAATAACTCACGATAACATGAGAGATGCGATTGCTCCATTGTTGTATACTACAGGCTCATAAAGGAAAATAATTTTGAGCGCTGAAGCTTCTGACTACATCTCACGTATGTTTTTATGTGTGACTCTCTAGGATTGTAGAAAAAAATAGACAACAATAACTCATGAAGAGATGAGAAATGAGACTGCACGATTGATGCATGGTACTCTTGAACAAAAAAATTAGTTCGTCAGTATGAAGCTTCTGGCTACTTCTTAGACATGTTTTTATGTACGCTAGAACTCTCTAGCATGTCAAAAATATATTAGACAACAATACGTGAAAGGATTAAGAAATGAGACTAGTCGACTGTTATATGCTAGAGCTTCCAAAAAAAAACTAATTCGTGCCTCCGACGCGTCTGGCTAATTTTCAAACATGTTTTCATGTACATTGGGAGTCTCTAGTATGGTGGAAGAAATACTGTAAAAAATAAGTTAGCTAAAGATGAATAATGACACGGTTCAAATGTTGCACGGTGAAGCCTCCATATAAAAATGGTTTCGTATGTGTCACGGTTCTGCTCACTGCTCACATCTGTTTCCATATGTACTATAACTTTCTAGTAATGTAAACAAATATTAGACAGCAATGAGTCATCAAGGTATTAGATGTGGGACTGCTCAAATGTTGCACGGTACAGCTTTTATTTTTAAAAATATTTCGCTCCTCTGAAGCCTCTGGCTACTTCTCATATATATCTTTGTATGTACTAGAAGTCTCCAGTACTATGAAAAATTATAGACTACAATAAGTCATCGAGAGATGAGAGGCGACACTGCTTGATTGTTGTGTGGTGGAGTTGCAATGAAAGAATTTGGTTCGTGTGTCTGAAGTTCATGGCTAATTCTCACATGTCCTTTTATGTGAACTAGAACTCTTTAGTGCGTCAAAAAGAAATATTGAACATCAACAAGTCGACAAGGAATGAGAGGTGAGACTGCTCGATTGTTCTACGGTGCAGCTTCCATAGAAAATCAACTATTTCGCACATATAAAGTCTCTGGTTACGTCTCACCTTTGTTTTTATGCTAACGGGAACCCTTCAGGACTTCAAAAAAAATATTGGACTGCTCAATTGGTCTACGGTACAGATTCAATGGAAAAAAAAAAATTTCGCGCCTCTGACGCTTCGAAGACGCTTCAAAGACGTACTCAATTCGGGTGAAAGTCTGGACTCGGGGGTTTCGGAGTCGCTGATTACGAATTCGAAGTAAAAATTTATAAAAACAGTGGCGGACAAACTACTGCGGAAAAATCTTTCGGAAACGTATTCAATTCAGGTGGAAGTCTGGACTCGGGGGTTTTCGGGGTCGCTGAGTACGAATTCGACGTCAAAATTTCGAAAAACAAAATGACAGATAAAATACGGCGGAAAATTTGTTCGGAAACATGTTTAATTTGGGTAAAAGTCTGGACTCGCCCTGACTTCCCGGGCAACTCTCTCGGAAGGTTCAGATTGGAAAAAAAATAACCCTCGGTTTGGAGGGTTCAGAACCCTCGGCGTCACTTCCGGTTTAGGGTTGCTGAACCCTCCAAATGGAGGGTTCCTGGACCGCTCTGTGCTGCCCCGTTCGAGGGTTGCTGAACCTTCCAAACGGAGGGTTCCTGGACTGCTCTGTGCTGCCCCGTTCAAGGGTTGCTGACCCCTCCAAACGGAGGGATCCTGAACTACTCTATGCTGCCCCGTTCGAGGGTTGCTGAACCCTCCAAATGGAGGGTTCCTGGACCGCTCTGTGCTGTCCCGTACGGGGGTTGCTGAACCCTCCGAATGGAGGGTTCCTGAACTGCTCTGTGCTGCCCCGTTCGAGGGATGCTGAATCCTCCAAACGGAGGGTTCCTGGACTGCTCTGTGCTGCCCCGTTCGAGGGTTGCTGAACCCTCCAAACGGAGGGTTCCTGGATTACTCTGTGCTGCCCCGTTCGAGAGTTGCTGAACCCTCAAAATGGAAGGTTCCTGGACTACTCTGTGCTGCCTCGTCGATGGTTGCTGAACCCTCCGAACGGAGGGTTCCCGGACCGCTCTGTGCTGCCTCGTCGACGGTTGCTGAACCCTCCGAACGGAGGGTTCTCGGACTGCTCTGTGCTGCCTCGTTCGAGGGTTGCTGAACCCTCGGAATGGAAGGTCCCTGGACAGGTTTTTTCTAGCGGACTTGTCGCTTCCCGACAATGCGTAGCGCTTTTCTCTTAACTGAAATTGAATGCAGTTTCTCCAAACTACATTCAATTTCATATCAGAGAGAAACTCTCCGCATGGCCATGAAAATAGTCGGAAAAATCATAATCTTTTATTACATATAAATAATTACAAACATTTTTACAATATCGCGATAAACATATCGAAATTCATGTTACATAAATGAAATTGCCACTTGTAATCACATATAAAATTGTAAAAATTCATCACATAACGTACGTAACGGCGTTGATGGTGCGTAAAGTTCAACACAAAAGCTTCTTTTTCTTTACAACATAAAATAACGGGAGGTATAATCGATAGTATATTTTATCATAAAAAAATGCAACGCTTTGCGGTGTCACGTCCTTGCGTAATTGCATCCCCGCGAAATAGTTTGTGACCCGTGAGAAACAAACTTTGTTAAAGATGGAAAGAGAAATCTCAATACATATTCCTAAGCCAAACCAGACCGCACGCTTCATATTTCCCCCGACATAAAAAATTATTGAAACAGAGAGTTCAAGATTCCAAGACTGGCCAACACATTGCGACCATGCACAAAGAATGTATCACATAACCCAGCTTAAGATCTTGGTCGTAAAAATTTGAAACTACGCGACTTCACGGCACAAGACCCGAACGAACGAATCGGCCTAATCCTCTGCATGCACAAAAAAATACATTCTTCCAAAGAAAGGGCCTCTGACTCTTGCAGTGACAAAATTAGATGACATAAGCCACGCGCCTTCCCAGGCTGGCCAACTAGCTCTTTCTCTCTCGCGTGACGCATACCGTCACGAACAAAGCCCTATTTGTCTCCTCTCGGTTTCCCCACAGATGCAATAAGAGAAGCCGCGCTGTGTTCTCGGAAATGCAGCGCTGATCTCAATTATATGCGCCCTTACCCAATAATACACCGACAACTCGTTCTCGCTTCCTTCTTCCGGCCAACCACACGAATCAGGTCACGGTTTATGCCCGGACCACCAATCCAAAAAAACTACGTCACCTAAGTTCCACTCTCCCAAAGATTTCTTCCTCCAAAAATTTATCCCACCCTGGTTTCTGATACTCCGAAAGAGTTCTCCTCGCATCAGTCTCCGATTAGAATCCAACGAGCTCAGACCTAGAGTTCTCTTACCGATATCCATCGCGTAAAACCTTTGTTCTCTTTTGTCACGCGAACTTTGTCATACGATTCAAACTTAGAACATTTTGTACTTCGGAACTTCCGCAACAGTTACGCGATAATAATAAGAACCTTGGCGTTATATTCGTTACGCGATAACCATAAGAACCTTGGCGTTGTATTCCGCGCATTACTTTATTGTACATTCCATTCTCAATCCGTGAAACTCACAAATATTAGGATCTGTGTCGTCGAACATCTGTATCCGTCTCACTCACACACATACCATCTGCGAGCGCTTCTGGCCCTCCGGCGCAGGGCTCTTAGTTTTACGACCGCTACCTGACACCCAAGCGACTGGGTCATCACCGAGGCGCACCAATGTAAGCGAACAGACTTTTATATTTTTTTTGTTTCCAATTTGTATCCTAAAGAAATACTAGACTTAACCCATACGGTTAATTCTAATAAATTACGAGTCAGTCGAACACAAGTGTAACAGCCATTATTTCAATAATTGGATAATCCACGGAATCCCTTAAAATTCCCCCTTCCACCAGCACGTCCCCTTTTTAACCCTCATCCCGTGCTATTGCGCTAGGCGTAGGCAAGAAAGAGGGATACCACACATATATATGCCCACGTCCCCTCAGGACGTGACATATTAATTTTTGGGGGCTCGTCCGGGATAATTTTAAAAAGGGAATGTGCCTTTACAAATCAACCTCATGGATAAGGAATCAACTTGCGAAACAGTAGATTTAAATTTAACTGAGGACTTGTCGTATACGGAACAAAACGAACCAATTGACCCCGCTAGTTCAGGTTATGCTCTGAGAGGATCGAACGTCCCACTATTTCCTGGTCTTGGACCTCCCAGTAGATCTTCAAAACAACCAGATTTACCCCCAAAAGGCGGAGCCATGGACCCAGACACCCCAACGTTGAGTATAAATGACTTGGTGTTGATAAAAGACGGTGTTAAAATAATCCCAGTATTCGATGGGAAAAATATTCCGTTTTCGGAATTTGTCGCCGGGTGTGAGGACGCAAAGGAAGTGGTTTCCCCTGCGGCCGAAAAATACCTGGTGAAAATGATTCGGAATAGATTGAGAAACCCCGTCAGAGACATGATTCACGCGACAAAATTTGAGAAAGTGCAGGACTTATTAGGATTGTCAAAAGAAGAACAATAACGTAGGCGAATTTTCTATGCGAATTAAAAGGAAAGGAAAAGAAATACTCGATACACAAAAACCATCAGATAATAGACTAGAAAACCAGTATTTCAAGAGAAGGATGGAAGATTATTTCCTCTCGTGTTTCAAGCGCGGATTAAGGGAAGAAATCGAGCAACGACTTCCCCATTGCGATAACATCTCCGTTGCTATCGATCACGCAGTCGAAATTGAACGCGATCTTGAAGCACGACGGGAACTACAATCAGTCTCGAACAAATTAGAAAACTTCCCTCCCCTCAAATCAGCTAAAATCTGTAATATCTGCAAAAAGGACAACCACACGTCGGAAAATTGCCGTTTCGCAATGCTCACTTGCCAATTATGTAAAAAGCAGGGCCATAGCGCCGACCAATGCAAAAAGAAACAGGACGAATGGGAGGTATTGACCTGCCAGATGTGCAAAGGTGCCGGGCACAGCGCGGATAAATGCCATTTAGGACAACGGTCCCCTACATTATCCTGTCAATTGTGTAAGACCTCAGGCCACATGGCCCCTGATTGCCCTACTCGTCATAAATCTCTCAACCCTTCAGGAGACCGTCCGCGTTTTGAAAGCATTCCCGAATGCCAGTATTGCCACAATCGTGGGCATACCGCGGATAATTGCTTCCAATTAAAAAATAACACCGCGAACCTTGAATGCCAATTTTGTCACAACCGCGGACATACCGCGGACCATTGTTTCAAGTTGAAAAACAGTAGCTCTCCAAGCATCGAATGCCAGTTCGACACAGCAGACAGTTGCCCCAAGTTAAAAACAAACAGCGCTCCAAGCATTGAGTGCCAGTTTTGTCATAATCGCGGACATACCGCTGACAATTGTTTCAAACTAAAGAACAGCAAAGCTTCGAGCCCTGACCAACTTATATGCCGCTATTGCAAACGAGAAGGGCACACCATAGTAAACTGTCACACTCTCGAATATAACAATAAGTTGCGAAGCCAGCCGGGAAACGGGCTGAGCACCACGCGGACGGACGCGCCGAGTGGCCCGTCCCCGACAGAGCGTCCGGTCCACGCGAAAGCTCTAACCCAGCCGAACGGCGGTATCCAACTTACACAATAGAAGCAGAAAAATTCGTCAGCCTACCCTCGGTGTGTATCGGAGCACTACCGGAAAAAGGGAAGATTTCAATGTTATTAGATAGTGGTGCCGTTCCAAATTTAATTAAAAAGGAATATACAAAAACTTTGGCGGGAATCGATGAAAACGATATCATAAGATGAAACGGAATATCTGAACTACCAGTCTTTGCGTTAGGTAGTGTGTGGTTCCGCGTGTTAGGCTTTGCAACGCTTTTTCACATCATACCAGACGATGTGCCACTTCCTTACCCAGGTTTGCTGGGATCCAGATACTTTTTTGAAACGAAATCCAAGATTAATTACGAGATAGAATGTTTCGAGTGTGGAAATAATCTATGGCCTTTTGAAAAACCAGATGAACGTGTTGAGGAAATCGAAATCCCCGCACGCTCGGAAACTCCCTTCTATGTGAAGGTGGTGGATAGCACGACGAAAGAGGGATATATTGCCCCTTTCAAAATCCGTGAAGGTGTCTTTGCCGGCGACTGCCTGGTGACAACCGTCAACGGAAAGGCTCATTTGAAGGTTTATAATACCACTAATGATGCCGTAAAATTAATCGTGCCGGTCGTAAGACTGCAGGCTTTCGATACGGTCGAAACCTTGTCAGCAGACGAGATCGAATTATATTCTTCGAAAATTTCAAGTCCTTTCAATTCTTCTATTCCCAACGTAGATTCCATGACGACTACGTTGTTTCAGGGTCCTTCCGTGGCCCATAAAAAACCCTCGACTAACCATGTCGAGATAAAACCTTGCCATCGCTACAACGAAAGCGATGACCAAGGAAAAACGAAACAAACCTCCAGTAGTGAGGAAAAATCTAAACCAAAAACATATAAAAAACGAAACAAGAGATCAAGTAAAAAAGAAAATAAAATTGTCGAATCAAACAACGGTAAAAACGTAAATTCAATTTCTACCTATCAGACAACGTCGGATAAAATCGGAAATAACTCGGAGCGTTCCCAAGTAATAAAATCTCTCCTACGATTAGAGCACCTCGCGCAAGACGAACTAGAACACGTCGGAAAAATCATCAAAAAATACTCAGACAGGTTCCACATAAACGGTGAGCCTCTCGAAGCAACACATGTACTTCGACACAAGATCCCCACGGTCGACGACCTACCGATCAACACGAAGCAGTATAGGTTTCCCCAGGCGCTTAAAGGCGAAGTCCAGCGACAAGTGGACGAGCTATTAGAGACGAGGGTAATAAACCATTCGGAGTCTCCAAACAACAGCCCTGTTTGGATAGTACCAAAAAAACCGGACTCCAGTGGAAACAAACGCTGGCGAATGGTAATTGATTTTCGCGCATTGAATGAAAAGACTATTGGCGATTCTTATCCATTGCCGAATATCACAGACATCCTCGATCAACTAGGGAATGCAAATTATTTCTCGGTATTTGATCTTGCTTCCGGGTTCCATCAAATCGAAATGAACCCCGAAGACAAACCAAAAACCGCGTTTTCGACCCCACACGGTCATTATGAATTCGCGAGAATGCCTTTCGGGCTTAAAAATGCCCCGGCAACATTCCAGCGCTTAATGGACAGTGTGCTCAGCGGACTCCAAGGGGTATCGCTTTTCGTGTACTTAGATGATATCGTAATATACGCCAAAGATTTGGACGAACACGAGAAGAAAATTCGCGAATTAATGGAACGTCTGCGTAAAGCAAACCTCAAATTGCAACCGGACAAATGCAAATTCCTTAGGCCGAAGGTCAATTAACTCGGCCACATAATCGGAAAAGACGGCCTGAGACTAGATCCTAACAAGCTGATGGCCGTAAAAGACTTTCCAGTGCCCAAAAACATCAAAAACATACGCCAATTCCTAGGCCTAACCGGTTACTACCGTCGATTTATCAAAGATTTTTCAAGGATCGCAAAACCCCTAACTCATCTTCTAGAAGATAAAATCGATTTTGAATGGACAGACGAGACCCAAAAAGCTTTCGATATCCTGAAGGGCAAATTGTGTGAAGCCCCGATCCTCCAATACCCGGATTTTGAAAAACCATTTATCATAACGACAGATGCTTCGGGCTACGCCTTAGGCGGAGTCCTCTCACAGGGAGAAATAGGCAAGGATAAACCCATCGCCTACACATCCTGTGTACTACGTGGCGCAGCTCTTCGTTACGACACGTATGAAAAAGAAGCAATGGCGATTATTCACAGCGTGAAAGCTTTCCGTCCCTACATCTATGGTAGGAAGTTTACTCTCGTCACCGATCACAAACCTTTGGTTTGGTTTAAAACCGCCAAAGACGCAAACACACGCGTCCTAAAATGGCGACTTAAGCTCTCCGAGTACGACTACGACGTCGTTTATAAACCAGGAACGTTAAACGCAAATGCTGACGCTTCGTCGCGTAACCCAGTTGAAAAATCGGAAGAGATCAAAACCATTCCCCACTGCGATCGGAAACAAAGCGAAATTTCGGCCCACGCATGGCGGAAAGCAGTACACGAAATACTCGAAATTTCTGACAGCGATGAAAATCCCACGAGATTTACCACTCAGGTGGAAATCCACCCGATGCCGCGGTCAAATGAAATAAACGTCGTCACTCGCTCCCGAGCGAAGAACGACGAACGTTCCGTCCCAGATGGAGACGATCGACAAGTGGAAGACACACTTGTCGAGAAAACATCAACGAGGGTCAACGTGCCTGCGTCCGAAGTCACAGATGCACGCACTAGGCCCCACAACCCTCCGCGTCGAACTCCTAGAGCCATAAACTACGAAGAAAGTAGTAGCGAGGAAACGGAGGCCGAAGTAATAAGACCCGCACGTGTTAGGCGACCCAGTAAGGACATCAACCCCAAACCAGCTGGGATCCCCGACCAGCGCAAAGCACCTCCTGCTATTTATTCCGGAAACTCCTCTATTCCTAATTCCGATGATCCAACAGATTCAGACTCCAGTTCGATTGACTCAAAACTTTCTGACGAAAATCCTCCAGTTGAAGGAACTAGAAGGTCAGAATTTAAAATCGCTAATTGTGTCAGTACGAAAGAACAGTTCCAATTTCGAAACGACAATCTAGTCTATTTTATAGACTCGACAGGGAAACCTTGTGACCCTTGAGGACAAAAACTATTAGAATCATATAAACTTCCCATCTGGAAGGATTTGTCCTTAGGCCGAGCTTACAGCAAAAAGGTTGGAAAGAAATATCATATCGCTATGGTCATCAAGAAAGAGCAGTCTGCATCGCTCGCTCTAATAATCGAAAGAATTAATCAGAGCATGAAAGAATTAAAATCGATTTGCGAAACACTCAACCTTCAGTCGATCAGCTTTTGCCATTGCCAACACGTTGAAAACCTAATGTAAGCAGATGTGCTGAATATCGTAAAAGACGTATTCAAAAACACCCAGGTTAGGATATTGATCTGCCTCGGAACTTTGCGCTACGTACCGTTCGAAAAGCGCGATTCCATCTTTAATGAAATGCATAACTCCCCAATCGGGGGTCACAAAGGGGTTTCCAAAACTTACAATAGAATCAAACATGACTATATCTGGGAAGATTTAAAATCAGATATTCAAAGACGGGTGCAACAATGCTTGGAATGCCAGCTAAAGAAGCTGGTCAGAGTCAAGACAAAGCAGCCGATGATAATAACAGACACCCCAGGTACGGTTTTTGAGAAAATTTCCATGGATATAGTAGGTCCAATGCAACGGACGTCCAACAAAAACGAATATATCCTCACAATCCAAGACCATCTGTCGAAATATTGCGTTGCAATTCCACTCCCGAATGCACTAGCGACGACAATCGCTGACGCATTCATAAAAAGGTTCATATGCGTCTTCGGCGCACCAAAAGCACTCCTGACGGACCAAGGGAGTAACTTCCTCAGCGGTCTCATGCGGAGAGTTGCAAAAAGATTCCGAATTAAGCGATGTTGAACGACCGCATTTCATCCTCAATCAAATGGATCGCTTGAGAGATCTCACCACGCTCTAGCCGAATTCCTTAAGCAATACACGGATAAAGATAACGAATGGGACCAATGGCTCGAATTAGCCATGCTCTCTTACAATACAAGTGTCCACGAAGGTACCAAATACACACCCTTCGAGGTAGTTTTCGGTAAATTAGCAAGAATCCCATCAAGCGAACCGCTTAGAGAATCAGATCAGTTACCTACGTATCGTGGATATTTAATCGAATTGATCACTCGTATAAATGGAATAAGAACCCTCGCGTATGAAAATCTAGTCTCTTCGAAACATCGCTCGAAGAGATATTATGACAAAAACGCAAATCCCAAAAGTTTCAAAGTCGGAGATTTTGTTTTCCTCCAAAAAGGGCCCAAACCAGGGAAACTCGGAGATCATTACACGGGACCTCATAAGGTCCTGGAAAAAATGGACAAAGGTAACGTAAAGATCCAATACCAAGGCAAGCCACGGGTCGTGCATGAAAATAGATTACGATATTCGCACATCAACGCCGAAGTAAAGCCTAAAAAGAAACCCAAACCGACCGGAGTCGACGACTCCGAATGTTAAATGAATAAGTAATTGATTAATCATTATAATTCCCTTATTTCCAGATGATCGTTATCCATTTAATATGGCTCATTTATTTAATCAACCCTGTCATCAGCATGGTGGGATATGACTGTGGATCGAGCTCATCGAACATTACTACCTTATCATTGCTGGATGTCGAGCCCTGCGAAGAGCATGCACCTAAAACCCAAGAGATCAACCAGTATATACAATTATTGCAGCTCAATGACTACTCCGAAACACTAGTAAAACAATGTAAGGTCGAAGTTCGGAGAAAAATTTATTATTGTGGCATGTCATCGCATGTGTCGATCGTTAGTAACGGTCAGACCGAATATCTCGAGACCACCAGTCGCGAAGCATGCGATGACATGCACAAATACGGAACCACATGGGACAATGTCGTAGTCCAAGGAACCGTAAAAATATCGTTAAGAAGCTACACCGCACAGATCACGCTAGAGTCAAACCAAATTCATTTACGCTCAGGTACCGTATGTGCCTTAACCTCATCTTCGTGCGTTGACCCCGATGGGGGGATACACCTTTTGGGACTCGAGACCCCGCGAAAATTGCGGATTTAACAAATATGGTATCCTCTACGAAGGATTTTCTGTGAAAATGAGTGAAATCGGGTCCGAAACCCAATCCACCGTATATTCGGTGACGTCTGAAGACATTGCCTTTGCGCTAGCTGTTGAGGAGACCGATAAAATTTGCGGATATAACATCCTAAGCACAGAACATCCAAAACTGTTTATTTTTGAGACTGCCCGTAGCGTCTCTTTCCCAATTCGAGGGCGTTTCCCTGTTGCCAATCTAGATATTTTCGCCTATGTTGACTCAAAATTTATCTATGTCGAACGGCATATACGCCAACAATTAAAGTCACTCTATCAAGACATGCTTACACAACAATGCAACAAGGAACGTCAAATGCTGAAAAATAGTTTATCGTTAGCCACTCAAGCGCCAGACGAATTTGCGTACAACCTAATGAAAGGACCCGGCCATATGGCAGTCCTCGCTGGCGAGGTGGTACATATTATTAAGTGCATTCCGATAGAAGTAAACTTAATAAGGTTAAAAGATTGTTATCACCAGTTACCGGTTACTCGTGGGAACGAAACCTATTTCCTAACTCCCAAAACTCACATAATAATGAAAAAGGGAACTCAAACCACGTGCAACCCCCTGCTACCTCCATATTATCATTTCGGGGACACATGGTACAAGTTTATGCCCATACCGGTGGAAGCTGTACCCCCGACGAGCATGAAGCCCATGACAAAACCTACATGGAAGTATACCAACCCATCTTCTCTGGCATCAAGTGGCATCTATACGAAAGAAGACATCGAGAACCGTCGGGAACGCATAATGTTCCCGGTGGAAAAACCCGCCGTCCTGAACTACCTGGCACGGGGAATCAGTGGTCAAGACACCGCCAACCAAGATATGAAGCTGCTGAACCTTCTGGACAATAGTAGTCTGCAGAGTCTCGCTGAATCCATCTGGAATAGGACATGGGGAAAATTCATCCAATTTGGCACGGCCAGTGCCGGTATCATCGGTATACTACTAATTGCACGGGCCGTCAAGCTCCTCGTGGACACGCTCATACATGCATATAGTCTGCACACCGTGTACGGATGGTCACTCTAACTCATCGGGGCAGTATGGGACTCTGTAACCAACCTGCTCATGCACCTGTCCAGGCGAACCGAAAAGGAGACACCAGCCGACATAGAGCTGGGCCAAGTAATCGCAAGACCCCCGAGGGACCCACCGATCGGACCAGAAGGGTCAGAAAAGGGTCCTGTCCCGCAGACTACATCGCCTGACCCACACTCCAAAGCACCCGCGACGGATCCACCAACTGCTTCAAGGGGACCGACCAGCCATGCCCTGCCGTCAGCGGCACGCGACCTATATCCTGCCTTACCCAATACCTCGAGATCACCCACTATTCCCCCCTTCCTTTGAAGAATTCCCACGAGGTCGTGTAATCAGAAAGGAACCAATCCGATTTACACATTAACTATTCATTTAACTTTAACTCTATGAAATCAAGGGCAAACGATGCCACATTATTCTTTTAACCTAATTAAAAAAAACAATATATATATATATATATATATATATATATATATATATATAACGCGACTTTTCTTACGTGTCACGTTATAAGAATATGCACGTTTTAGTAAAGGACGAGACGTTTATACGAGGATAAGTTTTGCTTCTCTTTATTTTCTCTACGCTTTGATATAATTTGCTCCAGGTACCCACGGACTTAACCAAGTAAATATAACCATACCGAACTAAGCTCCTTTTATATTTTATCCTATGTGCGATATTATTGTTACCCTATACGTGCGCCATATCCACGATACTCGAGATGAACTCAACGAACTCAGCACCAACGTCGAACGCCGATTTGGGTGAAACAATGCCAACGGTGAACTCCGACCCGAAAAGGTTCAACACCAACGACGGAATCCGACTTCCACGAATCAATCGCCGCAAAACAATCGTATCCAATGACGCGCACGAGACAATCATTCAACCACTCAGAGTGCCATGAGGATATTGTAGACCCGGATATCCACACTGTCGAGGGTTACAAGGAGAAACTCGAAATAATGACGATATATCCTTCCCTTTCTTTCCTCGTTTCCCTTAATTTCGTTTATTTTCCTTTTCCTTCTAAACAAATCCTACTGCCTGGATACCTCACACTTAAGCACCTGCGGCAGCCGGGCGACCCCAATCGTCGTATAATGCAAAAGGGTCAGCAACCACTAATTCGTCCCAGTCCATGGGACGAGGATCCACCCAAACCGGGAGATCCCAGTCATCATACGCCGCGAACACCCCGCGAGGATCCTCCCAAGCTAGATGGTCCCAATCGTTTTCGGGGTGCTCCTCACCCCACCGTCCTTCCAACAGCCACCGGATTCCGAACGCATCAAAATCCGAGCTCCTCTCCAGGAGTTCGACGGCCCTTCGATTCTCTCGGCGTTCCCGTCTTACGACAACGGCAGCCTCGACGAACGACGCCTAGAAGCAAAACAATTAAAAACAAATTAGATTGATATGTGGATGCTCAAATCTTGGAACAACATTAACTTCATCACTAAGATACTTACCATGTAAGAACCAACTCTTTGGTATTTCCTTGCAGCCATCCTTCCTGATTGCTTTTTCGTTTTCTCAAAGAAACAAAAAGACAAGTCACAAATTCCCAGCAATTGTGCTCACAAGACAGCAAATCTGGCAATGTCCTAAACAAGGCGAAGATGCGCCTTAAATATCCCTCACCCCACCAAAACAGCCCTTACGAACGTCCATGATTGAACGGGACGTCCAATCCTAAAGGAGGGAGGTGTCACGTCCTTGCGTAATTGCATCCCCGCGAAATATTTTGTGACACGTGAGAAACAAACTTTGTTAAAGATGGAAAGAGAAATCTCAATACATATTCCTAAGCCAAACCAGACCGCACACTTCATATTTCCGCCTACATAAAAAATTATTGAAACAGAGAGTTCAAGATTCCAAGACTGGCCAACACATTGCGACCATGCACAAAGAATGTATCACATAACCCAGCTTAAGATCTTGGTCGTAAAAATTTGAAACTACGCGACTTCACGGCACAAGACCCGAACGAACGAATCAGCCTAATCCTCCGCATGCACAAAAAAATACATTCTTCCAAGGAAAGGGCCTCTGACTCTTGCAGTGATGTAGATGAGTAGATGACATAAGCCACGCGCCTTCCCAGGCTGGCCAACTAGCTCTTCCTCTCTCGCGTGACGCATACCGTCACAAACAAAGCCCTATTTGTCTCCTCTCGATTTCCCCACATATTCAATAAGAAAAGCCGCGCTGTGTTCTCGGAAATGCAGCGCTGATCTCAATTATATGCGCCCTTACCCAATAATACACCAACAACTCGTTCTCGCTTCCTTCTTCCGGCCAACCACACGAATCAGGTCACGGTTTATGCCCGGACCACCAATCCAAAAAAACTACGTCACCTAAGTTCCACTCTCCCAAAGATTTCTTCCTCCAAAAATTTATCCCACCCTGATTTCTGATACTCCGAAAGAGTTCTCCTCGCATCAGTCTCCGATTAGAGTCCAACGAGCTCAGACCTAGAGTTCTCTTACCGATATCCATCGCGTAAAACCTTTGTTCTCTTTTGTCACGTGAACTTTGTCATACGATTCAAACTTAGAACATTTTGTACTTCGGAACTTCCTCAACAGTTACGCGATAATAATAAGAACCTTGGCGTTATATTCGTTACGCGATAACCATAAGAACCTTGGCGTTGTATTCCACGCATTACTTTATTGTACATTCCATTCTCAATCCGTGAAACTCACAAATATTAGAATCTGTGTCGTCGAACATCTGTATCCGTCTCACCCACACACATACCATCTGCGAGCGCTTCTGGCCCTCCGGCGCAGGGCTCTTAGTTTTACGACCGCTACCTGACACCCAAGCGACTGGATCATCACCGAGGCGCAACAATGTAAGCGAACAGACTTTTATATATTTTTTTTGTTTCCAATTTGTATTCTTAAGAAATACTAGAATTAACCCATACTGTTAATTCTAATAAATCACGAGACAATCGAACACAAGTGTCACAACCATTATTTCAATAATTGGATAATCCACGGAATCCCTTAAAATTCCCCCTTCCACCAGCACGTCCCCCTTTTAACCCTCATCCCGTGCTATTGCGCTAGGCGTAGGCAAGAAAGAGGGTTACCACACATATATATGCCCACGTCCCCTCAGGACGTGACAGCGGTTGACGCCTGTGTTTCACGTTTAATCGTTCTTTTTCAATCCGTTTCCCAAACGTTGGTCATTTTTACACCATACATTTCATTGTTCACTACTATCATTGTAGCCGGTGTAAATCCATCATCAGTTTTGACAAAACCCGTCGTCGATTCTATCAAACGGAATATGTGTTCCGCTTCGCTATAAATACCAGTACTTTCCATATATGTTACGAATGCCTCATATATCGTCGTGTTTTCATCATTTACGAAGCCAATAATTGCGTCAATTTTTGAAAAAAGTTCCCCTTTCGT
The DNA here is from genome assembly GCA_963210295.1 of Ophion ellenae. Taxonomy (NCBI): domain Eukaryota; kingdom Metazoa; phylum Arthropoda; class Insecta; order Hymenoptera; family Ichneumonidae; genus Ophion; species Ophion ellenae. Next base: position 8,694,987 of record OY723395.1, on the reverse strand, counting down.
GAATATGTATTTGTCGCAACATCGCACGTTACCGGTATCGCCTTCGTCGCTAACGTAAGTAACGCCTCTAATATTTTTCCTTGTTTGTAAATATTTAATTCGCCGTTGCACCTTTGGTCTTCATTTTGCAAAAGGGTAACTTCCGCAGCGGAAGGTTCGCGAACAACACGATAGCCTAATCCTTCGAAGTCGGCGCTATTCCAATATTCGTCGTAATGCGTTTTTTTTTCTTAAACCCATATTCAAAAATTCGTTCATCATTTCTCGAACCTCATGGACCAAGTTCGCTTCATTTTTTATGTTGCGGATGTAATCGTTAAATATATAGTAATTCATTATTTGCACTTGACGACTGTTCGGGCTTTTCAAGGATAACATTTGACGGTTATAACCCTCGTATATAAAGGCGGTATGAGTCCACAGAGGGCCCCAATTAATAACGCAATCGGGAACGTGTCCGAGTATGTGCAAATTGTACGTCATATTGTGCAGTCCCATTAATTGTTGGTAGTCTTCAACGAAAAATTCTATGAGCAATCGAGCCCTTCGAATCTTTTGCGTATCAATACATTCATTATTCAGAATATGCGCCACTTCCGATAGGCGGCAAAACAATTTGAAATATTCGTCAGGGATAACATCTTTCAGCCACGGTAAGCAATAGTATGTAATCCAATTTCGCCACTCATTCGCCTTCCATACGTTACAATTATCAATGCCTCGTAGTTTCCTCGCTATTCTACTTGGCGTATGTATTCTCGTCAGTCGCTGGTTTATGAGGCTTTCCAGACTCTTTTTACTGCGAATGTACCACGGATCAGTTGTCTTTGCATTGAGCAGCACTTACGTCAATGTCTTTCCTACCCCGAGCCACACGTTGTGCATGGAATCAATGACAGCCCGTTCATGAAGATCGAATTCAGGAATGGATCTCAGTATGCTGTTTCCAATGAATCCCCGTACCCTGCTATTGCTGTTCATCGCTATTTCCATATCATTACGCATATCTTCGTCCGTACGATGTTGGATCCGATAGTCGGGTATACCCAATCTAGACTATTAATCCTACACCTTTGTCCTTTCATATAACATACGTGACACCCATATTTGCCGTTGAATCTTGTCATTTTCAGAACACTTGCTCGCGCTAGGGAATCGACACAGCAGATAATTGTTATGAATTTACTGCGTACGGTATTCCTTCCGTTCGGTTTCCAATCAATACCAGTATTATACAAACCATGAAGCTGTTCGACAACGGGTCTCATGAACGTGTTTAAATCCGGATGTTTTCTATCTACCCAAATTCCTGCCAAAATCAAGAAACGTTTTCGTGCGTGTGGCGGTAGCTCGTTAATAGTTAGTAATATCGGCCAGGCACTCACACCCGACGATTTCGCTACCTGGCACCCATCTGTATTCAGGGTAAATGAGAAATTCCACTCGTTAGATAAAAAACGTCCCGGTTTCTGCAAGTTTTTATATGCCATTCCGTCGTAAATATCCTCCATGTCATAACCATTCGATCTTTTCCGATTGTGCGGATATCTAAGAAGCTTTATGAAATCCGGTATCGATAACATTTTTTTCATTTGTCCAATCAAATTTAACGTTATGAAGAATCCTACTTTTTTCAATGGTTTTCCCGGTCCTGAGATTTCACAGTAACAATCTCTTATCGGCAACTTTCCTGTTCCGATAACGCTTAGACATTTTCGACAATACAAATGACGGGTTTGAAAACTGTCTTCCCTTATACCTAACCTCTTCCACACTGTTTTTTTTTCTCGGGAAACATTTTATGTCTCTCAAACCTGTTCAAAATTTTTTTAAATGATAATATCGCTATAACGCTCATGACATGCCGCACAGCCATCGCGATAACGGTAATAAACATCGTGGTTTTGCGATCCTCGTCTCGCATCGTGACTATTGGCCTTCGTTCTTCGGGTAATGGCGCCGCAGCGTCGTCGTTTCCATTTTCATTCCCATCGACGTCATTATTATCGATGTCGTCTCCATGATTCGAGTCGTCATTTTCATCGCCATTGACCGCCGTCTCTTCGTCACTCGAACTTTCATCGGTAATTTCAATTTCGCTATCGCTATGTTCGGATTCGGAGGCACCATCGTTTTCAATCGTATTACTATCAAAATTACCACGATACCGTTCATCCGCTTCGCTATTACCGTTATTCGTTACTCGACTAATTTCGTCAACATTCATTTCATCACTGACATCATAATCTTCGCTCTCACACATTTCATTCTCATTCACGCTCATTCGACTCGCAGCATCATCGTCGCTGTTGCCGTTATTCGACAATTCATCGTCAATGGCATGGCGTTGCTGTTGCTTCGTTTCGTCGTCATCGGCGGTTTCTCCTCTCGTTTCTGCACTCGATGCTGCGTCATCTGGCCGCCGCTGAAGACCCTCGACCATCTGAAAACGTACATTTCTTCAGAATAAACATAATATTTAGAATTGAAAGATTTTTTTGAACTTGTTACTGTCATTTTTCTCACCGCTGTTTAAAGTACCGCTTAATCCGCATGCCATCAACATGTTTGAATTAATGTATTATCGTCGATAGCAAATATTCAACCTTTGTCAATTTTCATCTTACCGGTAAAAATGTGTATTGCGGATATTCCGCCTCTTTCGGTAATCTGTTGAACGTTTCCATATATATTCTTGTATAACCCTCAATCTTTCGCTGTAATGTTTTCCGCGTTTTGTACGCCTTCCCGTCCGGCGTCCTTCGCTCCATTTCCATTCGACGCGTTAGGCTTTTTGTTATCGAACAAAATTGTACCTTCGAAAATTATTTTCACATGTTAATGCTTAGCTTGCAACACAAAGTCCAACATTTACGTCATTATTCATCGATCGTTATCTGTGGATGCGTTGCCGCGAAACAGCTGCAAGTTTGAAACCGTATGGTTCATTCGGCAATATAAATCCAAGAGTTTAAGTACTTGTGTTCTAATCCAATTTTGTTTTTTTATTTAAATTGTTTCAATAAACATTTAAGAGTTTAATCCAAGAGTTTAAGTACTTGTGTTCTAATCCAATTTTGTTTTTTATTTAAATTGTTTCAATAAACATGGCAGATTCTCACTAATATTATCACTCGTTGTACCGGTAGAGGGTGAGAGAGAGAGAAAGCGCTGCGAATGATTCGGCTCAGGCAGAGATTTCCAATCTACGCAACTCAAATCATGAAGCGAACGTTCAAATATCATAAAAATATGGGTTGTCGCATTGGTTTTCAAAAATTTACAGTCGTGCTTGTGTTCAAATCCAATTTTGTTTTATATTTATATTGTTTTGATAAATATTGCAGTTTTTCAGATTCTCACTAATATTATCACTCGTTGTACCGGTAGAGGGTGAGAGAGAGAGAAAGCGCTGCGAATGAACCGACTCAGGCAAAAATTTGCAATCGACGCAACTTAAATCATGAATCGAACGTTCAAATATTATGAAAGTATGCGTTTTCGCATTAGTTTAAAAAAATTTCACAGTCGTACTCGTGATTGAATCCAATGTTATTTTATAATTGATTTCATTCAATAAATCTGGCAGATTCTCACCAATATTCTCACTCGTTGTACCGGTATATATGATGAGAGACAGAGGGAGCGCTGCGAATGGACCGACCCTGGCAGAAATTCGAATCGACGCAACTTAAAACATGAAGCGAACGTTTAAATATTATGAAATATGCGTTGTCGTATCAGTTTTCAAAAATTTCACAGTCGTTGTGTTCAAATCCATTTTTGTTTTATATTTGATTTGTTTCAATAAATATTACAGATTCTCACCAATATTTTCGCTTGTACCGGTTGGGTAAAAGACAAAGTGCAGCGGATGAACCAACAAGAAATTACCAATCGGCGCAAATTAAATCATGAAGCGAACGTTCAAATATTATGAAAGTATGCGTTGTCGCATTAGTTTTAAAAAAACCGGTAGGGTAAGAGTTCAAATTTTATAAAAATATACGTTGTCGCTTTCGTTTTTAAAATTTTCACAGTCCAACGTAACTCTTTTCATGTTGGATATAGCAAATTTGAACCACCGGAGTTTAGCTAAATCACAGCATAGCGGCTAAACTTATAGGAATGAAAAGACAAGTAACAATGCGATAAGTTTGCTGACAATGAGAAACTATTTATCATTTTAATGAATCATATCAACCTTCTTGTTCTGATGATGCCTCAGTTAGCAATAGAATGGGTATTATTTTACCGGTAACGTCAGATGAATAACGCCATTCAGCGAAAGAAAATCCCTTTGCAGCGAGTTGATGAATTTAATATTTGAAAGCGCCGTAGCGAAGCAGCTGAGCAGTCCTCAGTTCCACTACCGGTTCACAGAAACGTCTCAATCCTGTCCTTGTGGGACTTTGTGCGTATATTAATTTGTGCGTATATAAAACATGCGGGAAATTTTTTTATGAAACTAGCGTAACATCGCGTGAACGCGTTGACATGAAATGAGGGTAGGAAAGTTTACACTGGGACACGATGAAGACACAAGATATATGTTTGCGCGCTTGAATGAATGAAGTCGAGCAACTTGATCGAAATAGGCACAAAATAACATAAAAATGTATAAGAAGGAAAATTGATTACCTGTCACTGTAAAGGTGCGGTGCTGCGACGATAACCGGTACACGTGCAACATACGCCGCACGACACGATATCACATGCATAGCACAGTACACATTGTCGGATGCCACACGATGACGATCTGTATCTTTGTTAAATAAAATATGATGGCGCGAAATAAAACTACTGTTACACGGATTAAAATGCGTTAGTAATAATGAACGCCGACTCAACGTTTTATCGTTGTCTTCCTCTTGCTTCTTCCGTTTGACACTGGCTAGTTTCACTTGTCCGTGTGACTAGCCTGGCTACCGGTAAAACAACCGCACTTAACCGCCAAAACGTTTTATCGTTCGCGCGTAGTACGGAAAAAAATGGCGGAGAGACGAGCGCTGCGCACAGAATACACATCATTATAATATACAGATATGTATATATATAAAATCAATACGTTGGAGTACTAACCCCAAAGAACTAATACGAGAGACTCGCGCGGGATGAAGCAATTTTAACAATGTATTGTAATAATAAATAATGTAAGACACCCCAAGTGGTATGGAAATGAATGGTAGCGAAGTAATATCAATTGTTATAAAGTATAACAAAATCTACAAACGATCATATATGAAATAAGATATTTTTTTTTACAAACATTTTATACGTTGCATGCTACCACGATTATATTTCGTTTCGATACGTGATGAGCGCGCGTACGCGCATACGCATCAAACGGCGTACTTATTGGACTGAAATTTCAATACGAGTGCAACCAACGACCAATTAGACGATAATAGAACTTACTCGCAACGACAATAGTAGAAGAGCTAGAGCGGTTCTAACGCAGGGATCTCAGGGGGGAGCGGGGCGGCGGGGTCCAGCGCGGGGAAGCCAAGTGCCTGGTGGCGGGGCGGTCCAGCGCGGGGACGTGACGTCAGGGGTCTCTGTGGAGGGGGTAGCCATGTGGTCGGAAGAGCGACTGTCGAGAGGGGAAAGCCGTCGTCGACGAGTGTTTTGTGGGGGCGGGGGTCAGGTAGTGGTGAGTGACCGTTGAAAACCCATAAATCTCCTAATTTATTATAGACATAAAAAAGATTAGCATCGATGCAGTGTTTTTCTTTCTACACTATTTAGTCCGTGTGAAAATAGAACTCACACACACACACGATATGTGTGTATGTAATGGCCATATATGGGTAGGAAAATTTCGTTAATTTGAAGCGATACATGAAGGGGACGGCTTTTCAAAGCTGTTTATTTATGTAATGCAGGTGTGATGCGCTTGGTTTCGTTTCCGAAATCTTTAAAATGTTTGTATGCGTGTCCACTCCTGTCACGACTCTCGCCAACACCCGAGACAGGCCCTGACAAGTCGGGATTTCTCGGAAAAACTATAAACTTTAGAGACCTATTGTCAAAGGGTTTTTGACCCCAGATGGGCCACCGGAGCACAGCTGCACTCGGGAAAAAAATGTTTCGATGTATCGAGGACTCGTATTCATTACGAAATATAACGTCGAGATGTTCAGATGTGCGAGAATGTACGCAGTGCATCCGGCCAAGCACCCCCTGGACTTGACCAAAAACGAGCTCGAACAGGTTCCAAAGGTCTTGCTCCTAAAATATTGGGGTGAATATGTTGGCTTATTGTGGGATCGTTTGCCAGAACATCATCGGAACGATAATGAAGTGATATCATATCTTCCATGCATGGAGCATTATAATACACCACAGATGAAAGATCACATCGATGGCCCCCCACCTCAACGTCGGGAATGTGAGAAATGCTGTGGAAATTCTCCACGTACGGGGTTCTTCAAACGTGTTTGAACCTGTTTTAGGGAGTGTGAAAAAATGTCGTGGGGGAAATTCTCCACGTACGAGGTTCTTCAAAAGTGTTTGAACCTGTTTTTCATGATTGGAAAAGTGGGGAGAAGTTTGAAAATTTAAGTGGGAGGGTTATGAGGGAGCTTATAATTTCGTAGTCCAAGCTCAGACTGCAGTATTCCACTGCGACATCAACATCTCTCCAAAAAGAACTTTGAAAGTGCGGGGAAAAATGGATCTCTCGAGTATCAACAAAGTCAGCGTGATGGCGGAATTCCTTCCAACGAAGAAGCTGTCAGAACTCCGCGTTCACTCGGATCATCGAATCTCCGACATGAAGGCCGTACAAACCAAGTTTGGGAAACGCTACCTCGCGGACATCGCGGATGAATTCACTGTCTTCTTACCAGCGCGACTTGTGAAGGCCTTCGATGATGATTTGGAAACGTTCGAGCGAATGCGGCAAGCGGCACGGGATCATCGTCTCTGGATGACATACAAAGGTGGAAAATACAACAGCATAGACTTTTTCCAAGTCTGAGAACACATGGTGGAAAAATACGAAATTCGTTGGAACACCATCGTCGAACGGCTGTCTGCATCATCGAGAGTATGCTACAACTGGGGCGTAAGGGTCAATTCTACATGCAGTTGTGGAAAATACATCAGCGTCAAGTTCCATCGTCGTGGAGTATGGTGGAAAAGGGCAAATTCGTTGGGGCAGCATCGTTGAGTGGAACAGCCGTCCAGATCACAGTCGTCTCACCATCGTTTCGACGTTTGAAGTGTTTGACTATGTAAAAATGTATGTAAAGAACTGTTTTATCGAAATGTATGAGAAGGAGAAATGCAAAACAATTTTCGTCGTAAAATAAATGAAGAATACAAATGGTATATATTTTCATCGAAATGTTTTTTTATTCATTTTAAAAAAATTGTAACGTCGCGAGAAAAAGCACTATCTATCCCAAACCTACCTATCCCAACAGTTTCCATCGTGATCGGACAAAGTCTCCCAACAACTTTCATCGGAATAAGTAGAACATCTGTCTCCTGACAGCAAACGTGAAACTTGAACTTCGAAATTGTTCCTCATAAAAACGCGAAACTTGAACTTCGCAATTGTTCCTCATAAAAACGCGAACTGTAAGAAATCATTTAACTGTCTACGTTGAATGTGTACGTGTGAAACTCGCGTGTGTGAAAATTTATATCAACGTGTAATCTCAACATTGTCACGGAGCGTGCGCAACCGAGGGGTCCGACCTGTCTGCGGAGGCCCGAACCCAACCGCTGTAAACCGATTATCGTATCCACGACGCACCATAAATGTAAGCGAACCTCTATGTATTTTCTTGTTGACGGAATTAACTAAATTGGTTAATTTTAATAAATCCCAAATTGTTAATTATTTGTACAGATCAATTCATTTCTTAATCGAGTCACTGCGTCGCTCCCATCTTTGCATGCACCTTTCCCTTTTTCACCCTCATCCCGAGCTATTGCGCTAGGCGTAGGCTAAAAAGAGGGAACCGCGATAAAACATATGCCCACGTCCCCTCAGGACGTGACATATAATTTTTGGGGGCTCGTCCGGGATTGTAAAAAGGGTATGTGCTGTTGCAAATTGCCTTAATGGATAAGGAATCCACATGCGAGTCGCTCGATTTAAACATTACTGAGGATTTACCGCATTCAGAAACAGACGAACCAGGTCAATCCCGTAGTACAGGGTACGCATTGAGAGGATCAAACGCTAATTTATTATCTGGCCTCGAAGCTCCTAAAAGATCCATCAAAAAATTAGCATTACCAACTAAGGGAAATCCAGATAATTCAAACAATATGGCTCTAGGAACGAATCAATTGATATCTTTGAAGGAAGCTGTTAGCGTTGTTCCGGAATTTGACGGGAAAAATATCCCCTTCTCAGAATTTATGACCGGTTGTGAAGATGCCAAAGATATGCTTCCAGCCGAATCAGAGAAGTATTTAGTAAAATTATTGAGGAACAAATTGAAAGATCTAGCCAGAGAAAGCATACATGGAATTAAATTCGAGACAGTAAAAGACCTCGTAGATTTTCTAAAAAAATTATACGCGCCAAACAAATCCGAGATTCAGCTGTTGGGAGAACTCAGCAATATCTACCAGGCAAGCGGCGATAGCGTTATGGAATTCGCGACGAAAATTAGGAAAAAAGCAAGAGAAATATTAGAAGCAAGAAAATTAGCCAATAATGGGGAAGAGGACCAACTATTTAGGAGACAAATGGATGAATATTTTCTCACAAGTTTTAAACGCGGATTAAAAGAGGAGATCGAACACCGACTCCCACCGTGCGTAGACATGCCCACCGCCATCGATCACGCGGTTAGAATCGAACGCGATCTCAAGGCTCGAAGGGAATTGGAATCGCGTTCCACCAAGTCTGAAAGAGCTATTCCGACTAGACCTGTGAGGATATGCAACATTTGCAAAAAGGACAATCACCCGTCCGAAGCTTGTCGATTTGCAACGGTAATTTGCCAAATTTGTAAAATCCAGGGCCACAGCGCCAATGAATGTCGAAAATCTGCTAATGATCAGGGGTCTGTCACGTGCCAAATTTGTAAAAAAAATAGGACATACCGCGGACAAATGTTTTCGCAATCAAAAATCCTACACAATTACGTGCCAATTGTGTAAAAACCCAGGGCACACAGCCAGCGAGTGTACATCGCGTAAGGAGCCACAAAATTTCTCCAATGATCGTCCTCGCCCCTCATCTGTTCCCCAGTGCCAATACTGTCACAATCATGGGCACACTGCGGACAGATGTTTTAAAATTCCGAAAAATTCGCCGCAAAACAATATACCTACCTGCCGATACTGCAAAAAGATAGGTCACACATTAGAAAATTGCCGCACACTTGAATATAATAAGTCGCAAAACCTGTCGGGAAACGGGAGGAATACCCTTCGGACGGGCGCGCCGAGCGGTACCCCGATCCCCACGCGTCCAGCAAATTTGGCCACGCAAGAGGCTCAAGCCGACGATATCCGACCTACACAGTAAACGCAGAAAACTTCGATAAGCTACCCTCGGTGTGTATCGGAGCACTACCGGAAAAGGGTCGCACGATAATGCTATTAGACACTGGAGCCATTCCCAATCTCATAAAGAAAGAATATACAAGGAATATGGTCGGTATCGATGAGTCAGACATTATAAAATTAAAAGGTATATCAGAGCTACCAGTGTACGCGTTAGGGAGCGTAATAATTCAAGTATTCGGGTTTAATGCCCTATTTCATATAATTCCAGATTCGATACCGCTCCCCTATCCTGGATTATTAGGGTCGAATTTCTTTTTTGAAACTAAAGCAAAAATTAATTATGAAACAGAACGTTTTGAATTCGGAACAAGATCTCGGCCATTTGAAAAATCAGGCGAACCTGACGAGGTGATAGAAATCCCCGCGCGTTCGGAAACTTCCTTTCACGTAAAAGTGGAGGATAGCACGATAAAGGAGGGTTATCTCTCGCCTTTAAAAATCCGCAATGGTGTATATGCCGGCGACTGTCTGGTAACAAACATCCGCGGTAAGGCTCATTTGAAGGTTTACAATACCACAAATGATGCCATACGACTGATCGTGCCAGTCGTAAAACTGCAAGAATTCGACACGATCGGAGACTTAGCAGAAAATAAAACAAATCAAGATTGCATGACAATTTTTAACTCCAGTTCGATCCCTCGTGACTCTTCTATTTCAAGCGACGATTGCAAGACAATCGCGTATATCCAGGGTCCAAAGGAGGCCAATTTTAAAAAATCGACGAAAAATGTCGAATTAAAAACCTGGCATCGCCCCAAAGAGAGCGATGATCAAGGAAAATTTAGAAAAAATTACCGTAGCGAGGAAAGAACTGGAACTGAGATCAATCAATCAAATAAAAATAATAATAAAATATCGGGCCACGAATCAAAATCGAATAAAATTGGAAAATCAAGAGTAAAAATAAAAGAAAAGCCAATGAACGAAGAAAATTCAAAATTGAAAATGAATAAAAATTCAAATCTGAGGGAAATTCAAACGGTAAATTGTGTTTCCATGTCTGACCCAAGATCGCGTAACATAAAAACTCTGTCGGAGCGCACGGAGACAATAAGAGGGCTCCTGCGACTCGATCATCTAGCCAAAGATGAGCTAGATCATGTAGAAAAAATTATCGAAAAATACCCAGATAGGTTTCACATAAAAGGCGAACCTCTGGAGTCTACATCTGTGCTGCGACATAAGATCCCCACGGTCGATGACCTCCCGATCAATACAAAACAATACAGGTTTCCTCAGGCTCTTAAGGGCGAAGTCCAGCGTCAGGTAGACGAGCTACTGGACTCGAGGATTATCAACCATTCTCAATCCCCAAACAACAGTCCTGTTTGGATCGTACCAAAGAAACCCGACTCCAATGGCAATAAGCGTTGGAGAATGGTAATTGATTTTCGGGCCCTTAACGAAAAGACAATCGGTGATTCTTATCCGTTGCCTAACATCACAGACATTCTGGATCAATTAGGCAACGCGAATTATTTCTCCGTATTCGATCTAGCGTCCGGATTCCATCCGATTGAAATGAATCCCGAAGATAAGCCGAAAACTGCTTTCTCTACTCCATATGGGCACTATGAATTTTCGAGAATGCCTTTTGGGCTGAAAAATGCCCCGGCGACTTTCCAGCGCTTGATGGACGTCGTGTTGAGTGGACTCCAAGGAGTGTTCCTCTTCGTTTATCTCGACGACATCGTCGTTTACGCCAAGGATTTAGAGGAGCACGGCACGAAAATCGAGGAACTGATGGAAAGGTTGCGTAAAGCCAATCTACAGTTGCAACCGGATAAATGTGAATTTCTCAGGCCAGAAGTTAATTACCTAGGGCATATAATCGGGAAGGACGGTTTAAGACCGGATCCCAATAAATTGTCAGCGGTAAGGGAATTCCCAGTTCCCAAAACTGTTAAAAATATTCGGCAATTTTTAGGCCTAACAGGTTACTACCGTAGGTTTATTAAGGATTTCTCGAAGATCGCAAAACCAACAACACGACTCTTGGAAGATAAGGTCGAGTTCGAATGGACGGAGGAAGCACAAAAAGCCTTCGAAGTACTCAAATATAAACTCTGTGAAGCTCCCATCTTGCAGTATCCAGACTTTGAAAAACCGTTCATAATAACAACGGATGCTTCCGGCTACGCCTTAGGCGGAGTATTATCACAAGGTGAAATCGGGAAAGATAAACCGATCGCTTAAACATCGTGCGTATTACGCGGGGCAGCCCTTCGGTACGACACGTATGAAAAAGAGGCAATGGCAATTATTCATAGCGTCAAAGCTTTCAGGCCGTATATTTACGGTAGGAAATTCACGCTTGTGACCGATCATAAACCCCTGGTCTGGTTTAAAACAGCCAAAGACGCGAACGCACGCGTCCTGAAATGGCGACTTAAACTTTCGGAATACGACTACGACGTCGTGTACAAGCCAGGGAAATTAAATTCAAACGCCGACGCCTTATCGCGTAACCCAATCGAAAGATTCGAGGATGTCAAAGCCATCCCTAATTGCGAACAGGAGAACGATGAAAATCTAGACAAAATAGTGCAAGATGTACTCCGCGAATTAGGAGAGAATAGTGTTAGCGAAAACGAAGGACCCATAAGCTTTACAACTGAGGCAGAAATCCACGTAATTCCAAAAATAGAAGAAATACATGTCGTCACCCGCTTGCAAGCGAAAAACGATGCAGCTCAGGTGTTAAAGAAAACGAAACAACAGGTCAAGGAAAACCTCGTTAACGACGCATCGGAAAAGGTTGACGCACCTGCCTCTAAGGGGATAGACGTGCGCTCCAAGTCCCGGCGCATTGCGCTCCGAAATCGTAAGGCCATAAACTACGAGGAAAGTAGCAGCGAGGAAACAGAAGCCGAGATAACAAGGCCCGCGCGTGTTAGGCGACTCCGAAAGGGCACTGACCCCGAATCAGCTGAGAGGCCTAACTTGCGCAAAGCACCTCAAATTCCTAATCCCAAAAGTTCCACTGACCTAGATTCCGACTCCACCAACGCAGTTGACTCATTATCCTCTGAGGATGAAGGACTTCCGATCCAGGAAGACAAAGCCTCGGAATTTAAAACCGCGAATTGCATAACAAGCAAAGAATTGTTCCATTTTCGCAACGATAACCTAGTATATTTTGTCGACTCAATTGGAAAACCTTGCGACTCTGGATCGCAAAAATTATATGAAGTAATTAAACTTCCCCTCTGGAAGAATCTAACAGAAGGTCGTGCTTATAGTAAACAGGTTGGAAAAAAATATCACATTGCCCTAGTCATTAAAGGCGAGTATTCTGGCTCATTATCCTTCGTATCAGAAAATATTAAAGAAAGCGTAAGGGAATTAAAAGATCTTTGCGAAAATCTCAAGCTCCAATCAGTGAGTATTTGCCACAGTAACCACGTCGAGCGCCTAATATGGGCTGACGTCTTGAACATAATAAAAGAAACATTCAAGTCCAGTGAAACAAGAGTAATCATCTGCTTAGGGACACTACGCTACGTGCCAACCGAAAAACGAGATTCCATTTTCTACGAGATGCACAAGTCCCCTATAGGAGGACACAAAGACGTCTCCAAGACATATAACAGAATTAAAAGAGAGTATTTTTGGGAAGATTTGAAATCGGATATTCAGAGAAGAATTCAGCAATGCCTAGATTGTCAATTAAAGAAACTGGTTAGAGTCAAAACAAAACAGCCAATGATCATAACGGATACACCGGGCACGGTTTTTGAAAAAATATCGATGGACATAGTAGGTCCAATGCGACGTACGTCCAATCAGAACGAATACATTCTGACTATCCAAGACAATCTTTCAAAATTTTGTGTCGCTATTCCACTCCCAAATGCACTAGCGACAACGGTCGCCGATGCATTGATAAAGAAATTTATATGCGTTTTTGGTGCACCCAAGGCGCTATTAACAGATCAAGGAAGTAATTTTTTAAGTGGCCTCATGAAACGAATCGCTAAACGATTTCGAATTAAGCGATGTCGGACAACGGCATTTCACCCTCAATCTAACGGATCCCTTGAGAGATCTCATCATGTATTGGCTGAATTTTTGAAACAATATGCAGATAAGGATAATGAATGGGATCAATGGCTAGAATTAGCGACCCTTTCATATAATACCAGCGTTCATGAGAGTACAAAATATACTCCATATGAAGTAGTTTTTGGCAAACTAGCGAGAGTTCCATCAAGCGAACCACTTAGAGAATCCTATCAGTTGCCCACTTATCGCGGGTATTTGATTGAATTAATTACGAGAATAAATGGAATCAGGAACCTCGCCTATGAAAACCTAGTCTCGTCCAAACATCGTTCGAAAAAATATTATGATAAAAATGCTAATCCAAAGAGTTTTAAGGTTGGAGATTTTGTCTATCTCCAAAAGGGTCCCAAACCAGGTAAACTTGGAGACCATTATACTGGACCACATAAGGTGCTAGAAAAACTGGACAAGGGTAACGTGAAAATCCAATATTACAAAAAAGCACGTATTGTTCACGAGAATAGATTACGGTATTCGCACATTAACGTCGAAACAAAGCCGAAAAGAAAAACCAAGTCGACGAGAGTCGACGAATCCGATTTTAACCCTAATTAAACAAATAATAATAATAATTACCCTATTTTTCAGGTGGCCGTTATCAACCTATTCAGTATCAACAATATCACCTTTGTACTTGCAACCAGCGAAAAATATTGACTTTTTAATTACAGTATCCTCAGTACAGAACACCGGAAACTACTTATATTCAAACCACGCCGAAATAACTGTTTCGCAATTCGAGAGAGATTTCCTGACACGAACCCAGATATAATCGCTTATGTCAATTCAAATTTATATACGTAGTTATTATGTTATATTAGAAAATCATTACATTACTATATGCATACGCAACATTGTAGCAAAGAGCGCCAAATATTCCAAAATAGCTGTTGTTAGTAGTATAAGCCTCGGACGAATTGTATACAATTCAATGAAGAAGTCTATTTATATAGTGGTACTTGCTGGCGAAATAGTACACGTTATTCATTAGATAGTAATAGAAGTAAATCTGATCAGGTTATAAGAATATTACGATCAACCTGTCATTCGTGGGAACGAAAAATATCTCCTTACTCCTCGAACTCATATACTACCAAAAGAACATCTCAAACAACCTGTAATTTCTTACTTCCTTCATATTACCTTTACGGAGACATCTGGTACAAGTTCATGGCTGCTCCTGTCGAAGCCATACTACCTGCAAGCATGAAGCCGGCGACGAAGTCTACTTGGCGATACACCAACCCAGAATCACCCTGTGGGATCTATTCCGCAGAACATCGACAACGTACGAAAACATATCATGTTTCCTGTGGAGCAACCCGCTGCCCTAAACAATATGGCACGCGGCATCAGTGGCCAAAACACTGTCAATCAAGAGGAGAAATTGTTATATCTCCTGGAAAACAACGATATATAACGCCAAGCAGACTCCATCTGGAATCGCACCTGGGGAAAATTCATTCAATTCGGTACAGCAAGCGCTGGTCTCACCCGAATGTTACCCATCATGCGACCAATCAAGCTCCTCATACATACGGTAATCCATGTATACAGCCAACACACTGTGTATGGCTGGCCGATCTACCTCGTCGATGCAGGTGCAGGAAGAAAACCTCAACGGATGCAGAGATTGGTCAAGAACTTCATAAACTCGTGACGGCCCCTTCAGCCGAACCAAGGAGTCATACCAAGACCAACGCTGCAACACATGATGTCCACCTTAACATTTCCACTAGTCCAAAATACGACGAATCCTCCAAATCGCGTTCCTTCCGTTGAGTTTACGCGAGAAGACATATTCAGGTACAAAAAGATCATCATGATTGATCATTTTTTAAATTACTTTTATTCTCATTATTTTGTTCTTCTAACCTTGTCAGGTAAAATAGGATTAAACAAGCAAATAAGTATCGATGCATAAAGGGAGCGAAAAATGTGATACATTTTAAGCAACAAAAAAAATCTACATATAACTATAATTTTAAAAAGGGAAAAAGGAAACCTCATTGAAGATCTGTCTAAATATATATATATATACAATAAAAAGTAATACCTACTTTCCAATGTTTTTAAGTCACATTGTAAGTCGATTAATGACAATGCCAATTCATATTATTGTGCCATTATACGTTTGATCACCACTCCCAACGATTACGATCGAGCGAGACGCTCAATCTTAAAGGGGGGAGGTGTAACGTCGCGAGAAAAAGCACTATCTATTTCTTTTTCCTCTCCTATTTTATTCAACTCCGGCGAAAACGCGGGCTTACCCGATGCCACATGGAAATCGTGGAAAACTACGAAAACCAATACACACGATAACGGCATTCTCATTTTTCGACGGGTCCTTATATTTTCTTTAGAATTAGGCGTACCACAGCCGAAACGAAATATATCGATAAGAAGCGAGCGTCGCGCATAATTTCCCACGCGAGAGCACGGTCGGTCTTGACCATATCTATACGCAACCGTCAAACGCAGTTGATGATAAAATCCTTACCCATAAGAACGTACAACACACGAAGACACACGAAAATATCGAAATCCTTACTCCACAAAAATATACATTCTCCAAAAGAAAATCCTTCATGCCGAAAAGTTGACCTGGCAATAAAACTACGTTAGTATTTCCCATGCGCTCTCACACCTGGGTCAACAAAGCCTATCTTGAGGCAAGCGCGGCAATGCGACCAAGGCCCTTTTTCCTCCCTATATTTTTCCAACGCTCCAGATAACGAGACGCGGACTAGTTTCCGAGAATCGAGATGGAGATCACACACATCATAGCCTACACCCAATCATAGTCCTCAAAAATATTTCCCCTTCCAACTCGACCAATCATATGCACTTGTAAATTTCCTACATCCTTCCCACCAATCAAAAAATTAACGCATGACAAAAATGCACTTTTCGAGAAACTTCTTCTCCCACCATCCCAGCATCCAAAATATCTTACAAGCTAGGATACAACAATCTTGAAGTCAGTGTTCCATCACCACTCGTTCAGAGCTAGTCTCCCAACAGTTTCCATCGTGATCGGACAAAGTCTCCCAACAACTTTCATCGGAATAAGTAGAACATCTGTCTCCTGACAGCAAACGTGAAACTTGAACTTCGAAATTGTTCCTCATAAAAACGCGAAACTTGAACTTCGCAATTGTTCCTCATAAAAACGCGAACTGTAAGAAATCATTTAACTGTCTACGTTGAATGTGTACGTGTGAAACTCGCGTGTGTGAAAATTTGTATCAACGTGTAATCTCAACATAGTCACGGAGCGTGCGCAACCGAGGGGTCCGACCTGTCTGCGGAGGCCCGAACCCAACCGCTGTAAACCGATTATCGTATCCACGACGCACCATAAATGTAAGCGAACCTCTATGTATTTTCTTGTTGACGGAATTAACTAAATTGGTTAATTTTAATAAATCCCAAATTGTTAATTATTTGTACAGATCAATTCATTTCTTAATCGAGTCACTGCGTCGCTCCCATCTTTGCATGCACCTTTCCCGTTTTCACCCTCATCCCGAGCTATTGCGCTAGGCGTAGGCTAAAAAGAGGGAACCGCGATAAAACATATGCCCACGTCCCCTCAGGACGTGACAAAATCCCTCGCTCACACAACGCTTCGTATACACTTAACCAGCTTTTCAGCGATTTTACATTATCATGGGCGCAGTTGTATTTCGTGTTGAAGGAATGATGGGGGTATTTCGAGTTTGTGATTTTCGGCAACTTCTGCAGCGATGGACAGTCCAGAGTCTCCAAGTCGATGACGTTTGTCGTGGGATCCGTGAATCTTGATAGCCATGCGCATTTCTCGAATCCCTTCGCATAGATGGTGGGGGCTCCTTGCAAGATTTCTCGAATTGTCTTTCTAGCTGCCTCGTATGGTATGCCGCTGTGATCCCATCGTATTCCATGGAAATTTCGTTCCAACCACTTGTTTGTCATTTTGTACTTGGCCGGTAAAGAGTCCCATGCAAATGGTGCGTCGAAGGCGAGCGTCAGCGGTTCAGCATCCTTGTCGTGGAGTTTGATGATGGACATCTCCTTTAGGACAAATTTGTTGATGGGGCTCTTGAAGCCCTGTACATCGACGATAAGCTCCATGTTGACTGACGTGGACGCGAATTATCGGCATGATTTTATACCAATTTTTTAACCCCACCGCTGATTGGATTGTACTCGACAATACGATCATGGAGGATCATGCAGTATGCTGAAGTGTGGGGCGGAATATTATTTTTCAATTCGAACTCAAGGCGCACGTCAACAGGGCCAGACTTGAGAGAATCGTTTTGCTTTGAGCAGTCAATGACAACGAGGGGCGCTTTTTCTAAAAATTCAATTCTGCTCAGCCATGGTTCAGCCTCTTTGTTGTAATAGGTCGGTTGAAAGTTTGCGTACATCTCGTAGAGTAGAGCATATTGATTTTGATCAATGTTCAAATTCAAATTTCCATATGGATAACATTGAGAGTTGAGGTAAAGTTTAACATCGCTCAGGTTACAATGATCAAAGTGGCTCGCATTTTGTTGCTTCTTATTTTTCCGTCCCGTCTGCAGCGCGAGTATGACATAACGTGGCTTCTCCAGCTGATTCGAGGTTTTCACAGACCATACGTGCTTAGAGGTGGCAGGCAGCAATGGATATTCATACAGTTCCCATGTTCGAAAACTCATGGAGATTGGTGTGTCTTTGGCGAGAAACTTTAATAGTTGAATTTTTCGCTGATCGGAGACTGTTACATACGGCACGAGCCATTCTATTTTATGCAATACGAGTTTGTAGTCTTCGGGCGCTGTTTGTACAATGGCATTGTCGTCGGTCTTTGATCTCGTGAGGATCAACTCGTGCTTGGCATTTACGACAATTTTACGATAATCTTCGGCAAACCCGAGGAGCATGCTGAGCGGAATGCACACATCAAAGTTTCCCGATACATCTACAATCTGCTTCGTCTCTTCGACATCGAGCCATCCAGTGTTCTCGAGCATAGAACTTTTGGCCGGTGAGAGAGATGAATATCCCTTAATTACACTCGTAATGCCGACATTCTTATTACGATCGATTTCTATGGCATTCAATTCATATCGCACTTCCTCAAACAAATGGCAAATGGCATTGTTGACGAGACTTGTAGCAGCGGTCGGCGTCCCATCGCGCTTGGATAATTTCCCACATATGTGTAGAGAACTCTTGCATGGCAGGATGGAGAGCTCTTGATGTTGGATGGCAATACGGATTTCATCGCTGTTATTGAAGGTTGAAGATGCATATGGCTGATGAGCGTGAATCTCACAATGGATGATGGATTCATCAAAGACCACAGGCGCCTGAATGTTTACAATTTCTTCCTCCATTTCACGCAACAGATGCACAGAGCACAGACTAAATAATTTTTTACGCGCTTTCGCCACACACTTTGAGACCCAAACTCTTCAAGAGTAGCACGTTTTGAGGTGTTAGCACTTTGCGCGCTGGCCGACGACTGATTGTTTTTATCCATGGCCGTTTATTGTTATTGGAAGATCTATTGAAAACTATACCCATCACGACTTTATATGCAGGCGTATGGTGATCACTTCACCGCGGAAATTTACCAAATCACCGTCCTGATCCACTATGCGAAGCTGTATCGCGTCAATCGTTCGGCTCGTGATTGGCAGATAAATTACGTGGGAGGGAACTTCAATGATCTTATAGCCCGGTGGCACAGATGGAAAAAATTCGTGAATTGTGTGTACTTTTTGTCCATTAATATAGGCGCCAGCGGTAATGTTGCACTCAACGCGTAAGGCGTTCACTTTGAGAATGGCCACCGGAAGGTCCGATTCGTGCCTTTTATTGGCTTCCAATTTGCGTGCGGTGAAGCCTAGTAGATGCCCAATAGAATCTTTCGGCTCAAAATTTATATCACGATCGCACTCGATCTCACTGCGTAGCGTATTATTATTGGGTTTAATGCTGATTTTGATGTTTTTACGTGAGAGCTCTGCTTGTACGAACGTCTCAATATCCTCTATTTCATAACTGCCCGTAGGTATCGTCAACACCTCATCTCCCACGTAAAGTTTATCGTGGTCAACGTCGATATTGGGAATAGAGTTGAAGGTTAACAATTCCACGAGACCGAGAGTATAATTTTTGTGTGGCGAGAGTTCGATGGGGGGAAAGTATTGCGCCTCGAGTATGGACGATGAGCCAGATATGGTCAATGTTAAACTTTCGTCCATGATGCTGGTAAATTAACAACTGAATTCCCCACATCATTTTCCCCCTATATATAGTGTATACTTGTCTTTGTGCTGCAATTGTCGACAAAGAAATTTGAGACACAAATGCCCACATTCAATCGTATCATATTCCTGATATCCCTTATAATTATAATTTACGCTACCAACACGAAAATACCTCATGAGTTCAGATGGTGGTGGAAGATTGCCGAAACTATCAAAGTACATGACTTTCAATCCAGTCTTTTTGTAAGCGACCCAGTGCGTTCCAGGGCCGGCATTTGCATCCAAATTTACAATTGCTGCTTCACATTTGAGAGGTCCGCTCGCTGGCAATGTGTCGCGCATGTAAACCCCGCGAAAATGTGGAATCTTTACGATTTTTGCATATTTAAGTAGGTCGCGGTCGGTGAGGGGTCGGTGAGGTAGCGTAACTTCTAGTTTTTTGGCTTGATATGAAGGCCCAATCCCTGCTTATATGGTTTCAGATGTAGACCCCGACCTAATGCAATTGCTTCAATTGTCCGATTATGACGCTTACTTTCATCCAATTCACGTTTAGCTGCTTGAGCAGCATTTACGGCTTTAGCTATACTAGCCGCACCACCCGACAAAGCACCCGCAGCGCTAAGACCAGCAAAAATGGGCACGAGGAAGGGCAATAAACCACCAATTTTATGGGGTACAGGTAGAACCCGAGGTGTGCGTACTTTGCCACCTTGCATCTTTACAGCTGCACGAGCACCCTTTAGAGCTGATTTAATAATCTTATGCGGATCATTACTTTGAATCATTGTCTTCTTTGCAGCGCCAATTATCTTTTTCAAACAAACGCCACCCTTACGGGCCTTCATTCCCATACCGAATTTTATCTTTGTCTTCATAATATTTGCCACACCCCAAGCACTAGCTTTTTCACCGATACTAGCGTCTCTCGCGGTAACACGTTGTACAGCCTGTTCAGCCAACACTTTATCCGCCAAATGTCTCGCCTCAAGATTATCTAGATTTTTCAAATACGCAATATCGTGTTGTTTGCAAGCCGTATCCAATGGGTTAATGCCCGGATCACCACGAGCAAGGCGCTTGACCAACTTTGTGCCTGGCCCACAATACTGATACCCAGGCAGATGTAGTTCAACGGGGAGTTTGTTGATTAGGCGGTTGACTAAACCTTTACCGCTCTTGCTATGCACGATCATGTCTAAAGACAATATGCGACTGATTGATGATCCCTATAAGAATCCTATTTATATGATTTCATCGTTAGTCGTGTGTGAGATGACGTCCAAGAAGCAAACTATCGGAGGTGGACTCCCCGTGATAAATTTCGACGAGTTTGTCGAAGACGGAGGGAGGAAGAAGAAACAAAAACGTCATGGGAATTTATTGCCGGATAGCATACGTGCACTGTTTTGCGGTCCATCGAATTGTGGGAAAACCAACGCTTTGCTCACTCTCATCATCCATCCGAATGGTTTGAGATTTGAGAACATTTACTTGTATTCCAAATCGTTGAAGCAGCCAAAGTATAAGTTGCTCGAACAATTACTCGAACCTGTGAGTGGAGTTGAATATCATCCATTCGAGGCGCATGAACAAGTGATAGCACCAAGTGATGCACGATCCAACTCTATATTCATCTTTGATGATATAGCATGCGAAAAGCAGGATAATGTTCGGGCCTTCTTTTCCATGGGAAGACACGAGATTGTTGACAGTTTTTATCTTTGTCAGACGTACACTCGTATCCCCAAACATCTCGTGAGAGATAATGCAAATTTCGTGGTGCTTTTCAAGCAGGACGATATGAATCTCAAACACGTCTACAACGATCATGTTAATACGGATATGACTTATACGTGCTTTAAAAACATGTGCGTGAAATGCTGGAATTCCGACAAGTATGCATTTGTCACAATTGATAAGGATAGCGATATTAACGAAGGTCGATATAGACAGGGTTTTGATTGTTTTCTAATCATTGATAAATGACTCATCGCTGGTAGTTGAAGAGACAGTATTGTGCATGCCGTGGCAGTGACAACATGAAGAGCGAACAACTGTTGCGAGAAAAAGATGTATTGCATGAAATTGCCAAAGCGAGCGATGCAATCAGACGAAAGCATCGGATGATCAAAATTGGAAAAGATAGCGATGAGCAGAGAATGCGAGATGTCTTTAAGCCTATCGTGAGACCATTGGAGAAATTGGTGTCATATAAAAACGGTGAGGTGGTGAAGGAGGAAATTAAGTATGAAAAAGTGAGTGATGATGTTGAAGAAGGAGATGCATTAAATAGTGCGAAACATCAATTGAAGAACGAGGCACAAGATTCCTTCAAGAGTGAAACCCAAGATTCGTTTAAATTAATATACGAGGATGATGATGATGACTCGCAAAATGTCGAGGAATTGATCCGTGAATATATCCTGCTATTACAAACAAATAGAAAGGCAAACTTGGATGTATTATATGGTGTACGGAATCTCGCAAGCAACAAATTAATGATTGGTAATTCTCCGATAATTTTCGACTCTCAACATATTCGCGTGGGAGATGCGAGTTATGCGAAAACTGTTGGATTAACAGAGCTGTTGTTTAAAAAAGTGCCCAATGTCGAAACTCTCACACCGGACGATTTGAAAAACTATGAAAAGATTGTAATCTCGACGAATGCGCACAAAAAATTTTATAAGCCTAGTGAGGCTATACGACGTAACACCAGCCACAAATTTAACACATATATTGCAAATATAGTTGATCATCATGTGGGACAGGGTATGCCAAAGTATAAGCTAGCTAGAAAAAACACACAATCGGACTATATTTATTCGGACAATCCAAATGAGCTAGTAGATCGTCTTCGTTTACTCTTGGCATCACAAGCAGCCGGAAATTCGGCCCATGCGAATGAAATTATATCAATTATCGAGGAATTGCGAGAAGCTGAAATCATTTATTAAGTCGACATCGGAGAATTTACACATTCTCATCATGAGTGTCGATGTGTTTGGACGTCATTCAAGTAGGAGTGTACTCCACAGTAAGCATGGTCCTCCAGGTCGACCTGGGATTGGCTTTAGAATTACCGCAGATGGTCATTATGACTTGGGGCAGAAACGATTGTGTAACATTGCAAATCCAGAAGGAGAAGATGACGCCATCACTCTAAGTGCGTTACAAAAGAGGTCCCGAACTATCATTAAGAACATACGCAAAGAAATGAATGAGAGTAGTCAATTGTTGGTTAATGGACTTGAAGCTACGATAAGAGAAATTGCAAAAACACTCGAGGCCAATGTCAAAACTCTACAAGATTTGGTGATGCGTAATTCACACGTCATTGCTGAATTGGATGCGCGACTGCGTGGACTGGAAAATGAACGAGAAAAGGAGCGCTCTCGTGCTAGAGCTACATAAGCCTGCTCGACGAAACTATCCGCGTCGGCATGTGGACATCCGGGGCTTGGACGAAACCTGGCAAGCCAATCTCGTCGATATGTCATCATACGCGCGTCAAAACTCCAAACACAAATTTCTTCTCACCGTCATCGATACCTTCTCGAAATTCGCCTGGGCCATGCCAATTTTGAGTAAGAGTGGTAAAGATGTAGCAGCAGCAATGAAGTCGATCCTCGTTAAGGGACGCATACCGCAGAACTTGCATGTCGATCAGGGAAAAGAATTCTACAATTGTGACTTTAAGGCCATCATGAAAAAGTACAATATTCACATGTATTCAACATATAGCAACTTGAAGGCATCCATTTGCGAGCGTTTCAATCGTACATTGAAGAACAAGATGTGGATGCAATTTAGTCTTCGTGGTAATTATAAGTGGATCGATATTCTTGATAATCTAGTAGCCGAGTACAACGATTCGGTACATCGCACCATTAAGATGAAGCCGAGAAATGTCAACGCGGAAAATGAGAAGCAATTGCAGCAGATTTTCAATACGCCTCCAATAAAAAGACAACCGAAATTCGCCGTTGGTGATAAAGTGAGAATCAGCAAATTTAAGACTGTTTTCGAAAAGGGTTACACCCCAAACTGGACAACAGAAATATTTACCATCTATCGTGTGAAAAAAACTCATCCCGTGACGTACCACTTGAAGGACCATAAAGATGAACCGATCGCCGGTGGTTTCTACGAACAAGAGCTTCTCAGGGTCAAGCACCCCGATATCTATCTCATTGAAGCGGTATTGAAGAAGCGCGGTAATCGAATGTTTGTAAAGTGGTTAGGTTTCGACAATAGCCACAATAGTTGGATAAGTAAATCCGATTTGTAGTCGATAATAAAGAAAATGGAAAAATATGTATGTTTTATGACTCTTGACCTGGTCGTCCCCGCATCCCTCCAAGGCCTCCGACCGACTCCACAGCAGGCTTCCCCCCTTCTCGCCGTCGCCCTTTTTCGTGGAACGTGAGGAGATGGATAGAGTGAATATACACATGTGATTATAAAAAGTCCGCTTCTTTATTTACGGAAAATAATAAATCCATTCTTGCACAATATATACAACAAACATAATTTTAACATCGAGTGAACAAAATATATACATAATTTTCACGAGTTTTATACATCAATATTCACAAAGTATACACAATTTTACATCAAGGTTGTGGGGGAAAAGAAATTACAAAACTTTTCACGACGGTATTCTGTAATGCCCCCATGGTAGGGTATTAGAGGTCCCAGGTATGATATACCGCTTATCATCATGAGGACTTAGAGCGATTTTCGTCTCACGAATGGTGTAGACCTTGTGCAACTTCGATCGAATACACGTTTGACTACGCATCATTTCAATGTCTTCCTTCAAGCATCGGGCATAATCGTCAAACGTGATTGTCCTAGCCACAACATTGCTCTTGACACCTTTAACTTTTTTAGTATCCTTCTTACCCTCGACACGTGTCGCATACATTTTCGATCGAAGTCCAATGAACTCGGTCATAATTGCACCATTGCATTCGTCTTTCATGAGACCGGGTACCTTCTTATTGACAAGCGGCATATTATACCTATTGTCCGCTGAATAGTCGCTCGTATCAAATTTTTCAATGTCACACTTCATGTCTGCATATACATCTTCGCTCTCAATGGCATATATGAGGCTATCTGTATCGGTATACATCACTTTACATTTATTCCGATACAATGGTACCATATACTCGTGATGAAATCCATACAAGCACGTTTTGGATATGTCGAGTATGCACATACCCACATATATCGGCTTGTTGAACTTCACCTCGAGATTGCGCAATTCCACGGCAACGAGGTTTTCGGAGAAAACGCTTCGGCTGTGGAAGTTTGGCTTCGCAATCATTGCCTCCGCGCCATACCTGCCCTCCCATTTTGTCAAAAGCTTTACATCTACATGATTGCGCACATTCTCCATCGTTTTGCCAAACACCGCATTATTCATCAATTTGAATAAATTCTTTTCAAAATCGTTTTTGGCCAGCGTTCGAAACTGAGTATTTAACTCGATATATGAACGTAGCCATGGGGATTGCGTGAATTGTAATACCCTATGGATTTTTGTGAGGCAAAGTCCATGACGTAAACATTGTTGTAAATTTCTGTAGTGTATGATGTAGCGTTTTTTTATCGCTGACGGTTGCTAGTAGATTTTCCTGCTGCTTACCCGGTGGTTTTTCGGGTATTGGGCAAAACGGTAGGTCTTTGTGCGCATCATGTAGAGATTGGGGATATTCCAAGTCGACCTCAAGGATTTAGCCGGTCGGTGAATCTAGCGCGATGGAAGATGGATCAAAATTGGACACGTCGTTGACCCATCGAAAATCTGCATATGGCAAGGGTTGACACATTGCCCATCCATACAAATTGTTGACGTCAAAATACATCAAGTATGATGATGCTTTCGATGGATCAAACGACTCCATGTACTTATTATTAGCGTGAGCATATCGGTTTGAGCATTGACTGAGACCACCGCGTATACCCCGCTCAACGAATAAAACCATGTCGATGTCAGTTAGTAACTCAAACTTGACATTCGAGTGTTTTAACATTGCATCCCAGGTATACCCCGGCAATGTGTAGTAATACGCGGGATCTAGGCCATAGCTCTCAATGCATGTATTTCGAAAGTTTTCGAAAATATCAGCTAATAACAAGACATCTGTCTTCAGATACAAATCGCTATAGTCACCCAGCGTTCGAATGGAGAACCGCTCCCAAACTTTCTTAGCATGTGCATACTCACTCTCACATACTGTAGCATCTGTCAGGGAACTATAAAATGCGTCACGTGGTGGTAGGCAAGTGTCGTCTAGCTTGGTCACGTCATCAATATATTCATAAGGGAAGACCCCTTTTCGCGTCAGCAAATTGAAATCGTCTGTCGATAGCGTTGGGAATTGCATGCGTAAAATTTTGAGTTTGTCCTCGGTCAAAAATGAGGCTAATTTGTCGAGACTGGTGTTGAGAAATTTGTACGAATCGATGAAGCGCAATTGGATCTTGTGTTTTGAATCGTCTTCAATTTCATGCTTCGTGAAGGAGATGTATTTCTCCTTTGTAATTGGAAGCACATCGGTTTTTCCTTCGAACGCTGTGGCTACTTCCTTGATTATAAAATGCGCATCGTAACCGGATAAATTGTGGAAAACTACAAGAATGAAAAATGACTGCTTGTAATTTAAGTTGCAGTTGGAATGGGCAGGGCCTCTATAGCGTCCAGTCAGATGGCAATGATCTCGAACGCGTACATCTTCTTGCGCAAACGGTTTCTTACATATGTGACATTGAGTCGCTGCTCGAAAACTAGCCCACTCACTCGGTGTTAAAGATACCATTGGCACGTTGTCGCAGAAAATTTCTTTTATCCACAGTGCTAGTTTTTTTTAGTTCTTCGACAAACCACGATACACAATCAGCACTACGACGCGAGTGATATGAAGATAATGAATCGTCATACGTACAACGCACATAGTATCCGATGCTAAATACTTCATGATGTTGATACATATCTTTCGCCAGGTTCTCCCCATCGGTCTTTGCCAGCACACACTCCAAATCAGCATACACGATGAAAGGATGTCGCTCTTTCCGGCTAAAGTTGCTGAACTGGAGCCACTTATTGGTGTCGTTTGGTAGTCGAATTGCACAGTCGTTTATCGCCCCACAATCGACCTCGTGCGATTGCAATTTTTCCTCGGAACCGAAGTAGTGCAAACACCTGCAAAAAGAAAAAAATTGATTTGTTTAATTCGTCAAGCATATATAAGTACATATATATATATATATATATATATATATATATATATATATATATATATATATATATATATATATATATATATGTATATATATATATTATGGTAACTACATACCGATCACAGATATATTTTTTATGCTCCATTTTGGTTAGTTGTGCCCTCACGAGTCTCGACAGATTCTTAATCCATACGAAGTGCCCCACATTGTTGTCCTCAGTATCTTGCATGTACAGCAAATTGATGTGCTTTTCCTTCTTATTTTGAGTCACGCGTATTGGAACGATGTCCTTTTTTGTGGTCGTGGTATATACGTTGATCGATACATTGTTATTAAATTCAAATTTTTTAATTTGATGTATCGTCACCGGGAATTCGATATCCTGGAGATTCAGTACAGTCGAATAATGCGGATAAGAAGATGGACGGGCACTATCTCGTTCGGCTGGGTATAGAGCAGCAACAACTGCCCACGCGAAACATGCGTTATCGTTGGATTTGATGTTAACCACAGCCCTCTTCAACATTATTTCCCGCGGCAATGATATGGAGCACCCAGCACGCATCGGATTATACTTATTCACATTTATCGTGAGGTTAAGTATTTTCCGTAGAGCCCAGCCACTGTCTCGTTCTTGAAATTCGTCGAGTGAGGTTAAAGTGGGCTCAATAACACGCTGTTCATACCACTCATTTAAATCGCTCGTGTTAAAGAGTTCACAGTTTCGCGTGTTGACACTTTTATTAGCATGTTTATCTCCACTCGCGAATTCACCATTGAACACCGTATTAACTTTAATACTGTTGTGCTTGCAGATAATATTTTGTACATGTTGAAGCACTAGGTCCCGAGCATCATTAAGAAATTGTTTCGGTTCGATGTGACTGCGATTGATTACAGAACCAGTCGATATTCGACTCTTGAATGATGTGTCAATCTCACGCCAGATTAATCCATGATCACCATGCCCTGCACCCTTGTGTATAAAACGGCTGCATACAGTGTTCCAGAATCAATGTTCTAGACCCGCGTATCTGGTGTTGGTGTTAAATAATTAATAAACGCGTGGGAGTCCGTGTGGTGATGTCTTTATTTATAAAATTGTAACGGTCCCGACAATAACGTGTAACGATCCCGACGAAAAGATGGACGAAAGATGGACGAAAAGTAATGAGAAATAATGGCGCCGACCACGTGCCCGATGCCGGTCTTCCGTGAGGGCGTAAATCTCACGAGAGCACCGACGTGAATGAATTTGTGTTCCCGCAAGTACGTTCCCGAGTAGGTAAAAAGCCCGTACAAAATAATTCCGATATATTGAGAGAGACCCGGTGAAAAGAGCCCGAGGAAAATTTAGAATAGTCCGAAACACGTGTGGTCGCACCAAAGCCCAGGAATGAATAGAACGGTCAAGGCGAGGCAATCGACCGAGAGAGACGAAGATCGTCCGAGCGCGCATGCGTCGAGGGCCGCACCGAGCGATCCCCGTCACGTGGCGCCGCCGCTCGTCGACCGTGTCTCCTCGATCACTGCCGCGCCTTTTGAAAGCCCGAGATCCCGTCCCGAGGGAATGCTGATTCCCGAACATCCCGCCCGCCATCGTACAGCCGCGCTGTCGATAGAAGGCCCCGTGGTCCCGATGGGAAGAATGACCAGTTTGGCCACTGGTCGCGTGAAGCTGGAAGACGCCGTCCTGATGGTAACGACTCGAACCAGCCCGTCAGTTCCCGGATGAAGCTCGGTGACCCGAGCGAGCGGCCATTTTGCAGGAGGCAGGTTCCCGTCGGTCAGTAGCACCATGGACCCGACCCGAATCTCGTTGCGAGGGTGATGCCACTTCGAAATGGCCTGCTGTCGCTGCAAGTAGCTCGACGACCAGTGATCCCAAAAATGGTGTAGTCGCTCCTGGATGAACTGCCAGCGCGACAATCTGCTCGTGTTGATATCCCGATATGACGGCTCCGGAATTGCCGTCAGCGCGTCCCCGATGAGAAAGTGCCCGGGTGTAAGTGCGGTGAGGTCCTCTGGATCCTCGGACATAGGCTCCAGCGGACGTGAATTGAGCACGGCCTCGACCTGAACCAGAAGAGTCGTAAATTCTTCGAAGGTCAGGCTCGTCTCCCCGATGGTCCGCCGAAGGTGGAATTTGACAGATTTGACTGCCGCCTCCCATTTCCCACCCATGTGTGGCGCTCCCGGTGGATTAAAGGCCCAGTTCGTCCCGTCGTTGGCCAAGAGGTGAGCTAGTTGCTCGGATTCCCGAGTCCCGGCCTTGAACAACTTCGTTAGCTCAGCACTGGCGCCTCGAAAATTTGTCCCGCAGTCGCTGTATAGAGTGTGACACACTCCCCGTCTCCCGATGAACCGCCGGTACGCCGCTAGGAACGTATCTGTTGATAAGTCTGTAACAATCTCCAAATGTAAGGCAGAAGTTGCAAGACAGACGAAGATGCACAGCCAACCCTTTTGTACCCGACTCCCGCGCCCGCGCCAGCTCTTGAGAGACACTGGCCCCGCGTAATCAACCCCCGTGAATAAGAATGCCCGCGATGGTGTAACCCGAGTAACCGGCAATTGTCCCATGAGTTGCTGTGCTTTTACCGCCCGAAACCGAGCACAGCGAACGCACTTTAAGACCCGAGAACGCACTGGAGCCCGCCCGCCGATGATCCAGTAGCGTTTTCTTATGTGCGCTAACGTCACCTGTGTCCCTCCGTGGAACGTGCGGAGGTGAGCGTCAGAGATGATTAATTGCGTGAGAGGGGAATCCCGAGGTAAAATGGCCGCATGAAGGCACTCGGGTTGTAAGGCCGAGTGTTTCAGGCGTCCTCCCACTCTCAGCGTCCCGATGTTGTCGATATAGCCCGTTAGCCGTGTGAGTGGATGCGTGCGTGGAAGCACGTGTGGTCCCGTGAGTATCTTCAGCTCTGCTTCGAAATACTCTGCTTGTGTGGCTTTTACCCAATATACCCGTGCATGGTCCAGGTCTCCCGGTGAAATGTATGCTCCCGTTGACCCGTGTGATGCTCCTCTCATCTTGGCGATGGCCTTGAAGAGGAGAGCCGTTATTCTCAGCAACCGTGTAAGCGATGAGTACCGATGAATGAGTTCGTAGACCCGCGAATGTTTGGTTGAAGTTGTGAGAATGAGACCTGGTCGCTCTTCGAGCGCCGCTGTATCCGCCGTCCCGGTGTAATGTAACGGCCAATGGATTGAGGATTTGGCCAACCAGTGTGGTCCGTTCCGCCATGGTTCAAATTGCTCGAGCTGTGAGATTGTTAGCCCCCGTGATGCACAATCCGCTGGATTGTCCCGTCCCGGTGTGTATCTCCATTGTCCCGTTGGTAAAAGCTCTTGAATGGCCGTGACCCGATTGCGTACGAATTCCTTCCACCGCGATGGGTGGCTCGTAACCCATGTCAGCGCGACCGATGAATCTGTCCATAGATACACTGGTGCGCTCCCGAGGTTCAGCACCTGCTGAACGTACCGCGTTAGTTTGGCAAGAACTAGTGCGGCCGCAAGTTCCAGTCGCGCAATGACAAGGCGCTTTAGCGGAGCAACCTTTGTCTTGGCGCATACCATCGAGACTCCGGTATCGCCACCCGGACCCGTGACCCGTACGAAGACGACCGCTGCTAGTGCGACTAGAGAAGCGTCTGAAAATCCGTGTACTTGTACCGAAGTGCCCGTGGATATCCCGATCCAGCGTGGCACCGTGATCGTCCCGAGGTGGGTCAGCTCCCGACGAAATTCGACCCACGACTCTGCAGCCTTCGTTGGGACCGCATCGTCCCATGACAGCTTGTCCACCCAGAGTTGTTGGAGCAAGACCTTCGCCCGAATTGTGACTGGCGCAAGGAAGCCCAGTGGGTCGTACAGCTGCGCAATTTCCGACAAAATAACCCGTTTGGTGATTTCGGCACTCTCTGTGTAAGGGAGAGTGGTGAATTTGAAAGTGTCGGTACCCGGCAGCCACGAGATCCCGAGAATTTTCGTTCCGACCTCTTCTATCACCCGAGAAGAGTCAGAACTCGACGCTACACCGATCTTGTCGCAGAAACCCGGTTTGTTGCATTGCCACTTGGCTAAGGGCATGCCGCCCGCCGAGCAAAGCCCGATTAAATGTCTCGCTTGTGTCGCTAAGTCCCCGAGATTGTCAGCGCCCCCGAAAATATCATCGACATAGCGCCCCTTTGTAAGAGGGGCGACAGCCGTTGGATACTTTTCCCCGTCGTCTGCTACCAATTGTAACAAAACCCGAACTGCAAGAAACGGCGCTGGCCTCGTCCCGTATGTAACCGTAGTCAGCTGATAAGGAACGACATTCCCGAGCCCGTCGTCCCACAGGATGTGTTGAAGGTCCCAGTCGTCCCGATGTACCCGGATCTGCCGGAACATCTTAGTAATGTCCGTCGCAAACATGTACCGATGTCGGCGAACCCAAAGCAGCACGTCTGTTAGGTCTAATTGTAGTTTTGCCCCCGTGTGCAATATGTCGTTAAGCGAAAAACCCGAAACTGTTTTCGCGGACCCGTTAAAGACAACCCGCAACTTTGTTGTTGTGCTGCTTTCCTTCAACACCCCATGATGTGGAAGATAGTAAGCCGTGTCCCGAGGTTGTGAATCAGCTGGCGCCCGAACCATATGTTGCATCGACTCATATTCCCCGAGAAAATCTTCGTAAAGTTTTCTATAGCCCGAATCCCGCGATAATTTCCGACGCATTCGCTGCAAGCTTGCCGCCGCTGCCCGATACGAGTTTCCCAGCTCAGGTGCACCCGACTTGATAGGTAACCGAACAATGTACCGACCTGATTCGTCCCGCGAATGCGTGGAAAGAAAGTGGTTCTCACACTCTTGCTCCTCTGGCGTGAGGGATGAGCCCGCGTCTTCAGGAACCTCCTCCTGAACCCAAAATTTCGAGAGGAGATCCTGCAACTCCTGGAAGCCGTTGTCCACCGCCGCGTGGTGAACCAAGGTAGAGAGAGAGTGAGAGCCCGAAACCGGCCCGAGAATAACCCAGCCGAATATTGTATTTTGAGCGACTGGAGTATCAGGAGGCCCTCGTCTCACCTCTGGTAGGACGAGTTTCCCGAATGCGTCGGCCCCCAAGATGAGATCGACCTCTCGTGGTACGAAGAACTCCGGATCAGCTAGTGTAAGACCCTGAAAATGGCTCCAATGGCGATGAGGAAGAGAGAAAGACGGAAGAACAGGCATTAACTTGGGCAAAATATGTGTGTTTATTGATAATTGGTGGCGGGAGTGGAGTGACCGTAAGTCACAGCCGACCATCCCGCGTGTGTGTCCCGACGGCGTGCCCCCGATCCCGGTAATGTTGATGGTTGACGACTCCCGATGCAATCTGAGGTGGCTTCCGGTCGCACTCCTTGCACCTTGCTGCCGTCTGGCAAGACCCGACATTGTGTTTCCCGAGGCAATTGAAACAAAGCCGCAGCTTTGATACTACTTCCCGACGAGCCTCGTTCGTCATCTGACGAAACTGAGGGCACGAAACGATGAAGTGTCCCCCTTGACACTGTACGCACGCGGTGCCCGAAGTTGTGGTGGTGGCGTACGACCGCGCGCCCGTAGCCCGTGATGACGGCTTTGCCCGATTACCCGATGAAGAATTGGCCGATGGTCTGAGTCGTCCCGCTTCTGCTTCCTCCAAGGCCCGAGCCCGACTCGCCAGGAACGCGCGCAATTTCGCGTAGGATGGTGGTTCCTGGGATTGCCCGTGGTGAAGCTCCCATGCCTCGCGCGACGCCGTGTCGAGTCGTCGCGACACCGCAAAGACCAGCACCCAGTCCCAATGCTCTATGGGCGCGCCGAGTGCTTTGAGGGAGTTGCACGCCTCAGTGATTGTGTGCACGAGTTCGTGCAGTTCCGTAGCGGACCGTGACCCGATGGTTTTGGTGTCCAGCAAGCTGCCCAGGTGCGCCGACACCAAAATGTGCTTGTTCTCGTAACGCTCCAGCAGCGTTTCCCATGCCGGCCCGAATGAGTCGGCCTCGATGGGCAGACTCGCTATCAACTTCGCCGCCTCACCCGCTGTTGAGGTACGCAGATAGTGCATCCGCTCGACGTCGCTAATGGCCGTGTTTTCCCGCACGAGGGCGGTGAACATGTCCCGGAATGAACACCACTCTGAGTTAGCGCCCGAAAATGTAGGGAGCGAGATCTTTGGCAAATGAGTTCTGCCCCCTCCCATTGAGCCCGAGTTCTCGACAGATGCGTTGGCCGTAGGTGGAGCGGCTTGCTGCACTTGTTCCCGTAATATCCCGAGCCGTTCGTTCACCTTGGTGAACGTGTTGAACGCCTTGGAGTACCAATCTCCAGTTACGTAGTCTGAAGTCAAAAAACTCGAGGTCACACGACTCACCTATAGCCTCGTGGACGGACTCGAACTTTTCCCAGACTCCCAACCCGGATTCCCGCATGCTCTCCACCTGAGCCATGGTAGCTGACGCCGCGTCCGTGCCCATGGCCTTGTCCAACAGGTGCCCGAGGAGCGCGATGCGAGTCCGTTGCGTCTCGATTTTCAGCGCGAAAGCACCCGATGCGTTCGGCCGCGGTGAGGTTGCCCGTTTGCCCGCCCGATCTCCCGATGGTGATGGTGTGCGCTGTTTGCGCACCTTGGTTGCGGCGTCCTCCGGCAGTTGCAAGGCCGCCGCCGTGGTCGTCGAGGTCGAAGCGTCCGAGACGGACGGTAAGGCCCTCGCACCCGCGTCGACCGGCTCAGGAGCGTTCTCCCCGAGCTCGGTCTTTTGATCGGCCATTGCGAACACTCGACACTCGATTTGGCCCGATACTAATCCCGAAAACCCGGATACCCGGAGTCACTGACGAAAATGTCAAAAAAGTTCACTTAAATGCGCACAAAAAGGGAACCCGGTTGTCCGTATTGAAACCCGCGTAGAAATGTCTTGTCGGTTGAGACTGTCACTTCGAAAGACGCGCGCCCCGATACCCGAAGGATCCCGAAAATTGTCACAGGGGCCCGCGCCTAACTACTTCACTGCACAGAGTACGCACCCGCGTGGCCCGAGGACGACTGTCGCTCGCTACGTTACTGTCCCGATCCCGAACTCGCGTGGCCCGAGGGCTACCACCGCTCGCTACGTCACTGTCCCGATCCCGAATCCGAGCGCGCACGAGGGCCGCGAGACCCGAGAGCCGGCACTGCTTCGCGCACCGCGTGGCTCGATGAAGAATCACGAATACTTGCGACGTCTCACCGCCAGTGTTCCCGATATATTTTTCCCGACCGACTGTTCCGACCACGTGAAGCCTAAAGCCCACGTGTTAAATCCCGAAGCACAAACTTTCACGCGCCACCAAATCCGGCTCGAAGGACCAAAATGTTCCAGAATCAATGTTCTAGACCCGCGTATCTGGTGTTGGTGTTAAATAATTAATAAACGCGTGGGAGTCCGTGTGGTGATGTCTTTATTTATAAAATTGTAACGGTCCCGACAATAACGTGTAACGATCCCGACGAAAAGATGGACGAAAGATGGACGAAAAGTAATGAGAAATAATGGCGCCGACCACGTGCCCGATGCCGGTCTTCCGTGAGGGCGTAAATCTCACGAGAGCACCGACGTGAATGAATTTGTGTTCCCGCAAGTACGTTCCCGAGTAGGTAAAAAGCCCGTACAAAATAATTCCGATATATTGAGAGAGACCCGGTGAAAAGAGCCCGAGGAAAATTTAGAATAGTCCGAAACACGTGTGGTCGCACCAAAGCCCAGGAATGAATAGAACGGTCAAGGCGAGGCAATCGACCGAGAGAGACGAAGATCGTCCGAGCGCGCATGCGTCGAGGGCCGCACCGAGCGATCCCCGTCACGTGGCGCCGCCGCTCGTCGACCGTGTCTCCTCGATCACTGCCGCGCCTTTTGAAAGCCCGAGATCCCGTCCCGAGGGAATGCTGATTCCCGAACATACAGAATTCTTCAATCCTTCCAGACGCGCTATTTGGGCTATCAGTGACTGTTGATTTCCAATTACCAAGCGCGGGCGCTTAGTTCGGCTTTGCGTTTCTAACACTTCGATGAACTCGACGCACCGTTGCTCCCACGCAGTAAAATCCTCGAACGAACTTAAGTTGGAGCCGACTTCCGCGATGTTAGCTGACTGACTGCTTCGTTCAAAGTGTGGCCAGTTTGGAGCGCAGCAGATAATAAAAAAATGCCTCCCCGTTCGGAAGAAAAATTTCGGCTTTCCCTATATCTCGGGGGAAAACCGGACTTTTTTCCGATATCGTGTTGGTAAAGATTGTCTGAGGACGAAACGACATAGAAAACAAGTCGGGATGCATCGGGTTAAAAGATGTATTTTATGGATCCTGCAGCTGTGATCAAGTGGTCCATTGGCCTCAAAGGCTTTCGACGATAGACCCCTAAAGTTAATCGTTTTTTTCCACGAAAATACGTCGTATTCGTCTATGTTTTGGAGGCAAGTTGCGCATACATGGTAATCCGAAAATGTGTGGAGATCATAAAAATTAATGCTTGATGAGTCTGGCTAGATTTCACCTCGACCATGGAGTACCCCTTTTCTGGACAGCAGACCCCTACAGATTTTCCGATAACGCGCTGGTATATATTGACCGAGGGAAACGAGACAAAAATAACAAGTTGGGATGCATCGAGTAAAAAGATTTATTTTATGGGGTCCTGCAGCTCTGCTCAAGTGGTCCATCGAGGCTAAAAGACGATAGATCCCTAAAGTTGATAGTTTGTCCAAAAAATACGTTGTTTTCATCTATGTTTTGAATATTCGAGCTATAAAAAAATTCCCATCGTGAGTGGCTGTGAATGTAAAAAAAAAAAGCTTCAACCCTGACTTGTTAAGACCTGTGTCAAGAGTCAGCGAGATTCGGCGGACTTACATGCAACATCTTAACATGATCTTTCGGAATGGGAACGCAGACCTCGCGTTACAGGAGTGAACACGCATACAAACATTTTGAAGATTTCGGAAATGAAACCAAGCGCATCACACCTGCATCACATAAATAAACAGCTTTGAAAAGCCGTCCCCTTCATGTATCGCTTCAAATTAACGTTTTCCTACCCATATATAACCATTCCATGCACACATCGTGTGTGTGTGTGAGTTTTATTTTCACACGGACTAAATAGTGTAGAAAGAAAAACACTGCATCGATGCTAATCTTTTTTATGTCTATAATAAATTAGGAGATTTATGGGTTTTCAACGGTCACTCACCACTACCTGACCCCCGCCCCCGCAAAACACTCGCCGACAGTGACTTCCCCCTCTCGACAGTCGCTCTTCGGACCACATGGCTACCCCCTCCACAGAGACCCCTGACGTCACGTCCCCGCGCTGGACCCCCCCCCCCCCCCCGCCACCAGGCACTTGGCTTCCCCGCGCTGGACCCCGCCGCCCCGCTCCCCCCTGAGATCCCTGCGTTAGAACCGCTCTAGCTCTTCTACTGACAATTAATCTTTTACTGAATTTTTTTTTCTGGGTCGTCCGGATCGTCGGAGCTTAGGAGTGATGATCTTCTATCTCTATTCTCTCGACAAACCTTGAACGTCAATAAAGCAGGTCCAGGAGATATATAGGGTCAGATTTTTTTTTTACGATCGTGCGGTCTCGAAGACGCACGTTTGAGGAGTCGGTGCCTCATCCTCTCGTCGGGTAGACAAGCGATCTTTATTTCTTTATTTCTCGATCTTTTGCCACTTTCATTCGAACATTCGGAGTAAACGGATGAATTTGTCGCACTCGATCATCGTTGTTCTATCAGGTTCGCTCAGTGCTATTTTCCGGATATACGAAATCATTTCTAGAAAAGAAATGAAAAAAGTACGTTTAATATTGATTTGTTTCTTGATTTATTATATGGATAAATCCCTTTTTTTATATAAATATACAAAACAAGTCCCATGTCACATTCATGATTACGACATGGTTTGCATTTTATTCTACATGTTTAATATTATATCCAAGTTTCATTTATTTGCGTGTGATATATCTATCAATATTGAGCAGACGAGTGTATTCATAGTACATTTTTGAAATTGCAAAGCGAAACACATTACCAGTATCATAATCTATATACAACGATGCGTGAGAATGCAAATATGAAACTCTCAAGATAAATATACGGAAAGAATTTTATGGTTACGCCAATTTGAAATGTTGGTAATGTCATGAGCATGCTTACTGCAAGGAGCATGCTTGTTCGTTCGTATATACGCGTGGAAGAAAAACGAATGCAAAGAAACATGCAAAAGATGCATGTCAAAAATTTTTAATTAAATAAAACGTAATATTATACGTTTCTCATAAAATATAAGCTATAGCGAAATTTATGCTTTCCGTTTGCGCATATTAAAAATACATGAAATATGAAAAATTTACGTATAAAAAGAGGGAGCAGCAATATGACACGCGTGTAGACGTGTGCGGCGTTTATTTAATATATTATTCAAATGTAGTATTTTTCATATATGTGGTGAGATAAAAAAATCGAGCTCTTTCTTTTTCTTGAATTCGTTCTTGAAATATTCTTGAAATTTCTTGGAAGATCTTAAAATTCTTGAAAAAATAAAAATATTCTTGAAACTAGTGTATGTGCAAGTGCACAACAAACACGCATTGCTATATACAAATTTATGTAAAAATTTTGAAAAGAAGGCGTATATACACATGCGTGTTCATGGATATCGGTCTCGAGTGCTAAAAGCAAAGCAGCGTGTGCACGATCTTTTGATTTTTCAAAAAGGCTAAATTCATGGAGAAATGTGTATACGCATGCGTGTATCAAAAGCGCGGATTAACATGTGGAACAAGCCGGGCGCAGCAGATATCGAACAACGTACAGGTGCATGCATACACAGTACGCGCATTACACTTGCGTGTATTATCGTGCCAGTTTGCAAGAAAATTAATCATCGCGACCCCGATTGTGAAAAAAAAACATTGTGAAAAGAAAAAGAGCGTCGAAGAAGGTACATAACCACGTGCAGTTGCGGAAAGACATTCGATATAGTGCAAGAGGAATTATTGCGTCACATATAACCTCTCCGTAGAACGCCACATCGCAATCGCGGAACAAATGACTTACAATTGGTTTGTGTTTTTCGTTATCCCTAACTATTGTCGTTAAGCAGGACGGAAGAATGTAGTATATTCAACTAAATAAAATGAATAAATTGAAATCTTTATTTGATGAATGCAAAAAAAATATCGGTATATGTAAAATGTACATGCACACGAGATGAGACTAGCTGATTGAAATAAAATTCCAATATATACTCATGGTTTGCTTCCATTGGCGGATTTGTGTATGAAATTTATAACCGATAATTGCAACAATGTGTATCACCGACAACGATTTTTCAAGAACGTATTTCCTTCTATATAGCAGATGAGATCGCACGCTCATATACGCATAGACAAAGCGGTGTCTTGAGTGATCAAGTCAATGATGTAATTCATGTAAAAACGAAAATGAGTGTTATATTGTAGAGATATTAGTTGAAGAACATAATGGGAACGGAAGGCACAACCGAAGGCGCAACTGAAGGTGATCTGACGCACAGGTCGGCCAACGACAATGATTCTGAAATTATGGAGAGCGAACTGGATAGTAATGGTACACATGTAAGTACTTCTGCGCCTTCGTTATGAAAATTTGTTATGAAAAAAGTTAGAGCGAAAGAAATTGAAAACATTGCAATGCTCTATATTGAGCTGCTTGAAAAATAATAGTACGGCGCAAATCCTGATCTCTTATTTTCTTAACACGTACCGTGTGCTTTGGATTGAGTTCTCAATAAAACGGAATGGAATACTACATAATGAAATAAAAAGTCCATGGATTTTGTTATCGTTGATTCAATTAATTAGTATGTACATGTTTTTTGTTACGTTGCAATCACTATAACACGCCATTGAATGTTCCAGAAGCAATTACCGGTAATAAGGAATGATAAATACTTAATAAAGTATATGAACGAAGACGCAAGGCATGAGGAAACGGTCGAAGCAAGTGATATATTCTTGCTAGATCCGAAGACGAAAACGAATGTGAGGGGTACGGATGAAACGATAAGAAGGTACTTGGGAAACCCATTGAACCAGCATTCTCTAAGGATTCGCCGACCGAATAAAAGCAAAGAAGAGCGAGGGGGATACGAGACGATCAAGGTGATTCGATGTCTCGGTGAGTATAAGAAAATTTTGTGAGAAAAGAAAAGAAAACGAAGTAGTAGGTGGCAGAATGGAAATTGCTCGGCCGATCTAAGAATAATACCAACTGACATACTTTAGATGCTGAGGGGAATGAGAAACTAAGTCAGGATGGATCCCAACGTCCGAAGCGAATTCCGAAGAAGAAACCGGTAGAGGAGTCACCTGTCCTGATATTCAGCCCCACACCGCAAATAGCCAAAAAAACAGCCAAACTGGACGAGAATGAATCGACGTCAGTCGGCGATTCTACAAAAAAGTTTCCAAGTGATATTGAAATTTAAAATCACAAATTGTGAATAGCAATGGACAAAGAAGTTCCTGTATGATAAATAGACATCAGTAATTGGATATGAATGGAAATCGATTAGCTACAACAAAGTTGTATTGAAATCACGAAAAAGTAGTAGAAATCGGGGAAACTCTTGAAATTACCGGTAAAGGTGACGAGAAGTCGTACGAATGATTTTGTATGACAGTGTGGTATTGCAGAATATATAAATTGCACATATTCCTGAGATTAGTCTAATGGGCCAAATGAGTCAGTCGTAATCGCAATGGAAAAGCAGACGAGGAAAATAGTTAACGATAATTGAGCAAAAATTATGTGGAGGCCTTCGGACTCGCGGTGATTTTTTGCTCTCATTGAGAGGTGATACGATGGTTGTGCCGCCAAAAAATGCAAGTATTCACAACTGATATAGGGAGAAGGCTCATATTAAAAAAAGTAGACAAGATAACGCGCACGATTCAACGATACTCTAGAATTAATGTGGAAAATAAAGTT
This sequence comes from Ophion ellenae, assembly GCA_963210295.1. NCBI lineage: Eukaryota > Metazoa > Arthropoda > Insecta > Hymenoptera > Ichneumonidae > Ophion > Ophion ellenae. The sequence continues at coordinate 8,654,848 of OY723395.1, read as the reverse complement.
TTTCCAATGTTAGAAAATGTTTGGGTACCCCTAAAACATGGTGATGTATTTGCGCCAAAAAAGATAGATATGCGTCTTAATTTTTTATCATATCGAAACGGTAACCACTTAATGAATCGTACGGACGTGAGAAATGGAAATGAAGCGAATGAAACGTAGCGCAAGAAATTATGAACGTATTGAAATGAAATTTAGCAATGCCGGTATGGCGTAAGGTCTTGAAAGTGATCGCACACCGCATGGCGCATACGTTCGTAAATGATTACTCCGAACGGAGGGCCGCCATTTTGAATGGCAAACGCGTTGATGACGTGGCATATAGTAGTAACCGTTACTCAGTATCTAGAAATATTCCATTCGCGATCGTGAATCACACAATGAGAAGGTTACGAAATGGCGATAACGGAGTAATACATGAGAACGCTGTAAAACACCCGTAAATGATGCAAAATGAGCTATTGCGTTCATGACCGGTATTAAAAAAAAAGAAGAACAGTAGGAAGGAAAGCGCTACGAGCAATAGCGTCTTGACCGAATAAAATTTTTCACTTCTTACGTTGATGGAATTATTGGAAACTAAATAACCGGTAAAAGGAAAGAGACTTACCGGTGCCAGGAAATGTAATTGAAGTACGTTATTGAAAACGAAAAGCTTATATAAAATAGCGTGGCCCATCGGCCCAGCCTGAAGACTCTTTTACTCGAGCCGTTGAACAGTACTGAAAGCCGTTTAGCCTCCACAGGGAGACACTGCGCCCCCCCCCCTTCTGCGCCTAACAGCACAAACAGATGACTCATACCAATGCGCAGCTGCGTGCCCCACCATCCGCTCGATATAATGCCGTAAGAGTGAAGCCGACTTGTGGGAAGAAGCAGTGTCGGTCGATCAATCTGTTTTATGTTTTCAACGTCATTATGGGCGAGTACGAAATAAGACAACCGTTATGAACGGCAAGAAGATATGAAAGTATAGTACGGCGATAGTGTAAACTTTGAAAGTAAAGTACGAATAAGAATCATAAGAGTTTTTCGAAACAAGCAGCGTATGGGAAATCAGGAGTCCCGAACGGCGTACGCAGCATTAACGTAAAAAGTTATTACTAACGATTCGTGCTAGAGAAAGCGGGCACATGGTAGACGATGACGTGCCGCACACCGCCACAACCATTTGAAATCGACACCGAACTGCATACGTGACGTATCGCAAAGCCAAACAATCGACAGATATCGAAAGGGACGAGTAGCAGGAACGGGACACGAGTGTTCATCACAGAGATATCGGCATAAGTATGAATCTCAGCCTGTCTATGTGTATGTGTGTGTGGGAGCGTGGGTGTGCGATATTCAAGTGCTTGTACCTGTCTCGCGTTTCTACGAAAATGTAGAAGCGGTCAAACACTGTGCTACTACTTCTAACGCCTGAAGCAAACATTGGACGATGATTAAATATATTAAAGTGTAAATAATCTATGCTAACTGCATGTGGTATGGGGCGATGGAGTTGATAAATTGTACGTCAGTGCGTACAAATTTGTGTGCCTGCATCGCTTTTATTTAAGTAATCTGACGGTCGAACTGAATCGGTGACGCCACGAGCTACATCGTAATATCTTATTTTCTGTAAGATATCTAGAACTTTTGATGCTTTACGAATTTTTCTATGATGATAACATTATTTCGAACGAGAGTGAAGGCAGACGTCCTAGGACCAATGACGACGTCGGATGGGTCCTGAAATAACGATGACCTCATGAGATTAAGATCGATGTGGAATGAAATAATACGGAGATCGTTAAAAAAACCGACAGCTTCGAGGAAAGGAAATGCAGCGGTCTCGCGTTCGAGATTGATAAATGTAACGTTCTCCAAGAGAATATTGTACATTTTCAATATATTCGTGAAACCGAAATGAAAAGGGATAGCAAATGCCAAAGTTTAAGTAAAATGAAGTAGTCAAATAAAGTGACACGTCCGCGCAATGTCGACGCAAAGGACAGCTGCATTACCGCTGTAGCCGAACAATGCTAATAACCGAGTGCTAATGAATGTGTATTTGATTGTTCAAGAGGAAAGAGCGTAAAGCTGCAAAGGAAACGTCGAAACTTGCGCAAAAACAGCTTTCAACCGTTTTGACGGTGTTCGGATAAGGATCGGGGATGGCTGATCCCGAAGGAAATAATTCAGTCGCGAATTGTTGTGGTTAACACAAATATATATTAATCCAATCATACAGGAGAAATGTGGTGGTTTAGTGAATTCCCCAGAGAATTTCGAGGCCGAGGTTGTAAAGCCCGGCTTCGTCGCGAATCTTTCAGAGTCCCGGTAAGGAGAGAGGGTAACCCGAGTGGTCCGTTCGAGGCGACCGATGACCGAAAAGTGCTAGAGCCGCGCGTGGTCTTGACGCTTGAGGAAAACAAATGCGAATAGCCGCAAACTTAAGGAGAAGGAGAACCATAGTGATAATTCCCCGGAGAAATCCGAGCTCCTTTCTGAGAGCACTGATTTCCCGGGAAATTAGCCTTTCGTCCGAAATACTCACGGAGGAGAGCTTTTATGTTGCGCGAATATTTAGTTTCCCGAACATTACTCCCCGCCTTCGGTAGCCGATGTTGACGAAGAATGAACCGGTAAGACGCAGAACTTGGCTATAGGCCTCGTAAGCGTAGAGGTGGCTGTCCGAAGAGTAACCACCCTGGTGAGACCGTCAGCTCCCGGATGGAGAGTCACCACCCTTGCGAGTGGCCATTTGGATGGTGGAAGTCGCTCGTCCGTGATGAGAACCAGTTTCCCGACTTGGATCTCATAGGAAGGGTGATGCCATCGCGATGTTGCTAGAGATCGGTGAAGATATTCCGAGTTCCATCTCTTCCAAAAATGCTGAAGCTTAGATTGAATGAGTTGCCAGCGACTTAATCGAGGTTCTGCTACGAGAATCAGAGATGGTTCCGGCACCGTCGTGAGAGCTTCCCCAATAAGGAAGTGGCCTGGTGTCAACGCAGAGGTATCCTCGTGGTCGTCTGTGAGTAAACAGAGTGGGCGCGAGTTCAAGACTGCCTCAACCTGCGCAAGAAGCGTTGTAAATTCTTCGTACGTGAGGACAGTCTCTCCCAGAAATCGCCGGAGGTATGCTTGACAGACTTGACTGCTGCCTCTCATTTGCCTCCCATGCGAGGCGCCGAAGGGGGATGGAACGCCCACTTTGTCCCGATGTTGGTTAGTGCAGAGATTGTGCCGGCCATCTCTGCAGAACCAGCTCTGAAGAGAGCCTTTAGAGAGGCATCTGCCCCGATGAAGTTCGTCCCGCAATCGCTATAGAGCGTATCGCAGATGCCCCAACGACCGGAGAACCGCCGATATGCTGCGATGAAGGCCTCGGACAAATAATCCGTCACCAGCTGTAAATGGATGGCCGAGGTGGAGAAGCAGACGAAGACGGCAAGGTAACCCTTGTACGTCTTCGCAGCTCTGGCCTTATAGGTCTTGATTTGGAACGGTCCAGCGTAATCTAGACCACAATGGAGGAAAGCTCGGGATGGTGTTACCCGTGATGGTGGAAGTTGGCCCATCATCTGCTGCGCTCGAAGGCCCCGATGCCGTGCACAGATGGTGCAGTGAAGTATGACCGATCGGACTGGAGCTCGACCGCCAAGGATCCAGTACGATTGGCGGAGTTATGCCAAGGTGGATTGGGTCCCACCGTGAAGAGTCTGGAGATGCGCGTCTGAGATGACCAAGGAAGCGAACCGAGAATGGCGCGGCAAGATAGGAGGGTGCTTCGTCTCAGGATCGAGACCCGAACGTCTAAGACGGCCGCCTACCCGAAGGATGCCATGCCGGTCGACGAATGGGGTGAGGGTGGCCAGTGAATTGCTCCTTGGCACTGGAGCTCCGCTGATGAAAATGTCCAGCTCCGATTTGAAGAAACCCAATTGGATATGACGGAGCCAGAAGGATCGAGCCGAATCCAAATCATACGGTGTAAGAGGCACGGCCAGTGCGGGACTCGTTTGAATCGGAAGATGGCTCGCTGGCAGGTGGCTGTGATCCGAAGAAGCCGCACGAGGGAAGAATACCGCTCCACCAGCTCCCAGAATGGCTGCTGTTGAACCGCTGTGGTGAAACATGAGCTGGGTCGTTGCTCTGGCAAGATGTCCGTCTCTGCTGGGTCTGGAGGGGTGGGCCGGAAAGATGTTAGCGAGGAGAGCCAGGATGGCCCGTGCCACCAGAGAGTATGTTTCGCGAACTGATGCGGGGTCAACCCGCGAGAGGCGCAATGGGCAGGGTTCTCCTTCCCCTGAACGTAACGCCATGACCCATTCGAGGTGAGCTCTTGGATGTTCCGGACTCGATTTTAAACGAATTCCTTCCACTTGGACGGGTGCGATGTAATCCAGTGAAGGATCACTGAGGAATCTGTCCAAACGAAAACCGGAATTTTTACGAGATTGAGCGATCTTTGCACGTAGCTTATGAGGCGTGAAAGAAGGAGTGCGGCTGTTAGCTCTAGCCGTGGAATTGTCAACCGTTTTAGAGGTGCGACTCTCGTCTTAGACCAGACGAGAGTGACCTTCGATGTGCCATCCCTGGAAGTGACTCGGAGATAAACCACGGCTCACAAGGCGAATTGAGAGGCATCCGAAAATTCATGAAGTTCCGCCGTTGAATGGGGCTCCGAATAAAGCCACCGCGAGATCGAGATTAGGGAGAGGTCCGCCAGAGATTCCCTAAATCGAATCCACCGATGTTGCAGCGGCCGAGACAGACAGTCGTCCCATTGAAGCTTCGACAACCAAAGCTCTTGCAAGAGGATTTTTGCGGTCACGATGACAGGCGAAATCAAGCCCAACGAATCGAAAAGTTGGGCTGTTTCCGAGAGAACAGTCCGCTTTGTGATGGCATTGCTGAAGGACGGCTGGAAGGAAAACCGAAACTGATCAGCTTTGGGATCCCAGACGAGACCAAGAAGTTTGACATGAAGATCCTCCGCCTGAAGGTGAACCGGTTCCGAATCTGAAGAGAGCTGAAGGATATCGGAAAGTACATCACTCGAGTTGGCTGACCACTTCTGGAGTGGGAAATAGCCTCGTTGACAGAGGTGGAAAAGCTGCTGAGCGATCTCCTTCAGTTCCGGAACAGCATCCGCTCCTCCGAATATGTCATCGACATATCGTCCATTGGTGAGGGGAGGGACAGCAAGCGGAAACAGATGACCTTCATCTTCCACAAGCTGCAGCATGACCCGAATCGCGAGAAACGGAGCGCAGCTTAAACCGTATGCAACTGTAGTAAGGTGGTAAGAGGAGATTCGATTGGTCGTGTCGACGCAAAGAATCCCTTTAAAATCCCAGTCATCCGGATGAATTCGAATTTGCCGGTACATCTTTGCAACATCAGTGGCGAATATGAATTGGTACTGTCGAATTCACAACAGGACGTCCGAAATGTCCAGTTGAAGTTTTGGTCCAGTGTGAAGTATGTCGTTTAATGAGATCCCCGAACTTGTTTTGCGGGACCCATTGAAAACTACCCGGAGTTTAGTCGTGGCGCTTTGCTCTCGAAAAACGCCATGATGAGGGAGGTAAAACGCCGGGCCCGCTGGCTCTTCCATGGGGGTCCGCACCATATGGGAAAGTGACTCGTACTCAAGCAAAAATTCCTTATATAAGGAATTCTTACGAGGATCCCCGATGAGTCGTTGTTGAAGGTGAATGAGACAGCGGCGAGCTGTCGAGTATGACTCCCCTAAAGAAGATGGTGATTTTTTAAATGGAAGCCGAACCGTGTACCGACCTTGTTCGTCTTGTGAATACGAGGCCTTAAACAACCGTTCGCACTCCGCCTCCTCGGGCTCAGGGGTGGAGGCTGATTCCGAGGGGACCTCTTCTTGTACCCAAAATTTCGACAGTAAGATGTTGATGTCGGGTTCAAAATGTGAAAGGTATGCACGAGCCAATGAAGGAATGGAACCTCGAACGGGACCAAGCACAATCCAGCCGAGGATTGTTCGTTGAGCGATTGGATCGTTAGCGTTTCCCTTGAGGATTTCCGGTTCGATGAGACTTCCATATGAATCCGCTCCGAGAATTAAATCAATTGGTCTGGGATTCATGAAGTCCGGATCCGCTAAAGGAAGGCCTTGGAGGTGTACCCACGCTTGAGAAGCGACGAAGGACGGAAGAGTCGAAGTAAGATGCCATAAAACAAAGGCCGTGAGCATCAAGGAGGAGGCCGAATCGTGAATGGCCGTGAGTTTGAGCAAAATTGCTCCCCGCGTGTACCTAGCAGAACGTTGACCGACGCCTTGGATGGGAATTGCTGCTGCCATGCATCGGACAGCCAGAATTTGAAACAACCTCTCGGAAATGAAAGAAAGCTCCGAACCCGGATCGATGAGAAGCCGAATCCGCTGAGACGATCCAAAAGCCGTGGATGCGATAGCCACGCAGGTGGCTAGCAACACTGAAGGTCGTTGAACGACCTCTCGAGGCTGAAAAGCCAGCGAAGATGAGGATTCCAAAAATACCGACGCGGATAGAGAAGAGGAAGGTTCGCTTGATTGTAGTCCTAGTCATCCCGACTTCGACGTGGAGGCTGGAGTCTTCGGCTCTCGAGCCGGAGGAGCTGAGGAGGTCTTAGTGAGCTGGTCCTGCTGATGTATGAGCGAGTGGTGTTTCTCGCTGCAGTACTGGCATCGTTTAGTGATTCGACAGTTGGCAGCAGAGTGAGGTCCGAGGCAATTGAAGCATAATCGCTTTTGAATAACGATTTCCCTTCTCTCCTTTGGCGTTTTCTGCCGGAAACTAGGGCAGCTCGCGATGAAGTGCGCATGAGCGCAGTAATGGCAGCACTGAGTTGCGGATTCCACACGTTGAAGAGGCGCCGTTGAGTCCATCGCTATCGTCGATAGAGACCTTGAAGAATTCCGAGCAATTTTTGAAGACGAAGCGAAAGAGGGAGCAGTAGAGTTTGGTCGAGAAGTAGCTGAACGCCCCGAAGGGTCGGTTTCGAGGATTTCCATCGTGAGCGCGCGGTTCCTTAAGAAGCTCTTGAGTTCTTCTAGCGTCGCTGGGGTTGTTGAGTCCTCTTGCTTATTTTCCCAATGCTCCCGCATGTGCGGATCCAAACGCGACACAATGAGACGGACCAAAAGGATGCCCCAGTGCTTGACTGGAACATCGAGGGTAGTCAAAGCGTTTAGGACTTCCGTCGTGGTGTTCAGAAGCGTATGAATCACCTTTGAGCACCGGAAAGTTACCGCAGGCAAATTAAACAGGCGGTCAAGATGTGCCTTAATGAGCAACCGCTTGTTCTCGAAGCGATTAACCAGAAGATCCCAAGCCGAGGCTAATGAATCCGCTTCGATCGGAAGATTAGAAACGAGTTGCGCTGCCTCACCTGTGAGAGAAGTGTGGAGATAGTGCATTTTTTCTACAGACGTAATGTCCGGATTCTGACCAACCATGAAGACGAAGAGATCCCGGAATGAACGCCACGAGGCCGTTTCTCCGTTGAAGGTCGGCAACTGAATGTCCGGAAGCGCGCGACGGAACGGTGTCGGGGGATGGATAGCCAACACATCGGAGAGTATTGCTCCGGTGGGCTCGGAACGATCGAAGTGTTCCTTTATTTCGAGGAGTGCAGCCTTGTTGTCCTCATAGGCGTGTTGGCATCGGACTTCCGTTTGACCCTTGAAATAATGTTGGTCTTGAAGATTTTCAATATTCATTTCGAGGAGAGCCGCCTGCTCTTCCCGATAGCGCACCCAGTTGGTTTCAAGGAGCTCCAATCGCGTCGTTGCTAGAGCTCGAGAGATCGTCGAAGGTGTTGCATCGCGAGTCTTCTCCGCTAGGCTGCTGATACAATGATACGTGTTGAGGAGGCCGGTGACGCGGCGCTCCATCTTCGCCGTGTTAGAAGACATGGTTGATAGCCAAATGAATGGTGTTGCGCGAGAGCAACCCAATTGATAGGCGATGGAATGGCGAAGAACTCATGAGCCGAAGCGTCCGTTAATAGCGCACGAAATGCGAGATCAAATCGCAAATAATTCACGAACTCGCGAGAAAAAACACGCACTCGAGGATTAGACGGAAGCATCCAACAATGGCGCGATGCGCGAGAACTCTAGGCGCGAGCGTGGTACGGCACGACACAAGGAATGCCCGAAACTCGCGACCGCGACTTGGAAAACCGAGAACGCGTTTCGAAGCGTCCAGAATAGGCGCGTGAAAAATGTCGAAGCACTCGCGAACCGAAGCGTCCAACAATGGCGCGAAATGCGAGATCAAATCGCAAATAATTCACGAACTCGCGAAAAACCACGCACTCGAGGATCAGACGGAAGTGTCCAACAATGGCGCGATGCGCGAGAGACTCTAGGCGCGAGCGTGGTGCGGCACGATACAAGGAATGCTCGAAACTCGCGACTGCGACTTGGAAAACCGAGAACGCGCTTCGAAGCGTCCAGAATATGTGCGTGAAAAATGTCGAAACACTCGCCAACCGAAGCGTCCAACAATGGCGCGCGAAATGCGAGATCAAATTGCAAATAATTCACGAACTCGCGAAAAAACACGCACTTGAGGATTAGACGGAAGCGTCCAACAATGGCGCGATGTGCGAGAGACTCTAGGCTTGAGCGTGGTGCGGCACGACACCAGGAATGCTTGAAACTCGCGACCGCGACTTGGAAAACCGAGAACGCGTTTCGAAGCGTCCAGAATATGCGCGTGAAAAATGTCGAAGCACTCGCGAACCGAAGCGTCCAACAATGGCACGCGAAATGCGAGATCAAATCGCAAATAATTCAAGAACTCGCAAAAAAACACGCACTCGAGGATTAGACGGAAGCGTCCAACAATGGCGCGATGTGCGAGAGACTCTAGGCGCGAGCGTGGTGCGGCACGATACAAGGAATGCTCGAAACTCGCGACCGCGACTTGGAAAACCGAGAACGCGCTTCGCAGCATCCAGAATATGCGCGTGAAAAATGTCCAAGCACTCGCGAACCGAAGCGTCCAACAAAGCCGAGAGGCGCGAGGCACACTCGGATAGAGCGCGGCGCGGGCCGAGCGTTACACTGAGCAGACTCTACACTTTGAATTCGTGGCGGAATGTAATTCCTTCTCTCATCCGGCTCGAAGGACCAAAAAATGTTCGGATAAGGAACGGAGATGGCTGATCCGGAAGGAAATAATTCAGTCGCGAATTGTCGTGGTTAACACAAATATATATTAATCCAATGATACAGGAGAAATGTGGTGGTTTAGTGAATTCTCCAGAGAATTTCGAGGCCGAGGTTGTAAAGCCCGGCTTCTTCGCGAATCTTTCAGAGTCCCGGTAAGGAGAGAGGGTAACCCGAGTGGTCCGTTCAAGGCGACCGATGACCGAAAAGTGGTAGAGCCGCGCGTGGTCTTGCCGCTTGAGGAAAACAAATGCGAATAGCCGCAAACATAATGGAGAAGGAGAACGATAGGGATAATTCCCCGGAGAAATCCGAGCGCCTTTCTGAGAGCACTGATTTCTCGGGAAATTAGCCTTTTTTCCGAAATGCTCACGGAGGAGAGCTTTTGTGTTGCGCGAATATTTAGTTTCCCGAACAGACGGAAATAGTACCGGTAAATGAATTTTGAATATCGAGGAATGACACAAGTGGTTGGAGGGTAATTATGCACAAAAATATTCCAGGTAAAAGTGATCGACCCCAACGCCGAACTAAAACTTGAAAGTGTAGTAGAATCAAGAAGGCAGGATGACGAAAGTACGGATCAGGTTAGTATACGAAAATGAAACCGCTGATAGAAAGTAATGCACCGTTAATTGAGTAGGAAATCCTCCGTATTGATATATGTTACATTGAAATTATTAGAGCTCAGAGGAATTGGGGGATAAAAAAATGGAAAAGAATTCGAAACCGACGTATCTCAACCACCGACGACGAAAACGACGACGACGATAAAGTCGCCGCCGTCACAGACAACGACAGGGAATGTTGTAACGTAAACAGCACAGAAGGCGAAGAAAGTAACGTCAGTAAGAGACAAGATTATGCGCGAAAATGAATGATTGCAATGAGTACCTTATACACCGGTCTCAATTAAGGGGGGATTGTCTTTTTTTTCGCAAAATTTACCGCCTTTTGGGAATTTTTTTGTGAAGAAAGTATACAACGGAAAACTTGTGAAACTTGGCATATAGTTTTATTGATCTGTTTACTACATACAAAAAATTTTTTAAACAATTTCAGCAAAAAATCCGCCTCCCACCCCCCTCGACGCGCGATGGTCCTTTTTTGATGGTGTGCACGATTTCTCAAAAACTATTCAACCGATTGCCTTCAAATGTGGACAGAATGCTCAGCTGACATCCTTTTATCGTTTGATGAAGCAAAAAAGCAATACGTTTAATAGTTTTTTATTTATAACAAAAAATCGATCAATTTTTTTCGAAAAATCGATACTTCAAGGTCAAAACGTCACCAAATCGTCAATTTTTTTTCCCCTTCATCGCACGATAGCTATATGTGTCTAAAGTAAAATGCTTTTTGGGTTTTTGTTGCAGGATGAACGTGAAGGCTGTAATCGTGCACACCATCAAAAAAGGACCATCGGGCGTCGAGAGGGGTGGGAGGCGGATTTTTTGATGAAATTGTTTAAACATTTTTTTGTATGTAGTAAACAGATCAATAAAACTATATGCGAAGTTTCACAAGTTTTCCGTTGTATACTTTCTTCACAAAAAAATTCCCAAAAAGCGGTAAATTTTGCGAAAAAAAAGACAATCCCCCCTTAAACGAAGAAAAAACATTGATTACAAAATTCGGACAATATTCGTGGAGCGCAGTAAGGAAAGTGGATACAAATTTTTGAGAAATGTTCAATCATGTATCTAGAACGCACTACGGAAGGGAAAAAAATCATCGATGGAAAGCATGCAAATGAATCGGGAGGAACAGACGGCGAAAAACTCGATGAGGCGAAGGACCAACGTGATAGTGAGAGCAAGAATGTTTCGCCGATTGCCGAGGGTCTAAATTATACCCACGGGGATAAGTCCGTAAGTTTACTAATGCGTATTAAACATGAAGTTCGAAACGTGATCTGTTACATGAAATGAACGTGGTATGTCACCAAAATAAATCGACCGATGAAATGAGTGAAATATATGTTTCAGGAAGACGAAGCTAGTGAATATTTAAACATTAGCGATTCGATAGATTTTTCTGAATTTGATGAACTGGAACATAAGGAACATGAAAACGAGAGGGAATTCCAAAGTGGAGAAAACCCGAGTGTACACTCCGATGCCGAGACAATGGGGTCAATCGAAACTTTTGTTATCCACGTTTTTTGTTGTCCAACAACGATGTACTCCGGATGACTCGTTGTTCGGTGACTCGTGCGAGTCTTCATCGACGATACCGATGGAAAATATGGTTGTGGATATGTTCCGTAAATCTTTGCTCATAATGAAAAACTGTTTAATATAAATATTTTAATAAACGAACAGGTACCGGTACACGATGCGATACCTATTGACGACCAAATGGAAAAAACCGAGTCGAGACTGCCCGTTTTGGAATATGCCAAAGCAAGTCAAAAGGTATTGGAAATGTTATAATTAAAATTTTAAGGAAATGAGAGATCGAGTTCTCACCGCATGATCAAAAATGGCTGGAGGAATGAATTATTTTTTACAGTTGAAAGGTCAAACAAACGGTAAAATGCGATTTATTAAACAATGTTCAAGTTAACAGGGTTGAAAAGATAGATGCAAAAATATGTCAAGAATAACAAAGTGGCTATTTAAGGTGCAAATAAACCAAATGTCGTAATTAATAAACGGATGATCTTGGTGATACAGAAACGTGGACGGGAAGGAATGGTTGAACGGAGGAGGAAACCTACCGTCGTAGAAACGAGGATTATCTCCTAAGCCAAGTCCATTTGCTGGAAAAGCATCGATCCACAGATTTTGGTAAAATTTCTACCGAGCAATGACAAGGTATGGTGCATAGAGTATATATTTAGATGATGGAAAAAAAATGAAAGGAGACTAATAAAATAAGTTACTAGAATCTTCGACAAGAGGCTGAAACGCCCATCCGGAAAAAAGACCCGCGAAGCCTTAAACTGCAATTCGCGCATACCCCCTCGGATTTGTCAAGCATGATATCTACACTGTCTACGTGTTCACAAGATGAACGTAAACGTAAACATGTCGAATCCGATGAAGACACAACGGCGAGCGATCGGTCGAATGTTCAACTTGCGAATAAATCGAAACAGAAGCAAACGAGTACTTGGAGTAATCGAGGCAAGGGAGTAAAGTAAAAAAAACTTGCTGGCGACCAAAAAACGCGACCGATCACCGGAAGAGGAGGTAACGCGTGCGCTAAAGCAATATTTAAAATGTTGTCAAATAACGTAAATATTTGTATCTATGTGTTGTTCATAGAAAAATAATACTAAGCATAACTCGACCTAACGAGAACAATGTAATGATATGAGATAATAATAATGGTCGAAATCAATTGTTCATATGTTAATTTGGAAGCAGTCGATGTATACAACTTCACCCAGCCTGCTACCGGCAACGACGAGTTCGATCCTGGCGAAGGCACATCGAAATCAGCGGTTGACACGGGTGATCGTATCAGAAATAAATCTACAAGCGTACCGGTAAAAAGCAAAAGTGTCGCAAAACAAATCTTACTTACAAAGGTAACAAATATAAAAAAAGAACACATTTTGAATACTGAACGACGAGAGTAAAAGAAAAAATAAGACTAAACGTATGTTTAATTATTTTTATGCAGAACCAAGAAAGAACAAAAAAATATACCGGTAGGGATAAACAAACTACAAAATCATCAAGTTTGCGTGAGAGGGAGTTTGTAGCCCATAACTCCGAACACAGTGACGAAGAAGGGGAACAGAATGCTTATGGTGCCGAGAACGATGATAATTTGGAAATGGTTACGAAGGTTAAATAGCTTTGTAAAAAAACTGAAAGTGCGACTACCAAGTGTATTGAATTTTTGTAATGGATTACCTGTAGTGTAATAAAAAAAATTTTCATCCCTCCATGAGCGACCATTTCATTAGATCTTTGCACCGATGACAAATATTTCCTAATTAATTATAATATACCCACACAGGCATTAGAAGGGTTGGAGAATGTCAAGAAGAATTTCAAGCCATTGAAAAATCGACTCATGGAACAAAAGAGAAAGAGTCGAACAGCTCCTTATGTAGAACCGTTGGTGGATTTGCGTACGGTTCAAGGGAACGAGGATGTCGAATTGGCAAGTGGCATAATTCTGAACGCATTGGCGCTGTCTAAAGCTGCCGCCGCTCGCGATTTGCGCAAAAGACTTAACGTATTGATGGACAGTTATTGGACCCCAGAACAGATGAGAAAACTGGTACTGTCCGAAAATCGATTGACCAAATCCAGAGGCCAACAAAAAATTAAAGAAGCGACGATAAAAGGACTTCTTGATAATTATCCGAGATTACATTTGAAAAAAATGAAATGCGATCGAAATATCATAGCAAGCATTATTATTTGCATCAGACGTATGCTTCGCCCTGCAAGAAACAAGGAACATCCCATGTAACGGTTTAAAAAGCTACGAAGACGGCAGGAAAACGATGGCCGCTAAATTGAAGTCTCACCAAAGCAAGTTGAAATCGCGAGAAAAAAATGATCGTCCGCGTAGGAGCCAACCGATTAACACAAGACGAAGCGGACGAGGACACATACTCGTACAGCGATATGTCAAAGGATTAGAGTTAAAAATTATTACGATATATTTTTTTAAGATGCCCATCGAACGTCCGATAAGCCAAGAAGCTTTGCATGTACGATAGGGAAAACTAGTCCTTTTTTATGTATTGATATAAATGAAACGCAGGACGATGTGTGATTTGCGACGAGCGCTTAATATTTTATTTATGCTTATCTCACTCATTTTTAACAATTACAATTTACCGGTAGGTTAACGAATAAAAGGGAGAGAGAGAGAGAGAGGGAGAGAGAGAGAGAGAGAGAGAGAGAGAGAGAGAGAGAGAGAGAAGGAGAGAGAGAGAGTTGAATAAAAAAATTGTATTGCTTTTCAAATCATCTAAAACAAATGGTACAAAATGAACCAACGAAACGCGTATCGAAGGTACGATAAAAAATTACTGTTATGATGAAATTTACAAACGAGGCGACTCAATTTACGAAAATGTTAAAAATTCTGAAAGTTCTGAAACGAGCAAACTATGGGATGCATTAAAGTTGCGAATCCATTCCACATAAATCGTTCATTTAAAGATACTTTGCAATACATTCGAACAGAAAAGTTTTTGTGTCGTTCGGAACTCATTGATTGTAATAAACTCCCAAACGAATGTATGGTGTAAAAATGACCAGCGTTTGGGAAACGGATTGAAAATGAATGATTAAACGTGAAACGCAGGCGTCAACCGCAAAGCGTTACATTTTTTAATGATAAATAATGCTATTCATAATACTTACCGGTATTTTACATTGTAAAGAAAAAGAAACTTTTGTGTTGAACTTTACGCACCATCAACGCCGTTACGTACGTTATGAGATGAATTTTTGCAATTTTATATAAAAAAATGTGATTACAAATGGCAATTTAATTTATGTAACATGAATTTCGATGTCTTTATCGTGATATTGTAAAAATGTTTGTAATTATTTCATGCATTAAAAGATTATGATTTTTCCGACTATTTTTATGGCAATGCTGAGAGCTTATCTCTGATATAAAATCGAATGCAGTTTCTCCAAACTGCATTCAATTTCAATCAAGAGAAAAGCGCTCCGCATTGTCGGGTAGCGACAAGTGCGCTAGAAAAAACCAGTCCAGGAACTCTCCGCTTGGAAGGTTCAGCAACCGTCGACGAGGCAGCACAGAGTAGTCCAGGACCCCTCTGTTTGGAGGGTTCAGCAACCCTCGAACGGGGCAGCACAGAGCGGTCCAGGATCCCTCCGTTTGGAGGGTTCAGCAACCCTCGAACGGGGCAGCACAGAGCAGTCCAGGAACCCTCCGTTTGGAGGGTTCAGCAACCCTAAACCGGAAGTGACGCCGAAGGTTCCTGAACCCTCCAAACCGAGGGTTATTGTTTTTCCAATCTGGACTCCGGGGTTCAGCAACCCTCAGATCCGAGGGTTGCCGGAAGTCAGGGCGGGGCGTTTTTGGCGTCGCTGATTACGAATTCGAAGTGAAAAAAAAAGAAAATGGCGGATAAAATACGGCAGAAAGATTCTTCAAAAACGTATTCATTTCGGGTTAAAGTCTGGACTCCGGGGATTTTGTGGTCGCTGATTACGAATTCGAAGTCAAAATTTGGAACAACCAAATCCCGGATAAAATACAACGGAAAATCTCTTTGAACCCGTATTCAATTCGGGTAAAAGTTTGGACCCGAGGGTTTTCGGGATCGCTGATTACGAATTCGGGGTCTAAATTCAGAAAAATAAAATGGCAGAAAAAATACGGAGGAAAATTTATTCGGATACGTATTCAAGTCTGACCTCTCATGCCTTGTTGACTGATTATTGTCTAATGATTTATTCAGCGTACTAGAGAGATTCAGTACACATGGAGGCACATGGAAAAAGTAGCCAAAACCTTCAGAAACAGTGAATAAGTTTTTTGCTGGAAATTATTCCATACAACAGTCGAGCAGTGTGATTTCTCATCCCTTGCCGATTCACTGTCGTCCAATATTACTATTTGAAGTACTGGCAAGATCTCCGACACATAAAGACGTATTTAAAAAGTAGCCAAAAGCGTCAAACACACGGAAATTTTTAAAATTCAAGTCGCTGTTACGTCCTAACCGGCGGATATCCATCTCGGTCAAGAAGAGCGATCTCTTCCTTTACTCGTTATTCGGACACTCCACGTTATATTAGGACAAGCTGCCCTGTTTCGAGCCTAACCTTGCGGAAAATTGCTTAGGATGGGCTTGAGAGTGCGATTCGCGATTATAAATCATAACTCGGTGTTAAGAGAAAAAAATAATACAAACGTGAAATATTCAGTTAAAATGAAGAAAAATAATCCCAAGTTGAAAAAGACGGTGAATTCCATTACGAATTATTTGAAAAGCAAAATTTCTCGGGTTTCCAAACATTATTATCAATTTTACGATCAGAATGTTGTCAGGGAGAAAAGAGCGAGGTTGCGTAAATTCTAAGCTATTGGGCGTCTAATTGAGGAGACGCGCGAGATCGCTGAAATGGGAGAACATCCCCATGTCTTCCCTTACGTGTGTGAAAAATAGTCATGATTACTTACTCGTTTGGTGCAAATGAAATGGAATGGGTGAAATTCAATTGCTTCTGCTGCGTGAACCAGTGTAGGAATTCGTGATGGCCAGGTAGTTAAGATGTAGAAATGCAGTCTTAGACTTGATCGTTTTTCTTTTATTGTACTCTTTTTTTCACAGTTTTCACAATTTTCACATTAAACCGACTTTTACTACGACTGCGATTACACTAATTATAGAACGATGAACGACGACTAATTCCTTGCTTCAAAGAAAAATCAACGGAGACTCGAAGTAACGAACTTAACTTGATAAAACGAAAAAAAATGTTAGGTGACTGTGCTCCAATTACGGTTATAGAAGACTCAACAGGAACTGACTACTCGGGATTCGGTTGGCAGACTGACTTGAAGATTTTCCTTTTTCACGACGTAAGAATTAGGCGATGGCGATTCTGAGAGAGTAGGGGCACACACTGTTGATGATGCGTCTCTTGTGGATTGGAGAATAGTGCATAAAACATAGGTCGTCTCACATGATTGGTTAAATTACAGAGAGGGAATAATTTGGGAAATTTCTGATTGGGCAAGGGCTACGATCGATGCTGCATTACTAAGAATTGGGTCTATGTTCTTGATCTCGAAAATTCTGGGAAGGGAGAATAGAAAGGTATTGTGCGCGGCGAAGTGCCCGTGGTTCGGGTCTTGTCGATTATACGACCGGATATTTTGGTTATCAACGGCCGGAGTTTTCGTGCTATCGTTTCGAGTCGCCATGTAGGCTCATATTTATAATTTAATAAATCTTACAGTAAGGTAAATACATGAACGCTTTTTGGTGAGAAACTATGCGTGGTCTTTCTACGTAATAAGACGATAGTCCGATTCGGAACCGTGGTGCTCAAAACCTTGATTCATCGCACTGAGTGTCGTTCACAATTTTTTGTCATATTATTTTAAAGTATTCGCACTACAATAGTACACATAAAAATATTTTTCTTCGGAACGTTTTATATAAATATAATTGAATGCGTACAAAAAAAAAGAATTGATCGTTACGATTAAATAATCACGAGTGACCTGACCCCTGCAGATATTCGTCTCGAATTGATTTGCTTTCAACGCACTTGGTAATAGGTTTGATTAAATCAGACTTCCGAGATCTACAACATCTTTCTATTTCCGTTCAATAGAAAAGGGAACCACTGACCACAAGGAAATTCTTAACGCCGTCACTTGGAGTACGTTTCCCCCTTGCACGCTCTGTCCTTTCCTTCGGCTGGCGCGTGTCATTCGATCCCGCTCTAAATTTTGTTGAGAGGCCATACTCTTGATGACAGACGCCGGTCATATTAACTCGGCCGTCTCCGTACGCCAGCCAGGCCGAGAATTTTCAGCAAAGGTTTCTTTTATTAGTGACAAAGATCGTATTGTCTAGCGATGATTTCATCTGCTTCGACAAATCGCCTCCCCAGCGGAAATCCATTAACGACCAACGAAGTGTGATGGTCTATCCTCAAATTGGTCTCTTTTCCTTCTATTTGTCGGGAAATTTGTAAAATATTGCGAATTCGAAAGTTGATCTGAATCCCAAAAATCGCGGGACAGTACATCTCCGCCCTTAAACGAGTGCCACTTCGGAGAACGGCGGTCGATCTCGGTAAAGACATCTGCTATAGGTCAGCTCACTTTTGATTGTCGCTACAGGATTATCCTTACCAATATTAATATATATATATATACTAAATATAAGAACACACGCTCCATTAAACCGACGTCTATCTATCTCAAAGTGTATCTTTGAGATAGATAGTTAGAAGTGTATCTTTGAGACAGATACTTATGTGTATCTGATCATTAATCAGAGACACATAAGAGCAACAAAATTATAGAGTTGCAAATCATTACTTATTAACTTCATGTTTTTTTTATAGGAATGACTAATCGCGTAATAAAGCAAACAAACTCATTTGCATATCTTTTTCCTCAATGCTTATCATTTTAACATTACTTATTTTATATGTAGACATATTCGTATATTCATGCGTACGATATTCTCAAATAAGTTAAAAGAAAGAGAAAAAGAGATAACCTACAATTAATACTTGTTCTATCTTCCGTAAGAGAGGATAAACATGACAATATATATATATATATATATTTTTTTTTATTCCAAAACATTTTTTTTGAATACTGTATTTCTTGTCCAAACGTTTAGCAAAAATAGAATGTTTCTGATTCATAAACATATCATAAAAATTAGTAACTTTTTCTTACGTTGCTACACTAAGGCTATTACGCAGTCATAGTCGGATATACGCAAACATTTATCTTTACTCTACTGATGATACGCATTCGGGTCTCTAGGAACTGAAGGGTCCAATATGAGCTTTGTGCTTTGCTTTGCGATCCCTTCTGTCTGTGAGCCCTGTTTCTGAAATTGTAGCTTATTAAAGTTTACTTGATTGCCCGCATCTTCTCCAGTTTGCCCTATTCTTTTTTCCGTTCTTTCAGCTTGTTCCGATTTGTTTAACATTTTCCCATTTTCGGGGTCAACTTTATCTGACGGCTTTCGGTTTTTGGCATTTCGTTGTAAATGTAAAAGAAGATTCGTCACGGAGTCCCATACGGCTCCTATTAAATATAATGACCATCCGTAGACGGTATGCAATGCATAACCATGAATGACAGTATCTATAACGAGTTTGATCGCGCGCGCTAACATAAACAGACCTATTACTCCTGCGCTAACATGTCCGAATATTAGAAATTTTCCCCAAACTTTCTTCCACGCAGATTCCATGACCTTTTCGAAATCTGGACCGTCAAGCAGGTTGGTGATTGAGCCTCCCTCCACCATTGGTTTTTCCCATCATTTCACGGGCTATTTTGTTGAGGACTCCGGGTCTTTCGGCGGGGAACATAACATGCTCTCTCAGTTGCTCCAAATCGCCTGGAGTATATATGCCGCTAGTAGCCAGAGACTTCGTATCCTTGTACTTCCACGTAGGCCTCGTCATTGGTTTGAGGCTCTTGGGTAGATATACGTGTACTGGACTAGGACGTGTAGGCGACATCCCATGCCATTCGCCCTCGATGAAATACATGGGTCGTACAAGCTTGTTGCACGTGATTTGAACTCCCGCTCGTATCAAAATGTGCGTCCTTGGTGACAGGAAGTATGACATATAATGGCCAGACGATTCTCCAGCATTTCTCTTTCCAGCGAACACCTTTGTACAAGGATATCATAATACAGCTGCTGCAGTTGCGTCCTGATGTGTCATTCCACATAAACAAATTTCGAATTGATATACGCGAAAATCTCCATATTATTCACGTCCACTTTGGCTCCGGTTACGGCTCCTTGTCCATCGCGAATTTCATGCACTAACAAACGCGGATGTTCAGTGCACACGAGTGTTTGGCCACACACATTTACAACTCCAGTCGTAGTAAGCGCGAACGTTATATCATCGGTAGTCAGAGAAAACATCACTACCGAGTTTGGTCCATCGCCTTTTCGGCCATTCCAGTATACAACACACTGTATCTATTCTCGTTGCACCGATCTCGCGGCACAGGGTCCCAGAAGGTCGGTCCACCTTCCACGTCCATAGAATGTCCATTTTGCAAGTTACACTGAATTCCCGAATTTAGATACACCTTATTGTTTTTTAATCCCACTCTCGCCCTATAGTCTCGTAGCGTGAATTTTACGTCCGCTTGCACAGTTACTTCACTCCAGCTCCCAAACGGATCCGCATATGTAGTACCAATACAGCTTCCGTAAACGTTGAGTTTACCTGCTAATATGAGGAGGTAACTCACGGTCTCATTTGGGCGTACTCCCGTGATTACAGCTTTATCAATGGCTATGGACCCATATTCATGCAAGCGTATACACGCGTCTCGCGAAATGTCGTATAAGTATGACGCTTTTCCGTTGAGTACGTCACTGCCATGCGAGAACATTCCACATTTACGAATATCACGCGCGATATCTATTCTACATTGTCGCACATGAATTGACCCATATTCGTTCAACTGCAGAAACTGGATACGCACACTGGAAATGTTCAATTCCGGTTGAAGAATGTCGCATTCCTCCACATTCAGGAGAGATAGCGTTGTTATGTTGGATGCGGACGTACCGCATTCATATCCTACAATTGCTTCTCCAGGTTGCCATTTGATTAATATTGTCCACAAAATGATGGCGACTACTGACTGCTTAAATCCTTTTTCTTTCATATTGCTCCCTGTAAGATACTCGAAATAATTAAAGATCAGCCCCCCCCTTTTCTTTCCCGCAAAACCTGCTCTGATCCAAGTTTCCAATCCCCATAAACGGCATTGCAAGCAGCGGAGTATGAAAAATAAGGAGTAGGAACAAAATCGGGTGTAGTGCTCATGGTACGATAAACAGCCCCGAGTCCGTCGTAACGGGTGAATAGTGGCTTTATTAAGTCCTCTTCCGATTAAATCACGTCGATTCAATATGGGAATGCTTCAGTCGGTTGGTATGCACGACCTTCGCATCCTTTTTTATCCTTATCTTAACATTTCCATTTCCCATTACTTCTATTTCATACGGGCTTGCGTACTGGTCCTCTAGCTTCTTGAGTTTACTACCCATTTGCAAAAATACTTAGTCTCCTTTTTCAAAGGATTTCGGGTTCATTTTCCTATCGTAATACACCTTGGATCGTTCTTTCGCTCCGATCAAATTCTTCCTGGCCATTTCACGGACTTCGTGCAATTGAGTGACCAGTTTTACGATATAATCATTATAATTCGGCAGTTTATTGTCCACACGCAAAGGGTCGCTCGTCGGCACTCGGGCCATTTTTCCGAAGACAAATGCGTAGGGGGTATACTTCGTGCCCTCGTGGACACTGGTATTACAATTAAAAATCGCGAGATGGACCCATTCGTCCCACTCGTATTCCTTCCCAACGTATTGCTTGAGATATTCCCTCAAGGCGTGATGCGATCTTTCTAATGATCCATTTGATTGCGGGTGGAACGCGGTCGTACGCATTTTCTTTATCCGAAAAATGTTTGCCACTGGCTTTAGCAACTTGCTCATAAAATTTCGGCCCTGATCTGTCAGTATGGCTTTGGGAGCTCCAAACAGGGTGATAAAATTTTGGACCAAAGCTTTTGCGACAGTCTCAGCTGTTCCATTAGCCATTGGTACTCCTAAGCAAAACTTTGTTAACTGATCTTGAATGGTCAAAATGTAATCATTTGTATTCTTTGTTTTCGGCGAGGGTCCTACCATATCCATCGCAACTTTGTCAAAGGCCACTCCCGGCGTATCGGTGATTACCATGGGTTGACGAGTTTTCGTTCGAACACACTTTTTTAACTGGCATGGCAAACACTGCTGAATCATTCTCTTTTTCATCGTTCCCCTTGCGATCTTTGGAACCATCCAATCGCTGGGCCTTTGTTCTACTCCTAGTGACCCTCTTCACCTTTGGCTCCGGTGCTCCCGATGGACCAGCATCAGCTTCGTTCAGCGTTGAAGTCAAAGATTTAGGACTTTCCATTTTCCCTTTAAACCCCGTTTTTTCCCTCATTGGCTCAACAGTTCTCATTTCATTTTCCGGTTTCATGATACTCGACTCTCTGTTCTCAATTTCAACTAATTGTTCAGGGGAAAGGGATTCTCTCCATTGTTGTTCCAGGTCACCTGGTTCCTCGGCCTCGAAATTTTCTTCGTCCTCCTGGTGTTCGTCACTTCCTTCCAATAATTCCTGAATTTCCTTCTCGGTTAAGTTTGTCTGTTTCCCTAGTCCTGCTATAAAAATTTCTTCTTCCGTAAATAGTTCCTCTGACCTGACGAGGTTTCGCGATAACGCGTCCGTATTGACGTTGGTCTTTCCTGCCTTATAGACGACATCATACTCATACTCGGCTAATTTTAATCTCCACCGGAGTACTCGTGCATTACCGTCCTTACAAGTTTTGAACCAAATCAATGGCTTGTGATCCGTGACAAGTGTAAAACGTTTTCCATAGAGATACAGTCTAAAATGCAAGACGCTATAAACGATCGCTAAGGCCTCTTTTTCATACATATCATATTTACTTTCCGCGCTGTTGAGTGTACGTGAAGCGTATACTATAGGTATATCTTTATTTATCGGGCCTTGAGACAGGATACCTCCGATTGCATAACCGGAGGCATCTGTCGTCACCACGAAAGGCTGAGAAAAATCCGGAAAAATCAAAACAGGTTCGGTGCAAAGTTTATCTTTCAATTGCTGGAAACTTTCTTCTTGACTATATTCCCATAAAAATGGAACATCATTTTTCAAGAGATTCAACAAAGGTTTAGCCAAATGCGCATATCCTTCTATGAAACGGCGATAATAACCCGTGAGACCCAAAAATTGTCTAATGCCCTTGACGTTCTTCGGGCGCGGAAACTCGTGCACCGCTGTTAATTTACGGGGATCCGGTCTCAATCCAGAGTTGCTAATCACCTGACCTAGATACACAACGTCCTTTTTCAGGAATTCACATTTATCCGGTTGTAACGAGAGATTAGCCTGTCGTAAGCGATCAAAAAGCCTCTCGCATTTCTCCCGGTGTTCTTCCAATGTTTTGGCATATACCACTATGTCATCAAGATATACAAATAACTCCCGCCCTTGCAAACCTCTTAGCACCAAATCCATAGCTCTCTGGAAGGTGGGAGGAGCGTTTTTCAATCTCATAGGCATGCAAACATACTCGTAATGTCCGTACGGGGTTGTAAAGGCAGTTTTGTGACAATCATCCGGGTGCATTTTGATTTGATAAAATCCTGAGGCTGAATCAAAAACAGAGAAATAACGCGCTCCACCGAGTCGATCTAAAATATCGATTATATTCGGTATGGGGTACGCATCCCCGATAGTTTTTTCGTTCAATTGCCGGAAATCGAGTACCATTCTCCACCGCGGATTTCCTTGTGAGTCCGGCTTCTTGGGCACAACCCACACACGCGTGTTGTACGGGAAATCAGATACTCGTATTAACCCCGCTTCGAATAATTCTTCCATCTGTTTTCGAATTTCCTCCTTATGTGCTTCAGGAAAGCGGTACTGTTTCGAATTTACAGGCATATTATCCGTGGTTGGTATCCTATGGGTCACCACGTCGGTGGCGCCTAGTACTTCTCCTGGCAGGTGAAATCTGTCGGCAATTTCTTTAACTAATTCCCGTATTATATTGATTTTTTCGTCCTCAAGGTGATCTAAACGGAGCAGTTAAATTACTTTCCCAAAACGTTCCTCGTCTGGTATCCTGGCGTTCATCGTGAAACAATCGAAATCCGCGTTCATTAATGACTCGATAATACTCTTTTCATTCAAGGTCTGCAACCTCTGTATTCATGAGAGATCAATTTTTAAATTTCCTTTACCATATTCCGCTTGATTTATTCTCGTATCTATCTCTTTTCTAAAGGGCAAGATTTTTCCTTGAAGCTCTGTGATCGTCTCTAAACCTTTATCACGTTTGGGCGTCAGCTTCCGAATTCTGCTGTCTTTTCCTTCGTTACCTGTTGGGTTCCTTCGGAGTTTCCTTATCATCGATCTTTCTATTTTCCCCTGAACGTCGAATCTTTTCCGCTTTCAAAATTCTTTGTCTCATTACACTGACCATTTTCCATTGAAAATACGAGAGAGGTGTCTAGATTATCATTTTTCCCAAGATTATCGATATTATCAAAATTCTTAATATTCTCCAAATTTTTCTCCTTTTCGGTTGTATTTACGGGATATTCCTCCGGATTACCATCCATTTCAAAATCCTCGACACTATCAAAATTCTCAAAATTCACAAGATTATTCTCGAAATTTTCAACATTTTCCAAATTGTTTTCAACGATACCAAAATTCTCAAAATTGCCAAAAATCTCAACATTTTCCGAGGTTCTTTTCTTTTTCGGTTGAATTTACGGCATTCCCGTCCGGATTACCAACCTTTTCAAAATTCTCGACGCTATCAAAATTCTCAAAATTCACAACATTATTCTCGAAATTCTCAACATTTTTCAAGTTCTTTTCTTTTTCGGTTGAATTTACGGCATTCCGGTCCGGATTACCAACCGTTTCAAAATTCTCGACACGATCAAAATTCTCAAAATTTACAACATTATTCTTGAAATTCCCAACATTTCCCAAATTCTTTTCAACTCCATTACGATTCCCAAATTTCTCGACATTACTTTCAACATTCACGACACTTTCCGAATTATTTTCGACCCTAATAAAATTCTCAAAATTCTTGACATTTTCCAAATTCTTTTCAACGATACAAAAATTCTCAATACGATCAAAATACCCAAAATTCTCAGAATTATCTAACGTGATTCCTTTTTCTGCATTCATTTCGTAATCCTCCTCCTTGGGGCATGAATCCTCGCTCCGATACTCTGGATTCTGCCCACTGGATTCTCGTTTCTCGCTCGTCCCATTTCTATTTCCTTAGAATTCTTTGGGGTACCTCCCCCCTTCGTTTTTGCCTGATTCATGATCCTTTTCATCGCCAATTTCGTCGGTTCCTGATTCTAACAACGGGCTGCTATAATCATTGCCTTGGGATGCGGGAATTTCGGCACTCCCTACATCACTCTTTTCCGGCGAGGAAGGTGGAGAGCTCGATAACGTCACCACGGGTATCGTGATTTCAACTTCCTGATCTTTGGTGTTAGTTACCTGGATATAAGCTTTTCCGTTCTCATTTCGCACGAAACCCTGCTGAATGATTATTCCTTCCCCGCATGTAAGAGTTGGCAGATAACCTTCCTGAACTTCCTTATTTTTTATGCGAACGTAAAATAATCTTGTTGTCTGAGCCGGAAACATCATACTTTCCCTTGTGTGAAATGGTATTCTTAATCTCTGAACTTTCAAACAATTATTCTCGTAATCAATTTTTGCAAGATTGTCTCTGAAGTATTCCGATGATAAAATTCCCGATTGTTTCATCGGAAAATCACTGGGAACGATATGGAACGTCGCTTCATTTCCCAGGGTCAGGACGTCAACATATCCTAACGTGCGCGCGGTATTTTCTGTTATTCCTTTTAATTCCACAATATGATCTTCATTAATAAAAACCGTCGGATCTAGGTAATTTTTCTTCAAAACGTTTTTGCTCGCACCAGTATCTAGCATCAATATGATCTGTTCACTTAAATCCTTTCCCTTCAGCAGAATTGTTGGAGTAATCACCTCATCAGCTGATCTCGCAAAAAAAAATATCGGTTATAATTATTTGTTTTGCTTGGTAGCATCCATCGAAAGCGTAGGGTGAGTCCCCTGCGCGGCCTGTGCCTGGGCACCCACTCCCGGCTGGCCATTCTCGTTTCCCTGGAAGACAGTGTGTTGACTATTATTTGCAACTCGCAACTGACATTCCTCGAAAATGTGACCGGCCCGTTTGCAATAGCGACACACCCCCGGGGAAGGGGTTGTTGCCAGGATCTGACTATACGAAGCAATACCACCGCGGTTCATCATATGACCATTCGCGAAGGGATTCGGCCCAGGAATTTCCTGATTGACCCGATTAGAACCCTGTGTACCACAATTCCGAGGCGCGTGTCCCCATCCCTGACATCGATTGCATTGCATTGGAGGTAGCGGGTTAGCAGCAAACTTGTTTAACGGTTGTTGAAAACCTATGCCATTTGCAATCGGCCGTGCCCCGCCTATCCGTTGAACCTGATAACAATTGTCGGGATTGTGCCCCGTTCGGCCACAATGACGACAGGGATTTTGGAAGCATCTATCGGCCGTATGCCCTCTCTTATTACACAGTTGACAAATAGTTAAACCTTGATTATTGGCCATGGTAGATCCTGAGCGACACTGCTCCGCCGTATGTCCTGATTTGCCACACGTTTGACAAATCACCATAGGCGCTACAGGCGATGCATGAGAGCCAACGCTCCGACACTTGTCAGCTGTGTGACCTACTTTACTGCACGCCTGACACGTCACCATGGAGCCTGACGATTCGGCCCTGACCTGCCGCACAGCTGGCAGCTCACGGTGCCTGGGACACTTGCGTTGCCTTGCTTCCTACTCGCCTCTACTTCATCTGGCTTCACATAATGAATACTAGCCTTCTTCTCGAGTTTTTCCGTTGCGATTGGCTTGGAAGTCTCGCCCTTCCTTATCCGTTTTATGTCAGCGAGCTGGCGTTCTATGGCCTTTGCCTTATTAACTGCATCACTAAGTGAAACCGTGGGCGTCATGCGCTGTTCTATTTCTGGCAATAAACCGCGAGTCATAATTTTTCGTTCCATACCATCAACTTTATTGTTTTCTGCTTGTGTCACTGTTTCATCGGTCGCGTATGTTTCTAATATCTTTTCTGCAGAATACCGAATTCGATCTACATAATCATCTACGATTCAGTATTGCCAAGATCAGCAATTAATTGATACACGTCTTTAGGCGGATCATAAGTATCTCGGAGATAGTTAACGTATTCTTAAATTGAAGCGAATGTTATTTTTGAAATCTTATTCCAAACAGCTGGGGGTAATTTTCCTTTTACGCACCGTAATAGCTGGGTCTCATACGCCACTCTCGCTACGGTGAGCGCATGCTCAACTGCAGCTATATAACGCCCAAGTGATTCCTTTTTACCGTCAAAATCGGGCACAACTTTCATCGCTTCCCGCAAAGAGGTTAGCCCTTCCGGAGGCAATTAAGCCATTTTGGAAACACTTGGTTGTTCAATATCGTTTTCTGGGAGTCTTTCAATTTTTGGGACCCTGAAGATCCAAAAAAATTTTAAATAGATGCTAGCGACCAACTCTTTACAGATGATTTTTGTTAAAACGGCCCTGGGGCGTTAACTTGAGAATTTCTGATGGACAAAAAAGCTTTCTTTTGTACGGGAGATAAAATTGTATTCAAAGCCTCATCTAATTCGTCCTCTTTTAAGTTATCGGTTAGGGAATCTTTTAATTTTCCTGCTATTTCTGCGAGATCATCATCCTTTACTAGATTTTCCTTATCGCTTCCTTCTGCCTCATCTGGAAGATCCTCATCATCTGTTAGAAAAGACGATACCTCATGTTCGATATCTTTCTCCTTAATCGCCGTAAGATTTTCATGGCTAGGTTTTTCTGTCGATCCTTTCGCTGCTTGAGATTCTTTTCTGATGCGCCTTCCGTCTGGATATTGATGAACTATGGATTCGTCCAAAACCTTTTTAGAGCGAGTCTCCCGCGATATGAGCACGATAGGAATGTTATAGGGTCTACTGAATTTTGAGAGCGGACATTTGCCCAGCTCAAGGAGTCATGGATTTTCCGAATGCACAATTCTACGGATGAACTTTTCACAAAATTAATAGCTTTCATTACGTTACTGAGTATCGACATGCAGCAAATAAAACTTCTATTCATAGCGAAGAACTCTCGATCCCGGACGAGCCGCCAAAAATTTGTTAAGTCCTAACCGGCGGATATCCATTTCGGTCAAGAAGAGCGATCTCTCCCTTTACTCGTTATTCGGATAATCCACGTTATAGTAGGACAAGTTGCCCTGTTTCGCGAGCCTAAGCTTGCGGAAAATTGCTCAGGATGGGCTTGAGAGTGCGATTCGCGATTAAAAATCATGACTCGGTGTTAAGAGAAAAAAATAATACAAACGTGAAATATTCAGTTAAAATGAAGAGAAATAATCCCAAGTTGAAAAAGACGGTGAATTCCATTACGAACTATATGAAAAGAAAAAATTCTCGGGTTTCCAAACATTATTATCAATTTTACGATCAGAATGTTGTCAGGGTGAAAAGAGCGAGGTTGCGTAAATTCTAAGCTATTGGGCGTCTAATTGAGGAGACGCGCGAGATCGCTGAAATGGCGATTCGCTGATAATTTTCTTCGGAACGTTTTATATAAATATAAATGAATGCGTACAAAAAAAAGAATTGATCCCTGCAGATATACGTCTCGAATTCCTTTGCTTTCAACGCACTTGGTAATAGGTTTGATTAAATCAGACTTCCGAGATCTACAACATCTTTCTATTTCCTTTCAATAGAAAAGGGAACCACTGACCACGAGGAAATTCTTAACGCCGTCACTTGGAGTACGTTTCCCCCTTGCACGCTCTGTCTTTTCCTTCGGCTGGCGTGTGTCATTCGATCCTGCTCTTAATTTTGTTGAGAAGCCATACTCTTGATGACAGACGCCGGTCATATTAACTCGGCCGTCTCCGTACGCCAGCCAGGCAGATCACTTTCAGCAAAGGTTTCTTTTATTAGTGACATAGATCGTATTGTCTAGCGATGATTTCATCTGCTTCGGGATATCGCCTCCCCGGCGGAAACCCATTAACGACCAACGAAGTGTGATGGTCTATCCTCAAATTGGTCTCTGTTCCTTCTATTTGTCGGGAAATTTGTAAAATATTGCGAATTCGAAAGTCGATCTGAGAAGTAAGTACAAGCTTCAGATACGGGATATCAATTTTGAAATCTTCAAACCGTGAACCTTGTCGTTTTCGTCCTGCACAGAATCATTTTGTGCGCAGGTTGCATAATATTTAACACCAACAAAAAATATATTAAAAACAAGAAAAAATACCCTATTTTCACTTGACAAGTACGGCCTAAAGATTGACCATGAACTTTTTCAGATTTTGTTCATTAACAATTCCTTTCTGGTAGTGTACTAGCAAAAATGACCCAGGTGAACGGGATTGAGGTGCCCCAAATACCTTTACGGGTTGAGGGTTACAATTAAAACTGTACCATGCACCAATCAACAACTCCTACCTCTCATACCAGGGCCATTTATTGTGGTCCAGTATTTTTTCTGAATTCCTCGAGAGTTCTAGTACTCCTACAAACATATGTAAAAAGTGGTCGGAATATTCGAGCACACGCATTTTTTTGTGCTACGGAAGTACATTACAACATTTGATTTTTCATCTATCTCATTCTCTGCCGATTTATAGAGACGAATATTTTTTTTTCAATTACTAGCTCCTTTGGTACATGAAAAAACTAATGTAAGAAAGAGCCAGAAATTTCGGACGCACGAAATAATATCTTTGATCGAAAGTGTACCATACGACATTGAAGCAGCCTGACCTCTCAGCCCTTTATGACTGGGTTTTGTGTAATGATTTATTTAGCGTACTAGAGAGTTTCACTATATATAACAACACATGGAAGAAGTAGCCAGAAGATTCAGAAATCGAGAATGATCTTTTTCTGGATAGTGTTCCATAAAACAGTCGAGCACTGGGATTTCTCATCCCTCGACGATTCATTGTTGTCCAATATTTGTTTTTGAATTACTGGCGAGTTCTCATACCCATAAAGACGTACAAGAGAAGTAGCCAAAAGATTCACACACAGGAAATATTTTTTTTGTATTCAAGCTCCAGCACACAACAATCGAGCAGTGGTACCTTTCATCCCTTGATCACTTCTCATTGCCTGACCTTTATTTACAGTACTGGGGAGTTACAGTCCTCACAAAAAGATGGCTGAGAGGTAGCCATAAGCTTGAGATTCGCGAAATAATTTTTCTCATGAAAGTTGTCCGGTATAACAATCGAGCAGTGTCACCTGTCACCGCTTGATGACTTATTGTTGTTTATTTTTTTTTTGCAGTACGAGGAAGGTCTCGTACATATGTGAGAAATACCTAGAAGCATCAGACACGGGTAATACATTTTTTTCGTTAAACCTGTACCATACAACATTCGATTCTGGTTCTATCTCCCTCTCTGCCGATTTACAGAACCTAATATTTTTTTTCAACTACTAGGGACTTCTAGTACACGGAAGAACATATTTCAGATGGAACCAAACACTTCGGACGCACGAAATATTTTTTTAGATCGGAAGTGCATCAAACTACGGTACGGTAGGCTGACCTCTCATCCCTTGTTGACTGCTTATTGTCTAATGATTTATTTAGCAGACTACAGAGTTTCAGTATACATGGAGACACATGGAAGTGGCCATAAGCTTCAGAAATGAAGAATTATTTTTTTCTGGAAAGTATTCCCTACAACAGACGAGCAGAGTGATTTATCATCCCTTGCCGATTTACTGTTGTACAACATTTGTTTTCGAAATACTGGCGAGTTCTCCTACACATGAAGGCGTATGTGAGAAGTAGCGAAAAGCTTTGGACAAACGAAAATGTTTTTGTGTAATTCAAGCCCCACCACAAAACAATCGAGCAGGGGTACCTTTTTTGCCTTGATGACTACTGGTTGTCTAGCACTTCTCTAGAGTACTAGAGAGTTGAAGTACACACAAAAAAATGACAGGGAAGTAGCCATTAGGTTGAGAGGTGCGAAATAATTTTTTTCATTTAAGTTGTACGTAGAGCAACCGAGCAGTGTCACCTGACGTCGGGTGATGACCTATTGTTGTCTAATATTTTTCCTGGGTACCACGAAGTTCTCGTACATATAAAGACGTATGTGAGAAGTAACTAGAAGCTTCAGACACGAGAAATAATTTTTTTATTGTTAAACCTGGACTAGAGACAACGATCGAGAAGTCTCACCTCTCATGCCTGGACAATTCATTTTTGTCCAGTATTTATTCTGAAATTCTGGAAAGTTCGAGTACGCATCCGAATTGATCTAAAAAGTCGGAAGAATATTCAGACACGAGAAATTTTTTTTTTTTGCGACGAGGTGTACTGTACAACATTTCATTTTTAATCTATCTCCTTCTATGCCGATTTATTATAACTGATATTTTTTTCAACTACGAGCGACTTTTAGTACACGAAAGAATTAATGTCAGACGTACATCGGACGCACGAAGCAAGATTTTCGATCGGAAATGCACCATGCGACGTTACAGCAGAATGACCTTGCATCCATTGATGACTGGATTAGTTCTAATAATTTATTCAGCATACGCGAGAGGTTCAGCGCACATGAAAACACATCGAAGAAGGACCCGAAGCTTTAAAAATCGGGAATGATTTTATCCTGGAAAGTGTTCCATAGAACACTGCTCGATTGTTCTACCGTACAACTTGCATGAAAAATATATATTTATTTCGCGCCTCTTCAGTATATGGCCAGTTCTCAGCCACCTTTCTGTTTGTACTGTAACTTTCTAGTACTGCTAAGACGTGCTAAACAATGACAAGTAATCGAAGGAGGAAAGGTACCACTGCTAGATTGTTGCGAGGTAGGGCTTGAATGAAAAAAATTGTGTCGTGTGTCTCAAGCTTTTGGCAACTCTCACATACGTCTTTATGTGTAGGAGAACTCTCCAGTATTTCAAAAACAAATAATGGACAGCAATGAATCGGCAAGGGATGAGAAATCTTATTGCTCGACTTTTGTATGGAATACTTTCCAGAAAAAATAATTCTCGATTTCTGAAGCTTCTGGCTAAATATTCCATGTGTCTTTATGTGTACTGAAACTCTCCAGTATGCCGAATAAATCATTGGAACAAAACCAGTCATCAATGGATAAGAGGTCGTTCGTTAACCCGTTGCGCCCGTTCGCTCGATCGTTCGTGCGTTCGTTGCGCTCGTTCGATCGTTCATTCGCGCTTGACGATTCGAATGTAAATTGCTTCACTAGAGAACCGACTCATCATACAGTCACAGTCACTGCTTTCCTCACCATCATCGCAGAGAATAAATTATCGCGGTGCTCGAACAATGGAAAATAAAATTCTTCGCGTAATCACTGCTGTTTGATAAAACACCTCGGCCCAACCTCCACTATCGGCCGCTATCACCTCACCACGATACACTGCACACGTACCCGGTATCACAACGGTACATGAGCGCCCAGACACAAGTTCCTCGTCAGACAGGAGAACACACCGCTTCGCGTCTATGTAAAAGTTCACGGGGAGCGATCAAACGAACGTAGAATGTAAGCTGCTTTTAGATATTAGAAAGCAGTGATTGGCCGAGGAATTTTCTTTTCGATTCTTAGTTTTTTGTGAATGAAAATCGAGCGTTTTTTCGCCCAATATCAACGCAACCAACGAGTGAAAGAACGGATCGTCCGGTCGTTCGCTCGTTCGTCCGTTAAACGAACGAAATATCGAATGCACGCAACGAACGATCGAGTGAACGCAGCGAGTGAATGAAGGAACGAGCAATCGAACGTTCGAAGAATCGCACAATCGGAATACCGAACGAACGAGCGCATCGACCGGTCCATCGAACGAACGAATGAACGAACGAACACCGCAGTCCCGAGTAGTGGTATCGATTGTCAGGGATACACATGTTCGTTGAAAAACCATGCATTGAAAAAAAATTCTTCGCATAATCCCCGCTGTTTGATATGTAAAAGAACCTTGTGTTCGTTGGTTCATTCGATCGTTCAATGCGTTCACACGTTCGTTCGTTTGGTGCGTTCGCTCGATCTTTCGTTAACCCGTTGCGTCCGTTCGATCGTTCATTCGTTCGCTCGATCGTTCCTTTAATCGCTCCTGCGTTCGTTGCGTTCGCTCGATCGTTCGTTCGTTCGTTCGTAGCGCTCATTCGAAAAAAGGAATCGAAATCAAAATTGGTGTTCTCTTCGGGTCATTCGTTAGTTTCATTCGCTCGATCGTTCGTTCGTTGCGTGCATTCGATCTTTCGTTCGTTTAACGGAAGAACGAGCGAACGACCGGACGATCCGTTCTTTCACTCGTTCGTAAAAGAACCTTGTGTTCGTTGGTTCGTTCGATCGTTCAATGCGTTCACACGTTCGTTCGTTTGATGCGTTCGCTCGATCTTTCGTTAACCCGTTGCGTCCGTTCGATCGTTCATTCGTTCGTTCGCTCACGAACCATCGAGCGAATGCAACGAACGAACGATCGAGCGAACGCATTAAACGATCAAACGAACCAACGACCGCAAGGTTCTTTTTCATGTCAACAGGAGGGATTGCGCAAAGAAATTTTGTTTTTCGATATATGATTTTTTCAACGAACATAGAGAGTTTTGTCCTGAAAATCAACACCCCTACGTTGGACTGAGGTGTTCGTTCGTTCGTAACAAACGAAAAATCAAACGAGGGTAATGAACAATGAAACGAACGATCGAACGAGCGCAACGAACGAACGATCGAGTGAACGAAACGAACGAATGACCCGAAAAGAACACCGAATTTGATTTCGATTCCTTTTATGTCGATTTTGATTTGTTTTACGATATTTTATTACAACAGCGATTTTTTATTTCGTTTTTCATTTTTTATTTCATTTTCGTGAAATATCGACTGAGTACACGCTCGGGGACGAAGTCTCAAGACTTTCTAAAAGTATATCGCTTGAGCTTGAGAACCTTAATTTCAACTTTTATTTTCAAAAAGATTATAGCTTGAGAACATTCATTTGCATTTTCATTTCAATGACGGTTTCGATTTTGGAATTTTTATTTCAATGTCAATTTCTATATCTGGTTTTTAATTCTATTTTCAATTCGTTTCATAAAAATGAATGAACGAACGCACCGAAGGATAGAACGATCGCAATGAACGAATGAACGAACGAGTGATTGAACACAAGCTTTTTTTCATATGAAAATGCAGTGATTGACCGAAGGAATTGGACAACGAAAGATCGAACAAGCGTAATAAACGTTGGAACGAACGATCGAATGAGCGCTACGAACGAACGAACGATCGAGCGAACGCAACGAACGCAGGAGCGATTAAACGAACGATCGAGCGAACGACCGAACGATCGAACGGACGCAACGGGTTAACGAAAGATCGAGCGAACGCATCGAACGAACGAACGTGTGAACGCCTTGAACGATCGAACGAACCAACGAACACAAGGTTCTTTTACATATCAAACAGCAGTGATTACGCGAAGAATTTTATTTTCCATTGTTCGAGCACTGCGATAATTTATTCTCTGCGATGATGGTGAGGAACGCAGTGACTGCGACTGTATGATGAGTCGGTTCTCCAGTGAAGCGATTAACATTCGAATCGTCAAGCGCGAATGAACGATCGAACGAGCGCAACGAACGAACGAACGATCGAGCGAACGCAACGAACGAACGATCGAGCGAACGGGCGCAACGGGTTAACGAACGAAAGATTAAGCGAACGCATCGAACGAACGAACGTGCGAACGCATTGAACGATCAAACGAACCAACGACCCTAAGGTCCGTTTCGTGTTAACAGCAGGGATTGCGCAAAGAAATTTTCTTTTTCGGTATATCGGTGTTCGTTCGTTCGTAACAAACGAAACATCAAACGAGGGTAATGAACGATGAAACGAACGATCGAACGACCGCAACGAACGAACGATCGAGTGAACGAAACGAACGATTGACCCGAAGAGAACACTGATTTTGATTTCGATTCCTTTTATGTCGATTTCGATTTTTTTAACGATATTTTATTACGATAGCTATTGTTTATTTCGTTTTTCATTTTTTATTTCAATTTAGTAAAATATCGGCTGAGTACACGCTCGGGGACGAAATCTCAAGACTTTCTAGAAGTATATCGCTTGAGCTTGAGAACCTTGATTTCAACTTTTATTTTAAAAAAGAATATAGCTTGAGAACATTCATTTGAATTTTCATTTCAATGACCGTTTCGATTTTGGAATTTTTATTTCAATGTCAATTTCCATATCTGGTTTTTAATTCTATTTTGAATTCGTTTCATAAAAATGAACGAACGAACGCACCGAAGGATAGAACGATTGCAACGAACGAATAAACGAACGAGTGAATGAACACAAGCTTCTTTTGCATATGAAAATGCATTGATTGAACGAACGAATTTGACAACGAAAGATCGAACAAGCGTAATAAACGTTGGACCGAACGCAGCAAACGCACGAGCTTTTAAAGACTTTCTAGAAGTATATCCCTCGAGCTTGAGAACCTTGATTTTAATTTTTATTTTCAAAAAGAATATAGCATGAGAACATTCTTTTGAATTTTTATTTCAATATCAATTTCTATATCTGGTTTTTAATTCTATTTTGAATTCGATTCATCAAGCGGCCCAATGCCACGCCACACGTATGCTCGTGCCCGTCGGTGTGCGCGCTCTATAGCAGGTACGAATATCCACACAAAGAGGAGAGGCCGAGAATACGGCTTCTCCCTTGCGGACTGCTACGAGTGCGCGTGTGTGTGCCAGCAAGCGGCCCGATTCCACTACACACGTATGCTCGTGACCATCGGTGTGCGCGCTCTATAGCAGATACGAATATCCGCACAAACAGGAGAGGCCGAGAATACGGCTGCTCCCTTGCGGGCTGCTACGAGTGCGCATTTGTGTGTGTGTGTGTGTGTGCCCGCAAGCGGCCCGATTCCACGGCACACGTATGCTCGTGTCCGTCGGTGTGCGCGCTCTATAGCATGTACGAATATCCGCACAAAGAGGAGAGGCCGAGAATACGGCTTCTCCCGTGTGGGCTGCTGCGCAAAAGATTTTGACAGTTATCAGCATAATTCGCAAACTTTTGCGGTGAGTTCACCGGCGGATGAACTCATCGCGGAGCGAAGCGAAACTGCATCGCTCAGTTTATACACGTGCATCTATGCTATCTAAGCTCTGTGCTCACCGTCGGATGAGCTCATCGTAGAACGATCGCGCTCACGGTCAGGTGAGCTCATCGTAGATCGTTGCATCGCCTACCTCGCACACGTGCAATTATGCTGACCGGTCAAAATTTGCAAAATAGGCCCTTCATACGACTGGCAGCTTCAGATGCTCTTCAGACTCCGTCGCGCGCGTTCCACCAGTCCGCGAATAATGTATCCCGAGTGCCTCGAGCTCCCTGTGGCGCCGTTCGCGTGCCGCGATTCCCGCGTCGACGGCTTGTCGGTATATATACGCACAGTGGCGATGGGCGAAACGCGCAAGTGGTTGCGTGAAGCCCTGTATGCGTTTTATGTGCAGCGTCGGGCGGGAGTACGCCTCCCGTTCGACGATGTTGTGCCGGGCGCGTCGTGTGTGATAATCCCCGCGGCTGGGTGTGGTGTACTCCGCGGGAACATAGTGTCGTGCGACTCCGAGGGATATAGTGAAGCTTTTTTTGTCGATGAGGGGTACAGCGGGTACGCAGACGCGTACTCGCTGTATACCCCCGCGCCCTTATGTGCGTTCGTCGCGGCCCTCGGGGATCGCGCATCTTGAGGCCATTTCCTTCGTCTCGGACCTGCTCGCGGATCTCGTAGAGAACCTAGTCGTCGTGGCTGTGGCCGAAAACGACAACCCCCTCCCCCGCTTGCGCATGTACAACGGGGTCGACGTCGCGACGGTGTTCATCGCGGCGTCGAACGACGGGCCCGATCCCGTCGCTTTTTACGATGCGGGGTGGCCCGACGACGGGTTCGACGACTCGTTCGAGCCGGAGGGGTGGGAGAACGAGCCGTGACACTCGTGCTCGTGTGTGCGCGCGCGCGTGTGTGTGTGTGTGTGTGTACCCTCGGAGTTCGCCGTCACCGGGAGCAGCAACGGCCTCGGTGAGTAAGATAGTTTTATTTCTGAAAAATGAATTTTCATGAAGTAAAGAAAAGGGGGCCACTATGGCGAGCCCTCCACTCCGGCCATCCCCCCTCTACACCTCGCGTGGCGTGGGGGGAAGCCGCGATCCATCCCCTCCACCTCGGATACCGCGGAGCGGGGACGGGTGGGGGGATAAGGACGACCATCCCCACTCCATACCCACCACCTCGGCTACCGAGGAGTGGGCGTCGCCATAGTGGCCCCCATACTACTAACGTCGGTTGGTGCACTTTCGATCAAAAATATTATGTCGTGCGCCCGAAGTTTCTGGCTCCGTCTGACATCAGTTCTTTCGAGTACGAAAAGTCGCTAGTAGTCAAGAAAAAATATTAGTCTTAATAAATCGGCCGAGAAGGAGATATATCACAAATCAAATGTTGTATTGTACACCTTGTAGCAAGCAAAAATTGCGTGTGCCTGAATATTCTGCCGACTTGTTACATCTGTTTGTATGCGAACAAGAACTCTCCAGGAATTTAGAAAAGATACTGGGCGACAATCAATCGCCCAGGCATGAGAGGTGAGACTTCTCGATTGTTGTATGGTACAGGTTTAATTAAAAAAAATGACTTCCAGTGTCTGAAGCTTCTAGTTACTTCTCACATATGTTTTTAAATGTACGAGAACTTTGTGGTACCGTAAAAAAATATTAGACAACAATAGGTCATCAAGGGATGACAGGTGAAACTGTTCGGTGGATCTACCGTACAACTTTAATGGAAAAAAGATACACCTCCTCGATTGTTGTGTTGTCAACATTTTTTCGTGTTCCTGAAGGTTTTGGCTACTTCTCCAATACGTCTTTTTTTGTCGAAGAATTCGCCAGTATTTAAAAAACAAATATTGGACATGGAATGAATCGGCAAGGGATGAGAAATCACTCTGCTAGATTGTTGTATGGAATAATTTCCAGAAAAAAATCATTTTGTATTCCTAAAGCTTCTGGCTACTTCTTCCACGTGTCTCCATGTGTTCTGAAACTGTCGAGTACGCCAAATAAATTATTAGACAACAATCAGTCAACAAGGGATGAGAGGTTAGACTGCTACATGGTCGTGTGATACACTTTTGATCAAAAAAAATTATTTCGTGCGTCCGAAGTTTTTGGCTCCGTCTGACATCTTTTCTTTCGTGTTTTCAAAGTCTCTAGTTGTTGAAAAAAATATTAGTCTCAATAAATCGGCAGAGAGGGAGATGGAACAACAGTCGAATGTTGTATGGTAAAGGTTTAATAAAAAAAATCGATATCCCGTGTCTGAAGCTTCTAATTACTTCTCACATATGTTTTTATATGTACGAGACCTCCCTCGTATTGTAACATAAAATATTAGACGACAATAAGTCATCGAGAGATGGCAGGTGACACTGCTCGAATGTTTTACCGTACAACTTCCATGAAAAAATTTATTTAGCGCCACTCAAGCTTATGGCTACTTATTAGCCATCTTTCTGTGTATACTGTAACTCTCCAGTACTGTAAAGAAGTGCTAGATAACGAGAAGTGATCATGGGAGGAAAGGTGACACTGCTCGATTGTTCTACCGTACAACATCCATGTAAAAAATTATTTCCCGCCTCTCAAGCTTATGGCTACTTCTCAGCCATTTTTCTGTGTGTACTGTATCTGTCCAGTAGCGTGGAGGAGTGTTAGACACCGAGTAGTGATGAAGGGAAGGAAGGTACCACTGCTCGATTGTTGTGTGGTGGAGCTTGAATGAAAAAAATTGTTCCGTGTGTCTGATGCTTTTGCCTACTTCTCATATACATCTTTATGTGTAAGAGAACTCGCCAGTATTTCAAAAACAAATATTGGACAACAACGAATCGGCGAGGGATGAGATGTATAACTCCATGATTGTTGTATTGGACAGCTATCATAGAAAAAAAATCATGCTGTATTGCCGAAGCATCTGGCTACTTCTTTCCTGTGTCTTTGTGTGTACTACAGTTATCTAGTACTTAAAATAAATCATTAAACAACAATCAGTCAATATGGGATGAGAAGTCAGATTGCTGTACCGTTGCATGATGCACTATCGATCAAAAAAGTTATTTTGTGCGTCCAACGCTTCTGGCTACTTCTAAAACAGGTTGTCATGTTTACTGGTAGTCTCTAATAGTTAAAAAAAATTATATCTAATCAATAAGCACGTTGTGGGATAAAACAGCACTGGATTGTTGTATTCTACACCTTCCATCAAAACAAAAGTCTCTTGTTTCTGAACCGTCTAGCTACTTTTCAAATATGTTCTTATGTGCAGTAGAACTCTCCAGTACTTAAAAAACAAATATATTTATTTCGGACAACAATGAATAGGCACAGGTGAACGATGACACTGCTCGACTGTTGTATGCTGCACGGTCCGGAAAAAAAAATCGCGTTGCATTTCCAAAGCACCTGGTTACCTCTTTCACATGTTTTAGGAGTATCAAAACGCTCAGTACTGAAGAAAAAAGTCGGTCATCAAGGAATGTGATGCTATATTGCTCAAACGTTGAATGGTACACTTTCGATGTAAAAAAATCATTTCCTGCGTCCGAAGTTTCTGGCTTCGTCTGACGTGTGTATTTTCGTGGACCAGAAGACTCTCGTAGTTGAAAAAAATATTCTCAAATAGTCTCAATAAATCAGCAGAAAGTGAGATATAACAAGAATCGAATCTTGTATCGTACACCTTCTACCTAAAAAACGCATGTGCCTGACTATTCTGGCCACTTTTCAAATCTGTTGGTTTATGAACCTTAACTCTCCAAGACTTAAAAAAAATATTGGACAACAATAAATTGACGACAAGTAAAATGAATAAATATGTAAGGTTCTTTTATAAAGTGACGCAAATTTCTACGTTTCAGGCGACGCCGGTATTCACATATTCTTAAGAGAGACCACAAACATAGTCGCAACGCGTTTCGATTTGCTGAATCCGTTCATGTTGAAAAATGAAAAATTTATCTCACGCTCTCAAGATCTCATCTTTTAAAATCCAGTTGCGAGAAATCAATCTTTTTAATTAAACCTGAACCATACAACTCTGGATTCTTGTTCTATCTCCCTCTCTGCCGATTCATTGAGACTGATATTTTTTTTTTCATCTACTAGAGAATTTTAGAACACGAAATAAAAGATGGAGCCAAGGAGGAGCCAAAGCCAGAAAGGAGGAGCCAGGAGGAGCCAAAAACTTCGGACGCACGAAATAATTTTTTTGATCAGAAGTATATTACACGTTGGTACAGTAGTCTGACCACTCATCCCTTGTTGACTGAATGATGTCTAATGATTTATTTAGCGTACTGGAGAGTTTCAGCACACAGGGAGACACATGGAAGAAGTAACCAGGAGCTTCAGAAATACAGAATGTTTTTTTTTCTGGAAAGTACTCCATACAACAGTCGAGCAGTGTGATTTTTTAATCCTTTGCTGTTTCATTGTTGTCCAATATTTATTTTTGAAATACTGGCGAGTTCTCCTACCCATAAAGACGTATGTGAGAAGTAGCTTAAAGCTTCAGACACAAGAAAAACATTTATGTAAGCCCCATTACACAACAATCGAACAGGGGTACCTTTTCTCGCTTGATGACTTCT
Source organism: Ophion ellenae (assembly GCA_963210295.1). NCBI lineage: Eukaryota > Metazoa > Arthropoda > Insecta > Hymenoptera > Ichneumonidae > Ophion > Ophion ellenae. The sequence continues at coordinate 8,614,454 of OY723395.1, read as the reverse complement.
GGTTGTCTAGCACTTCTCTACAGTACTAGAGAGTTGAAGGATACACAAAAATATGACAGAGAAGTAGCCATAAGCTTGAGAGGCGCGGAATAATTTGTTTCGTTAAAGTTGTACGGTAGAACAATCGAGCAGTGTCACCTGTCATTCCTTGAAGACTTTTTGTTGTCCGATATTTCTTTTACGGTATCACAGAGTTCTCGTACATATAAAAACATATGTGAAAAGTAACTTGAAGTTGCAGAAACGGGAAATCATTTTTTTTAAACCTGTACCATGCATCAATCGAGAAATCTCACCTCTAATGCATGGACAATTTATTGTTATCCAGTGCTTTTTCGGAACTCCTGGAGAGTTCTAGTACGCATACAAATAGATATAAGGAGTCGGCAGAATATTCAAGCATACGCGATTCTTTTTGCTACGAGGTGCACAGTACAAAATTTGATTTTTTGTCCATCTCCTTCTCTGCCGGTTTATTGAGACTAATATGTTTTTTCAATTACTAGCGACTTTTAGTATAGGAAAGAACTAATGTCAGACGGAGCCAGAAACTTCGGACGCACGAAATAATATTTTTTATCGAAAGTGTACCATACGACGTTACAGCGGCCCGACCTCTCATTCATTAATGACTGATTTTGTTCTAATGATTTATTTAGCATACTAGATAGTTTTAGTACACACAAAGACACATGGAAGAAGTAGCCAGAAGATTCAGAAGTCGGAATGATTTTTTTCTGGAAAGTGTTCCATAGAACAGTCGAGCAGTGTTACTTCTCATCCCTCGCACGATTCATTGTTGTCCAATATTTGTTTTTGAAATACTGGCGAGTTCTCCTACACATACAGACGGATATGAGAAGTAGCCAAAAGATTCACTCACACGAAACGATTTTTTTCATTCAAGCTCGACCACACTCCAATCGAGCAGTGGTTCCTATCCTCCCTTGATCACTTCTCGTTGTCTATCACTTCTTTACAGTACTGGAAAGTTGCAGTATACACAGAAATATGGCTGAGAAGTAGCCATAAGCTTAAGAGGCGCGAAATAATTTTTTTTCATGGAAGTTGTACGGTAAAACAATTGAGCAGTCACCTTACATCTCTTGATTACTTGTTGTCTAACATTTTTTTACAGTACGCGGAAGGTCTCGTACATATGGGTACATATGTGAGAAGTGACTAGAAGCTTCAGACGCGGGTGATCGATTTTTTAAAATTAAATCTGTCCCATGCAACAATCGAGAAGTCTCATGCCTGGACCATGTGTTGCTGTCCAGTATTTTTTCTGAATTCCTCGAGAATACTAGTATGCATACAAACCGATGTAAAAAGTGGCCAGAATATTCCGGAACACGTCGTTTTTTTTTGCTACGAAGTGTACATTACAACATATGGTTTTTGATCCCTGTTCTTCCTTGCCAACTTCTGGAAGATAATATTTTTTTTCAACTACTAGCGACTTTTAGTACACGAACAAACTAATGTGAAAAAGAGCCAGAATCTTCGGTCGCACGAATTAATATCTTTGATCGAAAGTGTACCATACGATGTTATAGCAGCCTGACTTCTCACCCCTTGATGACTGGTTGTTGACTAATCATTTATTTGGCGTACTAGAGAGTCTCAGTACACATAAAGACACATCGAAGAAGTAGCCAGAAGCTTCAAAAATCGAGGATGATTTTTTTCTGCGGAGTTTTCCATAGAACAGTCGAGCAGTGTGATTTCTCATCCCTGGCCGATTCATTGTTGTCCAATATTTGTTTTTCAAATACTTGCGAGTTCTCCTATATATAAAGACGTATATGAAAAGTAGCCAATCGCTTCAGACATACATAACCATTTTTTAAATTCAAGCTCCACCAAACAACAATCGAGCAGTGGTAACCTTGTCTCCCTCGATCACTCCTCGCTGACTAGCACTCCTTTACAGTACTGGAGAGTAACAGTACACCCAGAAAGATGGCTGAGAAGTGGCAAAAGCTTGAGAGACGCGAAATAATTTTTTTCATAGAAGGTGTACGGTAGAACAATGGAGCAGTGTCACATTTCACTCCTTAAAAACCTATTGTTGTCTAATATTGCCCCGACAATTTATTGTAGTCCATATTTTTTTCTGAATTCGCGGAGAGTTCTAGTACGCATACAAATATATGAAAAAAGTCAGCAGAATATTCAGGCTCACGCATTTTTTTTTGCTACGACGGGTACAATGCAACATTTGATTTTTTATCTATCTCCTTCTCTGCGTGTTGCGTATCGCATCACGCAACGTCTAATTAACGATCCGAGAAATATTTGTATATTAAATAATATTATTAAGATGCGACTTTACCAGCGTAACCCTTCTGCACACTATCCGGACGACGGATTTTCCTTCGACCTGACTACCATAAAAAAGAGTCTAAGGGCTTTCGCCCAGCACAACGGCGGGAAGATCCCGGGAAAGGCGCATTTGGCAACCAAATGTCTCGAGTATTTTTTGTACGCATTTCGTCATGACCATTAAAGAATTTCCGTCAATTGCAGTTTCGTGACATTTCGGAATATGGAAGGATTTTCAAAAGACTGCATGCAGATGTTGCCACCTGGTATTTTCCCGCTTTTTTGGGGGTTTTTGGGATCTTCATCTTACCTCCGGATTTGTAAGTCTTCTCTCGTGATTGGTCGCAAAAGGACTCGCCCACAAGGAAATTGCAAATGTTTCCAACCCAATAGAAATTAAGGGGGTTTCAATGTCCCTAATGAGGTACTCCTAGCAGTGGACGCGACACGTCGATCATCGAGAAGAAGAGCCAGTTGTCGCTCAACATACAAACAGACAAGTCGTCGCTAATCATCTAAGCGATCAAGTATCAACCTCCAATCGAACAGTAGAAGAGCTAGAGCGGTTCTAACGCAGGGATCTCAGGGGGGAGCGGGGCGGCGGGGTCCAGCGCGGGGAAGCCAAGTGCCTGGTGGCGGGGGGGGGGGGGGGGTCCAGCGCAGGGACGTGACGTCAGGGGTCTCTGTGGAGGGGGTAGCCATGTGGTCGGAAGAGCGACTGTCGAGAGGGGGAAGCCGTCGTCGACGAGTGTTTTGTGGGGCCGGGGGTCAGGTAGTGGTGAGTGACCGTTGAAAACCCATAAATCTCCTAATTTATTATAGACATAAAAAAGATTAGCATCGATGCAGTGTTTTTCTTTCTACACTATTTAGTCCGTGTGAAAATAGAACTCACACACACACGATATGTGTGTATGTAATGGCCATATATGGGTAGGAAAATTTCGTTAATTTGAAGCGATACATGAAGGGGACGGCTTTTCAAAGCTGTTTATTTATGTAATGCAGGTGTGATGCACTTGGTTTCGTTTCCGAAATCTTTAAAATGTTTGTATGCGTGTCCACTCCTGTCACGACTCTCGCCAACACCCGAGACAGGCCCTGACAAGTCGGGATTTCTCGGAAAAACTATAAACTTTAGAGACCTATCGTCAAAGGGTTTTTGACCCCAGATGGGCCACCGGAGCACAGCTGCACTCGGGAAAAAAATGTTTCGATGTATCGAGGACTCGTATTCATTACGAAATATAACGTCGAGATGTTCAGATGTGCGAGTATGTACGCAGTGTATCCGGCCAAGCACCCCCTGGACTTGACCAAAAACGAGCTCGAACAGGTTCCAAAGGTCTTGCTCCTAAAATATTGGGGTGAATATGTTGGCTTATTGTGGGATCGTTTGCCAGAACATCATCGGAACGATAATGAAGTGATATCATATCTTCCATGCATGGAGCATTATAATACACCACAGATGAAAGATCACATCGATGGCCCCCCACCTCAACGTCGGGAATGTGAAAAATGCTGTGGAAATTCTCCACGTACGGGGTTCTTCAAACGTGTTTGCACCTGTTTTTGGGAGTGTGAAAAAATGTCGTGGGGGAAATTCTCCACGTACGAGGTTCTTCAAAAGTGTTTGAACCTGTTTTTCATGATTGGAAAAGTGGGGAGAAGTTTGAAAATTTAAGTGGGAGGGTTATGAGGGAGCTTATAATTTCGTAGTCCAAGCTCAGACTGCAGTATTCCACCGCGACATCAACATCTCTCCAAAAAGAACTTTGAAAGTGCGGGTAAAATGGATCTCTCGAGTCTCAACAAAGTCAGCGTGATGGCGGAATTCCTTCCAACGAAGAAGCTGTCAGAACTCCGCGTTTACTCGGATCATCGAATCTCCGACATGAGGGCCGTACAAACCAAGTTTGGGAAACGCTACCTCGCGGACATCGCGGATGAGTTCACTGTCTTCTTACCAGCGCGACTTGTGAAGGCCTTCGATGAAGATTTGGAAACGTTCGAGCGAATGCGGCAAGCGGCACGGGATCATCGTCTCTGGATGGCATACAAAGGTGGAAAATACAACAGCATAGACTTTTTCCAAGTCTGAGAATACATGGTGGAAAAATACGAAATTCGTTGGAACACCATCGTCGAACGGCTGTCTGCATCATCGAGAGTATGCTGCAACTGGCGCGTAAGAGTCAATTCTACATGCAGTTGTGGAAAATACATCAGCGTCAAGTTCCATCGTCGTGGAGTATGGTGGAAAAGGGCAAATTCGTTGGGGCAGCATCGTTGAGTGGAACAGCCGTCCAGATCACAGTCGTCTCACCATCGTTTCGACGTTTGAAGTGTTTGACTATGTAAAAATGTATCTAAAGAACTGTTTTATCGAAATGTATGAGAAGGAGAAATGCAAAACAATTTTCGTCGTAGAATAAATGAAGAATGCAAATGGTATATATTTTCATCGAAATGTTTTTTATTCATTTTAAAAAAATCCCTCGCTCACACAACGCTTCGTATACACTTAACCAGCTTTTCAGCGATTTTACATTATCATGGGCGCAGTTGTATTTCGTGTTGAAGGAATGATGGGGGCATTTCGAGTTTGTGATTTTCGGCAACTTCTGCAGCGATGGACAGTCCAGAGTCTCCAAGTCGATGACGTTTGTCGTGGGATCCGTGAATCTTGATAGCCATGCGCATTTCTCGAATCCCTTCGCATAGATGGTGGGGGCTCCTTGCAAGATTTCCCGAATTGTCTTTCTAGCTGCCTCGTATGGTATGCCGCAGAGATCCCATCGTATTCCATGGAAATTTCGTTCCAACCACTTATTTGTCATTTTGTACTTGGCCGGTAAAGAGTCCCATGCAAATGGTGCGTCGAAGGCGAGCGTCAGCGGTTCAGCATCCTTGTCGTGGAGTTTGATGATGGACATCTCCTTTAGGACAAATTTGTTGATGGGGCTCTTGAAGCCCAGTACATCGACGATAAGCTCCATGTTGACTGACGTGGACGCGAATTATCGGCATGATTTTATACCAATTTTTTAACCCCGCCGCTGATTGGATTGTACTCGACAATACGATCATGGAGGATCATGCAGTATGCTGAAGTGTGTGGTGGAATATTATTTTTCAATTCGAACTCAAGGCGCACGTCAACAGGGCCAGACTTGAGAGAATCGTTTTGCTTTGAGCAGTCAATGACAACGAGGGGCGCTTTTTCTAAAAATTCAATCCTGCTCAGCCATGGTTCAGCCTCTTTGTTGTAATAGGTCGGTTGAAAGTTTGCGTACATCTCGTAGAGTAGAGCATATTCATTTTGATCAATGTTCAAATTCAAATTTCCATATGGATAACATTGAGAGTTGAGGTAAAGTTTAACATCGCTCAGGTTACAATGATCAAAGTGGCTCGCATTTTGTTGCTTCTTATTTTTCCGTCCCGTCTGTAGCGCGAGTATGACATAACGTGGCTTCTCCAGCTGATTCGAGGTTTTCACAGACCATACGTGCTTAGAGGTCGCAGGCAGCAATGGATATTCATACAGTTCCCATGTTCGGAAACTCATGGAGATTGGTGCGTCTTTGGCGAGAAACTTTAATAGTTGAATTTTTCGCTGATCGGAGACTGTTACATACGGCACGAGCCATTCTATTTTATGCAATATGAGTTTGTAGTCTTCGGGCGCTGTTTGTACAATGGCATTGTCGTCGGTCTTTGATCTCGTGAGGATCAACTCGTGCTTGGCATTTACGACAATTTTACGATAATCTTCGGCAAACCCGAGGAGCATGCTGAGCGGAATGCACACATCAAAGTTTCCCGATACATCTACAATCTGCTTCGTCTCTTCGACATCGAGCCATCCAGTGTTCTCGAGCATAGAACTTTTGGCCGGTGAGAGAGATGAATATCCCTTAATTACACTCGTAATGCCGACATTCTTATTACGATCGATTTCTATGGCATTCAATTCATATCGCACTTCCTCAAACAAGCGGCAAATGGCATTGTTGACGAGACTTGTAGCAGCGGTCGGCGTCCCATCGCGCTTGGATAATTTCCCACATATGTGTAGAGAACTCTTGCTTGGCAGGATGGAGAGGTCTTGATGTTGGATGGCAATACGGATTTCATCGCTGTTATTGAAGGTTGAAGATGCATATGGCTGATGAGCGTGAATCTCACAATGGATGATGGATTCATCAAAGACCACAGACGCCTGAATGTTTACAATTTCTTCCTCCATTTCACGCAACAGATGCACAGAGCACAGACTAAATAATTTTTTACGCGCTTTCGCCACGCACGTTGAGACCCAAACTCTTCAAGAGTAGCACGTTTTGAGGTGTTAGCACTTTGCGCGCTGGCCGACGACTGATTGTTTTTATCCATGGCCGTTTATTGTTATTGGAAGATCTATTGAAAACTATACGCATCACGACTGTATATGCAGGCGTATGGTGATCACTTCACCGCGGAAATTTACCAAATCACCGTCCTGATCCACTATGCGAAGCTGTATCGCGTCAATCGTTCGGCTCGTGATTGGCAGATAAATTACGTGGGAGGGAACTTCAATGATCTTATAGCCCGGTGGCACAGATGGAAAAAATTCGTGAATTGTGTGTACTTTTTGTCCATTAATATAGGCGCCAGCGGTAATGTTGCACTCAACGCGTAAGGCGTTCACTTTGAGAATGGCCACCGGAAGGTCCGATTCGTGCCTTTTATTGGCTTCCAATTTGCGTGCGGTGAAGCCTAGTAGATGCCCAATAGAATCTTTCGGCTCAAAATTTATATCACGATCGCACTCGATCTCACTGCGTAGCGTATTATTATTGGGTTTAATGCTGATTTTGATGTTTTTACGTGAGAGCTCTGCTTGTACGAACGTCTCAATATCCTCTATTTCATAACTGCCCGTAGGTATCGTCAACACCTCATCTCCCACGTAAAGTTTATCGTGGTCAACGTCGATATTGAGAATAGAGTTGAAGGTTAACAATTCCACGAGACCGAGAGTATAATTTTTGTGTGGCGAGAGTTCGATGGGGGGAAAGTATTGCGCCTCGAGTATGGACGATGAGCCAGATATGGTCAATGTTAAACTTTCGTCCATGATGCTGGTAAATTAACAACTGAATTCCCCACATCATTTTCCCCCTATATATAGTGTATACTTGTCTTTGTGCTGCAATTGCCGACAAAGAAATTTGAGACACAAATGCCCACATTCAATCGTATCATATTCCTGATATCCCTTATAATTATAATTTACGCTACCAACACGAAAATACCTCATGAGTTCAGATGGTGGTGGAAGATTGCCGAAACTATCAAAGTACATGACTTTCAATCCAGTCTTTTTGTAAGCGACCGAGTGCGGTCCAGGACCGGCACTTGCATCCAAATTTACAATTGCTGCTTCACATTTGAGAGGTCCGCTCGCTGGCAATGTGTCGCGCATGTAAACCCCGCGAAAATGTGGAATCTTTAGGATTTTTGCATATTTAAGTAGGTCGCGGTCGGTGAGGGGTCGGTGAGGTAGCGTAACTTCTAGTTTTTTGGCTTGATATGAAGGCCCAATCCCTGCTTATATGGTTCCAGATGTAGACCCCGACCTAATGCAATTGCTTCAATTGTCCGATTATGACGCTTACTTTCATCCAATTCACGTTTAGCTGCTTGAGCAGCATTTACGGCTTTAGCTATACTAGCCGGACCACCCGACAAAGCACCCGCAGCGCTAAGACCAGCAAAAATGGGCACGAGGAAGGGCAATAAACCACCAATTTTATGGGGTACAGGTAGAACCCGAGGTGTGCGTACTTTGCCACCTTGCATCTTTACAGCTGCACGAGCACCCTTTAGAGCTGATTTAATAATCTTATGCGGATCATTACTTTGAATCATTGTCTTCTTTGCAGCGCCAATTATCTTTTTCAAACAAACGCCACCCTTACGGGCCTTCATTCCCATACCGAATTTTCTCTTTGTCTTCATAATATTTGCCACACCCCAAGCACTAGCTTTTTCACCGATACTAGCGTCTCTCGCGGTAACACGTTGTACAGCCTGTTCAGCCAACACTTTATCCGCCAAATGTCTCGCCTCAAGATTATCTGGATTTTTCGAATACGCAATATCGTGTTGTTTGCAAGCCGTATCCAATGGGTTAATGCCCGGATCACCACGAGCAAGGCGCTTGACCAACTTTGTGCCTGGCCCACAATACTGATACCCAGGCAGATGTAGTTCAACGGGGAGTTTGTTGATTAGGCGGTTGACTAAACCTTTACCGCTCTTGCTATGCACGATCATGTCTAAAGACAATATGCGACTGATTGATGATCCCTATAAGAATCCTATTTATATGATTTCATCGTTAGTCGTGTGTGAGATGACGTCCAAGAAGCAAACTATCGGAGGTGGACTCCCCGTGATAAATTTCGACGAGTTTGTCGAAGACGGAGGGAGGAAGAAGAAACAAAAACGTCATGGGAATTTATTGCCGGATAGCATACGTGCACTGTTTTGCGGTCCATCGAATTGTGGGAAAACCAACGCTTTGCTCACTCTCATCATCCATCCGAATGGTTTGAGATTTGAGAACATTTACTTGTATTCCAAATCGTTGAAGCAGCCAAAGTATAAGTTGCTCGAACAATTACTCGAACCTGTGAGTGGAGTTGAATATCATCCATTCGAGGCGCATGAACAAGTGATAGCACCAAGTGATGCACGATCCAACTCTATATTCATCTTTGATGATATAGCATGCGAAAAGCAGGATAATGTTCGGGCCTTCTTTTCCATGGGAAGACACGAGATTGTTGACAGTTTTTATCTTTGTCAGACGTACACTCGTATCCCCAAACATCTCGTGAGAGATAATGCAAATGTCGTGGTGCTTTTCAAGCAGGACGATATGAATCTCAAACACGTCTACAACGATCATGTTAATACGGATATGACTTATACGTGCTTTAAAAACATGTGCGTGAACTGCTGCAATTCCGACAAGAATGCATTTGTCACAATTGATAAGGATAGCGATATTAACGAAGGTCGATATAGACAGGGTTTTGATTGTTTTCTAGTCATTGATAAATGACTCATCGCTGGTAGTTGAAGAGACAGTATTGGGCATGCCGTGGCAGTGACAACATGAAGAGCGAACAACTGTTGCAAGAAAAAGATGTATTCCATGAAATTGCCAAAGCGAGCGATGCAATCAGACGAAAGCATCGGATGATCAAAATTGGAAAAGATAGCGATGAGCAGAGAATGCGAGATGTCTTTAAGCCTATCGTGAGACCATTGGAGAAATTGGTGTCATATAAAAACGGTGAGGTGGTGAAGGAGGAAATTAAGGATGAAAAAGTGAGTGATGATGTTGAAGAAGGAGATGCATTAAATAGTGCGAAACATCAATTGAAGAACGAGGCACAAGATTCCTTCAAGAGTGAAACCCAAGATTCGTTTAAATTAATATACGAGGATGATGATGATGACTCGCAAAATGTCGAGGAATTGATCCGTGAATATATCCTGCTATTACAAACAAATAGAAAGGCAAACTTGGATGTATTATATGGTGTACGGAATCTCGCAAGCAACAAATTAATGATTGGTAATTCTCCGATAATTTTCGACTCTCAACATATTCGCGTGGGAGATGCGAGTTATGCGAAAACTGTTGGATTAACAGAGCTGTTGTTTAAAAAAGTGCCCAATGTCGAAACTCTCACACCGGACGATTTGAAAAACTATGAAAAGATTGTAATCTCGACGAATGCGCACAAAAAATTTTATAAGCCTAGTGAGGCTATACGACGTAACACCAGCCACAAATTTAACACATATATTGCAAATATAGTTGATCATCATGTGGGACAGGGTATGCCAAAGTATAAGCTAGCTAGAAAAAACACACAATCGGACTATATTTATTGGGACAATCCAAATGAGCTAGTAGATCGTCTTCGTTTACTCTTGGCATCACAAGCAGCCGGAAATTCGGCCCATGCGAATGAAATTATATCGATTATCGAGGAATTGCGAGAAGCTGAAATCATTTATTAAGTCGACATCGGAGAATTTACACATTCTCATCATGAGTGTCGATGTGTTTGGACGTCATTCAAGTAGGAGTGTACTCCACAGTAAGCAAGGTCCTCCAGGTCGACCTGGGATTGGCTTTAGAATTACCGCAGATGGTCATTATGACTTGGGGCAGAAACGATTGTGTAACATTGCAAATCCAGAAGGAGAAGATGACGCCATCACTCTAAGTGCGTTACAAAAGAGATCCCGAACTATCATTAAGAACATACGCAAAGAAATGAATGAAAGTAGTCAATTGTTGGTTAATGGACTTGAAGCTACGATAAGAGACATTGCAAAAATACTCGAGGCCAATGTCAAAACTCTACAAGATTTGGTGATGCGTAATTCACACGTCATTGCTGAATTGGATGCGCGACTGCGTGGACTGGAAAATGAACGAGAAAAGGAGCGCTCTCGTGCTAGAGCTACATAAGCCTGCTCGACGAAACTATCCGCGTCGGCATGTGGACATCCGGGGCTTGGACGAAACCTGGCAAGCCGATCTCGTCGATATGTCATCATACGCGCGTCAAAACTCCAAACACAAATTTCTTCTCACCGTCATCGATACCTTCTCGAAATTCGCCTGGGCCATGCCAATTTTGAGTAAGAGTGGTAAAGATGTAGCAGCAGCAATGAAGTCGATCCTCGTTAAGGGACGCATGCCGCAGAACTTGCATGTCGATCAGGGAAAAGAATTCTACAATTGTGACTTCAAGGCCATCATGAAAAAGTATAATATTCACATGTATTCAACATATAGCAACTTGAAGGCATCCATTTGCGAGCGTTTCAATCGTACATTGAAGAACAAGATGTGGATGCAATTTAGTCTTCGTGGTAATTATAAGTGGATCGATATTCTTGATAATCTAGTAGCCGAGTACAACGATTCGGTACATCGCACCATTAAGATGAAGCCGAGAAATGTCAACGCGGAAAATGAGAAGCAATTGCAGCAGATTTTCAATAAGCCTCCAATAAAAAGACAACCGAAATTCGCCGTTGGTGATAAAGTGAGAATCAGCAAATTTAAGACTGTTTTCGAAAAGGGTTACACCCCAAACTGGACAACAGAAATATTTACCATCTATCGTGTGAAAAAAACTCATCCCGTGACGTACCACTTGAAGGACCATAAAGATGAACCGATCGCCGGTGGTTTCTACGAACAAGAGCTTCTCAGGGTCAAGCACCCCGATATCTATCTCATTGAAGCGGTATTGAAGAAGCGCGGTAATCGAATGTTTGTAAAGTGGTTAGGTTTCAACAATAGCCACAATAGTTGGATAAGTAAATCCGATTTGTAGTCGATAATAAAGAAAATGGAAAAATATGTATGGTTTATGACTCTTGACCTGGTCGTCCCCGCATCTCTCCAAGGCCTCCGACCGACTCCACAGCAGGCTTCCCCCCTTCTCGCCGTCACCCTTTTTCGTGGAACGTGAGGAGATGGATAGAGTGAATATACACATGTGATTATAAAAAGTCCGCTTCTTTATTTACGGAAAATAATAAATCCATTCTTGCACAATATATACAACAAACATAATTTTAACATCGAGTGAACAAAATATATACATAATTTTCACGAGTTTTATACATCAATATTCACAAAGTATACACAATTTTACATCAAGGTTGTGGGGGAAAAAAAATTACAAAACTTTTCACGACGGTATTCTGTAATGCCCCCATGGTAGGGTATCAGAGGTCCCAGGTATGATATACCGCTTATCATCATGAGGACTTAGAGCGATTTTCGTCTCACGAATGGTGTAGACCTTGTGCAACTTCGATCGAATACACGTTTGACTACGCATCATTTCAATGTCTTCCTTCAAGCATCGGGCATAATCGTCAAACGTGATTGTCCTAGCCACAACATTGCTCTTGACACCTTTAACTTTTTTAGTATCCTTCTTACCCTCGACACGTGTCGCATACATTTTCGATCGAAGTCCAATGAACTCGGTCATAATTGCAGCATTGCATTCGTCTTTCATGAGACCGGGTACCTTCTTATTGACAAGCGGCATATTATACCTATTGTCCGCTGAATAGTCGCTCGTATCAAATTTTTCAATGTCACACTTCATGTCTGCATATACATCTTCGCTCTCAATGGCATATATGAGGCTATCTGTATCGGTATACATCACTTTACATTTATTCCGATACAATGGTACCATATACTCGTGATGAAATCCATACAAGCACGTTTTGGATATGTCGAGTATGCACATACCCACATATATCGGCTTGTTGAACTTCACCTCGAGATTGCGCAATTCTACGGCAACGAGGTTTTCGGAGAAAACGCTTCGGCTGTGGAAGTTTGGCTTCGCAATCATTGCCTCCGCGCCATACCTGCCCTCCCATTTTGTCAAAAGCTTTACATCTACATGATTACGCACATTCTCCATCGTTTTGCCAAACACCGCATTATTCATCAATTTGAATAAATTCTTTTCAAAATCGTTTTTGGCCAGCGTTCGAAACTGAGTATTTAACTCGATATATGAACGTAGCCATGGGGATTGCGTGAATTGTAATACCCTATGGATTTTTGTGAGGCAAAGTCCATGACGTAAACATTGTTGTAAATTTCTGTAGTGTATGATGTAGCGTTTTTTATCGCTGACGGTTGCTAGTAGCTTTTCCTGCTGCTTACCCGGTGGTTTTTCGTGTATTGGGCAAAACGGTAGGTCTTTGTGCGCATCATGTAGAGATTGGGAATATTCCAAGTCGACTTCAAGGATGTAGCCTGTCGGTGAATCTAGCGCGATGGAAGATGGATCAAAATTGGACACGTCGTTGACCCATCGAAAATCTGCATATGGCAAGGGTTGACACATTGCCCATCCATACAAATTGTTGACGTCAAAATACATCAAGTATGATGATGCTTTCGATGGATCAAAGGACTCCATGTACTTATTATTAGCGTGAGCATATCGGTTTGAGCATTGACTGAGACCACCGCGTATACCCGTATGTCGATGTCAGTTAGTAACTCAAACTTGACATTCGAGTGTTTTAACATTGCATCCCAGGTATACCCCGGCAATGTGTAGTAATACGCGGGATCTAGGCCATAGCTCTCAATGCATGTATTTCGAAAGTTTTCGAAAATATCAGCTAATAACAAGACATCTGTCTTCAGATACAAATCGCTATAGTCACCCAGCGTTCGAATGGAGAACCGCTCCCAAACTTTTTTAGCATGTGCATACTCACTCTCACATACTGTAGCATCTGTCAGGGAACTATAAAATGCGTCCCGTGGTGGTAGGCAAGTGTCGTCTAGCTTGGTCACGTCATCAATATATTCATAAGGGAAGACCCCTTTTCGCGTCAGCAAATTGAAATCGTCTGTCGATAGCGTTGGGAATTGCATGCGTAAAATTTTGAGTTTGTCCTCGGTCAAAAATGAGGCTAATTTGTCGAAACTGGTGTTGAGAAATTTGTACGAATCGATGAAGCGCAATTGGATCTTGTGTTTTGAATCGTCTTCAATTTCAACATGCTGCGTGAAGGAGATGTATTTCTCCTTTGTAATTGGAAGCACATCGGTTTTTCCTTCGAACGCTGTGGCTACTTCCTTGATTATAAAATGCGCATCGTAACCGGATAAATTGTGGAAAACTACAGGAATGAAAAATGACTGCTTGTAATTTAAGTTGCAGTTGGAATGGGCAGGGCCTCTATAGCGTCCAGTCAGATGGCAATGATCTCGAACGCGTACATCTTCTTGCGCAAACGGTTTCTTACATATGTGACATTGAGTCGCTGCTCGAAAACTAGCCCACTCACTCGGTGTTAAAGATACCATTGGCACGTTGTCGCAGAAAATTTCTTTTATCCGCAGTGCTAGATTTTTTAGTTCTTCAACAAACCACGATACACAATCAGCACTACGACGCGAGTGATATGAAGATAATGAATCGTCATACGAACAACGCACATAGTATCCGATGCTAAATACTTCATGATGTTGATACATATCTTTCGCCAGGTTCTCCCCATCGGTCTTTGCCAGCACACACTCCAAATCAGCATACACGATGAAAGGATGTCGCTCTTTTCGGCTAAAGTTGCTGAACTGGAGCCACTTATTGGTGTCGTTTGGTAGTCGAATTGCACAGTCGTTTATCGCCCCACAATCGACCTCGTGCGATTGCAATTTTTCCTCGGAACCGAAGTAGTGCAAACACCTACAAAAAGAAAAAAAATTGATTTGTTTAATTCGTCAAGCATATATAAGTACATATATATATATATACGTATATATATATTATGGTAACTACATACCGATCACAGATATATTTTTTATGCTCCATTTTGGTTAGTTGTGCCCTCACGAGTCTCGACAGATTCTTAATCCATACGAAGTGCCCCACATTGTTGTCCTCAGTATCTTGCATGTACAGCAAATTGATGTGCTTTTCCTTCTTAATTTGAGTCACGCGTATTGGAACGATGTCCTTTTTTGTGGTCGTGGTATATACGTTGATCGATACATTGTTATTAAATTCAAATTTTTTAATTTGATGTATCGTCACCGGGAATTCGATATCCTGGAGATTCAGTACAGTCGAATAATGCGGATAAGAAGATGGACGGGCACTGTCTCGTTCGGCTGGGTATAGAGCAGCAACATATGCTCACGCGAAACATGCATTATCGTTGGATTTGATGTTAACCACAGCCCTCTTCAACATTATTTCCCGCGGCAATGATATGGAGCACCCAGCACGCATCGGATTATACTTATTCACATTTATCGTGACGTTAAGTATTTTCCGTAGAGCCCAGCCACTGTCTCGTTCTTGAAATTCGTCAAGTGAGGTTAAAGTGGGCTCAATAACACGCTGTTCATACCACTCATTTAAATCGCTCGTGTTAAAGAGTTCACAGTTTCGCGTGTTGACACTTTTATTAGCATGTTTATCTCCACTCGCGAATTCACCATTGAACACCGTATTAACTTTGATACTGTTGTGCTTGCAAATAATATTTTGTACGTGTTGAAGCACTAGGTCCCGAGCATCATTAAGAAATTGTTTCGGTTCGATGTGACTGCGATTGATTACAGAACCAGTCGATATTCGACTCTTGAATGATGTGTCAATCTCACGCCAGATTAATCCATGATCACCATGCCCTGCACCCGTGTGTATAAAACGGCTGCATACAGAATTCTTCAATCCTTCCAGACGCGCTATTTGGGCTATCAGTGACTGTTCATGTCCAATTACCAAACGCGGGCGCTTAGTTCGGCTTTGCGTTTCTAGCACTTCGATGAACTCGACGCACCGTTGCTCCCACGCAGTAAAATCTTCGAACGAACTTAAAAGCGCGGCTTGATCATGCAAGCTTTGTTCAATATTGTTATCCATAGTAATAAGTTGGAGACGACTTCCGCGATGTTAGCTGACTGACTGCTTCGTTCAAAGTGTGGCCAGTTTGGAGCGCAGCATATAATAAAAAAATGCCTCCCCGTTCGGAAGAAAAATTTCGGCTTTCCCTATATCTCGGGGGAAAAACCGGACTTTTTTCCGATATCGTGTTGGTAAAGATTGTCTGAGGAAGAAACGACATAGAAAACAAGTCGGGATGCATCGGGTTAAAAGATGTATTTTATGGATCCTGCAGCTGTGATCAAGTGGTCCATTGGCCTCAAAGGCTTTCGACGATAGACCCCTAAAGTTAATCGTTTTTTTCCACGAAAATACGTCGTATTCATCTATGTTTTGGAGGCAAGTTGCGCATACATGGTAACCCGAAAATGTGTGGAGATCATAAAAATCAATGCTTGATGAGTCTGGCTAGATTTCACCTCGACCATGGAGTACCCCTTTTCTGGACAGCAGACCCCTACAGATTTTCCGATAACGCGCTGGTATATATTGATCGAGGGAAACGAGACAAAAATAACAAGTTGGGATGCATCGAGTGAAAAGATTTATTTTATGGGGTCCTGCAGCTCTGCTCAAGTGGTCCATCGAGGCTAAAAGACGATAGATCCCTAAAGTTGATAGTTTGTCCAAAAAATACGTTGTTTTCATCTATGTTTTGAATATTCGAGCTATAAAAAAATTCCCATCGTGAGTGGCTGTGAATGTAAAAAAAAAAGTTTCAACCCTGACTTGTTAAGACCTGTGTCAAGAGTCAGCGAGATTCGGCGGACTTACATGCAACATCTTAACATGATCTTTCGGAATGGGAACGAAGACCTCGCGTTACAGGAGTGAACACGCATACAAACATTTTGAAGATTTCGGAAATGAAACCAAGCGCATCACACCTGCACCACATAAATAAACAGCTTTGAAAAGCCGTCCCCTTCATGTATCGCTTCAAATTAACGAAATTTTCCTACCCATATATAACCGTTGCATGCACACATCGTGTGTGTGTGAGTTTTATTTTCACACGGACTAAATAGTGTAGAAAGAAAAACACTGCATCGATGCTAATCTTTTTTATGTCTATAATAAATTAGGAGATTTATGGGTTTTCAACGGTCACTCGCCACTACCTGACCCCCGCCCCCGCAAAACACTCGCCGACAGCGACTTCCCCCTCTCGACAGTCGCTCTTCGGACCACATGGCTACCCCCTCCACAGAGACCCCTGACGTCACCTCCCTGCGCTGGACCCCCCCTTCACCAGGCACTTGGCTTCCCCGCGCTGGACCCCGCCGCCCCGCTCCCCCCTGAGATCCCTGTGTTAGAACCGCTCTAGCTCTTCTACTTCGAACCAATCGTCAACCGATATAACAGAAAATCTCATTTGATCTTAACTCAAGTTTGCGTTTAATTATCCGCGTTCAAATTGTTAAACCCGATCTGTATTATTTATTTTTTCAGATTAAAATCAATATTTTCCAATATCAGTGTCCGTTTCATTTATAACGAAAACGGTTGCACTTCATTAATTTAAAGTGTTACGTACCCGGCAAGCGTCGTCGTATGCATGCGGTTCGGAATTTACGACTCCGAAAGAATCGGTCAAGATTCGCGGTGCTCACGGTACACTGCGGATTTATTGAAACTAATATTTTGTTTAACTACTAGCGACTTTTAGTGCACAAACAACTAATGTCAGACAGAGCCAGAAACTTCGGTCGCATGAAATCATATGTTTGATCGAAAGTGTACCATACGACGTTACAGCAGCCCGACCTCTCATCCATTGATGACTGGTTTTGTAAAAATGATTTATTTTGGATAGGAGAGTGTTACAGAACACATAAAGACACATGGAAGAGGTAGCCAGAAGCTTTAGAAATCGAGAATGGTTTTTTTCTGAGAAGTGTTCCATGGAACAGTCGAGCAGTGTGATTTCTCATCCCTCGCCGATGCATTGTTTTGTAATATTTGGTTTGTGTAAGGTTTGGTAGAACATTCAAGAAGTGTCACGTGTCATCCCTTGATTGTTTGACGAGTTTTTTTATTTTGGATAGGAGAGTGTTACAGAACACATAAAGACACATGGAAGAGGTAGCCAGAAGCTTCGGAAATCGAGAATGATTTTTTCCGGAAAGTATTCCATACAACAGTCGAGCAGTGCGATTTCTCATCCCTTGCCGATTTCCTTGGTGTCCAATATATATTTTTGAAATACTAGAGAGTTCTCCTATACATAAAGACGTATGTGAGCACCAAATTTCATTTAGAAGTCAATGAAAATCTCACATCAACTTTGTAATTCAGAAAATATACTATTCAAAATTTTGGGAAATATATGGTGCAAATATGAACACCTTAAGGCTTGACATTCTGTCGGGGGAAGCCAAAATTCACCCCCCCCCCCCAATAAAAACCGATGGGGTTTTGAAGTTCGCAGAAACACGTTATAAAATAGGGTATTTTGGAACATTTTGACGCCCACATTGGGACAATAATCCGAACGAACAAAAGAGTTTAGAGCGCAATCTCCACAAACGGAATTTTCATTATTATTACTATTTTTGGTAATTCTTTAGATAAGTGCCTTTTCTGAAAATTGAGCCTAAAGTTTTGTTTTCGCTATTACCTCATAAAACCCTTACAAACCCAATGTGGGCGTCAAAATGTTCCAAAATGCCCTTTTTTTATAACGTGTTTCTGCGAACTTCAAAATCCCATCACTTTTTATTGGGTGGGGGGGGGGGGTGCATTTTTGCTTCCCCCGACTGAATTTCAAGCCTTAAGGTGTTCATATTTGCACCATGTATTTTACAAAATTTTGAATAGTATATTTTTTTAATTACAAAGTCAACGTGAGATTTCCATTGACTTCTAAATGAAATTTGGTGAGATTTTGCCAGACGCGCCTCCCCCCCGCCCCACCCGCCCAATTTGGAGCTCACGTAATTAATGGGCATCTCTATACATCATTAAAAATTAATTTATGCAATAAATCACATTGGCGTCAGCGTGCAATAAACCAAATCAATGAAATCGCCAAATCAATGAAATCGTTTTAAAATTATTCCTCGTGTTTTCAGTTTATTTTTCTTTCCAAGCTTATCAACTCGTTTTAGAGTAGAATGGTCGGCAATGAGAATAAAGAAAGTAAAAAACCTTGTGGTCTGCCCTCGGCCATAGTGGATGCTTCCATCGAATGTGCATCAGAATTGCAAAGTTGCATAATATATTACAATCAACCTATAAAATCTTCATGCTCGTGGTATAGATCTTCAATACTCACTTTGCTGCTCGCAATGCCCTACTGATGCCGGCAAGTTAGAAAAGATAAGAACATCAACACGATAACACCGTAATTTCGAGATTATAATTGACAAACGAAAAGTACTTTGTATGGGAGATTCGTCATTTGCCAACTTCATGTCAAATTTATTTGAATAACCCATTCGTAATATATCGCATTTATTTATTTGGCCATGAATAAAACAAGTGCAACGCAGAGGCCGTGGAATAGAAATGTTACGGAAGAGAGATATTATGAGATGAAATTGTCGGAGAATATAGATGTTATGGATGTCACATATGGGATTTTAAAGAATAGAGATATTTAAAAATAGAGATGTTTCGGAAGAGAGATATTGTGTGATGAAATTGTCGGAATACAGATGTCATGGATGTCACATGAGATTTCGAAGAATAGAGATATTTAAGAATACAGAACTTTCGGACACGAAATATTGTGGAATAGAGATATTTAAGAGTAGTGATATTTCGGAAGTGAATTATTGTGGAATAGAGATGTTTACGAATAGAGATGTTGCGGCAGAGAAATGTTTAAGAAGTGAGATATTGTGGAATACAGATGTTTCGATTAAACCTGCTCCAGAATAGAGATATTTAAGAAGAGAGATGTTCAAGAATAGAGGAATAAAGAATAGAGTTGTTGTCCTGCCCGTCTTTGTGTGTACTGAAACAGTCTAATACGCTAAATAAATCATTAGAACAAAACCAGTTATTAATGGATAAGAGGTAAGGCTGCTGTAACGACGTATGGTACATTTTCGATCAAAAATATTATTTTGTGGGTCCGCAGTTTCTGGCCCCGTCTGACATTAGTTCTTGCGTGTACTAAAAGTCGCTACTAGTTGAAAAAAAAAATTAGTCTCAATAAATGGGCAGAGAAGGAGATCGATCAAAAATCAAATGTTGTATCGTTCACCTCGCAGCAAACAAAATTGCGTGTGCTTGAATATTCCGCCGACTTCTTATACCTATTCGTATGCGTACTAGAACTCTCCAGGAATTCAGAAAAAAAAACTGGACAGCATTAAATTGTCCAGGGATTAGAGGTTAGATTTCTCGATTGTTGCATGGTCCAGGTTAAAAAAAAAAGCTTTCCCGATTCTGAAGCTTCTATTTACTTCTTACATATGTAAGAATATGTATAACTACCATACAGCTTTAATGAAAAAAATTATTTCGGGCCTCTTAGCTTATAGTTACTTCTCTGTCATCTTTTTGTGTGTACTTTAACTCTCTGGTACTGTAGACAACGAGACCTCATCAAGGGAGAAAAGTTACTCCTGTTCGATTGTTGTGTGATGGGGCTTGAATACATTTTTTTTGTTGTGTCTGAAGCTTTTCACTACTTCTCATATACGTCTATATGGGTAGGAGAACTCGACAGTATTTCAACAACAAATGTTGGACAACGATGAATCGGCGAGGGATGAGAAATCACACTGCTCGACTGTTCTGTGGATCACTTTCCATAAAAAAATCGTTCTTGATTTCTAAATCTGCTGACTACTTCTTCCATGTGGCTATGTGCGTACGGAAACTGTCTAGTACGCTAAATAAATCATTCGAACAAGACCAGTCATTAATGGATGAGAGGTCGCGCTGCTGTAACGTCGTATGGTACACTTTCGATAAAAAATATTATTTCGTGCGTTCGAAGTTTGTGGCTCCGCCTGACATTAGTTCTTTCGGGTACTAAAAGTCGCAAGTACCCAAATAGGGTTTTACAATTGGCACAGTAATGGCCCACGACTGGTTGCCAGAGAAAAAACGATGGCGCGGTAATGGCTATGTAGACGGGCCAGATCCGCACCATGCATGGTTGTTAATGATAAACCATGAATGGCTGCTAAGACTTGGCCAAATATCATATCCCTATATTGGCCCATCAACGGCTGCCGGATCTTCTGCCGAAAATGAAAAACAAAAAATTTACTAATTATGAATATCAAAATTCTAGTAGAATCTTTTTTTGTTTTCTTATGCTTTACTTATGTCCATGTACATATAATAATTGAATTAAAAACGCTTTCTGCATTGTTCAAGTTTTTACCTATCATCGGGATCGAACCTACATCTTTCGTTCTAGTATTGAGCGCCCTACCCACTTAGCCATCCGAACACAGAATCCATTGTTTGTTCGTTCCTTACTTTTATGCCGATAATTTTATTCGTGACATTAAAGTTTACCGAATTTTTTTGGTCCATTTAGGATGTGAAAACAACTCGCTCGTTTTGGGTGAAGTTCCGAAACGCATACTCCTCTGATCGAGCTGAAATTTTGCACCGAACTCCCTCTCATTATCCTTAGAGAAACCCTTAACCGATTTTAGACGACTAACAATAGTTTTTGGTATACCGCATTGTAAAGTTCATTATTTCACGCTATACGAGTATATATATATATATCCGATAGATACCCCCCACTCCTCCGGCCACGCTGCTTCCTGGAAAACAGTGCTCGCCCGTACGTGCATATCACATGCCATGTGGGATGGCTTTATTTGGGTTTATTTAATATAGTAGAAGCGCAGTACAATCAATAACTTTCAATATACGATATATCGAAAACTATTGCTAGTCGCCAATATCCTTTTAAAGGTTTTCTTAAAATATTGAAAAGAAGGTCTGTGCAAAATTTCAGCTTCATCAGTGGGATATGCTTTTTGAAACCTTATCTCTTGTTTTTACGTATTGCAGTTTGACGACCTGCATTCGAAAACGCCCAAAAACAAACCATCAATGGCTGGCATAGATCTGGCAAGCCGTTCATCCGCCTACAGTACCCCAATGCTGGTCGACGAATTATCGGCCGATTATCAGCAAACCATTTAATGGCTGAATGCCGGCATTTTTGTTACGACAGGCGACCCTATATGGGTAGTTGAAAAAAATATTAGTCACAATAATTCGGCAGAGAAGGATATAAATCAAAAATCAAATATTGTATTGACCCCTCGTAGCAAAAAAAAATGCCTATGCCTGAATATTCTGCCGACTTTTTACATCTATTTGTATGCATGCTAGAACTTTCCATGAATTCAGAAAGAAATCTAGACAACAATAAATTGTCGAGGCATGAGAGGTGAGACTTCGCAATTATCGCGTGGTACAGGTTTAATATAAAAAAAATACTTTCCCGTGTCTCAAGCTTCTAGTTACTTCTCACATATGTTTTTATATGTACGAGAACTTTGTGGTACCGTACAAAAAATATGAGACAACAATAGGTCATGAAGGGATGACCGCTGACACTGCTCGATTGTTCTACCGTGCAACTTTAATGAAACAAATTATTTCGCGCCCCTTAAGCTTATGACTGCTTCTTTGTCCTCTTTTTGTGTGTACTGTATGTAACTCTCCAGTACTGTAGAGATGTGCTAGACAACGAGAAGTCGTCAAGGGAGGAAAGGTACCGCTGCTCGATTGGTGAGTGGTGGGCCATGAATATTTTTTTTTACTTCTGTCTGATGGTTCTGGCTAATTATCAAATACGTTTTTATGTGTAGGAGAACTCGCTAGTATTTCAAAAACAAATATTGGACAATAATGAATCGGCAGGGGATGAGAAATCACACTGCTCGACTGTTGTATGGAAGACTTCCCACAAAAAATTTATTCTCTACTTCTGAAGCTTCTGGCCATTTCTTCCATGTGTCTACATATATACCAAAACTCTCTAGTACGCCAGATGAATCATTAGGCAACAATCAGTTAACATAGGATGAGAGGTCAGAGTGCTGTACCGTCGTGTGATACACTGCCGATCAAAAAAATTATTTCGTGCGTCCGAAGTTTTTGGCCCTTTCTAACATGTTTCTTTCCTGTTCTAAAATTCTCTAGTAGTTGAAAAAAATATCAGTCTCAATAAATCGGCAGAGAGGGAGATGGAACAAGACTCCAATGTTGTATGGTACATGTTTAATTAAAAAATCGATTTCCCGTAACCTGATTTAAAAAATGAGATCTTGAGAGCGTGAGATAAATTTTGCACTTTTCGGTATGAATGGATTCAGCAAATCCAAACGCGTTGCGACTATGTTTGTGGTTCCTCTTAAGATTATGTGAATACCAGCGTCGCCTGAAACGTCGAAATTTGCGCGACTTTATAAAAGAACCTTGCATATTTATTCATTTTACTTGACGTCAATTTATTGTTGTCCAATATTTTTTTTAAGTTTTGAAGAGTTAAAGTATGTAAACCAACAGATGTATAAAGTGGCCAGAATATTCAGGCACATGCATTTTTTTTGGTCGAAGGCGTATAATACAAGATTCGATTCTTGTTGTATCTCACTCTCTGCTGATTCATTGCGACTATTTGAGAATATTTTTTCAACTACTCGAGTTTTTTAGTCCACGAAAAAACACACGTCAGACGAAGCCAGAAATTTCGGACGGAGGAAATTATTATTTTTATTGAAAGTGTACCATTCAACGTTGCAGCAATATAGCATCTCGTTCCTTGATGACTGACTTTTCGCTATAGTACTGAGCGGTTTCATACTCGTAAAATATGAAAGAAGTAGCCAGGTCCTTCGGAAATGCAAAGTTATTTTTTTTGAGAAACGTGTAGCATACAACAGTCGAGCAGTGTCGTCGATCATCCTGTCCGATATAAATATATTTGTTTTTTAAGTACTGAAAAGTTCTACTGCGCATACGAACATACTTTAAAATTAGCCAGACGATTCAGAAACAAGAGATTTTTTTTATGGAAGGTGTAGAATACAACAATCCAGTGATATTCTATCCCACAATGTGCTGATTGAATAAATCTACTATTTATTAAAATTATTAGCGAATCCCAGTAAACATGACAACCTGTGTGAGAAGTAGCCAGAAGCGTCGGACGCACAAAATAATTTTTTTGATCGATAGTGCATCATAGGACGGTACAGCAATCAGACTTTACATCCCATGTTGACTAATTGTTTTTTAATGGTTCATTTTAAGTCCTAGAGAGCTGTAGTACACACAAAGACACGTGAAAGGCGTAGCCAGAAGCTTCGGCAATACAGCATGATTTTTTCTGTGAAAGCTGTACTATACAACAATCAAGAAGTCTTACCCCTCATACCTCGCTGATTCATTGTTGCCCAATATTTGTTTTTGAAATACTGGCGAGTTCTCCTATACATAAAGACGTATATGAGAAGTAGCCATAAACTTGAGAGGCGCGAAAAAAAAATTTCTCATGGAAGTTGTACCGTAGATCAACCGAGCAGTGTCACCTGTCATCCCTTGATGACTTATGGTTGTCTTATGTTTTTTGTGCAGTACGAGGAAGGTCTCGTACATATAAAGCCTCTGGTTACTTTTCTCATTTGTTTATATGTTAACGAGAACCTTTCAGTACTTAAAAAAAAATATTGGACAAAAATAAATCGGCAAGCAATGAACGGGACACTGTTCGATTGCTCTACGGTACAGATTCCATGAAAAAAAAATATTTCGTGCCTCTGACGCTTCTGGGTACTTTTCAGACATAGTTTTGTGTACTAGAACTCCTTAGTACTGTGAAAGAATACTAGGCAATAATATATCATCCAGGAATGAGGCGTGACACTGCCCGATTGTTGTGCGTTCGAGCGTTAATAAAAAAAAATGTTTTGTGTGTCTGTAGCTTCTGGCTATTTTGTCTAGATGTTTTCATGTGTACTAGAAGTCGCTAGTAATATAAAAAAACTACTATGAAACAGTACGTCAGCTAGAGATGAGATACGACACTTCTAGCATGTCGTATGCTGCAGCTTAAAAAAGAAATTGGTACGTGTGTCTCAAGCTTCTTTTTAATTCGTCTATATGTTTTTATATGTGCTAGAATTCTCCAGTGCTGAACAAAAAATATTAGACGACTATAAGTCATGAAGGGATGAGAGGTGACATTGCTCGATTGTTCCACCGTACAGCTTTCATACAAAAAATATTTCGCTTGTTACATTTTTTTTGTATGGGTAGTAGAACTCTTTAGTAGTGTGAAACATATATTCCACAACAATAAGTCGTCGAGGGATGAGACGTGACAACGCTGGATATCTCGAATGAATGGTGGAACTTCCATAAGAAAAATGATTTCGTGGGTCTCAAACTTCTTGTCTCTCACATCAGTTTTTATATGCACCAGAACTCTGTAGTATGTACTGTACAAAATAGCATTACATAAACATAAGTCATCACGGGGTGAAAGGAGACACTGCTCGATTGTCCTACCGTACAATTTTCATGAAAAAAATTATTTTGCGCCGCTCAAGCTCATGGCAACTTACGGACATTATTTTGTGTGCACTATAAATCTCTAGTGCTGTTACAGTTCTAGACAATAAGTCATCAAAAGATGAGAGACAATACTGCTGGACCGTTGAATAGGACACCTTCGATGGAAAAAATTATTTCGTGCTTCCGAAGCTCCTGGCTTCTTCTCACACATATTTTCATGTTTAGTGGTTGACAAAAAATGTTAGGCTCGATAATCACAAGTGAGATAGAACATGACTCGATTGTTGTATTGTACACCGTCTAACTTCTAAATAATGTACACCAAACAAAAATGGCGTGTGTCCGAAGCATCTTGTTACTTCTCACATATGTGTAGATATGTAATAGAACTCTCTAGAACTGCAAAAAAAACTGGACAACAATGAGCCATCAAGGGATGAGAGGTGGGACTGTTTGACCGTACGTGTGTGAATTTAGGATCTCAATTGTTAGCATCTCACAAATAAACACGATAGAAAGTGGCATCCCGTACAGTTCTACAGTTCTTGATCAGTTTCAATAATAGTTCTGTCAATTTTACTATCGAAATCGAATGAATCATAGCATCTCATCGGATTTCGCAAATTTGACCATGCCAGAGTTGAAATTAAGAGAGTTCTACATACTAACCCTAGTCTGTAAATAGTTCTATCGGTTAAATCTGATTCGAATCGCTAGCAATGGGTATAACCAAAATATCCGTAGATAAGTGACATGCTGTAACATTACTGCGAGTTCCCGGTCGTACGAATATTTCAAACGATAATCAGAGATCCCTTACACAATGTCCAAAGGAGTTCTGGTCTCTAAAACACCCTCAATAATTATAAATCATTGTTATAAACAAAATATCCATACAGGAGTGAGATCCTGTGGTATAACTGCGAGTTGTCGGTCGTATGAAACTTTTAAACGATAACTAGACGTCCCTTGCATAAGCCCCGAAACCGATCTAGTCTTTCAAACATCCTTAACAATGATGAATCATTGTTATAAAAAAAATATCCGTATAGGAATGAGATGAAAAAAACCGCAGTTACACCAAAGCATCTCGCTCCTGTGTGGATATTTTGTTTATAACATCGCCTTTTATTTATTGAGGGTGTTTAAAAGACCGGCATTTTTTTTAACCCTGTGTGAGAAATCTCTAGTTATCGTATACAATCTGTACACGACCCAAAACACGCAGTTATACCACAGCATCTCACTCATGTATGGGTGTTTTATTTATAAAAAAGATTTATAATTGAAAACGATGTTCGACATACCGAAACCCATTAGGAGCTTGTATGAGAAACCTCTAGTTATCGTTTAAAAACTTCATACGACTAAAAACTCACAGTTAAACCATAGCATCTCACTCCTGTATGGATATTTTGTTTATAGCAATGATTTATAATTATTGAAGATGTTTGAAAGACCAGAACTATTTTGGATCTTGTGTGAGGAAGCTCTAGTTTTCGTTTGAAAACTTCAGACGACCCAGAACTGGCAGTTATGCCACAGCATCTCACTTCTGTATGGATATTTTGTTCATTTTAATGATTTATAATTATTGAGGATGTTTGAAAGACCAGAACCCTTTTGGAACTTGTGTAAGGGACCTCTAATCATCTTTTAGAAGCTTTATACGACCCAAAACTCCCAGTTATACCGCAGCATCTCACTCCTGTATGCATACTTTGTTTATAACAATTCAAACATTCCTAATAATCATGGCTCATTGGTATAAACAAAATATCAATAAAGAAGTGAGATGCTGTGGTATAACTGCTAGTTTTGTGTCGTGTAACGATTTCAAACGATAACTAGAGCTCCCTTACACAAGGTTCAAAAAAGTTCTGGTCTTTTAAACATCCTCAATAATTATAAATCATTGGTATAAATAAAATATCCATACAAACCTGCGATGCTGTGGTATAACTGCAAGTTTTGGGTCGTGTAAAGATTTTAAACGATGACTAGAGCTCCCTCCCACAAGGTCCAAATAAGTTGTGGTCTGTCAGACATTCCTAACAACTATGGCTGATTGTTATAAACAGAGTAGCCATACAGGAGTGCGATACTGTGGTATAACTGCGAGTTCTGGGTCGTATGAAGTTTTTAAACGATAACTAGAGGTCCCTCACACAAAACCCCGAAAAGGTCGGGTTTTTCAAACATCCTGCGTTTAAAAGTTGTTTTCTATAGGTTTATGTAACATACCCATAACATACCTATATAATTTACCCATAACATTCCTGTAACATACGCCCCATTATTCCAGTTTCCGGGAACGAGAGATCGAAAACTATCGTAAGTTAAAACGGGTACAAACGATTAAACGCCGGTACAAACGATTTAACCATTGGTACGAACGGGTACAAACGATTGCTTGGTGGTTCAAACCATATACTTGTCGATGGGAACGGGTACAAATGATATACTCTTCGGTACGGACGGGTACAAACGATTGCTCAGTGGTACAGACGATATACTTGTCAATACGAAATGGTACAAACGATTGCCTGCCGATACAAACGATTTACTCGTCAGTAAAAACAGGTTCAAACGATTACTCGGCGGTACGAAGGAGTACAAACGCTTTCTCGGTGGTAAAACGATATACTCGTAAGTACGAACGTGTACAAACGATTAAACGCCGGTACAAACGATTTAATCATTGGTACGAATAGATACAAACGATATACTCATTCGTACGGACGGGTACAAACGATTGCTCGATGGTAAAATGATATGCTCGTCAGTAAGAAC
The DNA here is from genome assembly GCA_963210295.1 of Ophion ellenae. NCBI lineage: Eukaryota > Metazoa > Arthropoda > Insecta > Hymenoptera > Ichneumonidae > Ophion > Ophion ellenae. The sequence goes on along the minus strand of OY723395.1, from coordinate 8,586,279 downwards.
GGGTACAAACGGTTGCTCGGTGGTACGAACGAGTAAAAACGCTTGCTCGGTTGTAACACGATATACTCGTCAGTATGAACGGATAAAAGCGATTGCTCGGTGGTACAAACGATATACTTGCCGATCCGAACGGGTACAAACGATTGCTCGGTGGTACAAACGACATAATCTTCATTACGAATAGATACAAACGATTAAACGCCGGTACAAATGATATACTCGCCAGTGCGATTGGGTACAAACGATTAATCGCCGGTACAAATGATATACTCGTCAATATAGTAGGTGTTCGAAGTGACCTCCATCCATCTCAATGCAGCAGCGGGCCCGGCGAAGAAAACTGCCGACACATCGCTGTAGCATCTCTTACGATACAGATTGCATTGCCCTTTCGATGCTTTGTTGCAATTCTGCACGACTATCGACCGGTGCCCCCTATACCTGCGATTTTATATGGCCCCACAGGAAAAAATCAAGGGGGTTTAAGTCGGGTGAACGCGGGGGCCAGTCGCGCATTCCCCCTTCGCCGATAAAGCGACCGCCAAACATGGTGCGAAGCTTGTGTCGGGCAAGATGGCTCGTGTGAGCTGATGCACCGTCATGCTGGTACGTCGCGCAGCTGAATTCATCTCGCGGCACTCCCGATCGCAAGCAACGTTGTCGGAGGAGTTGCAGCAATTCAACGTATTTTGGCGCCGTTAAAGTACCTTCAATTTCATACGGCCCAATCTGCAAGCGATTCAGAGATGTATTAATTTATAATGCATCAATACAATATACACTACGCACAATAGCTAAAAGATAAAAATACAGTCTAAATTGTTAAGTGATATTTAACCGGCTACACCTCAGCGTCAAATGGCCATAGAACAGCAAAAGAAATCAACATTTCAAAGCTTGAAGTTTCATGCAGCGAAATAAATCATGTATAGACTTTTCCTTTATTTTCAGAAGGGTCACGGACATAGATATTTCTTAGAAGGATGTTCTGGAGAAACCGCGAGACAGATTCTTCCTTTTCAATTTGAAAATTTGATGAACTTTTAGCGATTATTTGTCGCTGAGTTATCAGATGTCGAAGCCAAAATGACACTTTTGGCTTTGATCATTAAATACTCGTGATCTAATGGTACAGAAACCGAAAGGATGGTTCTAAAAAGTTTAAAGTATCCTTTATAAGATACTTTTATTTTTTTCGCGGTGGAGGAGGAACGCCCGCCGCAACAACACTTTCTGGAAAAAAATAAACAGTTCTTACCAGACGTCCTCCCGAGATTCCGGCCCTAAGGTTGACGGATTGAAATCTGTGCTGGAAGGACCTCTCAATCGTCTGATGGGGATTATCATTCATGTCAGACCACCAATGAAAGTTGTGGCTGTTCCACGTTCCATTCCGGCCAACATTGCATTCGTCCGAAAAAATTATTTTTTCGGTGAATCCTCTGTCGGCTTCTTGATGCTCGACTAGCTAGCGACAAAACTCAAGACGTTTGGGATAATCTTGAGCCGTGAGTCCCTGGACTCGAGTATAATGGAAAGCATGTTTCCTTTCTGCTTTCATCGTTCGTTAGACGGTGCTGTAAGACAGTCCAAGCATCCGTGCAACGCCACGAATACCGTACGTGGGATTTTGCGTGAGTGTTTCTAAAATCCGATCCTCATTTTGCACAGTGCGTGCCGTCCACGGTCCACCCCGGTGTCTATGATCCGGTAAAACGCTTCCGGTTTCTGTGACGCGTTGATACGTTTGCGAGATCACAGGATCTCTCGGGTGTCGGCGGTCCGGCCACGATAGCCGATATTGTTCAGCTGCGGCACGAGCACTGTAATTGCACTCGATATAAGTGCTTACCATATCCGCATACTCGCGAGCAGTATACTCTGCCATCGCGGAAGTGATTTTACAAAATTCCGCACGCGGAAAAGCTCACTCACACGGTCCTACATACACACCTAAACGTAAACGAAAACTCAACAACGCACTATACACAGAAAAATTCAACAACATACAATAACACAGAAACAACAACACACAGAAAATTAAAATAGGTTAGCGGAAGCAAATATGAGAACTTGGAGTAGTACGGAGACGAAGAACGCCGACAGCAGATAAAAGTAACGTCCAGGATGCAACGTTTGACACAGATTATTGACTCGACATTCAATTATTTTCCATGGATGTTTTATTTTCTCAGGGGAGAATCAAGGAAAAGAAAGATACGCATGGAAGACAATTGAATATCGATGCCATGCTGCTTCACGCAATCAATGTTTATCATATTTATCATACTAACTCGCAGCATTTATCATTGAGAAATTCGTCGCAATGATTAATCCGAAGTGCGTTAATTTGAAACGAAATTATTTTTGTAATAGTAACTGTACCATTGAACAATCGGAACAATCAAGCAATCGAGTAGAACCGGTGTATAATCGTTTGTACGGGTTGATACCGATGAGTAAATCGTTCCTACCGGCGAGCAATCGTTTGGATCCATTAGTACGACAAGTAAAACGTTTTTCCCACCGAGCAATCGTTTGTACCTGTTCGTACCGATGAGTAAATCGTTTGCTCCGGCGATTAATCGTTTGTACCCGTTCGTACAGACCAGTATATCGGGTGATACACCGAGCAGTCGTTTGTACCCGTGCGTACCAATGAGTAAATCGTTTGTACCGGCGAACAATCGAGCAGCTTCATCTCCTATTCCATTCTGACTCATTGTGGTCTAATATATTTTGAAGTACTAGACATTTCTAGTACCATAATAGCATGTCTAAGAAGAAGCTTCAGACTCAGGAAATTATGATTTTTTTGTCAAAGATGTACCGTACAACAATCGTGCAATCTCATCTCTCACCCCTTGCCGATTTATGGCTGTATAATATTTTTTTTAAATTACTGAACAGTTCTAGTACATATAAAAACTGATGTGAGAAGTAACTACAAGCGAAATAATTTTTTTTTTGGAAGATGTACCATACAACAATCGAGCAGTCTCACGCCTTATACCTTGCCACTTCATTGCTGTCCCACCCTTTTTTAAGTACTGGAAAGTTCCAGTACACATGAAAACACATGTGAGAAGCTTCAGACCCACAAAACATATTTTTTCAATTGCAGCCCCACCGAACAACAACCCAGCAGTGCTACCTCTCCTTCCTTGATGACTTATTGTTGTCTACTTTTTCGTTCACAGTACTAGAGTTCTAGCAAGCACTGTGTCTGAAAAGTAGCGAGAAGCTTCAGAGGCGCGAAGTAATTTTTTTAATCGAAATTGTACCGTAGAATAATCGAGAAGTCTTACCTCTCATCCCTCGCCCATTAATTGTCGTCCAATTTTTTTCAACTCCTAGTGACCTGTAGTAAAGATAAAAAATACAAGGAAAAAGGAGCCGAAAGTTTCAGACGCGAGAAATCATTTTTTTAATAAGCTGTGCCATAAAACAATCGAGCAGTGTTGCCGCTCATCGCTTGCCGATTAATTGTTGTCCAATATTTTTTTTAAGCACTAAAGAGTTCTAGTACACATAAGAATAGATGTGAAAAGTAACCAGAGGCTTCACATGCAGGAAATCATATTTTTTATGCGACCTGTACCATAGAACAATCAAGCAGTCCCACCTCTCATCCTTTGCCGATTTATTGTTACCCAATATGTTTTTTTGTTGAAGTACTGGACATTTCTCGTAAACATAAAATAATGCGTGAACAGTAGCTAAAACCTTTAGACACAGGAAATTTGTATTCATTCATGTTCCACCATACGACAATCCAGCAGTGTAACTGCTCATCCCGTGTTGACGTATTGTTGTCTAATATTTGTTTACAATACGAGAGAGTTGTCTCTAACAAATAAAAACATATGTGAGAAGAACAAGAAGCTTCAGACGCACGAAATCATTTTTCTCATGGAAGCTGTACCACACAAAAATCGAGATCCCTCAACTCGCATCCCTCGCCGATTTAATGCTGTGCCATTTTTTTAAGTATTGGAGAGTTCTAGTATACATAAAAACACATGTGAAAAGTAGCCAGAAGATTCAGACGCACGTCATTTTTGTTGTAGAAGGTGTACAATATAACAATCGAGTGTTGTTCAATCTCACTCTCTTCTGATTTAACAAGTCTAATTTTTTTATCAAATATAAGAGATTTCGAGAATACATAAGAACACATGTCGGAAGGAGCCAGAAGCTTCGGACGCACGAAATAGATATTTTTAACGGAAGTGTACCAAACAGCGGTCGAGCAGTATCACCGGTCATCACTTGATAATTGATTGATGTCTAATGACTTTATTTCGACAGTAGAAGGTTCAAGTACCCATAAAAAAATCTTTAAGAAGTAACCAGATTCTTCAGACGCGCGAAATAAATTCTGTATGGGAATATCACGGTACAACGATCGAGTCTTGTTCTATCTAACTCTCTGCTCATTTATTAAGGTCTAATTTTTTTTTTGATAGTACAAGAAAGATTTAGTAAGCATAAAAACTTATGTGAAAATGATCCCGAAGCTTCAGACACCCGATACAAATTGTTTCAGTGAAGCTCTACCACGCAACCATCGAGCCGAGTCACCTTCCATCCCTTGATGGCGTATTGTTGTCGTCTATATTTTTTACAGTACTAAGGGTTCTAGTACATATGAAAGCATATGAGAGAAGTAACGAGAAGGGTCAGACACGCGCTATTTGTTGTATTTTTTGCTAGAAGGTGGGCAATACAACAGTCGAGTGTTGTTCCATCTCTCTGACTGCTGATTCATAAACCCATGTGAAGTTGGCAACCGACTTTACAGAATGTAATTTTTTTTTGCCTTCGTTTGTACTCGGTTGGTACTCGATTGTACGAACTTTAATTTCATTTGCACCTTAAGGGGGAAAACGTACCAGGGTATGGAAAAATGGGCAGCAATCCAGGTAGCAATTTCGAAATAGTTGTCTATTAGTTGTCCAAATGGGTACCAAATGTCCGCTTGGAAGTTAACATGTGCCCAACAGTTATTTTTTTGGATTTGTTGTTGATTTTAAGATAACTTCCGAGCGGACATTCAGCACCCTTTTAGCCGACTTTTGGACAACGTTTTGAAAATTGCTACCTGGGAACCCATTAAAAGCTAAATAATTTAAATAAAGGCGATTGCAAAGAGAACCGTTTATACCCGTTTAAACTGTTGACATTTTTTTTTTAATTTTGTTTGGAAAAAAAATCGACTTTTAAATTTAAAAAAAATCGGTGTAGTTGCGCGTAATTGACGGTATAAAGTTTAATGTAGATTGCACCTTGAAGGAGGCGACAATAAGGGGCGGTAATGAGCAAAAAAGTCGGGCATAAACGGGTTCAAATAATATACTCGTACGTAGGACGAGCACGACCGTGGACTCAGCGGTACAAACGATCGCTCGATAGTACAAACGATATACTCGTCGATACTAACGAGTACAAACGATTGGACGGTCGTACAAACGATATGCTCGTCGGCAAGAACGGGTACAAACGATTGCTCGGTGGTACAAACGATATACTCGGCGAAACGAACGGTTACAAACGATTGCTCGGTGGTACAAACGATATACTCGGCGAAACGAACGGGTACAAACGATTGCTCGATGGTACAAACGATGGACTCACCCGGACGAACGGGGACACACGATTACTCGCCGGAACAAACGATATACTCATCAGGTGGAGAGGGTGCGAACGATTAATCGCCAGTACAAACGAATTACTCCTTGGTGCAAACGGGTACAACCGATTGCTCAGTACGGACGAATATATCGTGTGCACCGGCAATTATTCGTATGTACCCGTCCATACTGACCAGTATATCGTTTGTATCGGTGAGTAATGGATTGTTCCTGTTCGTATCGACGAGGATATCTTTTTCATCACGGAGCAATCGTTTGTACCCGATCGAACCAACGAGTGAATACTTTGCAGCGTCGAGTAATCGTTTATTCCCGATTGTACCGACGAATATATTGTTTGAACCGACAATTATTCGTTCGTACTCGTTCGTACTGATAAGTATAACGTTTTTACCACCGAGCAATCGTTTGTACGCGTTCGTACCAACAGGTAAATCGTTTGTACCGGCGTTTAATGTTTGTACCCGTTCGTACTTACGAGTATATCGTTTGTACCACCGAGCAATCGTTTGTACCCGTTCGTACCACTAAGCAATCGCTTGTACCCGTTCATAGCGACAAGTATATCGTTTGTACCAACGAGCAGTCGATTATACCCGTACGTTTCAACGAGGAAACTGTTTGTAGCGACGTCTAATCGTTTGTTCTTGTTCATACTAATTCGTAAATCGATTGTACAGGCGATTAATCTTTTGTACCACAGAGCGCTCATTTCTACCCGTTTGAATCGACAGCAATATTGTCTACACCACCGAGCAATCATTTGTACCGATTCGAACTAACGGGTAAGTCGTTTGTACCGGCGTATAATCGTTCGTACCGATTCATACCAATGAGTACATCGTTTCTGCCGGCGAGCAATCGTTTGGACCCGTTAATATCGACAAGCAAATCGTTTTTCCCAGCGAACAATCGTTTGTACGCGTTCGTACCAATGGGTAAATCGTTTGCTCTAGCGATTAATCCTTGTACCCGTTCGTACTGACCAGTATATCGGTTGAACTACCGAGCAGTCGTTTGTACCTGTTCGTACCAATGAGTTAAGCGTTTGTACCGGCGAGCAATCGTGTGTTCCCGTTCGTATCGACAAATGTATCGTTTTTTCGACCGAGCAATCAATTGTACCCGTTCGCACCAATCAGTAAATCGTTTGCACCGGTAATTAATCGTTGGTACCCGGTAGTACTAATCAGTATATCGATTGAACCACCGAGCAGTCATTTGTACCCGTTCGTATCGACAAGTCTATCGGTTGTAACACCGAGCAATCGTTTGTATGCATTCGTACTGACGAGTACATCGTGTTACCACCGAGCAATCATTTATAGCCGTTTGTACCAACGGGTAAATCGTTCGTACCAGCGTTCAATCAATTGTACCCGTTCGTACTGACGATTATATCGTTTGTACCACCGTGCAATCGTTTGTACCTGTTCGTATCGACAAGTATATCCTTGTACCACCAATCAATCGTTTGTACCCGTTCATACTTCGAAAACGTATTCAATTCGGGTGAAAACCTGGACACGGGGGTTTTCGGGGTCGCTGACAACAAATTCGAAGTCAAAATTTATAAAAATATAATGGCGGATAAAATACAGCGGAAAATTTCTTCAGTAACGTATTCAATTCGGGTGGAAGTCTGGGCTCGGGGGTTTTCGAGGTCGCTGATTACGAATTCGAAGTCAAAATTTAGAAAAACAAAATGGCGGAAAAAATACGGCGGAAAATTTCGTCGGATGCGTATTCAATTCGGGTGAAAGTCTGGAATCGGAGGTTCTCGGGGTAGCTGATAACGAATTCAAAGTCAAAATTTAGAAAAACAAAATGGCGGATAAAATACGGCGGAAAGCTTCTTCGGAAACGTATTGAAGTCTGACCTCTCATCGCGTGTTGACTGATTGTTGTCTAATGATTCATTTAGCTTACTAGAGAGTTTCAGGAGACACATGGGAGTCAGTCAGAGGCTTCATAAATAGAGAAGTCAGAGGCTTCATAAATAGAGAATGATTTTTTTCTGGAAAGTATTCCATAGAACAGTCGAGCAATGTGATATCTCATCCCTTGCCGATTTATTGTCGACCAATATTTTTTTTTGAAATACTGACGAGTTCTCCTACACATATAGACGTATTTAAGAAGTGGCCAAAAGCTTCAAAGACACGATTTTTTTTTCATTTAATTCGCGAAATAATATTTTCATTAAAGCTGTATGGTACAACAATCGAACAGTGTCACCTGTCATCCCTTGATGACCTACTGTTGTCTAATATTTTTGTGCGGTTAAGTTCTCGTACATATCAATACATATGTGAGAAGTAAGTAGAAGCTCCAGACACGGGATATCACTTTTTTAAATTAAATTTGTATCATGCAACAATCGAGAAGTCCCACCTCTCATACCTGTGCCATATATTATTGTTCAGTCTTTCTTCTGAATTCCTCGAGAGTTCGAGTACACATATAAACATATGTAAAAAGTGGGTAGAATATTCCAGCACACCCAATAATTTTTTTGCTAAGAGGTGTAACATTACAACATTTGATTTCTTTTCTATCTCCTTCTCTGCCGATTTATAGAGACTAATATTTTTTTTTCAACTACTAGCCACTTTTGGTACACGAAATAACTAATGTCAGAAAGAGCCAGAATCGTTGGACTCACCAAATAATATCTTTGATCGAAAGTGTACTGAAACGTCGCGAGAAAAAGCGCTATCGATTTCGTTCTCCTCTCCTATTTTATTTAACTCCGGCGAAAACGCGGGCTTACCCGATTCCACATGGAAATCGTGGAAAACTACGAAAACCAATACACACGATAACGGCATTCTCATTTTTCGACGGGTCCTTATATTTTCTTGAGAATTAGGCGTACCACAGCCAAAGCGAAATATATCGATAGATGCGAGCGTCGCGCATAATTTCCCACGCGAGAGCACAGTCGGTCTTGAACATATCTACACGCAACCGTTAACCGCAGTTGATGATAAAATCCTCAGCCATAAGAACGTACAACACACGAAAATATCGAAATCCTTACTCCACCAAAATATACATTCTTCAAAAGAAAATCCTTCATGCCGAAAAGTTGACGCGGCAATAAAACTACATTGGTATTTCCCATGCGCTCTCACACCTGTGTCAACAATGCCTATCTTGAGGCAAGCGCGGCGACGCGACCAAGGCCCTTTCTCCTTCCTATATTTTCCCAACGCTCCAGATAACGAGACGCGGACTAGTTTCCGAGAATGAGATGGAGATCACACACATCATAGTCTACACCCAATAATAGTCCCCACAAATATATTTCCCCTTCAAACTCGACCAATCATATGCACTCGTAAATTTCCTACATCCTTTCCACCAATCAAAAAATGAACGCATGACGAAAATGCACTTTTCAAGAAACTTCGCCTTCCACTATCCCAGCATCCAAAATATCCTACAAGCTAGAATAGAAAAATCTTGGAGTCAGTGTACCATCACCACTCGTTCAGATCTAGTCTCTCAACAGTTTTCCATCATCACTCGTTAAGTGAAAGTCTCCCATCAGCGTCCGACGAGTTCAGAAGTTAACTTTAAAATTTAGTATATATCTCCGGTATAATTGTTACAAGTTCTGTTCATATTTTGGAAAGCGCAACTTATAAAACTTTCAATATTCATATTGAGTGTCCACCCTCAGATCGATACATCGGATTGCGTAAATTTACAATTTATTCGAAGACGCGGCTCGCGATAAATACCCATGTGTTAAACATTTGTGTCGACGTAAACCCAAAATTGTTACCAAGCGTGCGCAGCCGAGAGGTCCGACCTACCTGCGGAGGCCCGAACCCGACGGCTGTAAACAGATGAGCGTATCCACGAGGCATCGTCAATGTAAGTGAAATATTTTATGTATATTTTTTGTATTATTAATTTAATCGAATTAACCAAATTGGTTAATTACAATAAACCCCGAATTGTCAAGTCGCTTGCGTAAATCAATTAATTTATTAATCGAGTCACTGCGTCACACCCACCTTTGCATGCACCTTTCCCTTTTAAACCGTCATCCCGAGCTAGTGCGCTAGGCGTAGGCTAAAAAGAAGGAACCGTGATAGATATATGCCCACGTCCCCTCAGGACGTGACATATAATTTTTGGGGGCTCGTCCGGGATTGTAAAAGGGGTATGCGCTTTTGCAAATTGCCTTAATAAATAAGGAATCCACATGCGAGTCGTTCGACTTGAATATCACTGAAGATTTACCGTATTCAGAAACAAACGAACCAGGTCGATCCCGTTGGGGGGGAACGCTTTGAGAGGATCAAACGCTAATTTATTACCTGGCCTCGAAGCTCTTATAAGATCCGTCAAAACATTAGCATTGCCACCCAAGAGAAATCCAGATAACTCGAACAATATGGCGCTAGGAATAAACGAATTAATTTCTCTAAAAGATGCCGTTAGCTTTGTACCAGAATTCGATGGAAAAAATATCCCATTTTCAGAATTTGTGGCTGGGTGCGAAGATGCAAAAGATATGCTTCCGCCCGAAGCCGAAAATTACCTAGCGAAATTAAGAAGAAATAAATTGAAAGATCTAGCCAGAGAAAGTATACATGGAATTAAATTCGAGACAGTAAAAGAACTCGTGGGTTTTCTAAAAAAAATGTACGCGCAAGACAAATCCGAGATTCAGCTGTTGGGAGAACTCAGCAACATCTATTAAGCAAGCGGCGATAGCGTTATGGAATTCGCGACGAAAATTAGGAAAAAGGCAAGAGAAATATTAGAAGCAAGAAAATTAGCTAGCAATGGGGAAGAGGACCAATTATTTAGGAGACAAATGGATGAATATTTTCTTACAAGTTTTAAACGCGGATTCAAAGAGGAGATCGAACACCGACTCCCACCGTGCGTAGACATGCCCACCGCCATCGATCACGCAGTTAGAATCGAACGCGATCTCAAGGCTCGAAGGGAATTGGAATCGCGGCCCACCAAATCAGAAGGAATCGTTCAGACTATACCTCTGAGGATATGCAATATTTGCAAAAAAGATAATCACGCAACGAAAGCTTGCCGATTCACGACGATCACTTGCCAAACTTGTAAAATCCAGGGCCACAGCGCCAACGAATGTTGAAAATCTGCTAACGATCAGCGGTCTGTCACGTGCCAAATTTGTAAAAAAATAGGGCATACCGCGGATAAATGTTTTCGCAATCAAAAATCCTACGTGCCAATTGTGTAGAAAGCCAGGGCACACGGCCAGCGAGTGTACATCGCGTAAAGAGCCACAAAATTTCTCGAATGATCGTCCTCGCCCCTCACCTGTTCCTCAGTGCCAATACTGCCACAATCATGGGCACACTGCGGACAGATGTTTTAGAATTCTGAAAAATTCGCCGCAAAACGATACACCTACCTGCCGATACTGCAAAAAGATAGGTCACACATTAGAAAATTGCCGCACACTTGAATATAATATATCGCAAAACCTGTCGGGAAACGGGAGGGATACCCTTCGGACGGACGCGCCGAGCGGTACCCCGATCCCCACGCGTCCAGCAAATTTGGCCACGCAAGAGGCTCAAGCCGACGGTACCCGACCTACACAGTAAACGCAGAAAATGTCAATAAGCTACCCTCGGTGTGTATCGGAGTACTACCGGAAAAAGGTCGCACGATAATGCTATTAGACACTGGAGCCATTCCCAATCTCATAAAGAAATAATACACAAGAAATATGGTCGGTATCGAAGGATCAGACATTACAAAATTAAAAGGTATATCAGAGCTACCAGTGTACGCGTTAGGGAGCGTAATAATTCAAGTATTCGGGTTTGATTCCCTATTCCATATAATTCCAGATTCGATACCGTTTCCCTACCCGGGATTATTAGGGTCGAATTTCTTTTTTTAAACTAAAGCAAAAATTTATTATGAAACAGAACGTTTTGAATTCGGAACAAGATCTTGGCCATTTGAAAAATCAGGCAAACCCGACGAGGTGGTAGAAATCCCCGCGCGTTTGGAAACTTCCTTTCACGTAAAAGTGGAGGATAGCACGATAAAGGAGTCTTATCTATCGCCTTCAAAAATCCGCGAAGGTGTATATGCCGGCGACTGTCTGGTAACAAACATCCGCGGCAAGGCTCATTTGAAGGTTTACAATACCACGAATGATGCCATACAACTGATCGTGCCAGTCGTAAAACTGCAAGAATTCGACACGATCGGAGACTTAGCAGAAAATAAAACAAATCGAGATTGCATGACAATTTTTAACTCCATTTCGATCCCTCATGACTCTTCTATTTCAAGCGATGATTGCAAGACAATCGCGTATATTCCGGGTCCAAAAGAGGCCAATTTAAAAAAAGCGACGAAAAATCTGGAATTGAAAACCTGGCATCACCCCGAACAGAGTGATGATAAAGGAAAATATAGAAACATTGTCGGTAGCGAGAAAAGAACTGGAACTGAGATGAATCAATCAAATAATAATAATAATAATAATAAAATCTCGAGCCAAGAATCAAGATCGAATAAAATTGGAAATCGAGTGTAAATAAAAGAAAAGCCAATGAGCAAAAAAATTCAAAATCAAAAAGCAAATCAAAATTCAAATCTGAAAGAAATTCAAAACGTAAATTGTGTTTCCCTCTCTGACCCAACATCAGGAAATATGAAAAATCTCTCGGAGCGCACGGAGGCAATAAGAGATCTCCTGCGACTCGATCATCTAGCCAAAGATGAGCTTGACCGAGTAGAAAAAATTATCGAAAAATTCCCAGACCGGTTTCACATAAAAGGCGAACCTCTGGACTCTACATCTGTGCTGCGGCATAAGATCCCCACGGTCGATGACGTCCCGATTAATACAAAACAATACAGGTTTCCTCAGGCTCTTAAGGGCGAAGTCCAGCGTCAGGTAGACGAGTTACTGGACTCAAGGATTATCAACCATTCGCAATCTCCAAACAACATTCCTGTTTGTATAGTACCAAAGAAACCCGACTCTAATGGCAATAAGCGTTAGAGAATGGTAAGTGATTTTCGGGTCCTTAACGAGAAGACAATCGGCGATTCTTATCCGTTGCCTAACATAACAGACATTCTGGATCAATTAGGCAACGCGAATTATTTCTTCGTATTCGATCTAGCGTCCGGATTCCATCAGATAGAAATGAATCCCGAAGATAAGCCGAAAACTGCTTTCCCTACTCCGTATGGGCACTATGAATTTTCGAGAATGCCTTTTGGGCTGAAAAATGCCCCGGCGACTTTCCAGCGCTTGAGTGGACTCCGAGAAGTGTCCCTCTTCGTTTATCTCGTAAATCGTAAATCTTCGTAAATCGAGAAACTGATGGAATGGTTGCGTACAGCCAATCTACGGTTGCAACCGGACAAATGTGAGTTTCCCAGGCCAGAAGTTAATTACCTAGGGCATATTATCGGGAAGGGCGGTTTAACATCGGTCCCAATAAATTGTCAGCGGTAAGGGAATTCCCAGTTCCCAAAACTGTTAAAGATATTTGGCAATTTTTAAGCCTAACAGGTTTCTACCGTAGGTTCATTAAAGATATTTCGAAGATCGCAAAACCATTAATACGACTCTTGCAAGATAATGTCGATTTCGAATGGACGGAGGAAACACATGAAGCTTTCGATGTACTCAAAAATATGCTCTGCGAAGCTCCCATCCTGCAATATCCAGACTTTGAAAAACCGTTCATATTAACAACAGATGCTTCCGGCTACGCTTTAGGCGGAGTCTTATCACAAGGTGAAATCGGGGAAGATAAACCGATCGCTTATCCATCGTGCGTATTACGCGGGGCAGCCTTTCTGGACGACACGTATTAAAAAGAGGCAATGCCAATTATTCATAGCGTCAAAGCTTTCAGGCCGTATATTTACGGTAGGAAATTCACGCTCGTGACTGATCATAAGCCCCTGGTCTGGTTTAAAACTGCCAAAGACGCGAACACACGCGTCCTAAAATGGCGACTCAAACTTTCAGAGTACGATTACGACGTCGTTTACAAGCCAGAGACATTAAATTCAAACGCCGACGCTTTATCGCGTAACCCTATGGAAAAACTCGAGGATGTCGAAGCCATACCTCATTACGAACAAAAAAACCACGAGAATCTAGATGAGATAGCACAGGACATACTCCGCGAATTAGCAGAAAACAGTGTTAAGATTTCTAGTTAATCGCATTCTCTACCGTGCTGACAGTAAAGGCGAGCGGAGGCTAGTAAACGCGTGCCGAATGCGTCTCAGAGTTCCTCTCTATATCGCGTGTCTCGTTTAACGGTCTTGTCCAAAAGGGTTGAGCGAGCCTGCCCGGCTCAGTCGTCGTTTTGCCTTCAATACGCGAGCGAACCAATTGTAAAGACAGCGTGCGCACAAATAAAGTATTCGTATATTTCAATAGAAATATCGTCGCGAGTATAAAACCTGACTCCATCTCTACTGTCCTACGAGACTGCAAAAGGGATGTGGGACAAGCTGCTTCTTTTACACGAACAAAGAACATCGACAAACAAAAATGGGCTACAGCAACGATTTTTCAAGTACGAGATGAGCGAGTCGGATACGGCGATGCAGCATGCCGCCAAGGTCATCAACATGGCAAGCCAACTGAAAGATGGTGGTGTGGCGGTGACAGACGAGATGGTGGTCGCGAAGATGCAGTCAAGCCTGACCTCGAAATTCAGCACGCTGCAAATAGCCTGAGACTCTGTGGAACCAGAACGTCAAACATTGGATAACTTGCAGGAACGACTCATCAGGGAGGACATGCGCCTCAACGGAGACCACGAGGCAGCGAGTGCTTTGGCGGCAACGAACAAAGAACGCGGGAACAAGAAATCGCGAAATTCGAAAAAAGCGATTGAGTGTTACAAGTGCCACGAGATGGGGCACTTTGCGCGCGAATGTAAAAAGCCGCGAAGAAAGAAAGATGGCGACGAGAGGTCACGTGAAAGTGACTGCGTGTTTGTGGTGGAAATAGACTCGACGAGAAGTGCGCCGCGAGGGCCGATACATGGAGCGGAATCCACCATGAAACAAGTGGGCGAGATAATGGCCGCTGGACATAGTGAAATCTGGCTTATCGACAGTGGCGCGTCGCGACATCTTACTTATCGAAAAGAGTGGTTGACGGATTACCGACCGAACAAGTACGGTGGAACGATCTCGCTCGGCGATAATGAAACTTGCGACATTATCGGAGAAGATACAGTGCAAATAAAGAAGCTGATCGATGGTGTGTGGCAAAACGCGTGCATCCAAAATGTACAATTCGTTCTGAAACTCAGAAAAAATTTGTTCTCGGTCGGTGTCTGTACGTCAAACGGGTATGATGTACGTTTTAGTGGCGAATACGTCGAAAATGCACGCGATAACAGCGTGGTCGCGTCGGGAAAAAAACAAGGTAACGACGTGTGCCGAATGCTGTTCAAGGTCGTAAAACCTGGTAGTGCTGAGGAAGCGAACGTCGCGACGACAAATGTGTGGCACGAGCGTTTAGGACATGTGGGGAAACGCGCAATATGTGAGCTGGTCAAACCGGGGCTGGTAGGTGGGGTATCATTAACAGATAAAACCGATGTTTTCTGTGAACCATGCCAGCTCGGTAAAGCTCATAGACTTCCGTTCAACAAAAGTATAATAAAAGTAAAAACAGTGCCAGGTGAGATGATACACACGGACGTGTGCGGTCCGATGTCGATCGAGTCACTGGAGGGTCGCGATATTTTCTGACATTCAAGGACGACGCGAGTGATTACCAGTATGTCTACTTCCTAAAACAAAAATCTCAAGTGTTCGGAAAATTTAAAATCTTTGAGAAACTCGTCTCGAATAAATTCGGGAAATCAGTCAAGGTTTTAACGTCGGACCACGGTCACGAGTTCTATAATAAGGAAATGGACGAATACCTCGCGTCACGGGGAATAAAGAGAGAGACTACCGCGCCGTATACCCCCGAACAGAACGGAAAGTGCGCGTACAATGATCCACGCAAAAAGCTTGCCCGTTCATCTGTGGGCAGAGGCAGTGAACTGCGCGGTATACGTACTGAACCGAACAGTGTGGTCAAGTTACAGAGCCACACCCTACGAGATGTGGGTGGGAAAGACTCCCAATTTGAGTCACTTGCGAATATTTGGTTCTGAAGCGTATATGCACATTCCTAAACAGCTCGCGCAGAAGTTCGACGCTCGTGCGAAAAAGTTTATCCTCGTGGGATACAAAGAGGATTCTTCGATCTACCGATTATATGACCCCGAATCGTAGAAGGTGACTGAAGCAAGAAATGTCATCTTTAACGGAAAGATTGGCAAGGTGTCAACAAAGATGGATGCACGAGACGAAGAAGACAAGTTAGTTCTTCCTGCATCAGTGATCGAACCGAAATACGAAGAGGCTGCTCAAAGCGAGAGTGAACACGAGGGAGAAGAGCAGTACCAGGATGCAGAACCAAGGGAGATGGCTGCCGTGAGGGCAGGCGATGCTCCAATAAACTCTCCAGTGACTACTCCTCGAGTACTCAGAGATCGTGCGAGCATCAAGCTACCGGCGAGATTCGCAGCAGATGTCGCTGAGTACGTAATTCCAAACACGTATAAGGAAGCAATCAGCAGCATTGAAGCCACGCAGTGGGCAGATGCAATAGGAGAAGAACTGACGGCACACGATGAAAATAACACGTGGTCGCTTGTCCCAATAAAAACCAATATGAAAACAATCGACTCAAAGTGGGTTTTTTGAGTGAAATCAAACGAAAAAGAAGAAACCCACCGATTCGAGGCTCGATTGTGTGCAAGAGGATTTCTACAACGCGAAAGAATCGGTTTCAACGAAACATTCGCTCCAGTCATCAGGTACGATTCGCTCCGAGTAATTCTAGCAGAGATTGCTATGAAAGATCTCGCAGTTTGATGTGCAAACTGCATTTCTGTACGGGAAACTGGAAGAAACAATTTCCATGGAGGTACCGGAAGGACTCGACGTCGGACAAGAAAGAAGAAACGCGGTGTGCAAACTCGAAAAATCCTTGTACGGGTTGAAACAAGCTCCGAGGTGCTGGAACAAAGAGTTCGCTCGGTTCCTCAACGATTTCAATTTCAAGGAGTGCGAAACCGACAAGTGCGTGTTTGTCGGTCAAGTAAAAAATGAAGTGATTTATCTAGCTCTATTTGTCGACGACGGTCTAGTCGCAGTGAAAACTAAAGAAACATTAGACTTAATTATAAATCGATTGAGTGATAACTTTAGAATAACAATTGGCGATTGTAGTATGTTTGTCGGAGTGCAAATTTTTCGAGATAGAAAAGAAAAATCTCTGGTGATTTATCAGAGCGCGTACACGAGAAGAATTCTCGAAAAATATCGTATGTTGGACGCAAAAGCACTGAGCGTCCCAGCAGATCCGCATGTCACTCTAACTCTGTACGAGGAAGGTGATACAAGATCGAATAACGTGCCTTATCGAGAGGCGGTAGACTCACTAGTGTTCCTAGCTGTCGTAACCCGTCCAGATATAGCATACGCGGTAAATTCGGTTAGCAAATATGTAAACAATCACAATGTCGAGCATTGGCGCGCAGTAAAAAGAATTATTGCAT
The DNA here is from genome assembly GCA_963210295.1 of Ophion ellenae. NCBI lineage: Eukaryota > Metazoa > Arthropoda > Insecta > Hymenoptera > Ichneumonidae > Ophion > Ophion ellenae. The sequence goes on along the minus strand of OY723395.1, from coordinate 8,568,989 downwards.
ACTTGCAAACGGAACCGTCGACTACGGTATAAAGTATCAATTCGGTGGTAGCGGGCTTGAGCTAATTGGTTCTTCCGATGCCGATTATGCAGGTGATGTAGAGACAAGAAGATCGAGAACGGGTTATGTGTTTTTCCTAGCGGGCTTCAACAGCATCGCGAGAATTAATATAGCTGAGAAAGCTGCTGTCAGATATTGGATGTCCATGTGACAAAGAAACTACTCTGTTTGTTGACAACCAGAGCACAATACAGCTAGTCAGAAATCCGGTTTATCATAAAAGAACGAACCACATTGACATCCATTATCACTACATTAGAGAGAGGGTCGAGGATCGAGCCATAACGGTACAGTACGTTTTATCCGAAAATCAACGTGCTGATATCCTACCAAGAGATCGTTTTGGAGAGCTACGCGAAAAATTGAACATGGTATTGGTTGAAGAAAAAACGCTCAAACGGCAGTAGTGTTAAGATTTCTAGTTAATCGCATTTTCTACCGTACCGACAGTAAAGGCGAGCGGAGGCTAGTAAACGCGTCCCGAATGCGTCTCAGAGTTTCCTCTCTATATCGCGTGTCTCGTTCAACGGTCTTGTCCAAAAGGGTCGAACGAGCCTGCCCGGCTCAGTCGTCGTTTTGCCTTCAATACGCGAGCGAACCAATTGTAAAGACAGCGTGCGCACGAATAAAGTATTCTTATACTTCAATAGAAATATCGTCGCGAATATAAAACCCGACTCCATCTCTACCGTTCCTTCTCACACAACCAATTTCTTCTATCAAACAGTGTTAGCGAAAACGAAGACCCTATACGTTTTACAAATCAAGCAGAAATTCATGAAACCCCAAAAATAGAAGAAATAAATGTCGTCACTCGCTCGCAAGCGAAGAATTACGTATCTCTGGTAGCTAAGAAAACAAAACAACAGGTTAAAGAAAAACTCGGTGACGATGTATCGGAAATGGTGGACGTACTTGCCTCCAAGGAGACAGATGTGCGCTCCAAGTCCCGGTGCCATGCGCTCCGAAACCGTAGGGCCATAAACTACGAGGAGAGTCGCAGCGAGGAAACAGAAGCCGAGATAACGAGGCCCCCGCGTGTTATGCGACCCCGAAAGTGCACTGACCACGAATCAGCTGAAAAGCCTAACCTGCGCAAAGCACCTCAAATTCCAGTACAAAGAGTACAAAGAGTTCCATCAAGCGAACCACATAGAGAATCTGAACAGTTACCCACTTATCGGAGGTATTTAATCGAAATAATTACAAGGATAAATGGAATCAGGAATCTCGCCTATAAAAATCAAGGTTCTTCAAAACATCGGTCAAGAAAATACTATGATAAAAATGCCAATCCTAAAAGTTTTGAAGTAGGAGACTTTGTATACCTCCAAAAAGGTCCCAAACCAGGTAAACTGGGAGACCATTATTCCGGTCCACACAAGATCCTAGAGAAATTTGACAAGGATAATGTGAGAATAGATTACGGTATTCGCACATTAACGTCGAAACAAAGCCGAAAAGAAAAACCAAGTCCACCAGAGTCGACGATTCCGATTTTAACCCTAATTAAACAAATAATGATAATAATTACCCTGTTTTCCAGGTGGCCGTTATCAACCTACTCAGTATCAACAATAACACCTTTGTACTTCCAATCAGAGAAAAAGATTACATTTTTAGTTCCAGTATCCTCAGTACAGAACACCGGAAACTACTTATATTCAAACCACGCCGAAATAACTGTTTCACAATTCGAGAGAGATTTCCTGTCGCGAACCTAGATATAATCGCTTATGTCGATTCAAATTTATAAACATAGTTATTATATTATATTAGAAAATCATTACATTAATATATGCATGCTCAACATTGTAACAAGGGCGCCAAAAATTCCAAAATAGCTGTTATTAGTGGTATAAGCCTCGGACGAATTGTATGCAATTCAATGAAGAAGTCGATTTATATAGTGGTACTTGCTAGCGAAATAGTACACGGTATTCATTAGATAATAATAAAAGTGAATCTGATCAGGTTAAAAGAATATTACGATCAACCTGTCACTCGTGGGAACGAAAAATATCTCCTCGAACTCATATATTACCAAAAAAAGAACTCAAACAATCTGTAATTCCTTACTTCCTCCATATTACCTTTACGGAGACATCTGGTACAAGTTCATGGCTACTCCTGTCGAAGACATACTACCTGCAAGCATGAAGCCGACGACGAAGTCTACTTGGCGATACACCAACCCACAATCACCCTGTGGGATCTATTCCGCAGAACATCGACAACGTAAGAAAACATATCATGTTTCCTGTGGAGCAACCTGCTGCCCTAAACAATATGGCACGAGGTATCAGTGGTCGAAACACTGTCAATCAAGAGGAGAAGTTGTCATATCTCCTGGATAACAACGATATATAACACCGAGCGGACTCCATCTGGAATCGCACCTGGGAAAAATTCATTCAATTCGGTACAACAAGCGCTGGTCTCACCCGAATGTTACCCATCATGCGACCAATGAAGCTCCTCGTAGATACGGCGATCCATGCATACAGCCAACACACTGTGTATGGCTGGCCCATCTACCTCGTCGATGCAGGTGCAAGAAGATAACCTCAACAGATGCAGAGATTGGTCAAGAACTTTATAACCAAGAGAACCTTCAGCCGAACCAAAAAGTTATACCAAGGCCAACGCTGCAACACATGATTTCCACCTTAATATCTCCACTAGTAAAAAATACGACGAATCCTCCAAATCGCGTTCCTTACGTTGAGTTCACGCGAGAAGACATATTCAGGTATAAAAAGATCATCATGATTAATACTTTTTTAAATTACTTCTATTCTCATTAATTTTTTCTTCTAACCTTGTCAGGTAAAATAAGATTAAACAAATAAAAAAGTATCGATGCATAGAGGAAAAGAAAAACATGATACATTTTAAGCATCAACAAAAAAATCTACATATAACTATAATTTAAAAAAAGGGAAAAAGAAACCTCATTGAAGATCTGTCTATATATATATATATATATATATATATATACAATGATACGTAATACCATTTCCAATGTATTTAAGTCACATTGTAAGGCGATCAATGACAATGCCAATTCAAACTATCGTGCCACTAGACTTTTGATCACCATTCCCAACTACTACGATCGATCGAGACGCTCAATCCTAAATGGGGGAGGTGTAACGTCGCGAGAAAAAGCGCTATCTATTTCTTTTTCCTCACCTATTTTATTTAACTCTGGCGAAAACGCGGGCTTCCCGATTCCACATGGAAATAGTGGGAAACTACGGAAACCAATACACACGATAACAGCATTCTCATTTTTCGACGGGTCCTTATATTGTCTTTAGAATTAGGCGTACCACAGCCGAAACGAAATATATCGATAGATGCGAGCGTCGCGCGTAATTTCCCACGCGAGAGTACAGTCGTTCTTGACCATATCTACACGAAACCGTCCAACGCAGTTGATGATAAAATCCTTAGCCATAAGAACGTACAACACACGAAGACACACGAAAATATCGAAATCCTTACTCCACAAAAATATACATTCTCCAAAAGAAAATCCTTCATGCCGAAAAGTTGACCCGGCAATAAAACTACGTTGGTATTTCCCATGCGCTCTCACACCTGGGTCAACAATGCCTATCTTGAGGCAAGCGCGACACCGCGACCAAGGCCCTTTTTTCTCCCTATATTTTTCCAACGCTCCAGATAACGAGACGCGTACTAGATTCCGAGAATCGAGATGGAGATCACACACATCATAGTCTACACCCAATCATAGTCCCCAAAATATTGCCCCTTCCAACTCGACCAATCATAAGCACTCGTAAATTTCCTACATCCTTTCCACCAATCAAAAAATTAACGCATGACGAAAATGCACTTTTTGAGAAACTTCTCCTTCCACTATCCCAACATCCAAAATATCCTACAAGCTAGAAAAGAAAAATCTTGGAGTCGGTGTTCCATCACCACTCGTTCAGACCTAGTCTCCCAACAGTGTTCCATCATCACTCGTTGAGTAAAAGTCTCCCATCAGCGTCCGACGAGTTCAGAAGTTATCTTTAAAATTTAGTATATATCTCCGGTATAATTGTTACAAGTCCTGTTCATATTTTGAAAGGCGCGACTTATAAAACTTCCAATATTTATATTGAGTGTCCACACTAACATCGATATATCGAATTGCGTAAATTTACAATTTATTCGAAGACGCGGCTCGCAATAAATACCCATGTGTTGAAAATTTGTGTCGACGTGAACCCAAAATTGTTACGAAGCGTGCGCAACCGAGGGGTCCGACCTACCTGCGGAGGCCCGAACCCGACGGCTGTAAACAGATTAGCGTATCCACGACGCATCGTCAATGTAAGCGAAATATTTAACGTATATTTTTTGTATTATTAATTTGATCGAATTAACCAAATAGGTTAATTATAATAAACCCCGAATTGTCAAGTACTTGCGTAAATCGTTTCATTTATTAATCGAGTCACTGCGTCACACCCACGTTTGCATGCACCTTTTCCTTTTACACCCTCATCCCAAGCTAGTGCGGTAGTCGTGGGCTAAAAAGAGGAAACCGCAATAGATATATGCCCACGTCCCCTCAGGACGTGACAGTACCATACGACGTTGCAGAAGGCTGACCTCTCATCCCTTGATTACTGGTTGTTGTCTAATGATTCATTTAGCATGCTTGAGAATTTCAGTACACATAAAAACACATGGAAGACGTAGCCAGGAGATTTAGAAATCCAGAATGATATTGTTCTGGACAGTGTTCCATAGAACAGTCGAGCACTGTGATTTCTCATCCCTCGCCGATCCATTTTTGTCCAATATTTGTTTTTGAAATACTAGCAAGTTCTCCAACACATGAAGACGTATATGAGAAGTAGCCAAAAGCTTCAGACAATGGAAACATTTTTGTGGAATCAAGCTCTACCACACAACAATCGAGCAGTGGTATCTTTCCTCCCTTGATCACTTCTCGTTGTCTGGCACTTCTTTACAGTACTGGAGAGTGACAGTACACACAGAACGATGGCTGAGAAGTAGCCATAAGCTTAAGAGGCGCGAAATAATTTTTCTCGTGGAAGCTGAACGGTAGAACAATCGAGCAGTGTCACCTGTCATCCCTTGATGACTTATTGTTGTCTAATAATTGTTTTACAGTAGGAGGAAGGTCTCGTACAAATAACAACATATGTGAGAAGTAACTAGAAGCTTCAGACACGAGAAATCGATTTTTTTAATTAAACCTGTACCATACAAGATTCGATTCTTGTTCGATCTCCCTCTCTGCCGATTTATTGGGACTAATATTTTTTTCAACTAGTAGAGACTTTTAGAGCACGGAAAAACAGATGTCAAAAGGAGCCAAGCACTTCGGACGCACGAAATAATTTGTTTGATCGGAAGTGCATCACACGACGGTACAGCAGCCTGACCTCTCATCCCTTGTTGGCTGATAATTGTCTAATGATTTGCTTGGCGTACTAGAGCGTTTCAGTACACATGGAGACACATCGAAGAAGTAGCCACATGCTCGAGAAATACAGAATGATTTTTTTCTGGAAAGTATTCCATACAACAGACGAGCAGAGTGATTTAGCACCCCTGGCCGATTCATTGTTGTCCAATATTTGTTTTTGAAATACTGGAGAGTCCTCCTACACATAAAGACGTATGTGAGAAGTAGCCAAAAGCTTCAGACACACGACACGTTTTTTTAAATTCAAGCCCTCCTCACAACAACCGAACAGTGGTACTTTCCTCCCTTGATTACTTCTCGTTGTCTAGCAAGTCTTTACAGCCCTAGAGGGTTACAGTACATACAGAAAGATGGCTGAGAAGTAGCCATATGCTTGAGAGGCGCGAAATAATTTTTTTCATTAAAGTTGTACCGTAGATCCATCGAGCAGTGTCACCCGGCATCCCTTGATGATCTATTGTTGTCTAATATTTATTTTTCGGTACCACAAGGTTCTTGAACATATAAAAATATTCGAGAAGTAACTCGAAGCTTCAGACACTGGAAGTCATTTTTTTTTATTGAACCTGTACCATGCAACAATCGAGAAGTCTCACCTCTCATGCCTCGGCAATTTATTGTCGCCCACCTTTTTTTCTGAATTCCTGGAGAGTTCTAGTACGTATGCAAACAGATGTAAAAAGTCGGCAGAATATTTAGGCACACGCATAATTTGTTTGCTACGAGGTGCACAATACAACATTTGATATGTGATCTACCTCCTTCTCTACCGATTTATTGAGACTAATATTTTTTTAACTACTAGTGACTTTTAGTACTCGAAAGAACTGATGTCAGACGGAGCCCGAAACTTCGGACGCACGAAATAATATTTTTGATCTAAAGTGCACCATACGACGTTACAGCAGCCTCACCTCTTATTCATTGATACTGGTTTTGTTCTAATGATTTATTCAGCATACTAGAGAGTTTCAGTATACATAAAGACACATCGAAGATGTAGTGGGAAGCTTCAGAAATCGAAAATGTTTTTTTTGTTGATAGTATTGCATACAAAAGTCGAGCAGTGCGATTTCCCATCCCTTGCCGATTCATTGTTCCCAAAATTTGTTATTGGAATACTGGAAAGTTCTCCTACACATAAAGACGTATGTGAGAAGTAGCTAAAATCTTCAGACACACGACACCATTTTTTAAATTCAAGCCCTACCTCGCAACAATCGAGCAGTGGTACCTTTCCGCCCTTGATTACTTGTCGTTGTCTAGCACGTCTGTACAGTACTAGAGATTTCCCGTACATTCAGAAAGGTGGATAAGAAGTAGCCATATGCTTAAGAGGCGCGAAATATATATATTTTTTTCATCGAAGTTGTACGGTAGAACAATCGAGCAGTGTTCTATGGGACACTTTCCAGACAAAAATCATTCTCGATTTCTGAAGCTTCTGGCTACGTCTTCCACGTCTCTTCATGTGTGCTGAAACTCTCTAGTATGCCAAATAAATCATATGAACAAAACCAGTCATCAATGGATGAGAGGTCAGGCTGCTGTAACGTCGCATGGTGCACTTCCGATCGATAATCTTGCTTCGTGCATCCGATGTTTCTGACTCCGACTGACATTAGTTCTTTCGTGTACTTTCTTAGTTTTAATAAATCGGCATAGAAGGAGATATATTAAAAATCAAATGTTGTACTGTACCCCTCGTGGCAAAAAAAATTGCGGGTGTCCGATTATCTGCCGACTGCTTAGATCAATTTGGATGCATACTCGGACTCTCCAGAAATTCAGAAAAAATACTGGAGAACAATAAGTTGTCCAGTCATGAAAGGTGAGACTTTTCGATCGTTGCCTCTAGTCCAGGTTTAACAAAAGAAAATTATTTGTCGTGTCTGAAGCTTCTAGTTATTTCTCACATATGTTTTTATATGTACGAGAACTTTGTGGTAGCGTGAAAAAATATTAGACAACAATAGGTCATCACGCGACGTCAGGTGACACTGCTCAATTGTTCTACCATACAACTTTAATGAAAAAAGGAATTTCGCACCTCTCAAGCTTATGGCGAGTTCTCTGTTATTGTTTTGTGTGTACTGTAACCCTCTAGTACTGTCGAGAAGTGCTAGACCACAAGACGACGTCAAGGGAGGAAAGGTACCGCTGCTCGATTTTTTTGTGGTGGAGCTTAAAAAAATACATTTTCGTTTGTCTGATGCTTTTGGCTACTACTCACATACGTCTTTATGTGTAGGAGAACTCGCCGGTATTTCGACAACAAATCTTAGACAACAGTGACACGGCAAGGGATGATAAATCACTCTCGTCGTCTGTTGTATGGAATACTTTCCAAAAAAAATAATTCTGTATTTCCGAAGCTTGTGGCCACTTCTTCCATGTGTCTCCATGTGTCTCCATGTGTACTGAAACTCTCTAGTCCGCTTAATAAATCATTAGACAACAAGCAGTCAACAAGGGATGAGAGGTAAGCCTACCGTGCCGTCGTGTGATGCACTTCCAATCACAAAAAATAATTCGTGCGTCCGAAGTGTTTGGCTCTTTCTGGCATCTGTTCTGCCGTGGTCTAGAAGTCGCTGGTAGTTGAAAATAAATATTAGTCTCTATAAATCGGCAGCGAGGGAGATAGAACAAGAATCGAATGTTGTATGGTGCAGGTTTAATGACAAAAATCGATTTCTCGGGTCTGAAGCTTCTAGTTACTTCTCACATATGTTGTTATATGTGCGAGTCCTACGTCGTACTGTAAAAAAAATATTAGACAACAATAAGTCATCAAGGGATGACAGACGACACTGCTGGATTGGTCTACCTCAAAACTTCATTGAGAAAAAATATTTCGCGCCTCTCAAGCTCATGGCTACTTCTCAGTCCAATTTCTGTGTGTACTGTAACTCTCCAGTACTGTGAAGAAGTGCCAGAAGTGATCAAGGGAGGAAAGGTACCACTGTTCGATTGTTGTGTGGTGGAACTTGAATATAAAAAAAATGTTTCCTGTGTGTGAAGCTTTTGGCTACGTCTCATATACGTCTTTATGGGTAGGAAAATTCGCCAGTATTTCAAAAAAAAATATTAGAAAACAATGGATCGGCGAGGGATGAGAAATCACAGTGCTCGACTGTTCTATGGAACACTATCCAGAAAAATATCATTCTCGATTTCTGAATCTTCTGGCTACTTCTTCCATGTGTTGGTATATATACTGAAACTCTCTAGTACGCTAAATAAATCATTACACAACAACCAGTCATCAAGGGCTGAGAGGTCAGGCTGCTGCAACGTCGTGTGGTACTGTAACGAGACCCTTACCGGACCGTATCTTTTTCCTTCTCGCAGACTCTCTGTACCCCTAGACCGCACCCCCGCGCTATAACTTATCGTTTTCGGTACTGCACTTCGACCCGATGCTTTGTACTCCATCCCCGACTTTCCCAGGACACAGGTATAATCGATTGCATTCCAATCCCTCTTCACACACCTTACGTGACTAGTCTTCAAATTCCTCCTCTACGGCCCTTTTTATAGCTTCTGTTCCCACGGACCCGCAGTTGCTGCTTTTCCTAGGATCCAAGATCACACGTGTGTTCATTTTCCTTGGAATTTTCCAGTCTCTGTCCCAAAAATCCTCCCCACTACGACCACTCTCCCAAGGCCGATTTCTTTATAAACACCTCTCGCGATAGTTCTTGAGGCATAAACTCCTAAATTGTATTAGACGAATTTTGTAACCGGCTCCGTCGAATAAATCTTCCTCACGATTCGATTAAAGTGTCAACCGCGTCCTCGCATCCAAAAACCGCGCTTCGAAGCCAAGCTGGCCACTGACCTTCGTAACTAAGAAATATTCATTTGCCGACACTTTCGATCAAAGATATTATTTCGTGCGTCCGAAGTTTCTAGCTCGCTCTAACAATAGTTTTTTCATGTACCAAAAGTGGCTAGTAGTTGAAAAAAAATTATTAGTATATAAATCGGCAATGAAGACGATACATAAACAATCAAATGTTGTATCGTACCCTCGAAGCAAAAAAAAATTGCGTGTGTTCGAATATTCTGGCCACTAGTTCGTATGTTTGTATGCGTACTAGAACTCTCGAGGAATTCAGAAAAAATAATGGACAACAATAAATGGCCCAGGCATGAGAGGTGGGACTTCTCGATTGTTGCATGGTACAGCTTTAATTCTAACCCTCAACCCATGAATGTATTTGGGGCGGCTCAATCCCTTGTTTTCATTATTGCACTACCAAACCAGCAATTGTCAATGAAAAAAATCTGAAAAAGTTCATGGTCAATCTTTAGGCCGTTCTTTTCAAGGGGAAATAGGGTATTTTTTTCTTGTTTTCAATATATTTTTTGTTGTTGTTAAATATTACGACGAAAGCGACCTAGGTTCACGGTTTAAGGGTTAAAAAATGATACCCCGTGTCTGAAGCTTCTACTTACTTCTCACATATGATTTTATATGTACGAGAACTTTGCGGTACCCTACAAAAAATATTAGACATCAATGGATCGTCAGGGATGATAGGTGACACTGCTCGATTGTTGTACCGTTCAGCTTCAATTACAATATTATTTCGCGCCTTGAATTACAAATAAAAAATTGTGTGTTTGAAGCTTTTGGCTACTTTTCAAATACCTCTTTATGTGTCGGAGATTTCGGCAGCGTTTCAAAAACAAATATTGGACGACAGTGAATCGGCAAGGGATGAGAAATCACACTGCTCAACTGTTGTATGGAATACTTTCCAGAGAAAAATTATTCACTATTTCTGAAGCTTCTGACCACTTCTTGCATGTGCCTCTATGTGTACTGAAACTCTCTAGCACGCTGAATAAATCATTAGACAACAATCAGTCAACAAGGTATGAGAGGTCAGACTTGAATACGATCCCGAATAAATTTTCCACCGTATTTTATCCGCCATTTTGTTTTTCTAAATTTTGACCCCGAATTCATAATCCGCGACCCCGTAAGTCCCGGAGTCCAGACTTTAACCCGAAATGAATACATTTTTGAAGAATCTTTCCGCCGTTCTTTATCCGCCATTTTTTTCGAAATGTTGACTTCGAATTCGTATTTAGCGACTCTGAAACCCACCGAGTCCAGACTTTCACCCGAATTAAGTACGTCTTTGAAGCGTTTTCGAAGCGTCAGAGGCGCGAAATTTTTCTTTCTTTCATAGAATCTGTACCGTAGAACAATCGAGCGGTCCAATATTTCTTTTGAAGTACTGGAGGGTTCCCGTTAACATAAAAAGAAATGTGAGAAGTAACCAGAGACTTTATATGCGCGAAATAGTTTATTTTTTATGGAAGCTGCACCGTAGAACAATCGAACAGTCTCACCTCTCATTCCTTGTCGACTTGTTGGTGTTCAATCTTTCTTTTTGACGCACTAAAGAGTTCTAGTTCACATAAAAGTATATGTGAGAATTAGCCATGAACTTCAGACACACGAAACAAATTCTTTCATTGGAGCTCCACCACACAACAATCGAGCAGTGTCGCCTCTGATCCCTCGATGACTTATTGTAGTCTAGTATTTTTCACAGTACTGGAAAGTTCTAGTACATACAAAGGCATGTCTGAGAAGTACCCAGAGGCTTCAGAGAAGGGAAATATTTTTTAAAATAAAAGCTGTACCGTGCAACATTCGAGCAGTCCCACCTCTAATACCTTGATGGCTCATTGCTGCCTAATATTTGTTTACATTACTAGAAAGTTCTAGTACATATGGAAACAGAGTGAGCAGTGAGCAGAACGTGAGACATACGGAACAATTTTTGTATGGAGGCTTCATTGTTCATCTTTCGCTAACTTATTTTTTACAGTATTTCGTCCACAATCCTAGAGACTTCCAATGAACATAAAAACATATCTGAGAATTAGCCAGACGCGTCGGAGGCACGAATTAGATTTTTTTTATGGAAGCTCTAGCATATAGTAATCGAGTAGTCTCTTTTTTTACTCCTTTCACTCATTGTTGTCTAATATATTTTTGACATGCTAGAGAGTTCTAGCGCACATAAAAACATGTCTGAGAAGTAGCCAGAAGCTTCATACTCACGAACTAATTTTTTTGTCGAAGGGTACCATGCAACAATCGTGCAGTCTCATTTCTCATCTGTTGATGATTTATTGTTGTCTTATTTTTTTCTACAGTCCTAGAGAGTCACACATAAAAACATACGTGAGATGTAGTCAGAAGCTTCAGCGCTCAAAATTATTTTCCTTTATGAGCCTGTAGTATAGATACAACAATCGAGCAGTCGCATCTCTCATGTTTTTGTGAGTTATTATTGCCTCATATTTTTTTTACTGTACAAGAGACTCCGTCTACACATTAAAACATGTCTGAGAAGTAGTCCGATGCTCCAAAGGCGCGAAATAGTTTTTTTTGTTGTAGAAGCTGCGAGGTGAAAATATCGAGCAGTCTCATCGCTTCTATCTTGCCGACCTGTAGTTGCCTAACATTTTTTTTGGAGTATTACAGAGTATTAGTACACATGAAAACATATGGGAGACGAAGCCAGAAGATTTAGACGCAGAAAATGATTTTTTCGGTCATAGGTGTACGATGCAGCAATCAGGCAGTATCATCTCTCATTCTTCGCTAACTGTAGAGGCGGTACCTGAAATCACGAAGAAAAACACACAAAAGAACTCGAACTAGCACCTCGTGTATTCTGGTGCGGAAAAACGTATTAAGAGAGAATTAAGAAGCGTGCTCCGCTGTGCGCGTGAGAAAAGAGAAGAACGTGGGAAGAATCTCTTCACGGCGCGTATCGCGGCGTGAACGCGCGTAAGCCGGCGTATGGCGCGCCGTGCGAAACGCACGACCGTGCTTTCACACTAACTCATTGTTGCCTAATTTTTTTTTGTTAAGCACTCAATAGTTCTAGTGCACATAAAAGCACAAATGAGAAGGAGCCAGAAGCTTCAGACGTGAGAAATGATTTTTTCAAGCAAAGCGTACCATAAACCAATCGAGCAGTGTCATCTCTGATCCCTTGCCGATTTATTGCTGTACAGTATTCTTTTTTCAAGTATTGGATAGTTCTAGTACATATAAAAACAGATCTCAGAAGTTACCAGAATCTTCAGACGTGCTAAATGATTTTTTTTATGGAAGCTGTACCATGCAACAATCGTGCAGTTTCGAATCCCATCCCTTGCCTATTTATCGTTGCACAATATTTTTTTTTTTCTTTTTTTTTTAGCACTGTCGAGTTTAGAAGCTTCAGATACATTTAACAATTTTTATTATTGAAGCACCACCGCACAACAATCGAGCAGTGTCACCGCTCGTTCATTTATGACGCATTGTTGTCTAATATTTTTTTACAGTACTAGAGAGTTCTACTACACACAAAACCGTATCTGAGAAGTTGCCATATGCTTCAGAGACGGGAAATATTTTTTTTTACACGTAACCTGTACCTCAGCACAATCGAACCGAGTCATCCCTTATCCCTTGCTTGCTTATTGTTGTCTAATAGTTTTCTCAAAGTACTAGAAAGATCTAGTGCACACAAACCCATGTCTGAGAAGTAGCCAGAAGCTCCAAACAAATTTTTTTTAAATCGAAGCTTGTACGTTTCAACGATTGAGCAGTGTCACCTTTCATCTCTTCCTGACTTATTGTTGTATAGTATTTTTCTACAGTACTAGAGATTTTAAGTATACATGAAAACATGCCTGAGAAGTAGCCAGATGTTTCTGAGGCGCAAAATATTTTTTCTTTTGTGGAAGCTGAGCGGTACTACAATTAAGCAGTCTTATTTCTCATCACTTGCTGACTTATCGAACTACGAATCGACTTATCGAATGCTGACTAGCCGAATATTTTTTTCGAAGTAGTACAGGATGTTAGTACACATGAAATCAGATGGGAGACGGAGACAAAAGCTTTAGAAGCACGATACAATCTTTTTGCTCCTAGGTATACGATACAGCAATCGAGCAGTATTATCTGTCCTTCTTCGCTGACTTATTGTTGTTTAATTTTTCGTTGAGTACTTAAGGCCTTAGGCCACACTAACGGGTACAACTTCAGGTGCGAATTTAACTTTTTTTCGCATGAAAAGGTGATTCACTCATAAAATTGATTATACATCTATTTAGTATGAATATCCAGCTGTTAGAATTTTTTTTTTCGATGTACAACATGGCCGACTACTCGAAACGTCTCACACAGGTTTTTTCCAATTGGCGTGACAAATAACTTCAACAATTTTCACTCGACTTACTTCATATTTGAAAGTTATGTATCTAATTGCATTTCGCAGAGAAGTACGTACGGAATTTCTGATTAATCGAAAACTTTTCGTTTTATGAGCAGTTTATGAGGAGTTATAACGAAATTTTTCACTGAAAATTCATTCCTTAAGTTCAAATACCTACAACTTTTGAATAAAACAATATTTTTTAAATTCCCTATGTACTTCTCTAGGTATTCTAATGCAGATTGACGAGAATTTTTGTTTTTTGTTCGAGGTAAAAAATTGTGGTTGCTAAATGTCACGCCGCGAAGTGCCTAAAAAAAGATAACAAAAGGAAATATTAGTAGTCTGCCATGTTGTATATCGAAAAGAAACAATTTATAACAGCCTGATATTCATACTAAATAGATGTGTAATGATTTTCACGAGTGAATCACTTTTTTCATACGAAATTTTTTTTAAATTTCCACATGATTTTATACCCGTTACTGTGGCCTAAGGCCTTAAGATGTCTAGTTCCCATGAAAACACGCATGAGACGTAGCCAGGAGCTTTAAACGTGCGGAATGATTTTTTAAATAGAAACTGTACCATGGAACAGTCGAGCAGTCTCATCTCTTATTCCTTTCTAACTCATTGTTGCCTAGTATTTTGTTTAAAGTACTAGGGAATTTTTGTGCACATAAAAACATACCTGAGATGTAGTCAGAAGCTTCAGACTCACGACATAATTTTTAAATTTCGAAAGTGCACACTACACAATCGTGCAGTCTCATTTCTTATCCCTTCATGACTTATTGTTATCTTATTATTTGTTCACAATACTAGAGTTCGAGTGCACATAAAAACATATATTAAAATTAGCTAGAAGCTTCAGACACTTGAAACGATTTTTTCACGGAGGTATACTATACACCAATCGCCAGTCTCAAGTCGCATATCTTGCTGAGTCATTGTTGTCTAATATTTTTTTGATTACTAAAGTGTTCTAGTACATATTAAAGATGTACCATCCAACGTCTTAGCAGTATCACCTCCCTCCCTTGATGACTGACTGTCGCCTAATATTTTTTCTTTCTTTTTGTACAAAGAGAGTTTTAGTGCACATAAAAACATCGGTGACAAGTAACCAGACCTGTCAGTTGCGGGCAATATTTTTTATATGGAAACTGCACCCTACAACAATCGATTGTTTTTCTACTTCACTCTCTGCTGATTTATTCTGGTCTAATATTTTTTTATAGTACTGGACCGTTATAGTACACATAAAAACATATGGAATAAGTAGCCGGAAACTCCAGAATAACAAAATAGTTTTCTTTTATGAAAATTGTACCATGCAACAATCGGATATTGTCATCTCTTAGTCCTTGCTGACTCATTGTTGACTAATTATTTTTTTCTTTTTCAAGTACTAGGGAGGTCCAGTACACACAAAATCATGTCTGAGAAGTAGCCACAAGCTTCGACCGCACGAAATAATTGTTTTTTTTTAAAGAACGTTTTTAAAGATCTCGTCCCGTCATGACCTAACTTTATTTCATTTCTTTTTGCAGTACTAGATACCTCTAGTACACATGAAATCATATGGGAGAAGCAGCCAGAAGCTTAAGGTACTTAATTTTTTTTCCCCGGCAGCTGTACCGTACAAGAATCGAGCAGTGTTCTCTCTCATTCCTTGTTGACCTATAGTGGTCTAATATTTTTTTGATCGCATAAAAGAGTTTTGGTAGTCCTGATAACAAATCTCAAAAGTTTCCAGAGTCCTCAGACGCCCAAAATGATATTATTTATTTCCAAATTTGCAACATTCAATGTACACATTTTTTTCTGTATTTTTTCGTGCATTTTCAATTTGCGTTTCGATCAGCAAAACCTTTCTCTTCTATTTTGTCATGTGATTATTTTTAACTCTCTGAAACATTTAAATCTGCGCAATGCGCATTCCGCATTTCTAGATGCATTTTGTTTTTTTTTATCGTCCAAAAAGGTCCAATCAACGGTGACAGTTCGTTAAATAAATCGCTGGGTCCGTTATTCCCAATGTGCCGGGTAACGGTGCTAAAACTAAGAGCCCTGCGCCGGTGGGCAAAAAGCGCTCGCAGATGGTGTGTGTGAGTGAGACGGATACAGATGTTCGATTACACAGATTCTAATATTCGTGAATTTCACGGATCGAAAATAGAATTTACAATAAAATAATGCACGGAATACAAAGTCAATAT
The DNA here is from genome assembly GCA_963210295.1 of Ophion ellenae. Classification (NCBI taxonomy): domain Eukaryota; kingdom Metazoa; phylum Arthropoda; class Insecta; order Hymenoptera; family Ichneumonidae; genus Ophion; species Ophion ellenae. Next base: position 8,552,982 of record OY723395.1, on the reverse strand, counting down.
TCTTATGATTATCGCGTAACTGTTACAGAAGTTTCGAAGTACTAGATATTCTAAGTTTGAATTGTATGACAACGTGCGCGTTACAAAAAAAGAACAAAGGCTTGACGCGATGGATATCGGTTAGAAAACTGTAGGTCTGAGCTCGTTGGATTCTAATCGGAGACTGATGCGGGGAGAACTCTTTCGGAGTATCAGAAATCAGGGTGGGATGAATTTTTGGAGGAAGAAATCTTTGGGAGAGTGAAACTTAGGTGACTTAGTTTTTTTGGATTGGTGGTCCGGACATAAAACATGACCTGATTCGTGTGGTTGGCCGGAAGAAAGAAGCGAGAACTCGTGGTCGGTGTATTATTAGGTACGGGTGCATATAATCGAGATCAGCACTGCATTTCCGAGAACACAGCGCAGCTTCTCTTATCGAGTATATGGGGAAACCGAGAGGAGACAAATAGGGCCTTGTTCGTGATGGAATGCGTCACGCGAGAGAGAAGGAGCTACTTGGCCAGCCTGGAAAAGCGCGTAGCTTATGGCATCTAATTTTATTACTGCAAGAGTCAGAGCCCCTTGTTTTGGAAGAATTTATTTCTTTGTGAAGTCGCATAGTTTCAAATTTTTACGACCAAGATCTTCGGCTGGGTTATGCGATACACTCTTCGTGCATGGTCGCAATGTGTTGGCCAGCCTTGGAATCTTGAACTCTCTGTTTCTGGCTGGTTTGGCTTAGGAATATGTATCGAGATCTCTCTTTCCATCTTTAGCAGAGTTTCTCTGGCACGTGTCACAAACTATTTCGCGGGAATGCAGTTACGCAAGGACGTGGCACTATCAATTTACTATAAGAATGCCTAAGGCATTTTGGTAGGCATATTAGGTCAAAAAGTACCGGTGAATGCCGATGAATGACCAACGTTAAATTTCACGGGCGCACGGAGAATGCCTTTCAAATGCCTGCTAGAATGCCTATCGCAATATTGATGCGAATGCTTGTCGAATGCCTATCGAAATGCTGGTGCCAATGCCTTTTGGAATTCCGGCCAGAATTCATATCGAAATACTGACAAGAATGGCGGTGTGTGACGATGTCCATGCCGCTGAAAATTCCGAGGAAGAATCGTTGTGGAGAGAGGTGGTGGAATATGTGGAAATAAATCCCAAATGCAATCGATGCGAAAGTTCGCTCTCATTTGCGCGGGGAAACAGGTGGTAGTACACGGTACCGAAAGTTTATTTGTATTTATTCATTATACTTCCAGTTCCTTTACAATACGAGGAACTCGAAAAATGTATGACACTGACAATTTTGTGTTCTTATTCATTGTTCGGTGTGCGTGTGAAGAGTAATGACACTTATGTGGGATCATTGATTTAGTCCAATCATAAGAAGTTTAAGTACTTGTCATTAAATAAAATGTGGAAAATATGAACGACTTAAGGGGGGAAGACCATTATACAGGTAAAAATTCGGGGTTTTCCGTGATTTTTTTCATGGAAAGAAAACGCATGGGAATCTGTAACTTTGGGTGCTTTTTATTTGATATCTGAAGCGTGGAAATAAATATATATATTTTTAAAGGCAAATTGCCAGACACGTCTATTGATATTTAGAGGAAGTCGCTCAAAAAGTGAAAAAATATGGAAATATATGCTAAATTCACCAAATGACAGCTTAATAAAGTGAATTTTGTGATTTAACAATGTCACAAAAATCACAAAATTGACTCTATTAAGCTGACATTTCGTGTCTTTGACCTTTCGTTCGGTCTCCATTCCGATTTAATTGAATGAAGTTAAAAGGTCAAGAAGCTCTTGTTCGGTTGTGATCGTCAGAGCTGATGGCTTAATACCTTTTGTACGGCTAATAGCTTTTGGCTGGTTTGTATCGGTACTTTTGGTGTTTTTCGATCGACTATGTCACTTTCTCGCGCTCTTCTCCCGACCACAATGCATTCATCAAATTATTTGCACGGAATTTCATGCTGGTTGCATTTACAGCTGGTACGCAAAACTCGACATTGACTCTTATACTTCTAGGAACGAGAGCAACCTTCACGGGAAAGACGGTAATATTGTAAAATTCTATTAAGTACACAATACTTAGTACTTGCTTTGTAATCCATTGTGTCTGCAGAACCTTTCATTACCTTTCCATCCTCGTTCGGTACTGGTAATTCACTTGAAACTGGAATCCGAGCAGCAGAAATCCCACCCGAACCATCGATTGTTGTCGTTGCAATGCTATTTTCTACAGCTTTCTTCACCGATTTTTCAACCGTTTTTTTAATGCACGTCAAAATGTCACGAAATGTTGGACTCCCGCCGTCTTTGGTCTCGCTAATTTTTCTGTTCGTCTGCAGGAACACGTGATAGTATGAGGTACAATCTCGATCGGGCATCTTATATGTATACAAGTTGTAGCTTTGGTACCTTTGGCCGCTTTGGACTGCCTTGGATCGTTTCCATCGAACTTGAAAACTGTTTCGAGCGCACCGGTACTGGGACTTTTACAGTTGAATGAGACAGCACGGAGATCGAATCATCTTCTTCGACGTTGCTCGTTGTGTCGCTTCTTTGGTTATTCGGGGCCGAATATACAATACCATTAATCTCAATTTGTATCGGAAGCATTGTTGTTTCCGTACGGGTCACAAGTTCTCACCGAATATCCAGATGACTCGGAGTCACTCAGTGTCTCGTATACCTGGGACTTCTGGATACTAGATTCGCTAACACTCGGAGATTCGTATACGTCGACTACGTGAGGCTGATGTTTGCTCTTGTTTCGGGGTTATGTTGCTATATACAGTTGATCGATACATGTTGAACAGGATTCATTAATAATGTGACTGCCTTTAGACGACAATTGAACTTACTTCAGTATTTCGTCCCGAATAAGCCGAATGACAGCGGTGATTCAGAGTGAGCGGCGGTATGATGATGCTAACTTCGTCTTTGTAATTAACGTTCCTTCATTCGACATTGCTATTCCGGCTTTTCCTGTACATTCTGTACGTGCATAATAACAAATACCAGCATTTACCGTCTCGGATGAAGTCGTATTTTAGTGTCAGTTCATCGTTGCTTGCAGGGTATGTATCTAATTTGTGCGGAATTTTTCAATTGACGGGTTCCGCAATATGCCAAATTCGAACTTTTTAAAACTGTTTTCAGACTCTATAGGGGTTGAGCTATAGGCTCAAAAGCTATTAGATACGCAGATAAATATTTCAAACATAACAGTTGCAGTTTCGAAGGAAATTTAGAAACAAAATCTTGCTTAATTATTATTGAGAGTACAAATAAGTCTCCGCCATTTGACAAAAGATGGCCCCACCAAGAGGTTCTGGTTGAAATTGTCAGATGCAAACAGTCATATCGTAAGGTCGGGCATCTGGCAAGACCATAACCTCGAAATATTTGCGTTTTTTTTCAGTATCACATAATTTTTTTTCGTGCGTTAATGTCGCGTTTTGAGCCGAATAAGCGTCTTTTGCGGAAACTCTAGCGTTTAGCACGAATCTCCCTCCAACAATGTTTCCAATTCCGCGTCTTTGTACACTTCGTTCCCGCAAATTATGGTTATGCGGTTGAAAATTCGACATTTTCTCACGAAAAAATTATGTGGTGCTGATTCAAAATCGTTAATATTCGAAGGGTATGGTCCAACTTTACGATATAACGTTTTATACCTGACTATATCAACTACAACCTCCTGGTGGGGCCATCTTTTGTCAAACAGTGGAGACTTATATGTTCTCCAAATAACATTTTAAAAAGGTCTATTCGTACAAAAAACACACCTCACTTTTATTTTACACCTAATACGTCACTGTCGATTTTTCTTCAGAATTCACAGAACGTGTAATGCGTGTATAAGTGACCACGTACTTTTTTGAGACAATTGAGAGCTCGTTTAGAGTGCGTGCTTCATTTTATTTCAACGTTTGAATAAACTCGTGGTCGTGAAAATAGTAACGTCATAATTCATCATTATATCAACTCAAAAATTGTGGAGGAAATAAGATACATTCCTTCTGGATAATGATGAATTGTAACGAAATTACAATTTTGACGATTGCGAATTTGTTAAAAACTTGAGGTACAATGAAATGCAGCTTCCAAATAGACTGTTGGCCATTCGTAAATGAATACATGTTTCACACATAACACTATATTCTGTGCATTTTTAATGGAAATCGAAATGGATGTATTGGCTATAAAAAAATATTTATGTGTACTTTTTATACAAACGGATCTTTCTCCGATGAAAAAAATGTAGCAATATTTTTTTCTGAAAGTCCATTCCAGACCGCAACGGTTATATCTGAAATGTGTATTAGTGTAGTTTCTGAGCTATAGAGGTTGGAAAAGAAGATGGAAATAGTTCGAAATTGGTACACCTCAAAAACCGTTGATTCGAAAATTTTGAAAAATGTTGCGCTGGTGTCATACTTACATCCTTGAAGGTTTCAATTATTGGCTCTTCTTCGACTCGTTCGACACCATGGTCATCCATTTTCAACGATTCCCTCGCGTTTGCTGTACTTACGTCGTCGCCTACATTCTGCTTTTGCATCACAAGAAAAAAAGTATCATATATCAGTTGCGCTTACTCCACGAAGATTGAATTTTCTACGTTTCGGAAACCAAAGATCGACGCTCTAAACATTTTGAACTCACATTATCTGTTTCGATTGCATATGCGAGAATTTTATTGCGTATGATATTTTTTTCCACCACACGCCATTATTATTCCTCCACCGATCAATACCATATAGCTCTGGTGACAAAAAATTACTACTGTACAATGAAAAACTAGTTGCGATGGTATCAAACTTACGTCGTTGTAGGTTTCAATTATTGGCTGTTCTTCAACCCGTTCGACACCATGGTCATCCATTTTTAACGGTTCCCTCGCATTTGCTGTGCTGACGTCGTCACCTACATTTTGCTTCTGCATTATGAGAAAGCAAGTATCATATATCAGTTGCGCTTACTACACGAAGATAGAATTTCCCAGGTTTCCGAAACCAAACAAAGACGCTCTAAACATTTTTAACTTACATTATCTGTTTCGATTGCATACGCGAGAATGTTGCTGCGTACGGTCTTTCTCCCAAGCATGCGCAATTTTTTCCCCTCTGCCTGAAAATATACCATTTATGCGCATGTTACAATATATTATTAAGTGATAAAAACGAACTTTACATCGATCAAAAAATCCGGCATTGCCTACCTTGGCATAATGAAATAATTCTTCGTCGGTAGTCAGTACCTCGTCGCCTTCTGCAGGCAGCACAGTCTCTGGACTGTCTGCAGTAGAGGAGGTACCGGGAGTTGTAATAATACACGGCGTATACGTTGCCGTTGGCTTTTTTATTCGACCACCACGACCAATGCCCTCGTCGTCTTCGCAACTTGCTTTCGCCTCTTCCTATGTTTCTAACTGGGCAAATAAATCACTTTTTAAATGTTTTTTGCTTCCTCATTAAGGCGTCTGGCCACCTTGGTCGATCGAAAAATGGGTATTTGTAAACAAAAATAATACACTCGAAAGTATGGGTCGGAATATTTTTATTGTTTTACACATCGTCAGAAAGGGCTTTAAGAATAACTTTAATAAATTTCCGTTGAAAATATTAAAAAATGGCGCCGTTATGTACATTGCTGCGGAGGCCCTCCGCACGATACGCGCGGTCGTTGTCCCAGCTGCTACCCGGTCATGACACATCTTTAAAAAAATCAGCTCCTTCGTGATTAGTGTCGCTACAATGTAGCGAAGCCGTTTTTTTCGACCATCTAAAAAATTATGGTGAGCCGAAGAAAAAAATGTGTATTTTTCACCGAAATTATGGCTCATGTCACGTCCTGAGGGGACGTGGGCATATATCTATCGCGGTTCCCTTTTTTTAGCCTACGCCTAGCGCACTAGCTCAGGATGAGGGTGTAAAAGGGAAAGGTGCATGCAAAGGTGGGTGTGACGCAGTGACTTGATTAATAAATGAATTGATTTACGCAAGTGACTTGACAATTCGGGGTTTATTATAATTAAACAATTTGGTTAATTCGATTAAATTAATAATACAAAAAATATACATAAAAGATTTCGCTTACATTGACGATGCGTCGTGGATACGCTAATCTGTTTGCAGCCGTCGGGTTCGGGCCTCCACAGGTAGGTCGTACCCGTCGGTTGCGCACGCTTGGCAACAATTTTGGGTTCACGTCGACACAAATTTTTAACATATGGGTATTTATCGCGAGCCGCGTGTTCGCATTAATTGTAAATTTACGCAATTCTATGTATCGATGTTAGTGTGGCCACTCAATATGAATATTGGAAGTTTTATAAGTCGCGCCTTTCAAAATATGAACAGAACTTGTAACAATTACACCGAATATATATACTAAATTTTAAAGTTAACGTCTGAACTCGTCGGATGCTGATGGGAGACTTTTACTCAGCGAGTGATAATGGAACACTGTTGGGAGACTAGGTCTGAACGAGTGGTGATGGAACACTGACTCCAAGATTTTTCTATCCCAGCTTGTAGGATATTTTGGATGCTGGGATGGTGGGGGAAGAAGTTTCTCGAAAAGTGCATTTGCGTCCTGCGTTAATTTTTTGATTGGTGGAAAGGATGAGGAAATTGACAAGTGCATATGATTGGTCAAGTTGGAAGGGGAAATATTTTTGGAGACTATGATTGGGTGTAGGCTTTGATGTATGTGATCTCCATCTCGATTCTCGGAAACTAGCCCGCGTCTGGTTATCTGAAGCGTTGGAAAAATATAGGGAGGAAAAAGGGCCTTGGTCGCGTTGCCGCGCTTGCCTCAAGATAGGCTCCAGGTGTGAGAGCGCATGGGAAATACTAACGTAGTTTTATTGCCGGGTCAACTTTTCGGCATGAAGGATTTTCTTTTGGAGAATGTATATTTTTGTGGAGTAAGGATTTCGATATTTTCGTGTGTTGTACGTTCTTATGGCTAAGGATTTTATCTTCAACTGCGTTTGGCGGTTGCGTGTAGATATGGTCAAGACCGCTTGCTCTCGCATGGAAAATTATGCGCGATGCTCGCTTCTTATCGATATATTGCGTTTCGGCTGTGGTACGCCTAATTCTAAAGAAAATATAAGGACCCGTCGAAAAATGAGAATGCCGTTATCGTGAAAAGTACGGAAACCAATACATCTTCGTAGTTTTCCACGATTTCCATGTGGACTCGGGTAAGCCCGCGTTTTCGCCGGAGTTCAATAAAATCGGAGAGAAAAAAGAAATAGATAGCGCTTTTTCTTGCGACGTTACGCTCTATGACACTCATATGAGTTCCATATGAGCACAGCATAGTTACGGCACGCCATGCCGCTAATATGAGCTTCGTATGAGCACAGCATAGTTACGTCACACCATGCCACTAATATGAGCTCCATATGAGCACTACAATTTGTTCACGCCGTGACACCCATATGAGCCCCATATGCACTCACTTATTGTTAGATATTCGTGAGCCGAATTTGCTAGTCTGATGAATTCACTGGATGCATATTCGCGTGAGAACAACTTTGCTTCATTTGGATGTATTATTGTGAATAATCATGTAATGCAAATATGACTTCAAGGCGAGCACTCATAAGGGATACACAGCTGTGAGACTTTCTATGCCGCAGTAATGATGTACATATGTTGCCAATATGAGGTACATCCGTCTATCTGGGATATGAAGATAATTATTTTTTCCGTCCACCTTTTTGCGAATCCTCAAAGTTTCTGCCGGTCACCGTGATTTTTAACAATGTCTTTCAACATCTTACCGGTACATGAAATGTCGTAACGACCCGTGTTTTTGTTGTGTACTTTCATCTTTTGACGCTTGCACACCAATCTCTCCTTTTGTGGGCCGGCAACCTCGACCATGCAGTATTGAACATCCATTTTATATTTTTCACAGATTTCGCACGCGTTAAAATAGCTGCACAGTACGCACAATGAACGTAGTAATGCCGGTAGCCGGAAACACCGCCGGCGACGGAGAAACGACGCTTTCTGCCGTGATCCGAGACCATGCTATCTATATATAGTTTCCACCAATAAGCCTATTATGTAATGGTCTCTGCACATTGCGCGCGATTTGCGATGAGCGACATCCAATGGGAGCTCGGGTATTCCAGAAACCCCCTGGGAAAGTGAAGCTCCCATTAGATATCGCTCGTCGCAAATCGCGCGCAATGTGCAGAGGCCATAACTCGTCACGATAAATGTCGTTATCATTAGCTAGCGGCAGCCAATAAGAGATTCCCTTTCTTCTGTGTCCTGCAATATGGCTGCCCATTCAAATTTACCAAGAAAAATTACTACAACCAGAAAAATGTTTGCAGCGTTCATATCACTAAAAGAAAAACTGTCTTGAGAATTCGTTCTTTTACATACTACTTTCGAATAAAATAATAATTAAAAACGTGCAAGTTCCCATTGCGATCACGGCTGTCTTTATTTGATCGCGCGCATCGACGGCTATAGACGCCGTGGTTACGCCGTTGCCCCTAGCAGCGGGCGAATGGGCAAGAGGGATCGAACGATACACAAAGCGTCCCGCATAAAAAAATATATCTCCGTGCTGCGTATCGTCAAAAACTATGCCAAGTAAATAATTACAATTCATCGTTATCATGTGTTGAGGCTGCATATGCTAACTATGCCAAGTATCGATTAGTCCTTGTAACTCACCGAGTGATTTCGAGGTTATGTTCTTATGCATATCAGATTTTGCCATGTACATTTGTTCGTAATTTTTTTTTAAAATCAAGCTTTTTCTACTGAATTTTTTTTCTATCGATACAATTATTTTTATAAAATTGAACCAAATTACCACAGGCGCAGTCATATTTTTATACTTATATCCCGTCGTGTTGTCATCCGCAGTTTTATCACTTATCTGCGTTCAATATTATTATTGTTCTAGTCATAGTTTTTAATTTGCTTGTAGGTGCTGTTTCGTGTCCAAAGTTGTTCTTCATCTTTCGCTGACTGTTTATTGGTACTTTCAGCTTTGGGTGAATTGCCGCTGTCAGAATTAATTGTATAAGCTATGACTTCGCTACTGACTCATGAGTCGTGGAGTCATCGTTGTCAGCAAGCAACGCCTGTTCATCGGATCATGTTAAGAAGCACCCTTCGACGAAGGAGGGTTGCGTTATGGAGATCACACAGCAAAAATAGTTCAGTGTCCTTGGCACAATTGTAATTACCTCAACATATCAGCCACGGAAGTTGAATAATATGTAAAACAATGTGAAACTAACTTTTTTTGTAAACAAAATTCAATAGAACCCTATTTACGTAGTTTGCGGAGAGGAAAAACCCAATCTTTCGCACACCTTCTTGTCGTTGAAGCAAAAGAGTTTTTTTTCGTTATGCTGGGTTTTATTTCATTAATTACAGAACGTGTTGTTGTAGATTTTGACATGAGAGAAGGCAAAGCTATGGCGCATGTATATTTACCTTCATAAACCGGAGCGTTTTTCATAGGTTTGTTTGCACAGCAGTCGCGGCGTTGCTTTGTAAGTCGCGGATCCGCAATGTATGTACAACTGAGGCTACACCCAAGCTCGGTAATGAAGATTATTTTATAATTTTATTTGTGCGAATATTATTATTTAAAAAATGTATTATAAAAACATTTGACAGATATTAAGTCATGCAATGGGCAGGACAACAACTCTATTCTTTATTTCTCTATTCTCAAACATCTCTCTTCTTAAATATCTCTATTCTGGAGCAGGTTTAATCAGAAACATCTGTATTCCAAAATATCTCACTTCTTAAACATTTCTCTATTCTATACTCTGAAAATCTCTATTCGAACAGTATACTATTCCACTATAATTCACTTCCGAAATATCACTATTCTTAAATATCTCCATACCACAATATTTCGTATCCGAAACATCTCTGTTCTTAAATATCTCTATTCTTCAAAATCTCATGTGAATAACATCTGTATTCCGACCATTTCATCGCGCAATACCTCTTCCGAAATATCTCTATTCTTCAAAATTTCATGTGACTTCCATAACATCTGTATTCCGAAAATTTTATCTCGCAATATCTCTCTTCCGAAACATGTCTATCCCACGAGCCTCTGCGTTCCGATTGTTTTATTCATGGCCAAATAATTAAATGCAATATATTACGAAGAGGTTATTCAAATAAATTTGATGTGAAGTTGGCAAATGACGAATTTACCACATAAAGTACTTTTCGGTTTTCAATTATAATCTCGAAATTAGAATGCTATCGTGTTAATTTTCTTATTTTGCCTAACTTACCGACATTAGTAGGGCATTGCGAGCAGCAAAGAGAGCATTGAGGATCTATACCACGAGCATGTAGGTTTTTTTAGGTTAATCGTATTATAATATATAACTTTGCAATAATGATGCACAATCGATCATCTACTATTGCTATATTTATTCTCATTGCCGACCATTTTACTATAAAACGAGTTGATAAGCTCGGAAAATAACTGAAAACACGACGAATAATTTTAAAACAGGCGATTTCATTTATTTTGTAACGCTAATATAGTAGTAGTAGTATTTTTTTTCTTTTATTGGTTCGTTTCCAGCCGTACAGGGTCTTCCCTTTTTACGTGCCCCAATCCGCCTCAACTTCGTTCTTACCTCCTGTTCCACATCAATACCCCCTCTATCAACTATTCCACAACTCTCCCCTACCTCCCATTCCACAGCCTCCCCCCCCCCGCCACCTTGCGGCCGCAGCCGACTTCCCCCTCTGTATCGTATTCACCATCGCATATCTGCCATGTGCATAGGAAAACTGCGGAAAACCTATACCGATACAGCCGGTCACAAGTTCGCTTCCCAGTCATGGAACTAGTCGTCTTTCGCCGAGAAATGTCGAAGAAAAACATTTCCCGACGAAAGTACGCGACTGGGTCTCGAACCCGTGACCTCCCGATCCGCTAGCCAGCACGCTAACACCTAGACCAACGCACCGGGTCTAGTAGTAGTAGTATTTATTCCGTGTGTATCCTTAACGCGTGTTTACATACTTGCCCTTTCTTATCCCCACTTACAATAACTTTACATATATGTGATATAATTTGAATGCTTACATCTACCCCCCCCCCCCCGAATTGGAGCTGCCATAATTAATGGACGTCCCCATACATAATTGAAAAAGAATATATGTATCACATAATAAACCAAATAGATGAAATCGCCTGTTTTAAAATTATTCGTCGTGTATACAGTTCATTTTTTTCCGAGCTTAGCAACTCGTTTCGTAGTAGGATGGTCGGCAATGAGAATAAAGGAAGTAAAAAACATTATGGTCTGCCCTCAGCTATAGTGGATGCTATCATCGATTGTGCATCATAATTGCAAAGTTACATAATATGATACGATTAACCTATAAAATTTTCATGCTCGTGGTATAGATCTTCAATACTGACTTTGCTGCTCGCAATGCCCCACTGATGTCGGTAAGTTAGGAAAACTAAGAACATTAACACGATAGCATTGTAATTTATTTGAATAACCTATTCGCAATATATTGCATTTACTTTTTTGGCCATGAATAAAACAAGTGCAACGCAGAGGCTCGTGGAGTAGAGATGTTTCGGAAGAGAGATATTGTGAGATGCAATTTTCGGAATACAGATGTTATGGATGTAATATGGAATATTTGGAAATTAGGGAATTATGGAATTATGGAAATATGCATATTTAAGAATAGAGATGTTTCGGATGCGAAATATTGTAGAATGGAGATATTTAAGAGTAAGGTAGTCGGCCCAGTGGCCGTCAAGGTCCTAGTGATCTTCATGTTTACGCATTAAATAAGTATTTTACGATAAAAATCAGTCCTTCGAGCAGATCTGTGGTATATAGGCTTTCACGAGGTATTAACTATGATGTATTACAGTTTCACACCCGTAAGTATACGCATAAAAGAATAATCAAATTAAATATATGCCGCTACGACGTCTAGCTGTCATTTCGGCCGAATCCTTCATTAGGAGGTTAATGTGAACCATGTCACATCTCGGGTGATTTGAGAATGCCTGTGGACTTGCGTGAAGTAAGTTTTCCTTCACGCGATTTACGAGGATTTTAATGTTGCGTTCAGCAGAAGAAGTTATGGTTTTATGTTAATTTCAACGAATTTTCATATATGACGATTACCGGTTCAGCAACATGTTAAGCCAACCGCATAAATTGCTTTAATTAGAGCAAATACTTTATTCTCATATCCATAGAATAAGAACAAATATAAATACAAAGTAAAAATATTTGCTCATTTATTTTTTCGTTAATATAACTCGCTATGTCTCATTGGCTTGCGTACGTGACCAAGCGACCAACGCACGAAGCAACTTTGTCTAGGATTAAGTATCGATATTTCACGGCCTGCATACGCGCCTGAGCTCTCAACGTGTACATAAATATTTTATAAGATTAAATTTTATTGCGCTTCGCCTTCGGCGTGAGTCCGTTCTCTAAAACCGTTGAAACACCCTTGACTGAGTCAGACTAGCGTGTGGGAATATATACTTATCGGTGGGTCCCACGGATGCATTCCTAGCAATGCAGTCACGTAAACCCTTGCCCCACTATCGCTATCCGACGAATATCGGCCCTGCGTAGCACGGGACTGACGACCTATAAGTCAGAATCGTGAAATCACTGCTACGAAGAGGTTCTCTCCTAAAGACCTCTACTGTTAGCTGCTACGCTAGCGATACGCCGTACAGTGCACGGGATAACACGCGCAAGTTTTCATTAAGAAACTCCATACATTACGTGAACGCGTTTGTTATAACGTTTAAACCATCGCGCTAATAAACCGGAAGAGTGTTATCCGCATCCGAGTAAAAATAACATCGATGTAACGAACTGATATAAGTGTAATTAAATCATTGACACAATTAACTCGTGATCTTCTCCTTTGTGTTAACCTGAAGACACCTTGTTCCAAATCCTGGCATGCTCTGATTCTTCACCCGTTTCGCATCGTACTCACCAAGGTTCGTCCTCTTTCTGCAAAGACGTCGACTGTTTGTTATAAGAGGAGTCCCAAGGAAAGAGACCTTTGATCAACATTTCGGCAAGTATCAAAATACACGTGAAACTCATCTCACTTCCAATATTGGTCCTGATTCTGACATCGAGGAAAGACTGCGCCGTCGATAAAGACACCGTTGGGCTACAGACCTATTGTTACGCGTATTACCATCCTGACACGTAATACAGCCCTGGAAAGGCTTCACCAACAAACTTAACCTGGCGATTCGAAAACCAGAGGTTCTTTATAAAGACGCGTTATCTTGTGATGTGTATTTTGCACAAGGACAGAGTTTATAACGAACGCTAGTTGGATTCGAGTCATCGAGCCATTTTGCGTAACATAAAATTGGCGATCCTGCCAGGATAACTCAATGATAAATCGTAATACCAAAAGTCAAGTTGAAACTGGTTACCGAAACTCCACGACGGAGGGTGTAAAACTACGAATATTAAACCTGTGCACGAGTGAACGTTAAACAGACATTTAACTTAGTTAATTTTGTGTTAACGGAAAAGACATTGCCACGCTGAATTTTCCGTAAGTGAGTGACGGACAATTGTGTATTAAGGAACTTGCACGTACCGCGCATCTATAAGACTTCGCTGCAGGAGCACGAGCACGGGAAGGATTGAATAAAAACTGGGGGAGACACGCCTTCAGAAAATAACCTCAACTCCGACGGCATGCTGGATCATCAATCGACGCGAAAAGTCTACAACCGATCGTTGTAACAGCGTTCGCCGCTTCAAGAACACCGAGATCAACATCATTCGACCAGTATTGTATGCGAACACTGAGTAAGAGTAAGTTTAAAATCCCGCTCATTATGTAAGGGAATTAGAGACTCTTGCGACAAAACTTTTCCGCAGTTAATATTCTGCGCACGACAAATTAAAAATAGGAAGTTGTAACTACCTTATTCCCAAACAACGTAGTCAAGTAATTTTGTGTGTTTAACTTAAAAAGAACCACTAGCATTGGAAGCTATGTCCAGTCCAAAAGTAACGAAAAGAGATACGGCAAAATAATAGTGTCTCGTTATTACAATAAATAAAAGACCCGGCGGTACCGAAAATAAGTAAATTCATAAATCTAGTGGTGCTAGTCGAAGTTTATCTTTTATGACAAATACCGTCTATTCTGCAATGATTTTGAGTAACAACGTGAAAAGAATCATCTAATTACTCGACCACATAACATCTCAGATCACAAGAATCTTTGAGACACAACATCGCCCGACATTTATTATAATTAATACATATATGTGTGGAATAAGAAAAATAATTATATATATATATATATATATATATATATATATATGGGATACGGAAAAAATAATAATAACGTATGAAAATATACATACGTAGACGCGATGAAAACCAAAGATAATGTCCACAGCAGAAAAGAGTATATCGGGAAGAAGCATTATAGTTGGAGAAATCCCCAACCATGTAAAGAAACTCAAAAAAGACACTTCACGGATCTTGTTCAGTTATTTTCTGTATTATGAAAATCACCCCGATTGGGAACCCGCAGAAGATTTATACACGCTGAGAAAATCTGAGCACATAGAAAAAATGACTTGGCAATTTCACAAAGATCCGAAGAATCATCCACAATTATTAGCATATCACGATCTACCTCATTCATTAGATTATATTTTAGTAACCACGGGAAAAAAGAAGATTGAGGATGTTCAAGAACAAAATCTTGCCATAGCACTACGTTTAGAAAATCAAATCGCTATCCCTAAGACAAGAGAATTAGAATCAGAAACGTCCAGCCTTAGCGAACTTAGACCACCACGAAAAAAACAGTCCACAGAAAACCCCATACTTGTAAATAGTCTTGAAAAGGCTGAAGGAGCAAACTCTCAACTCACTCTCTTGGTAAACAAATACTTTGACGAAGGACTTACTTTAAAAGACAAAGCGGTAGAAGAAGTGAAATTACGAGACACAGAAATCAAACAATTACAGCACGCCCTTCAGGAATCAGAAAACAAAATAAGGATATTGACAGAAAAAATCAGACTGCAAGGACAACAAATCGGCCGATTTGATATTGAGAAACTAGAATTCGAAAGAACACAACTCAAATTAAGAAGCGAACTAGTTCACGTACAAAAAAGTTACAACAGTAATCTTGCCCTTGTAGAACGGATAGGTCGAGCAAACCTTGAACAGAACGACCTTATTAAAACTTTCGAAACTCGAAACCTCGACCTCGAGAACCAATTCGAAAAAACTTTACAGAAAAAACAAATACAGTTCTCGGCAAAATGCGACGAAATAAATGAGCTCAGACGTGACTTACAAGAGACCCACACAGAAAAACAGCAATTAGAAAGGGAAAAATCAAACCAAGTAATTAAACAAAAACATTTACAAGATCAGGTAGAAATCATTAAGCAAGAGGCTCAAGGCTATCGCGAACATATCGAGACCCTTGAGAGTACGAATATCGCGCTACAATCACAGATTGTAGCACAGAAACAATACCTTGAAAAAGAAACCAGTGAGACCCAAGATCAATTCAAAGCCTTGCAAGAACAAAACGCTCATAGACAGGAGCAAGTAATTAAAGAAATAAAAAGAAACTACGATGTTCAGTTCGATCGACAACTAAAAGAAAAAATACGAGAGTTCCAAAAAACTGAAGAAAAACTTATAAAAGAGAAACAGCAATTCGGAGAACAAACGAGGCTAGAATTCCAACAGAATAGGGAAAGTATATTACGAGATTATAACGTAGAAAAAGAAAGGTTAGAGAACACCATATTAGAACTACGAGCTACTGTTGAACAAAAAGAACAGCATATTAAAAAATTAAATTCTGGTATAGACGACTTGAAACGAATACACCGACAAGAAATTAATACTCTGACTATTACCAAAGACCAACAAGACCGGACGAACGAATACGAAATGCGAATACTGAAAACAGAAAATACTCGGCTCCAACAAGACCTACAGACTGTAAAAGACCGAATGAAAAATCTCGAAACCATGACGAGACAACTTATACAGAAACAGGAGTCGCAACTTACCTCCTCACAACCAGACAAAAGGTCATCTCAGGATAACAGACGACCACCAAATCGATCTAATCGAAATCAACCCAGCGCACCACCACCTGGAAATCCAGACGATGACGACCCCGATGACGATGATGAAGACGCTGATAGCCAACCTAACGCCAGAGGAAATCGTTACCGACCACATCGAATGCCTCACGACCTGCTACCGAAACAAACCGCACCAGCCAAGGAGACTATTGATATAGTACCCATTTTTACCGGAGACACGGGAGAAGGAGCAGTCAACATCTCAGAATGGACAACGAAAGTTGACAGTGGACAATACGACACTGGACAATGCCAGAGCAACACGGGTTGCTATTGGAAAAGATAATGACAATGAAAATCAAAGGAAGAGCACAAAGTTGCATTTCGAACGTCGATATTTATACATACGACCAGTTGAAAGACGTTTTGATAAAACGCGTCAACCCAGTAAAATCATCACTGTTACTCATGAACGAGTTGACAGCATGCATCCACACTTAAGGAACGATCCAAGAGCATAACACCAGATTCCGAAGAATCTATATATCTTGGCTAAACGTTAAACGACTCGAACTTAAACAAGCTCATCAAACGGATGAATCAATCACCATATATTTACAAATATCTGACAAAGACATCATTCAGACTTATCTGCAAAGTCTCAAGGAAGACACACGAGCCTATCTCAGAACGAAGGACATATATTCGCTCGCACAAGCAGAAGCAACAGCTCGAGAACACGAAGATTTGAAAAGAAGCATCCAAAGACAACGAGGAATGTTTCATGAACCTCAACCCCAACGAAGACCGGAAAAACCCAGATTCAACCACGAAAAATCAAGATTCAGTAATAAACCACAAGAAAACAGGACATTTTTCTCAACGAACAAACCAAACGTCCACCACACTGAGTACAACGAATACGACTAACAGGACAAAGGGAAGGACATGAAAGCATGACGGAAGAAGAACGACAATATCAGAACGATATCCAAGAATTCGACCTTGACTCGATAAACACAACCAGTCAAATGAAAAAGGCACTTGAATATATTATGGTAATTAATCATCCATACAGAAAGTGCACTTATTGCAAAAGGCCCGGACATACGGAACTTTAATGCAATCAGAAGGAAAAAGATCAAGGTATACCGAGCCCCTTCAACAAAATTACCAACCAGAAAAAAAAGCCACTCAAAAAGGCAATCAAAATTTTCGGGAGGCTCCGCATCCGAAGAGACCTCCTCAACAGGAAGTGAACACGACAAACGAAGAGCAAGAAAGCACAAGCGACGACGAGAGCATTTACGACGAGAGCACATCTCCGCAATAGATCGAGGACATCTTTTCACTGCCAAATTCGATTTCGAACAGACAACATTTAAAACTCTAACGACATTAATTGACACAGGAGCACCCATTAACATAATCAAAGAACATCTTGTGAAAGAAAAGCACATTATTAAAAAACCCATCCTCTTTAACACGGGAAAAACGACAAATAAAACACTCGGATATACGTTTATCAAATGCAAAAGAAACATTAACGACCGACGTGACAAATTTCATATAGTCCCATCAGACTATCCGATTAGAGAAGACGCTTTAATAGAAACTCCTTTCATCCTAAACAACGACGTCATCGTTGACTTACCCCGGAGAAAAATAAGAGTTAATAAAAAATATCAAGAAATAGAATCATCCGAATTCACTGTGCCTGCCGGACGGTTTATAAGTATCCCCGTAGAAGTAGAAAAACGGAAAGAAAAACGGTCTTAGTAAGAACCCCTCAAGGAGACAGCATCCATCATATAAAGGAAGGTATTGTAAATATTCCATTAGCAAACGAAGGAAAGAAGAATATCACTTTTCAAACAAAAAACATTCAAATCTTTGAAGTAAAACCGAGGTTGACAAGCAACAAAATTAACCAAAGTAATAAAAGACTTCAGGAACTGAAAACCAATACTAGATTGGAGCACATAAAGAGTATTAAAGAAAAAGATGAAATTTGGAAAATCATACAGAACTATTCAGATCTATTCCAGTTAGACAATGACAAGCCACCAAGTACCAACTTAGCAGAACACGTAATCGTAATTGATGAACCAACGAAACCCATCAATATTAAATCTTACAGACCACCTAAAATCCATCAGGAAGAAGTGGACAAACAAGTACAAGAGTTATTAGAAAAGAAAATAATTCAACATTCTCAATCACCATTCAATGCACCCATTTGTATAGTACCAAAGAAGAAAGATGCGTCAGGAAAGACAAAATGGAGAATGGTGATTGACTATAGAAAATTGAACGAAAAAACAGCTCAGGATTCATACCCCTTACCTGTTATAGAAGATATTCTCGACGACCTAGGAAAAGCCGCAGTTTTTTCTGCATTCGATTTAAGTGCAGGATTCCACCAAATACCAATGGAGAAAAAATCGAGAAAGTATACCGCTTTTAGTACTAACCAAGGACACTTTGAATACGTACAAATGCCTTTCGGACTAAAAAATGCACCGGCAACATTTCAAAGAATGATGAACACTGCATTAAGAGGATTAATAGGAAAAATTTGTTTTGCATATCTGGACGATATAATAGTTTTTGGAAAAACCATGGAAGAACATAATCAACATTTGATAATACTCTTCAATCGACTGAGAGATACAAATTTAAAATTGCAGCCAGATAAATGCGAATACGTGAAACCTGAACTCGAATATTCAGGACATGTTATTACACGTGACGGAGTAAAACCCAACGTAGAAAAATGCAAAGCTGTAGAGGAACTCCCAATACCTAAAACACCTAAGCAAATTAAATCATTTTTAGGACTTGCAGGATACTACAGAAAATTTATCCCGAAGTTTTCATCCATAGCTAAACCTTTGACTGACCTAACCAAAAATTATCAGGAAAACAAAAGTGGACCAATAACATGGACGGATAAATGTCAAGTAGCATTCGACACGTTAAAGAATATCCTCACGAATGATCCTGTATTAAAGTATCCGGATTATACGAAAAAATTTGTATTAACGACTGATGCCTCAAATCAAGGACTAGGAGCTGTATTATCACAGGAAGGACACCCATGCGTTTATATATCGAGGACGTTGAATAAAGCCGAAACCAACTATACAACAACATAAAAAGAACTACTCGCTATAGTTTGGGCAGTTAAACGATATCTTATAGGAAGAAAGTTTACAATAAAGACTGACTGACATCGGGCATTAAAATGGTTAGCGAATAAACCAGACCCTGCATCCAGGTTATTACGATGGAGACTTAAACTCGAAGAGTATGAATTCGACATCGAATACGTAAAGGGAAAACATAATGTAGTAGCTGACGCATTGTCTAGAAAAGCACACATGGACTATAACAAGGACAAGACATTTAACAAAGAACTCATTTATCACATTGAAACAGATTCGTACGGGAACAACCAATATATAATTACCAGCAATATTGAGCAAACAGAATTTAAAATCAAACGCATAGCTCGGAGAAACACTTACAAACAGAGTAAAACAGCCCCTAATAAACTTAAATCAATGATAGACAAGGTTCAGAGAGAATTAAAGACTATGAGCACCGCGAATGATGAAATAAATCATGTGAAGAAAAATCAGGAAACTCCTGAAAGCCGTAACCAAATTAATTACAACTTAAGACCAAGAGACTCAAACGCTATGAGAGATTTAGAGAGTTTCAGTGACGAAGACGAAACGAATCAAGACGAGACTTCAGATCAACCCCAAATTGATTTAGGCGTAGAACTGCCATATGACTATTATCAATACTCGACATACAAGTTATTTAACCCCAACAATTTGGGACACCTTTTAAAAGAGAAACCCAATGTAAAAGGAAAACACTGGATAAAGGTCACTCAACCGACAGATAATAAACCTCAAAGTCTATACTATCAGATTCTGAATAAAGTAAGATCCAAGCTTACCATCAATAAAATCAAAGGAACTAAACATGTTAGGATATTTACAGATGATGTAATGACCAAAGCAGAGAAGGAAGAGATTTTATCGATATTAAGATTCTTTAGTATTAAAGACCATGAAACACAGTATGAATATTGCTTTTCGACCTTCAAGGAACCTGACTACATAGACAAAAAGAAAATAATAGCAGAAAGCCATGGAACTAACCTAAGCTCACACTTTGGAGTGTATAAAACTATACAAAGAGCAAAAGAACACAGGGAATGGGAACGCCTCGAAGAAGACGTAAAACATTATATTAAGAACTGTAAAATATGTCAAAAATTTAAAGCTGTGAGAAATCGGAACATTGCTCCTGCTATTGTACCCGAACCGCCAGATAAACCCTTTGAAAAAATTGCGTTCGACATATTCGGCCCACTACAAAGATCGCGTTCAGGGCAGGAATATATCTTCAGTATACAAGATTGTCTAACTAAGTACATTGTATTATGCCCACTCGAGACAAAATCTAGCTCGGAGATCATCCAAACATTAAACGATGATTTTATAATGATCCATGGATCCCCTGACATCATTTTAACAGACCAGGGACAAGAATTTAATTCAAAATTAATGAAGGATTTCGGACAATTACACGGTATTTCGCATATCAAAACCACCGCATTCCACCCTCAAAGTAATGGGAGCATTGAAAGAATGCATTCCCTTCTTAAGGAATCAATAAAAACCATGTGTGAGGGACAGACAGATAATTGGAAAGATATATTGAAATTAGTAGCCTTCGCTTATAACAGTTCGGTACACAGTGCAACTGGATATCGACCTGACGAATTGGCATTTAATAGAAAACTTAAAAAACCATCAAGTCTACCTCATAAAAAAGCATTGACTTATGACGATTTATTAAAGAAGTGGACACATACGCACGACGCAATACTCTCAGAAGCACGCGAACGTTTACAATTGAAACAAGAACAAACAGCCAAACGATTGAACGAAAATAAAAATAAACTGGATTTCGATAAGATCAAGACGGGACAGAAAGTTTACCTACACTACGAAAGTAAAAAACATAAGTTAGACCTTGAATGGTTAGGACCATGCGAAATAATAGAAATTTACAAAGATAAGTCAAACGTTAAGATAAAAATCGATGATAAAGAAAAAATAGTCCACCTAAATAGAATAAAGTTATTCTTTTCAGATGACGAACATAATGAAGATAATTAACGAAATTGATATTATGCGAATGAAAAAGATTGATATTTACTATATTACACACTACGCACACCCAATTTATGATAGAATCAATAAACCAACCTGTCAAAGCGATTTTGAACAATGCGAACTAAGTAAAATCAACGTCACAAAAATGAGCTATATCTCCTTATACGATAACCACGGAATATTATTAATACCAGAAATTGGAAAACCTGTTTTAGTACTTGTACAATGTAAGAACTATACTAGCCAAATTTATATTGAGGAAGATACTGACTGTAGTGGACGTGAATCATCGGCATGGTCTTATACCAATTTTTTAACGATACGATCTTTTAAAAATCCGATCATGGAGGATCATGCAAAGCGCCAATGATTATCGACTAAACATCAATAGTCATTAATAGTCCAAATACCGCATCTGAAAGGATTGAAGTATTCCATGTACAGGCATGTTATATGCATGGGTGCAGGACAAAGCGATGATAGGTTACAGTGACAACGGATCTCATTACATGCATTATTCAACGGTATTGAATTTATCGAATATTGGATGACCAATGACTATCGGTCAAATTGAATAAAAAATTGTGCTTCAAAACAATTGATCCGTCAATATGTATACCATCAAAGAAGACATTGCTGCGATACGCGTGGCTCAACAGATAAAGAAGAAAAGCGTATCAATTTGCTATACATACAAGATACCGAGAATAACAATGTATGACATTTCACATAGATCAAGAACCTGTCAAGCCTCGTGAGCGGAGGACTAAACAGAGACAGCCTTTCAAAAATATATATATGCCATCGGTGTGTGAAGTTAGCATAATTACTATATCGTTATATGTGCTAGACGAATCAAACAACAATCCATTATTTCGCAGGTGTCTGCATTACTTTAGATCAAAGGCTAAACTGCTATCAGATGAGATCGATTGTGGAGCACTAAAGCACTGCCCCATCCGACTAACAAATATAACCCATAAGTGGCTCCGAATCATCAACTCTAGTCGGAAAGCACGACATCCATTCATTGAAAATGCCTATTTGGAGTGTTTATGACTAATAATGGAGAGAAGATGAGAGTGTGCAAAGACTGAAGAGAAGAACGTAGCTGAGGATATGTATCAATATCATGAAGTATTTAGTATAGATAACCACATGTGCTTTTCATATGACGAATCGCTATCATGGTATCAATCACATCGCAGCGCTGATTCCATGTCATGGTTTGTGGCAGAACTGGAAAAGCTAGTGCTGTGGATAAAATACATTTTCAACGAAAATTAATGCTCATCATGCGTTAAATCTAATACGTTCACGCTATGGCAATAATTGTGTATTCATAATCAACCAATAGAGGTAAAAGTTGAGTTACTCAAGATACAATGGCGTATGCCCCACATAATATTGGATGCGATAAATAAATTATCATTACTTTGAACATTGGAAAGTGGGCGATACTTGAATATGAGTTTTCACTCTTGGGAGCTATACGAATGTCCACCGCTTCAAAGCACAACGAAGCACTCATGAACCGTAGAAGCTGCATCCCAACTAGAAAAACCAAAGTATGTAATTGGTCCGGCGCAGACTGGTAAAAAAGATAATCTATGTCAAAGGACATTATATTATTCACCGACTGCAAACTCACAAGTGTTAAACTTTATATCAATTCAGCATTCTTTTTTCAGGAGGACTTGCGTTTGGACTTAAAAAAAAGATCCGCCATGTTGTTCAATATGTACTCTCGATTTCGTAAATACCATTACGACTGCAATAGTGATCGTTCTTTACTAACCATCGCCAAGTCTTAATGTAACGGCCCTTTCGCGGATAATGATTGATCGCATCAGAACGAGCCTGTAAAAATATGCTGGCGTAGATGTGTGAATAGAGTTCGAATGCAAGAAAGATTCACCACCGACTACGACTGCTTATTGTTTTAACCTTACACGATCGCGTTGTTGGATATTGTTCATTGACCGACATTATCCGTAAAATTGTATAGATCAGCAAAATTCCGAGAAATACGAAGCATCGTAGTTGATTCGCAATCGTCATGGTCTAAAGTGGGCCTATGGAAACGTCCCATATAGTGTGACTGAAGGTTTAATAGCAGCTGCAGTTGAAGGTTCAACGAAAGACGAAATGTGTCCAATCGAATATGTTAAGTGTCATGAAAAACGAAAATGGCTAGTTGATATACTAAAATATGAAAAATGTGCTATTTATCGAGTCGTTGAATATAGACTTTGACGATATAGATGTCTCAAGTAAATTAGATGGAAGTTCTACTCTACGATGTGAAGAGCATACAAACGATTGTGCCATACAAAATGTATTTAAAATCTTCAATCGGTGGTTGAATCATAAAGATTCGTGCAAATAAAAGAAATGCAACACTATGTACTTTTTATCCTCCTCACCCCATACTTAGTTATGTCAGCATCATCTGATATCGGATTGTGCATCTGAATACAATATTACTTTAGAATGTGAAACTGAATTTTTTTTGTATTGAATTTGATTGAAAATAGAGTATCAGAATCGCTGAATGATGATCGAAGACATTCATCGGTCTACGTTCGATAGATGTTCATGAGCCGTATGTTGGAAGTTTGCGAGGCATTTGAACGTTTTCGACAGTCGTTAATGAGACGTTCTAGAGACTTCCGAAGACATTCATAAGACGTTCGAAGACATTCAAGAGACGTTCGAAAACGTTCATAACACGTCGAAGACATGCATGAGGGGTCCAAAGAGTTTCAAAAGACTTTCTACGACGTTCATGAGACGTTTGAAGGTGTTCGTGAGACGTTCAAGAGACTTTCGAAAACGTTCATAATACGTTTGAAGACATTCATGAGGGGTTCGAAGACGGTCAAGAGACGTTTGAAGACATTCATGAGAGGTGCGATGACCTTCAGAGACTTTCGAAGATATTCAAGAGATCTTCAACAACATTCATAATACGTTTGAAGACATCGACGAGGGGTTCGACAACGTTTTAGAGTGTTTCGAAGAAATTCACGAGGGGTTTGAAAACGTTCAAGAAACTTTCGAATACGGTCAAGAGATTTTCGACGACATTCATAATACATTTGAATACATTCATGAGGGGTTCGAAGACGCTTGAGAGACTTTCAAAGACATTCATAAGAGGTTTGAAGACGCTAAAGAGACTTTCAAAGACATTCACGAGAGGTGCGAAGACGTTCAGAGACTTTCGAGGACATTCAAGAGATCTTTGACAATATTCATAATACGTTTGAAGATATCGATGACGGGTTCGACGATGTTTTAGAGACTTTCAAAGATATTCACGAAGGGTTCGAAGACGTTCAAGAAACTTTCGAATACGTTCTAGAGACTTTCGACGACATTCATAATGCGTTTGAAGACATTTATGAGGGGTTCAAAAACGCCTGAGAGACTTTCAAAGACATTCACGAAGGGTTCGAAGACGTTCAAGAGACTTTCGACGACATTCATAATGCGTTTGAAGACATTCATGAGGGGTTCGAAGACGCTTAAGAGACTTTCAAAGACATTCGGAAGAGGTTTGGCGACGTTCGAGAGGCTTTCGAAGACGTTCAAAGATCTTCGACGACATTCATAATACGATCTTCGGCGACATCCATAATCCGAAGACTTTCATGACGTTTGAGTTTCGCTGGAATTGTTTGGGTTTGTTTGGGATTTTCACAGTTTTGGTGTAATGTGTTTAGGTGCGCGCCCAAACAAACTCAATCACATTTCACTAAAACTGTGAAAATCCGATTGGTGCGCGCCCAAAAAAACTACCGTAGATGTAGTACACATCTACGGTAGCATTTTTCATAGGCTCGTTCCGATGCGATCAATCATTAACCGTGAGAGGGCCGTTACATTAATAATTGGTGATGGTGAGTAAAGAACGATCACTATTGCAGTCGTAATGGTATTTACGAAATCGAGAGTACATATTGCACAAAATGGCGAAACTTTTTTGAAGTCCAAATGCGAGTCCTCCTGAGAAATAAATGCTGAATTGAGATATAGTTTAACACTTGTGAGTTTGCAGTCGGTGTATAATATAATGTCCTTTGCCATAGATTATCTTTTTCACCAGTCTGTGCCGCACCAATTACATATTTTGGTTTCTCTAGTTCGGAGGCAGCTTTTACGGTCCATGAATGCTTGGTTGAGCTTTGAAGCGGTGAACATTCGTATAGATACCAAGAGTGAAAACTCATATTCAAGTATCACCCACTTTCCAATGTTCGAAGTAATGATCGTTTATTGATCTCATCTGATATTATGTGGGGCATACGCCATTGTATCTTGAGTAATTTAACTTCTATCTCTATTGGTTGATGATGACTGAATACACAATTATTGCCATAGCGTGAACGTATTAGAATTAACTCATGATAAGCATTAATTTTCGTTGAAAAAGTATTTTATGCACAGCACTAGTTTTTCCAGTTCTGCCACAAACCATGATATGAAATCAGCGCTGTGATGTGACTGATACTATGATAGCGATTCGTCATATGAAAAGCACATGTGGTTATCAATACTAAATACTTCATGATATAGATACATATCCTAAGCTACGTTCTTCTCATCAGTCTTTGCACACTCTCATCTTCTCTCTATCATCAGTCATAAACACTCCAAATAGGCATTTTCAATGAATGGATGTCGTGCTTTCCGACTAGAGTTGATGAATTGGAGCCACTTATTCTTATTATTTGTTAGTCGGATGGGGCAGTGCTTTAGTGCTCCACAATCGATCTCATGTGATTGTAGTTTATCCTTTGATCTAAAGTAATGCAGACACCTGCGAAAAAATGGATTATTGTTTGATTTGTCTAGCACATATAACTTTATAGTAATTATGTTAACTTCACCCACCGATGGCATATATATATTTTTGAATGGCTGTCTCCGTTTAGTACTCCGCTCACGAGGCTCGACAGGTTCTTAATCTATGTGAAATGTCATACATTGTTATTCTCGGTATGTATATATAGCATATTGATATGCTTTTCTTCTTCATCTGTTGAGCCACGCGTATCGGAGCAATGTCTTCTTTGATGGTATACATATTGACAGATAAATTGTTTTGGAGCACAATTTTTTTTTACTTTGACCTATAGTCATTGGTCATCCAATATTCGATAAATTCAATACCGTTGAATAACGCATGTAAGAAGATCTGTGGTCACTGTTTCGTTTAGCTGGGTACAAAACTGTGACTGTCACCCATGCGAACATGTATTACCTCTTGATTGCACATCAATCGCAGCCGTCATAGGCATTATCTCCCGTGGCAACGATATTCAACGCGTATTGATTCATACTAATTTACATTTATTGTAAGATTATGTACTTTTCGTAAAGGTCAACCACTTCTACGTTGTCGACATTCATCGAGCAGGGGTTAAAGTATAGACCATCACGCGTTCAAGTCGAATTCTCGCCAATTAACCTATCATCGCTGTGTCCTGCACCCATGCATATAAAATGTCTGTACATGGAATACTTCAATCCTTTTAGATGCGGTATTTGGACTATCAATGACTATTGATGTTTAGTTGATAATCGGTGGCGCTTTGCATGATCCTCCATGATCGTATTTTTAAAAGATCGTATCGTTCAAAAATTGGTATAAGACCATGCCGATGATTCACGTCCACTACAGTCAACATCGAGCTTGTCGTCGATGTGCAGGGCTTCAAGAGACCCGTCAACGAATTTGTTCTGAAGAAGATGTCCATCGTCAGACTCCACGACAAGAATGCTGAACCGCTGACGCTCGCCTTCGACGCCCCATTTGCATGGGACTCTTTACCGGCCAAGTACAAAATGTCAAACAAGTGGTTGGAACGTAATTTCCATGGAATACGATGGGATCACAATGGCATATCATACGAAGCAGCTAGGAAGACAATTCGAGAACTCTTGCATGGAGCTCCTATCATCTATGCGAAGGGATTTGAGAAATGTGCATGGCTATCAAGATTCTCGGATCCCGCGACAAACGTCATCGACTTGGAGACTCTGGACTGTCCATCGCTGCAGAAGTTGCCGAAAATTACAAACTCCAAATGCCCCCATCATTCCTTCAACACGAAATACAACTGCGCCTATGACCATGTAAAGTCGCTGAAAAGCTGGTTGAGTGTATACGAAGCGTTGTGTGAGCGAGGGATTTTTTTTTTTAATAAATAAAGAACATTTCGATGAAAATATATACTATTTGTATTTTTTATTTATTCTACGATGAAAATTGTTTTGTGTTTCTCCTTCTCATATATTTCGATAGAAAACTTTTTTTTAATACATTTTTTACATAGTCAAACACTTAAAACGTCGAAATCGATGGTGAGACGACTGTGATCTGGACGGCTGTTCCACTCAACGATGCTGTCCCAACGAATTTGCTCTTTTCCACCATACTCCAAGACAATGGAACTTGACGCTGTTGTATTTTCCATAACTGAATGTAGAGTTGACTATTACGCGCCAGTTGCGGCATACTCTCGATGATGCACACAGCCGTTCGACGATGGTGTTCCATCGAATTTCTTTTTTTTCCACCATGTGTGCTCAGACTTGGAAAAA
This sequence comes from Ophion ellenae, assembly GCA_963210295.1. NCBI lineage: Eukaryota > Metazoa > Arthropoda > Insecta > Hymenoptera > Ichneumonidae > Ophion > Ophion ellenae. The sequence continues at coordinate 8,525,014 of OY723395.1, read as the reverse complement.
GTCTATGCTGTTGTATTTTCCACCTTTGCATGTCATCCAGAGACGATGATCACGTGCCGCTTGCCACATTCGCTCGAACATTTCCAAATCTTCATCGAAGGCCTTCACAAGTCGCACTGGTAAGAAGACAGTGAACTCATCTGCGATGTCCGCGATGTAGCGTTTCCCAAACTTGGTTTGTACGGCCCTCATGTCGGAGATTCGATGATCCGAGTGAACGGGTAGTTCTGACAGCTTCTTCATTGGAAGGAATTCCGCCATCACGCTGACTTTGTTTATACTCGAGAGATCCATCTTCCCACAATTTCAAAGTTCCTTTTTGGAGAGACGTCGATGTTGCGGTGGAGTAGTGCAGTCTGAGTTTGGTTCACGACATTATAAGCTTCGTCGTTACACTCCCACTCAAATTTTCAAACTTCTCCGCGCTTTTCCAAACGTGAAAAAAAAAACAAGTTTAAACACGTTAGAAGAATCCCCGTACGTGGAGAATTTCCCCCCTCGCGCCTCCAATCGTGAAAACAAGTTCAAACGTGTCTGAAAATCCTCGTACGTGGAGAATTTTCCCCCTTATGACATTTTCGACACTCCCGACGTTGAGGTGGGGGACCGTCAATGCGATCTCTCATTTGCGGTGTATTCTATTGCTCCATGCATGGAAGATATGATATCACTTCCCTGTCTTTCCGATGATGTTCTGACAAATGATCCCACAATAAACCAATGTAGTTTCCCCAATCATTTAAGAGCAAGACCTTTAGAATCTGTTCGAGCTCGTTTTTGGTCAAGTCCAGGGGGTGCTTGGCCGGATGCACTGCGTACATACTCGCATATGTGAACATCTTAACATTATATTTCGGAATGACACCGAGACGTCGACATATTGAAACTTTTCTTCAAGAGCGCAGCTCGGGTGGTCGATCTGCGGTCATAGTCTTTGATGATAAATTCTTAAAGTTTATAGTTTTTTCAAGAAAACCCCTGACTTGTCAAGACCTGTTTCAAGTGTCGGCGAGACTCGAGTTGATACGCATACAAACATTTTAAGGATTTCGGAAAAATGACACCAAGGCACCGCAGCTGCATGTAATAAATAAAAGGGCTTTGAAGGACCTCCTTTCATGCGATCTTCAAATCGTTGAAATTTTTCCGTACCCATATAAGGTTGTCACACGCACATATCGTGTCTACACACATACACACACACATACACACACACGCCCACGCACACGCACACGCACACGCACACGCACACGCACACGCACGCATGCACGCACGCACGCACGCACGCACACACACACACACACGCGCGCGCACACACACGCCACACACGCCACACACACACACACACACACACACACACACACACACACCACACACACACAAATTAGTGTAGAAATAAAAACACTCCGCTTGCATCGATGATAATATTTGTATGCCTATAATAAATTAGATTTATGGGTTTTCAACGCTCACTCACCATGATCCCCCCCCCCCCCCCCCCCCGCCCCACGAAACACTTGGCGACAGCGGCTTCCCGCCACCGCTCTTCGGACCACATGGCTACCCCCTCCATAGAGACCCCTGACATCACTCCTCGTAACGTCACGCGCTCGACCCCCTCTCCGCCATGCATACTAGGCTTCCCCGCGCCGGACCCCCGCCACGCTCCCCCTAGAGATCGCGGAGTTAGAACCAGCCTATTACCACTACTTCTGTAGGTACCTCCAACGAGCGGACTCGTCGGAGTCGCACATGTGCACCCAGAAGAATTTTCTTTTCCCCGTAATCTACATGAGTTTTGCTACCGAAGTACACACGATTATTATAAAATATTTATTTTTGTGCATCTAGCCCGATTAAAAAAAAAGTCGCATTTTCGACTGAAACAACGGCCTTTGTTCGTTTCCAAAAATCGCAATTTTCAAACGATTGTAAAACCTGTGTGTACATCGCTATAACGTGTATCTAAGAAGTTATAGTTGAAATTTAAAGTCAATCGGTCAAAAAATGCAGGACCTGCGAGCCCGCCCGATTTTGAAAATATTTCTTCATGAAAAACGCGTTTAAAGTTTTAAAACCACTTTTCTACTTGTCTTTCAAAAAACTTCCACCTAAAATAACTTTTGCATATCATTTTCGACATGTTTATACATATTTCAAGTCAATTAAAAAAAAAACAATTTTTTTAAAAATGTATATAAGGCCTCAAAGCTGTTTGAACGCATGTGGCGATTAGTGGGACGTTCCCATGGTGATTATCAGACCAACTGTCATGGCGTCATGACGATGACTCGTACAATAGCATCTTATAACCTTTACGAAATATTTTCTCGACAACTGTACCAGGCACGGGAATTTCACAACGACCTTCTTCTTCATAATAAAATACTGATTATGAACGACGTAAAATAACTTTTACTCATTTCCTAGTTGAGCTATATAAATTTGCAAGCTTAAGCGATGTGCTTAAAGTGACAATTACTGGGCCATCTACCTTAGTCATATTTCGAAAGTTAATTATTGTGGAATAGTGATATTTACGAATAGAGATGTTTCGGCAGAGAAATGTTGAAGAAGTGAGATATTTTAGAATACATATGTTTCTGGTTGAACCTGCTCCAGAATAGAGGTATTTAAGAAGAGAGATGTTTGAGAATAGAGAAATAAATAATAGAGTTGTTGTCCTGCCGACAATTTCAACCATAACCTACTGGCGGGGTCGTCTTTTGTCAAACGGCGGAGATTTATTTGTACTACCAATATCAATACACAATTTACAATGGAGGGGTACGTTGCACCCGAATGAACGTGCCGTTATTAAATCAATTGTTTTCCGAAACAGGTATATGACGAACATACTGCACCGAGGATGACGGGTATGTATAAGGAAACGAAGATGTGGACTAAAAACCAACGCCGGTGGCGCTTCGACGAGTTCTCCGCTACAGAACGTACAGAATTTACGTATAGAGATGGAACGGAATGAGTGCCCGAATAACGACAAAGGAATCAACAAATGTGCCGATCAGATATCGGATATACAGGTTGAGGCACTAACTGTTGCCACCTTCGATATCTCCGTAATTATCGACGTCACAAAAAAATGTTTAAAACAAAAGTTGTAACGTACAAACGGGGTCATCAAATGCGACCTTTTTTTTTATCTCAGTGGAGGCGCTGTCGCACAGTAAAGGTCACCTCCACTTTTTTTAATGGGACGGTACATTTTTTCCAACTATCTTGTAGAGCATCGAAAACTGCATAAAAAACATTTAGGGGTCAAAGTCGTTCAAGGTCATTTAAGATAAAAAAGTGACATGAACTTTATTTTTATGTGAAACTACCTTTATTCACAGTAGATGTTCAAAGTGATTGCCATTGGAATCAACGCAGGATTCCGGGCAGGCATACGGGAAACGGTGACGCATTGATATGGCAATGATCTGAGAGAATATATCAGCTTCCGTAACATTCGGTCTCATTGTTGCAATTCGTGAAAATTTGGCGATTTCGTTTCTTTTCATCCCGAACATTCCTGGCGTGTTGTCAGGAAAATATTGACCATTTTGCGATTTTTCGGAGCGCGATGAATCATCGTTATCTTCAGAGAAGTCATCTTCGGTCTCATCGAGGTCACTATTTTCGTTACGCTCCTCAATTGAAGCAATACCACTCTTTTCATCCCGTGAAACAAGATTAGAATCTAGCATGACTACGTCACCGAAGCTGTCCGTTTCTTCATTACCGGTATATACAGGGTGAGACACTAACTGTTGCCACCTTGAATATCTCTTTAATTATCCACGTCACAAAAAAATGTTTGAAACAAAGGTTGTACCGTACGAAAGGGGTCATCAAATGCGACCATTTTTTTCATCTCAGTGGTGGCGCTGTCGCGCAGTAAAGGTCACCTCCACTTTTTGAAGTGGGACGGTACATCTTTTTTTAACTATCTTGTAGAGCATCGAAAACTGCATAAAAAACATTTAGGGTTCAAAGTCGTTCAAGGTCATTTAAGATCAAAAAGTGACATGAACTTTATTTTTAAGTGAAATTACCTTTATTCACAGTGGATGTTCAAAGTGATTGCCATTAGAATCAATGCAGTATTGCAATCTCCTCATCACGAATTTCTTATCACTTCGGCACTTATCGCCGAAGTCTTGCCATTGTCTTGTATGTAAACAACGGCACCAAACCTACAATGTACACGGAATATTATACAATGTTTCGCCCAAACAAACCCAAGATAACGATAGTAAGAATGATGAGACTAGTATTAATGAATCAAGCGAATGTAAATGATGTATTCTTTTGAAGAGCAAACTGATATGCTTCTAATTTATGGAGAAAGTCAGAAAAATGCAGTGAGAGCTAGAGACTTATACGCTGAAAGATTTCCTGAACGTTCTCATCCTACACGCCGTACATTTCAAATTTTGTACACGAAACTGAGGACAACTGGATCGTTAACCCGTTGGGATAGTAACCGACAAAAGCGAGTTACTAACGAAGAAACGGAAATTGGTGTTCTTGCCGCCGTGCATCGAGACCCTTGTGCGAGTTCTCGTCAAATTGCGAGGGAATCTGGCGTAAGCCAAAGAAGTATTCTACTCGTTCTACATCGTCATAAATATCATCCTAACCACATCAGTCTCCACCAGGAATTAACTGGTATAGATTTCATGAATCGCACCGAATTCTGCCGATGGGCTCAACGCCAGATTCAGAAAGATGACTCATTTATTAATCGGATTTTATTTACTGATGAGGCAACATTTACGAATCATGGAAAAATTAACTTGCATTACATGCATTTGTGGTCAACTGAAAATCCACATTGGCTTCGGCAAGTTGCACACCAAAGACCGTGGTCCGTTAATGTATGGTGTGAGATATTGGGGATAAAATCATAGGCCCTTATATCATCGAAGGGAATCTTAAGGCGGTCCTCTGTCACGACCTTGCGTAATTGCATCCCCGCGAAATAGTTTGTGACACGTAAGAAACAAACTTTGTTAAAGATGGAAAGAGAAATCTCAATACATATTCCTAAGCCAAACCAGACCGCACACTTCATATTTCCCCCTACATAAAAAATTATTGAAACAGAGAGTTCAAGATTCCAAGACTGGCCAACACATTGCGACCATGCACAAAGAATGTATCACATAACCCAGCTTAAGATCTTGGTCGTAAAAATTTGAAACTACGCGACTTCACGGCACAAGACCCGAACGAACGAATCGGCCTGCATGCACAAAAAAATGCATTCTTCCATAGAAAGGGCCTCTGACTCTTGCAGTGACAAAATTAGATGACATAAGCCACGCGCCTTCCCAGGCTGGCCAACTAGCTCTTTCTCTCTCGCGTGACGCATACCGTCACGAACAAAGCCCTATTTGTCTCCTCTCGGTTTCCCCACATATTCAATAAGAAAAGCCGCGCTGTGTTGTCGGAAATGCAGCGCTGATCTCAATTATATGCGCCCTTACCCAATAACACACCGACAACTCGTTCTCGCTTCCATCTTCCGGCCAATCACACGAATCAGGTCACGGTTTATGCCCGGACCACCAATCCAAAAAAACTACGTCACCTAAGTTCCACTCTCCCAAAGATTTCTTCCTCCAAAAATTTATCCCACCCTGATTTCTGATACTCCGAAAGAGTTCTCCTCGCATCAGTCTCCGATTAGAATCCAACGAGCTCAGACCTAGAGTTCTCTTACCGATATCCATCGCGTAAAACCTTTGTTCTCTTTTGTCACGCGAACTTTGTCATACGATTCAAACTTAGAACATTTTGTACTTCGGAACTTCCGCAACAGTTACGCGATAATAATAAGAACCTTGGCGTTATATTCGTTACGCGATAACCATAAGAACCTTGGCGTTGTATTCCGCGCATTACTTTATTGTACATTCCATTCTCAATCCGTGAAACTCACAAATATTAGAATCTGTGTCGTCGAACATCTGTATCCGTCTCACTCACACACATACCATCTGCGAGCGCTTCTGGCCCTGCGGCGCAGGGCTCTTAGTTTTACGACCGCTACCTGACACACAAGCGACTGGGTCATCACCGAGGCGCACCAATGTAAGCGAACAGACTTGTATATTTTTTTTTGTTTCCAATTTGTATCCTAAAGAAATACTAGAATTACCCCATACGGTTAATTCTAATAAATTACGAGTCACTCGAATACAAGTGTCACAACCATTATTTCAATAATTGGATAATCCACGGAATCCCTTGAAATTCCCCCTTCCACCAGCACGTCCCCTTTTTAACCCTTATCCCGTGCTATTGCGCTAGGCGTAGGCAAGAAAGAGGGATACCACACATATATATGCCCACGTCCCCTCAGGACGTGACATATTAATTTTTGGGGGCTCGTCCGGGATAATTTTAAAAAGGGAAAGGAATTGACCCCTCTAGTTCAGGTTATGCTCTGAGAGGATCGAACGTCCCACTATTTCCTGGTCTTGGACCTCCCAGTAGATCTTCAAAACAACCAGATTTACCCCCAAAAGGCGGAGCCATGGACCCAGAAACCCCAACGTTGAGTATAAATGACTTGATGTTGATAAAAGACGGTGTTAAAATAATCCCAGAATTCGATGGGAAAAATATTCCGTTTTCGGAATTTGTCGCCGGGTGTGAGGACGCAAAGGAAGTGGTTTCCCCTGCAGCCGAAAAATACCTGGTGAAAATGATTCGGAATAGATTGAAAAACCCCGTTAGGGACATGATTCACGCGACAAAATTTGAGAAAGTGCAGGACTTATTAGGATATCTTAAAAAACTTTATGCACCCAACAAAACTGAAATGCAACTAGTCGGAGAACTCAGTACCATTTTTCAAAAGAAGAACGAAAACGTAGCCGAATTTTCTATGCGAATTAAAAGGAAAGGAAAAGAAATACTCGATACACAAAAACCATCAGATAATAGACTAGAAAACGAGTATTTCAAGAGAAGGATGGACGATTATTTCCTCTCGTGTTTCAAGCGCGGATTAAGGGAAGAAATCGAGCAACGACTTCCCCATTGCGATAACATCTCTGTTGCTATCGACCACGCAGTCGAAATTGAACGCGATCTTGAAGCACGACGGGAACTACAATCAGTCTCGAACAAATTAGAAAACTTCCCTCCCCTCAAATCAGCTAAAATCTGTAATATCTGTAAAAAGGACAACCACACGTCGGAAAATTGCCGTTTCTCAATGCTCACTTGCCAATTGTGTAAAAACCAGGGCCATAGCGCCGACCAATGCAAAAAGAAACAGGACGAATGGGAGATATTGACCTGCCAGATGTGCAAAGGTGCCGGGCACAGCGCGGATAAATGCCATTTAGGACAACGGTCCCCTACATTATCCTGTCAATTGTGTAAGACCTCAGGCCACATGGCCCCTGATTGCCCTTCTCGTCATAAATCTCTCAACCCTTCAGGAAACCGTCCGCGTTTTGAAAGAATTCCCGAATGGCAGTATTGCCACAATCGTGGGCATACCGCGGATAATTGCTTCAAATTAAAAAATAACACCTCGAACCTTGAATGCCAATTTTGTCACAACCGCGGACATACCGCGGACCATTGTTTCAAGTTAAAAAACAGTAGCTCTCCAAGCATCGAATGCCAGTTCTGCCGCAATCGCGGCCACACAGCAGACAGTTGCCCCAAGTTATAAACAAACAGCGCTCCAAGCATTGAGGGCCAGTTTTGTCATAATCGCGGACATACCGCTGACAATTGTTTCAAACTAAAGAACAGCAAAGCTTCGAGCCCTGACCAACTTATATGCCGCTATTGCAAACGAGAAGGGCACACCATAGTAAACTGTCACACTCTCGAATATAACAATAAGTTGCGAAGCCAGCCGGGAAACGGGCTGAGCACCACTCGGACGGACGCGCCGAGTGGCCCGTCCCCGACAGAGCGTCCGGTCCACGCGATAGCTCTAACCCAGCCGAACGGCGGTATCCAACTTATACAATAAAAGCAGAAAAATTCGTCAGCCTACCCTCGGTGTGTATCGGAGCACTACCGGAAAAAGGGAAGATTTCAATGTTATTAGATAGTAGTGCCGTTCCAAATTTAATTAAAAAGGAATATACAAAAACTTTGGCGGGAATCGATGAAAACGATATCATAAGATTAAACGGAATATCTGAACTACCAGTCTTTGCGTTAGTAAGTGTGTCGTTCCGCGTGTTAGGCTTTGCAACGCTTTTTCACATCATACCAGACGATGTGCCACTTCCTTACCCAGGTTTGCTGGGATCCAGATACTTTTTTGAAACGAAATCCACGATTAATTACGAGATAGAATGTTTCGAGTGTGGAAATAATCTATGGCCTGTTGAAAAACCAGATGAACGTGTTGAGGAAATCCAAATCCCCGCACGCTCGGAAACTCCCTTCTATGTGAAGGTAGTGGATAGCACGACGAAAGAGGGATATATTGCCCCTTTCAAAATCCGTGAAGGTGTCCTTGCCGGCGACTGCCTGGTGACAACCGTCAACGGAAAGGCTCATTTGAAGGTTTATAATACCACTAAAGATGCCGTAAAATTAATCGTGCCGGTCGTAAGACTGTAGGCTTTCGATACGGTCGAAACCTTGTCAGCAGACGAGATCGAATTATATTCTTCGAAAATTTCAAGTCCTTTCAATTCTTCTATTCCCAGCGTAGATTCCATGACGACTACGTTGTTTCAGGGTCCTTCCGTGGCCCATAAAAAACCCTCGACTAACCATGTCGAGATAAAACCTTGCCATCGCTACAACGAAAGCGATGACCAAGGAAAAACGAAACAAACCTCCAGTAGTGAAGAAAAATCTAAACCAAAAACATATAAAAAACGAAACAAGAGATCAAGTAAAAAAGGAAATAAAATTGTCGAATCAAACAACGGTAAAAACGTAAATTCAATGTCTACCTATCAGACAACGTCGGATAAAATCGGAAATAACTCGGAGCGTTCCCAAGTAATAAAATCTCTCCTACGATTAGAGCACCTCGCGCAAGACGAACTAGAACACGTCGGAAAAATCATCAAAAAATACTCAGACAGGTTCCACATAAAGGGTGAGCCTCTCGAAGCAACACATGTTCTTCGACACAAGATCCCCACGGTCGACGACCTACCGATCAACACGAAGCAGTATAGGTTTCCCCAGGCGCTTAAAGGCGAAGTCCAGCGACAAGTGGACGAGCTATTAGAGACGAGGGTAATACATCATTCGGAGTCTCCAAACAACAGCCCTGTTTGGATAGTACCAAAAAAAACCGGACTCCAGTGGAAACAAACGCTGGCGAATGGTAATTGATTTTCGCGCATTGAATGAAAAGACTATTGGCGATTCTTATCCATTGCCGAATATCACAGACATCCTCGATCAACTGGGGAATGCAAATTATTTCTCGGTATTTGATCTTGCTTCCGGGTTCCATCAAATCGAAATGAACCCCGAAGACAAACCAAAAACCGCGTTTTCGACCCCACACGGTCATTATGAATTCGCGAGAATGCCTTTCGGGCTTAAAAATGCCCCGGCAACATTCCAGCGCTTAATGGACAGTGTGCTCAGCGGACTCCAAGGGGTATCGCTTTTCGTGTACTTAGATGATATCGTGATATACGCCAAAGATTTGGACGAACACGAGAAGAAAATTCGAATTAATGGAACGTCTGCGTAAAGCAAACCTCAAATTGCAACCGGACAAATGCGAATTCCTTAGGCCGGAGGTCAATTTCCTCGGCCACATAATCGGAAAAGACGGCCTGAGACCAGATCCTAACAAGCTAATGGCCGTAAAAGACTTTCCAGTGCCCAAAAACATCAAAAACATACGCCAATTCCTAGACCTAACCGGTTACTACCGTCGATTTATCAAAGATTTTTCAAGGATCGCAAAACCCCTTACTCATCTTCTAGAAGATAAAATCGATTTTGAATGGACAGACGAGACCCAAAAAGCTTTCGATATCCTGAAGGGCAAATTGTGTGAAGCCCCGATCCTCCAATACCCGGATTTTGAAAAACCATTTATCATAACGACAGATGCTTCGGGCTACGCCTTAGGCGGAGTCCTCTCACAGGGAGAAATAGGCAAGGATAAACCCATCGCCTACACATCCTGTGTACTACGTGGCGCAGCCCTTCGTTACGACACGTATGAAAAAGAAGCAATGGCGATTATTCACAGCGTGAAAGCTTTCCGCCCCTACATCTATGGTCGGAAGTTTACTCTCGTCACCGATCACAAACCTTTGGTTTGGTTTAAAACCGCCAAAGATGCAAACACACGCGTCCTAAAATGGCGACTTAAGCTCTCCGAGTACGACTACGACGTCGTTTATAAACCTGGAACGTTAAACGCAAATGCTGACGCTTTGTCGCGTAACCCAGTTGAAAAATCGGAAGAGATCAAAACCATTCCCCACTGCGATCGGAAACAAAGCGAAATGTCGGCCGACGCATGGCGGAAAGCAGTACACGAAATACTCGAAATTTCTGACAGCGATGAAAATCCCACGAGATTTGCCACTCAGGTGGAAATCCACCCGATGCCGCGGTCAAATGAAATAAACGTCGTCATTCGCTCCCGAGCGATGAACGACGAACCTTCCGTCCCAGATGGAGACGATCGACAAGTGGAAGACACACTTGTCGAGAAAACATCAACAAGGGTCAACGTGCCTGCGTCCGAAATCACAGATGCACGCACTAGGCCCCACAACCCTCCGCGTCGAAATCCTAGAGCCATAAACTACGAAGAAAGTAGTAGCGAGGAAACGGAGGCCGAAGTAATAAGACCCGCACGTGTTAGGCGACCCAGTAAGGGCATCAACCCCAAACCAGCTGGGATCCCCGACCAGCGCAAAGCACCTCCTGCTATTTATTCCGGAAACTCCTCTGATGCTAATTCCGATGATCCAACAGATTCAGACTCCAGTTCGATTGACTCAAAACTTTCTGACGAAAATCCTCCAGTCGAAGGGACTAGAAGGTCAGAATTTAAAATCGCTAATTGTATCAGTACGAAAGAACAGTTCCAATTTCGAAACGACAATCTAGTCTATTTTATAGACTCGACAGGGAAACCTTGTGACCCTAGAGGACAAAAACTATTAGAATCAAATAAACTTGCCATCTGGAAGGATTTGTCCTTAGGCCGAGCTTACAGCAAAAAGGTTGGAAAGAAATATCATATCGCTTTGGTCATCAAGGAAGAGCAGTTTGCATCGCTCGCTCTAATAATCGAAAGAATTAATCAGAGCATGAAAGAATTAAAATCGATTTGCGAAACACTCAACCTTCAGTCGATCAGCTTTTGCCATTGCCAACACGTTGAAAACCTAATGTGGGCAGATGTGCTGAATATCGTAAAAGACGTATTCAAAAACACCCAGGTTAGGATATTGATCTGCCTCGGAACTTCGCGCTACGTACCGTTCGAAAAGCGCGATTCCATCTTTTATGAAATGCATAACTCCCCAATCGGGGGTCACAAAGGGGTTTCCAAAACTTACAATAGAATCAAACATGACTATATCTGGGAAGATTTAAAATCAGATATTCAAAGACGGGTGCAACAATGCTTGGAATGCCAGCTAAAGAAGCTGGTCAGAGTCAAGACAAAGCAGCCGATGATAATAACAGACACCCCAGGTACGGTTTTTGAGAAAATTTCAATGGATATAGTAGGTCCAATGCAACGGACGTCCAACAAAAACGAATATATCCACACAATCCAAGACAATCTGTCGAAATATTGCATTGCAATTCCACTCCCGAATGCACTAGCGACGACAATCGCTGACGCATTCATAAAAAGGTTCATATGCGTCTATGGCGCACCAAAAGCACTCCTGACGGACCAAGGGAGCAACTGCCTCAGCGGTCTCATGCGGAGAGTTGCAAAAAGATTCCGAATTAAGCGATGTCGAACGACCGCATTTCATCCTTAATCAAATGGATCGCTTGAGAGATCTCACCACGCTCTAGCCGAATTCCTTAAGCAATACACGGATAAAGATAACGAATGGGACCAATGGCTCGAATTAGCCATGCTCTCTTACAATACAAGTGTCCACGAAAGTACCAATACACACCCTTCGAGGTAGTTTTCGGTAAATTGGCAAGAATCCCATCAAGCGAACCGCTTAGGGAATCAGATCAGTTACCTACGTATCGTGGATATTTAATCGAATTGATCACTCGTATAAATGGAATAAGAACCCTCGCGTATGAAAATCTAGTCTCTTCGAAACATCGCTCGAAAAGATATTATGATAAAAACGCAAATCCCAAAAGTTTCAAAGTCGGAGATTTTGTTTTCCTCCAAAAAGGGCCCAAACCAGGGAAACTCGGAGATCATTACACGGGACCTCATAAGGTCCTGGAAAAAATGGACAAAGGTAACGTGAAGATCCAATACCAAGGCAAGCCACGGGTCGTGCATGAAAACAGATTATGATATTCGCACATCAACGCCGAAGTAAAGCCTAAAAAGAAACCCAAACCGACCGGAGTCGACGAATCCGAATTTTAAATGAATAAGTAATTGATTAATCATTATAATCCCTTATTTCCAGATGATCGTTATCCATTTAATATGGCTCATTTATTTAATCAACCCTGTCGTCAGCATGTTGGGATATGACTGTGGATCGAGCTCATCGAACATTACTACCTCATCATTGCTGGATGTCGAGCCCTGCGAAAAGCATGCACCTAAAACCCAAGAGATCAACCAGTATATACAATTATTGCAGCTCAATGACTACTCCGAAACACTAGTAAAACAATGTAAGGTCGAAGTTCGGAGAACAATTTATTATTGTGGCATGTCATCGCATGTGTCGATCGTTAGAAACGGTCAGAACGAATATCTCGAGACCACCAGTCGCGAAGCATGCGATGACATGCACAAATACGGAACCACACGGGTCGGATATCCCATCATAAACGGACTACAAGATAATCAAACATCCACAAGTAGTATTACTCTCGCTGGTCACGTCAAAGATAACGGGGAATGCAATGGCGCCTCGTACTCAGACCCGTATGGTACCTGGGACAATGTTGTAGTCCAAGGAACCGTAAAAATATCGTTAAGAAGCTACACCCCACAGATCACACTAGAGTCAAACCAAATTCATTTACGCTCAGGCACCGTATGTGCCTTAACCACATCTTCGTGCATTGACCCCGATGGGGGATACACCTTTTGGGACTCGAGACCCCGAGAAAATTGCGGATTTAACAAATATGGTATCCTCTACGAAGGATTTTCTGTGAAAATGAGTGAAATTGGGTCCGAAACTCAAACCACCGTATATTCGGTGACGTCTGAAGACATTACCTTTGCGCTAGCTGTTAAGGAGACCGATCAAATTTAGGATTAGGATATAACATCCTAAGCACAGAACATCCAAAACTGTTTATTTTTGAGACTACCCGTAGCGTCTCTTTCACAATTCGAGGGCGTTTCCCTGTTGCAAATCTAGATATTTTCGCATATGTTAACTCAAAATTTATCTATGTCGAACGGCATATACGCCAACAATTAAAGTCACTCTATCAAGACATGCTTACACAACAATGCAACAAGGAAGGTCAAATGCTGAAAAATAGTTTATCGTTAGCCACTCAAGCGCCAGACGAATTTGCGTACAACCTAATGAAAGGACCCGGCCATATGGCAGTCCTCGCTGGCGAGGTGGTACGTATTATTAAGTGCATTCCGATAGAAGTAAACTTAATAAGGCTAAAAGATTGTTATCACCAGTTACCGGTTACTCGTGGGAACGAAACCTATTTCCTAACTCCCAGAACTCACATATTAATGAAAAAGGGAACTCAAACCACGTGCAACCCCCTGATACCTCCACATTATCATTTCGGGGACACATGGTACAAGTTTATGCCCATACCGGTGAAAGCTGTACCCCCGACGAGCATGAAGCCCATGACAAAACCTACATGGAAGTATACCAACCCATCTTCTCTGGCATCAAGTGGCGACTATACGAAAGAAGACATCGAGAACCTTCGGGAACGCATAATGTTCCCGGTGGAAAAACCCGCCGTCCTGAACTACCTGGCACGGGGAATCAGTGGTCAAGACACCGCCAACCAAGATATGAAGCTGCTGAACCTTCTGGACAATAGTAGTCTGCAGAGTCTCGCTGAATCCATCTGGAATAGGACATGCGGAAAATTCATCCAATTTGGCACGGCCAGTGCCGGTATCATCGGTATACTACTAATTGCACGGGCCGTCAAGCTCCTCGTGGACACGGTCATACATGCATATAGTCTGCACACCGTGTACGGATGGTCACTTTAACTCATCGGGGCAGTATGGGACTCTGTAACCAACCTGCTCATGCACCTGTCCAGGCGAACCGAAAAGGAGACACCAGCCGACATAGAGCTGGGTCAAGTAATCGCAAGACCCCCGAGGGACCCACCGATTGGACCAGAGGGGTCAGAAAAGGGTCCTGTCCCGCAGACTACATCGCCTGACCCACACTCCAAAGCACCCGCGACGGATCCACCAACTGCTTCAAGGGGACCGACCAGCCATGCCCCGCAGTCAGCGGCACGCGACCTATATCCTGCCTTACCCAATACCTCGAGATCACCCACTATTCCCCCCTTCCTTTGAAGAATTCCCACGAGGTCGTGTAATCAGAAGGGAACCAATCCGATTTACACATTAACTATTCATTTAACTTTAACTCTATGAAATCAAGGGCAAACGATGCCACATTATTCTTTTAACCTAATTTAAAAAAAAACAAAAAAAAATATATATATATATATATATATATATATATATATATATATATATATATATATATATATAACGCGACTTTTCTTACGTGTCACGTTATAAGAATATGCACGTTTTAGTAAAGAACGAGACGTTTATACAAGGATAAGTTTTGCTTCTCTTCATTTTCTCTACGCTTTGATATAATTTGCTCCAGGTACCCACGGACTTAACCAAGTAAATATAACCATACCGAACTAAGCTCCTTTTATATTTTATCCTATGTGCGATATTATTGTTACCCTATACGTGCGCCATATTCACGATACTCGAGATGAACTCAACGAACTCAGCACCAACGTCGAACGCCGATTTGGGTGAAACAATGCCAACGGTGAACTCCGACCCGAAAAGGTTCAACACCAACGACGGAATCCGACTTCCACGAATCAATCGCCGCAAAACAATCGTATCCAACGACGCGCACGAGACAATCATTCAACTACTCAGAGTGCCATGAGGAGATTGTATACCCGGATATCCACACTGTCGAGGATTTCAAGGAGAAACTCGAAATAATGACGATATATCCTTCCCTTTCTTTCCTCGTTTCCCTTAATTTCGTTTATTTTCCTTTTCCTTTTAAACAAATCCTACTGCCTGGACACCTCACACTTAAGCACCTGCGGCAGCCGAGCGACCCCAATCGTCGTATAATGCAAAAGGGTCAGCAACCACTAATTCGTCCCAGTCCATGGGACGAGGGTCCTTCCCAAACCGGGAGATCCCAGTCATCATACGCCGCGAACACCCCGCGAGGATCCTCCCAAGCTGAATGGTCCCAATCGTTTTCGGGGTGCTCCTCACCCCACCGTCCTTCCAACAGTCACCGGATTCCGAACGCATCAAAATCCGAGCTCCTCTCCAGGAGTTCGACGGCCCTTCGATTCTCTCGGCGTTCCCGTCTTACGACAACGGCAGCCTCGACGAACGACGCCTAGAAGAAAAACAATTAAAAACAAATTAGGTTGATATGTGGATGCTCAAATCTTGGAACAACAATAACTTCATCACTAAGATACTTACCATGTAAGAACCAAATCTTTGGTATTTCCTAGGAGCCATCCTTCCGGATTCCTTTTTCGTTTTCTCAAAGAAACAAAAAGACAAGTCACAAATTCCCAGCAATTGTGCTCACAAGACAGCTAATCTGGCAATGTCCTAAACAAGGCGAAGATGCGCCTTAAAGATCCCTCACCCCACCAAAACAGTCCTTACCAACGTCCATGATTGAACGGGACGTCCAATCCTAAAGGAGGGAGGTGTCACGTCCTTGCGTAATTGCATCCCCGCGAAATGGTTTGTGACACGTGAGAAACAAACTTTGTTAAAGATGGAAAGAGAAATCTCAATACGTATTCCTAAGCCAAACCAGACCGCACACTTCATATTTCCCCCTACATAAAAAATTATTGAAACAGAGAGTTCAAGATTCCAAGACTGGCCAACACATTGCGACCATGCACATAGAATGTATCACATAACCCAGCTTAAGATCTTGGTCGTAAAAATTTGAAACTACGCGACTTCACGGCACTAGACCCGAACGAACGAATCGGCCTAATCCTCTGCATGCACAAAAAAATACATTCTTCCAAAGAATGGGCCTCTGACTCTTGAGTAGTGGTAATAGGCCGGTTCTAACTCAGGGATCTCAGGGGGTAGCGAGGCGGGGGAGTCGAGCGCGGGGAAGCCGTGGTATGCATGGCGGAGGGGGGGGGGGATCCTGCATGCGGCAGCCGAGTGCGGGGTTCCGGCGGCGGGAAAGAGGAGGGGTGTTAGAGAGTGGGGATGCTAGTTTTTGGTGACGATGTCTTCCCGGCGATAGCTGGACCCGCGGGCGAGAGGAGGAAGCCGCTGTCGACTCTGTGGGGGAGGGGGCATCATAGAGTCGCGGGTCCTTGAGAACCCATAAAATCTGACAATTTATTATCAACGTTTTATAAATATAAGCGGAGCATTTTTGTCTAGACTATTTACAGGAGTTTATATATATATATATATATATATATCTATATATATATATATTCATATATATAAAACACCTTAGACAAATGGGTGCATGTATGTGTGTGGGGGGGGGGGGGGGGGAACTTCCATTTATGGCTCGGAAAATTTTCGAGAGTGAGACAACGATAGTTCTCATACGAAGGGTTGCCCTTTAAAGCCCATAAAATGCTTTATTTATTGCATGCAGCTGCAGCGTTATTCCGAAACAAGTTTCAACCCGTCGAGGTTTCATTCCACAAGATTACGTCAAGATGTTCACATGTGCGAGTATGTACGCAGTGCATCCGGCCAAGCACCCCCTGGACTTGACCAAAAACGAGCTCGAACAGGTTCCAAAGGTCTTGCTCCTAAAGTATTGGGGTAACTTTATTGGTTTACTGTGGGATCGTTTGCCGGAGCATCATCGGAACGATAGTGAAGTGATATCGTATCTTCCATGCATGGAGCATTATAATACGCCACAGATGAAGGATCACATTGATGGTCCTCCACCCCAACGTCGGGACAGTGAAAAGTGTTGCGAGGGGGAAATTCTCTACGTGCGGGGTTCCCGAAAAGAACTTTGAAAAAGAGTGAAAATGGATCTCTCAAATATGAACAAAGTCAGCCTGATGGCGGAATTTCTCCCAACGAAGAAGCTGTCAGAACTCAACGTCCATTCGGATTATCAAATCACGGCCATGAGAGCTGTACAGACCAAGTTTGGAAAACGCTACATCATGGACGTTGCCAATGAGTTTGCCGTCTTCTTGCTAGCGCGGCTGGTAAAGGCCTTCGATCAAGATCTGAAAATGTTCGAGAGTATGCTGCAACTGGCGCGCAATGGTCAACTCTACATGAAGTACATTGGCGGAAAATACAACAGCGTCGAGTTTCATCGAGTCTGAGTATGGTGGAAAAGAACGCTCGTGAAGGCACGGTGGAAACAACGGGTTGAGCGGCAGCTGGCATCGTCACCATTATAGAGTGCAAGGACTGTTTGCATCACAGTCATCATCATCGTAGAGTTTTCGACGCTCGAGTCTGAGTAAGGTGGAGAAGAACGCTCGTGAAGGCCCGGTGGAAACAACGAGTTCAGCAGCAGCTGGCATCGTCACCATCATAGAGTGCAACGACTGTTTGCATCAGAGTCATCATCGTAGAGTTTTCAACGCTTGATGCTATGTAAAAATGTACATAAAACTTTTTCATTGAATATAATGTAAGAACAAAAAATTGTCGTCAAACTGTATTCCCGTAGATATAGGAAATAAATGGAGAACGATATTTGATCAAAATGTTTTTATGCATTTAAAAAAATCCCTCGCTCACACAACGCTTCCTACACAGAGAGCCAGCTTTTCAACGACTTTACATTCGCTTTGGCGCAATTGTATTTTGTATTGAAGGAATGATAGTGACATTTAACGTTTGCGATTTTCGGCAACTTCTGCAGCGATGGACAGTCCAGAGTCTTCAGATCGATGGCTTTTATTGCTGAATCCGTGAATCTCGATAGCCATGAGCACTTCTCGAATCCCTTGGCATAGATCGTAGGAGCTCCTTCCAAGATTCCTCGAATTGTCGTTCTAGCTGCCTCGTATGGTATGCCGCTGTGTTCCCATCGTATTCCATGATAATTGCGTTCCAGCCACTTGTTTGTCATTTTGTACTTGGCCGGTAAAGCGTCCCAGGCGAATGGTGCATCGAAGAAGAATGTCAGCGGTTCAGCGTTCTTCTCATGGAGTTTGACGATGGACATCTCCTTTAGGACAAATTCGTTGACGGGTCTCTTGAACCCTTGGACGTCGACGATAAGCTCCATGTTGACTGAAGTGGGCGCGGATCATTGGCATGATTTTATACCAATTATTTAACCCCACCACTGATTGGATTGTGCTCGACAATACGATCATGGAGGATCATGCAGTACGCTGAAGTTTGCGGTGGAATATTGTTTTTCAATTCAAACTCAAGGCGCACATCAACAGGACCGGACTTGAGAGAATCGTTTTGTTTTGAGCAGTCAATGACAACGAGGGGGGCTTTTTCTAAAAATTCCATCCTACTCAGCCATGGTTCAGCCTCTTTGTTGTAATAGGTCGGTTGAGATATTAGATGAGATCAATAAATTATCATTACTTCGAACATTGGAAAGTGTGCGATACTTGAATATGAGTTTTCGCTCTTGGGATGTGTACGACTGTCCATCGCTTTAAAGCACAACGAAACATTCATGGACCGTAAAAGCTGCCTCCCAACTAGAGAAACCAAAATATGTAATTGGTGCGGTGCAGACTGGTAAAAAAGATAATGTATGGCAAAGGACATTATATTATTCACCGACTGCAAACTCACAAGTGCTAAACTTTATCTCAATTCAGCATTCTTTTCGCAAGATAATTCGCATATGGACTTCAAAAAAGTTTCGACATTTTGTTCAATATGTACTCTCAATTTTGTAAATACCATTATGACTGCAATAGTGATCGTTCTTTACTAACCATCGCCAAGTATTAATGTAACGGCCCTCTCGCGATTAATGATTGATCGCATCAGAACGAGCCTGTAAAACATGCTACCGTAGATGTGTGAATAGAGTGCGAATGCAAAGAAGATTCACCACCGAATACAATTGCATATTGTCTTAATCTTACGTGATCGCGTTGTTGAATATTGTCCATTGACCGACGTTATCCGCAAAATTGCATAGATCAGCAAAATCTGTGAGATCAGAACGTATCATGAATGTCGTCGGAAGTCCCTTGAACGTCATCGAATCCCTCGTGAATGTCTGAAAGTCACTCAGGCGTCTTCGAACCCCTCATGGATGTCTTGAAACGTATTATGAATGTCGTCGAAAGTCTCTAGAACGTATTCGAAAGTTTCTTGAACGTCTTCAAACCCTTCGTGAATGTCTTTGAAAGTCTCTAAAACATCGTCGATCCTCTCATCGATGTCTTCAAACGTATTATGAATATTGTCAAAGATCTCTTAAATGTCTTCGAAAGTTTCTGAATGTCTTCGTACCTCTCGTGAATGTCTTTAAAAGTCTCTTAAGCGTCTTCGAACCCCACATGAATGTCTTCAAACGTATTACGTGCGCCGTCAAAAGTCTCTTGAACGTCTTCAGACCCCTCGTGAATGTCTTTGAAAGTCTCTCAAGCGTCTTCGAACCCCAGATGCATGCATTCAAACGTATTATGAATGTCGTCTAAAGTCTCTAAAACGTATTCGAAAGTTTCTTGAACGTCTTCAAACCCATCGTGAATGGCTTTGGAAGTCTCTCAAGCGTCTTCGAACCCCTCATCGATGTGTTCAAACGTATTCCGAATATTGTCGAAGATTTCTTGAATGTCTTTGACAGTCTCTGAAGGTCTTCGCACCTCTCATGAATGCCTTCAACCTTCTTATGAACGTTTTCGAAAGTCTTTTGAATGTTTCACGAACATCTGCATACCTATTATGAATGTCGTCGGAAGTCCCTTGAACGTCTTCGAATCCCTCGTGAATGTATGAAAGTCACTCAAGCGTCTTCGAACCCCTCATGAATGTCTTCAAGCGTATTATGAATGTCGTCGAAAGTCTCTAGAACGTATTCGAAAGTTTCTTGAACGTCTTCAAACCCTTCGTGAATGTCTTTGAAAGTCTCGAAAACATCGTCGATCCTCTCATCGATGTCTTCAAACGTATTATGAATATTGTCAAAGATCTCTTGAATGTCTTCGAAAGTCTCTGAATGTCTTCGCACCTCTCGTGAATGTCTTTGGAAGTCTCTTAAGTGTCTTCGAACCCCACATGAATGTCTTCCAGCGTATAATGTACGCCGTCGAAAGTCTCTTGAACGTCTTCAGACCCCTCGTGAATGTCTTTGAAAGTCTCCCAAGCGCCTTCGAACCCCTCATGAATGTATTTAAACGTATTATGAATTTCGTCGAAAGTCTCTTGAACGTATCTGAAAGTTTCTTGAACGTCTTTAAACCTCTCGTGAATGATTTTGAAAGTCTCTCAAGAGTCTTCGAACCCCTCATCGATGTGTTCAAGCGTTTTCCGAATATTGTCGAAGATTTCTTTAATGTCTTTGACAGTCTCTGAAGGTCTTCGCACCTCTCATGAATGTCTTCAAACTTCTTATGAACGTTTTCGAAAGTCTTTTGAATGTTTCACGAACATCTGCAAACGCCTCATGATCGTCGTAGAAAGTCTCTTGAAACTCTTTGAACCCCTCATGCATGTCTTCAAACGTCTTATGAACGTCGTCGAAAGTCTCTTGAACGTCTTCGAACCCCTCGTGAATGTCTTTGAAAGTCCCTCAAGCGTCTTCGAACCACCCATTAATGTCTTCAAACGTATTATGAATGTCGTCGAAAGTCTCTTGAACGTAATCGACAGTTTCTTGAACGTCTTCAAACCCCTCGTGAATGTCTTTGAAAGTCTCTCAAGCGTCTTCGAACCCCTCATCGATGTCTTCAAACGTATTACGAATATTATCAAAGATCTCTTGAATATCTTCGAAAGTCTCTGAAGGTCTCCGCACCTCTCTTCAAACTTCTTATGAACGTTCTCGAAAGTCTCTTGAATGTCTCACGAACATCTTCAAACGTCCCATGATCGTCGTAGAAAGCCTCTTTAAACTCTTTGAACCCCTCATGCATGTCTTCAAACGTCTTATGAATGTTTTCGAACGTCTCTTGAATGTCTTCAAACGTATTATGAATGTCTTTGGACAAACCCCTCGTGAATATATTTAAAAGCCTCTCTTAAGCGTCTTCGAACCCGTCATGAATGTCTTCAAACGTATTACGAATGTCGTCGAAGGTTTCTTGAACGTATTCGAAAGATTCTTGAATGTCTTGAAGACCCTTGTGAATGTCTTTTAATGTCTCTTAAACGTCTTCGAACCCCTCATCGATGTCTTTAAACGTATTATAAATATCGTCATAGATCTCTTGAACGTCTTTGAAAGTCTCTGAAGGTCTTCGCACCTCTCATGAATGTCTTCAAACGTCTTATGAACGTTTTCGAAAGTCTCTTGAATGTCTCACGAACATCTCTAAACGTCTCATGAACGTCGTAGCAAGTCTCTTTAAACGCTTTGAACCCTCTCATGCGTGTTTTCAAACGCCTTATGAATGTTTTCGAACGTCTCTCAAATGGCTTCGAACGTCTTATGAATGTCTTCGGAAGTCTCTCTGGAACGTTTTCACGAACCACTATCGAAAATCTTTGAATGCCTCGCAAACTTCCAACAAACGGCTCACGAACATCTAACGAACGTATACTGATGAATGATTTCGATTATCATTGGGCGATTATATTAATTTATATTCAATCAAAGTCCATCGAAAAAAATGAGTTCCACATTCGAAAGTAATATTGTATTCAGTTGCACAATCCGATATCAGGTGATGCTAACATTACTAAGTACGGGGTGAGGAGAATAAAAAGTACATAATGTTACATATCTTTTATTTGCATGAATCTTTATGATTCAGCCACCAATTAAAGAATTTAAATACATTTTGTAAGGCACAACTGTTTTTATGCCTTTCACATCGTAGGGTAAAACTTCCATCTAATTTACTTGAGACATCCATATCGTCAATGTCTATATTCAACGACTCAATAAATAGCTCATTTTTTATATTTATTATATCAGTTAGCCATTCTCGTTTTTCATGACCGTTAACATATACGATAGGACACGTGTCATCGTCCGTTGAACCTTCAACTCCAGCTGTTATTGAACCTCAGCCATGCTATATGGAACGTTTCCATATGCCGACTTTAAACCATGATGATTGCGAATCAACCATGATGCTTCGTATCTCGCAGATTTTGCTGATCTATGCAATTTTGCGGATAATGTCGGTCAATGGACAATATTCAACAACGCGATCACGTAAGATTAAAACAATATGCAATTGTATTCGGTGGTGAATCTTCTTTGCATTCGAACTCTATTCACACATCTACGGTAGCATGTTTTACAGGCTCGTTCTGATGCGATCAATCATTAATCGCGAGAGGGCCGTTACATTAATACTTGGCGATGGTTAGTAAAGAACGATCACTATTGCAGTCATAATGGTATTTACAAAATTGAGAGTACATATTGAACAAAATGTCGAAACTTTTTTGAAGTCCAAATGCGAATCATCTTGAGAAAAGGATGCTGAATTGAGATAAAGTTTAGCACTTGTGAGTTTGCAGTCGGTGAATAATATAATGTCCTTTGCCATACATTATCTTTTTTACCAGTCTGCACCGCACCAATTACATATTTTGGTTTCTCTAGTTGGGAGGCAGCTTTTACGGTCCATGAATGTTTCGTTGTGCTTCAAAGCGATGGACAATCGTACACATCCCAAGAGCGAAAACTCATATTCAAGTATCGCACACTTTCCAATGTTCGAAGTAATGATAATTTATTGATCTCATCTAATATCTCAACCGACCTATTACAACAAAGAGGCTGAACCATGGCTGAGTAGGGCGGAATTTTTAGAAAAAGCCCCCCTCGTTTTCATTGACTGCTCAAAACAAAACGATTCTCTCAAGTCCGGTCCTGTTGATGTGCGCCTTGAGTTTGAATTGAAAAACAATATTCCACCGCAAACTTCAGCGTACTGCATGATCCTCCATGATCGTATTATCGAGCACAATCCAATCAGTGGTGGGGTTAAAACATTGGTATAAAATCATGCCAATGATCCGCGCCCACTTCAGTCAACATGGAGCTTATCGTCGACGTGCAAGGGTTCAAGAGACCCGTCAACGAATTTGTCCTAAAGGAGATGTCCATCGTCAATCTCCATGAGAAGAACGCTGAACCGCTGACATTCTTCTTCGATGCACCATTCGCCTGGGACGCTTTACCGGCCAAGTACAAAATGAAAAACAAGTGGCTGGAACGCAATTATCATGGAATACGATGGGAACACAGCGGCATACCATACGAGGCAGCTAGAACGACAATTCGAGGAATCTTGGAAGGAGCTCCTACGATCTATGCCAAGGGATTCGAGAAGTGCTCATGGCTATCGAGATTCACGGATTCAGCAATAAAAGCCATCGATCTGAAGACTCTGGACTGTCCATCTCTGCAGAAGTTGCCGAAAATCGCAAACGTTAAATGTCACTATCATTCCTTCAATACAAAATACAATTGCGCCAAAGCGAATGTAAAGTCGTTGAAAAGCTGGCTCTCTGTGTAGGAAGCGTTGTGTGAGCGAGGGATTTTTTTAAATGAATAAAAACATTTTGATCCAATATCGTTCTCCATTTATTTCCTATATCTACGGCGAATACAGTTTGACGACAATTTTTTTTTCTTACATTATATGCGATGAAAAAGTTTTTTGTACATTTTTACATAGCATCAAGCGTTGAAAACTCTACGATGATGACTGTGATGCAAACAGTCGTTGCACTCTATGATGGTGACGATGCCAGCTGCCGCTGAACTCGTTGTTTCCACCGGGCCTTCACGAGCGTTCTTTTCCACCTTACTCAGACTCGAGCGTCGAAAACTCTACGATGATGATGACTGTGATGCAGACAGTCCTTGCACTCTATGATGGTGACGATGCCAGCTGCCGCTCAACTCGTTGTTTCCACCGTGCTTTCACGAGCGCTCTTTTCCACCATACTCAGGCTCGATGAAACTCGACGCTGTTGTATTTTCCGCCACTGTACTTCATGTAGAGTTGACCATTGCGCGCCAGTTGCAGCATACTCTCGAACATTTTCAGATCTTGATCGAAGGCCTTTACCAGCCGCGCTAGCAAGAAGACGGCAAACTCATTTGCAACGTCCATGATGTAGCGTTTTCCAAACTTGATCTGTACAGCTCTCATGGCCGTGATTTGATAATCCGAATGGACGTTGAGTTCTGACAGCTTCTTCGTTGGGAGAAATTCCGCCATCAGGCTGACTTTGTTCATATTTGAGAGATCCATTTTCACTCTTTTTCAAAGTTCTTTTCGGGAACCCCGCACGTAGAGAATTTCCCCCTCGCAACACTTTTCACTGTCCCGACGTTGGGGTGGAGGACCATCAATGTGATCCTTCATCTGTGGCGTATTATAATGCTCCATGCATGGAAGATACGATATCACTTCACTATCGTTCCGATGATGCTCCGGCAAACGATCCCACAGTAAACCAATAAAGTTACCCCAATACTTTAGGAGCAAGACCTTTGGAACCTGTTCGAGCTCGTTATTGGTCAAGTCCAGGGGGTGCTTGGCCGGATGCACTGCGTACATACTCGCACATGTGAACATCTTGACGTAATCTTGTGGAATGAAACCTCGACGGGTTGAAACTTGTTTCGGAATAACGCTGCAGCTGCATGCAATAAATAAAGCATTTGATGGGCTTTAAAGGGCAACCCTTCGTATGAGAACTATCGTTATCTCACTCTCGAAAATTTTCCGAGCCATAAATGGAAGTTCCCCCCCCCCCACACACATACATGCACCCATTTGTCTAAGGTGTCATATATATATATATATATATATATATATATATATATATATATATATATATATATATATATATATATATATATATATATATATATATATATGAATATATAAACTCCTGTGAATAGTCTAGACAAAAATGCTCCGCTTATATTTATACAATGTTGATGATAAATTATCAGATTGTATGGGTTCTCAAGGACCCGCGACTCTATGATGCCCCCTCCCCCACAGAGTCGACAGCGGCTTCCCCCTCTCGCCCGCGGGTCCAGCTATCGCCGGGAAGACATCGTCACCAAAAACTAGCATCCCCACTCTCTAACACCCCCCCCCCCCTCCGCCATGCATACCCCGGCTTCCCCGCGCTCGACTCCCCCGCCCCGCTCCCCCCTGAGATCCCTGAGTTAGAACCGGCCTATTACCACTACTCTCTTGCAGTGACAAAATTAGATGACATAAGCCACGCGCCTTCCCAGGCTGGCCAACTAGCTCTTTCTCTCTCGCGTGACGCATACCGTCACGAACAAAGCCCTATTTGTCTCTTCTCGGTTTCCCTACATATTCAATAAGAAATGCCGCGCTGCGTTCTCGGAAATGCAGCGCTGATCTCAATTATATGCGCCCTTACCCAATAATACACCGACAACTCGTTCTCGCTTCCTTCTTCCGGCCAACCACACGAATCAGGTCACGGTTTATGCCCGCACCACCAATCCAAAAAAACTACGTCACCTAAGTTCCACTCTCCCAAAGATTTCTTCCTCCAAAAATTTATCCCACCCTGATTTCTGATACTCCGAAAGAGTTCTCCTCGCATCAGTCTCCGATTAGAATCCAACGAGCTCAGACCTAGAGTTCTCTTACCAATATCCATCGCGTAAAACCTTTGTTCTCTTTTGTCACGCGAACTTTGTCATACGAGTCAAACTTAGAACATTTTGTACTTCGGAACTCCCGCAGCAGTTACGCGATAATAATAATAATATTCGTTACGCGATAACCATAAGAACCTTGGCGTTGTATTCCGCGCATTACTGTATTGTACATTCCATTCTCAATCCGTGAAACTCACAAATATTAGAATCTGTGTCGTCGAACATCTGTATCCATCTCACTCACACACATACCATCTGCGAGCGCTTCTGGCCCTCCGGCGCAGGGCTCTTAGTTTTACGACCGCTACCTGACACCCAAGCGACTGGGTCATCACCGAGGCGCAACAATGTAAGCGAACAGACTTTTATATTTTTTTTGTTTCCAATTTGTATCCTAAAGAAATACTAGAATTAACCCATACGGTTAATTCTAATAAATTACGAGTCAATCGAACACAAGTGTCACAACCATTATTTCAATAATTGGATAATCCACGGAATCCCTTAAAATCCCCCCTTCCACCAGCACGTCCCCTTTTTAACCCTCATCCCGTGCTATTGCGCTAGGCGTAGGCAAGAAAAAGGGATACCACACATATATATGCCCACGTTTCCTCAGGACGTGACACCTCTAGTTTCTTGGCTGTTTTTTACGGCTTTATCAATAATTTTTTACGGGCAAAGCATCGAAATAATCAATCTCATTATAAAAGTTATAGTGGCCGACAGGAAGACATCAAGTAAAAGAGGTGCTTGACGGTGACCAAGATTGCGGCTGTTCTGCTTATCTGAAATAAAAAACCAAACGGCATTTAAATCTTCATATTTAAGACTAGCGATTGAACTAGAGTGAATTCTAAATTACAAAAATTGACTTTTTTATACACTTTTGAAAATTACATTCTATTTTTTACTCATTTTTTCTTAAGTTTTTCGCTCGTATATAAAAAACTATTGAAGCAATCATGATAATCCTAGTTCAGTCGCTGGCGTATAACATATTAAAAATACTGTATAAAGTTGAACAAGATCGGTGCAGTAGTTTCTGAAATATCGTGGTCACCGTTTCGAAAAATGATGTTTCGAGAAAAACGCGTTTGAAAGTTCGCGCATGTGATTTATACTAAAAATTTCATCTCACCGTCAATCTGCTATGCCTGGACCACACAATGGTCCTTCCTCTTCTTCTTGAATATCACGCAGAGCTGCTCCGTCTTCCCTTTTCGCGATTCGGGCCTGTTTTACATCACTCGTGCGCCTTTCTGAACGGTCGATCCGAGAGCTATCACGCTGTTGAACATATCCTTTAGCTTGTGGGCCGATTTTCA
This sequence comes from Ophion ellenae, assembly GCA_963210295.1. Lineage (NCBI taxonomy): Eukaryota > Metazoa > Arthropoda > Insecta > Hymenoptera > Ichneumonidae > Ophion > Ophion ellenae. Next base: position 8,497,470 of record OY723395.1, on the reverse strand, counting down.
CTCCCATGGTTTCCAAGGTCTTCAGGATAGATTTGAATCCTTCGTTGAAGATTATGACAGCGAGAAACGTGGCGATTTCAACCACTTTTGGCCCAGAATGGAGGTGCTTCGGAGGAAAAGTCCAGATTAACGAATTGAGCGACTCGTTATTATTTTGAGTTTCCGCTCCCAGGCATCTGCTTAACAATTCTTCTTTGGATAAATCCTCATAAATTGGCTTTATAACTTTTTGAACTACTTCACAAAGAGGCGGTTTATTGTGTTTGAATTACTCAGCCTCTCCGAGAAACTCAGCTCTGCGCCATTTGCACCAACTAGATTCGCCTGCAGGACAATTTTGATGCTGTGGATTGCTGTCTGTGGAAATCTTGTGGAAGAAGATTTCCACAGACCCAAAGTTGCCCAAATTTCCTTTCTCATTTCCTCGCTAGAATCTGGATGTCTCCGAATAGCTAATCCATAATACGTTGTCATCTCACCAATCAATTTATCAGTGAGTTTTCCTGCACCTTTCCCACCAATGCCTTTATTAGATTTTTTTGCATTTCGGAGCCGAGTCCCCATGCTCTTTTTAACGTGTCCAACACACTCTTTTTTTTACAACAACAACATCTTCTCCATATGGTTCTGCCTTTAAAATACCGTTGATTGTCTTGCTGTCACCATCTCGTATGTATGTCGTACATCGAACTTGATGTTTATCTACTGATCGAGAAAACATTTTCACAACTGTATCTATTTCCATCTCCCCAGAACTTCCAGTATGATTTCGAGTACAATTTTCTTCATGATCAGCGAGCCATCCTGCATATCCAACTGGATCACTATTTTTTTTATTTTTCCACAAATTGCATCCAGCACAAAAACTACTCATTACACACGCATCAACCACTTTACCGGTGTACTTGGTAATTGAAGTTAAAACTCCGAATAAAGATGAAAATCCTCTTTTTTCCATGCGTCATCTCCAGATACGTTGAATTCATTTTCTGCTTTTCCTTGCTCTTGGAGAACTTCCTTTTCTTGATTAACCGCAATCGACAGCACTGTATCAAAATCGGCCGAAGAAGCTGAGTGAATATTTTCTAATATGGAATAGTACGTTTTCAAAGCAAAACTTTGTCCCATATCCATCAGTCCACAGAAAATTCTATAGCCTTCATAACCGACTCCCAACAAACGTATCACGAAAACTAAGCGACGATTTATTTCGTAAGCTTTACCGATTTTTGAGCATGAATCTATTTCTTTTTATTTCTCACACTTGCACGCCATAGAAATTTTAAAGCCCAATCCTCGTATATCACGTTGATGAAAAGTCACCGTACTTTGCACTCTACAAATAACAGCCGAAGAAATGGTTGAAAATACACTCACAAAATTCAAAATACAATACAAAACAGTCTGTTCAACGTTCTCTTCAAAAATTTTATTTTAACGAAGTTTCTTCGCTGACGCTGATGTAAACGACTTGTCTTGTTCAAAAGTGTGTCGGTCGCCTGCGAATTTTCTCTTTTTAGGTCGATCGTAACGAGCCGGGGCGTCTCTACGTCCTTTCTTTAACATTTTGAAAATTATTTTCAAAAAATCAGCTACGTACGACTCGCAAGAGAAAATATAGTACGCTTCGCAACTGCCACAGCAAAACTGAACGAACCGACGCTTCACGGCGTCTTAGTCAATATTCGAAAGCGTCTGTCAACGGTCTCGGCCTCCCTTTACTCGGGCCTAATTCACAAAAGGTTCAGGTAGCAGTTAGATTTAGGGATATCAATACAATGGTCAGCGCCGCTCGGCTTTCGGAGCAGCCCGGCGCGCGCTCCGTATACCTGCTCCGTTCCAGGGCCGTAACTTGTGAACTACTTCGAATATCGAAAAATCCTTTGGCACACATTTTCTACACATGTTGTAGATGTGATTTATGAAAAAAAATCGATTTTTTCGACCCGAGAAACTAGAGGACCGCCCTAATGGTAGGAAGTACACCACATTCCTTCAAGAAACGTTAGGTCCGTTATTGGAATAAATACCTTTAGAAACAAGAAACAGAATATGGTATCAACACGATGGGTGCTCGGCACATTTTTCGCTGATAGCTAGAAATGAATTGCAAAAGAGATTTCCAAATCGTTGGATTGGACGCGGAGGAGCTGTATCGTGGCCGGCTCGCTCGCCAGACTTGATGCCTCTGGACCAGTTGTCCTCAGTTTAGTGTACAAAATTTGAAATGTACGGCGTGTAGGATGAGAACATTCAGGAAATCTTTCAGCGTATAAGTCTTTAGCTCTCACTGCATTTTTCTGACATTCTCCGTAAATTAGAAGCATATCAGTTTGCTTTTCAAAAGAATACATCATTTACATTCGCTTGATTCATTAATACTAGTCTCACCATTCTTACTATCGTTATCTTGGGTTTGTTTGGGCGAAACATTGTACAATGTTCCGTGTACATTGTAGGTTTGGTGCCGTTGTTTACATGCAAGACAATGGAAAGACTTCGGCGATAAGTGCCGAAGGGATGAGAAATTCGTGATGAGGAGATTGCAATACTGCGTTGATTCCAATGGCAATCACTTTGACATCTACTGTGAATAAAGGTAATTTCACATAAAAATAAAGTTCATGTCACTTTTTGATCTTCAATGACCTTGAACGACGTTGACCCCTAAATGTTTTTTATGCAGTTTTCGATGCTCTACAAGATAGTTAAAAACAGATGTACCGTCCCACTTAAAAAAGTGGAGGTGACCTTTACTGTGCGACAGCGCCACCACTGAGATGAAAAAAATGGTCGCATTTGATGACCCCTTTCGTACGGTACAACTTTTGTTTCAAACATTTTTTTGTGACGTCGATAATTACAGAGATATTCAAGGTGGCAACAAGTTAGTGCCTCACCCTGTATATACCGGTAATGAAGAAACGGACAGCATCGGTGACGTAGTCATGCTGGATTCTAATTGTGTTTCACAGGATGAAAAGAGTGGTATTGCTTCGATTGAGAAGCGTAACGAAAATAGTGACCTCGATGAGTCCGAAGATGACTTCTCTGAAGATAACGATGATTCATCGCGCTCCGAAAAATCGCAAAATGGTCAATATTTTCCTGACAACACGCCAGGAATGTTCGGGATGAAAAGAAACGAAATCGCCAATTTTTCACGAATTGCAACAATGAGACCTAATGTTACGGAAGCTGATATATTCTCTCAGATCATTGCCATATCAATGCGTCACTGTTTCCCGTATGAAGCAACTATGGATTTATTTCGGTTGATGATTTCAGTTTAGAACAACAGCTGAAAAATCTGTTCTCGGTTCCGGGTACAACGGATTCTTTACAGTACCGGTACACACGACAGAAAGAGAACATTGATAGCATCGAGGATATCTATGACGGCAAATAGTATCGAAAGGAATGCGGCGTTGGTGGTTTTTTAAGCTTGGAAAAAAATTATTCATTAACAGTGAACACGGATTGTGCTGTCGTAGCCAATTCGTTAAAATGCAGTGCTTAGCCAGTATTGTTTACAGTGAACGAACTGCCGCCTCATGCGCGAAAACGAAACATATTGCTGGGAGGCATATGAATCGACAGCGCTCACCCCCATCTGAACGCGCTTTTGTTTCCGATTGTCAAAGAGTTACGTTCTTTATACAAAACGGGTATAACTTACAAAAGTATCGGTAATAACGGTTCAGCGAATGAAATCACGAGCAAATTTATAACTCTTATTGCTACCGTTGCCTCCATCGCGAAACCGTCACTTCTCAACATGACTCAATTCATCGGAAAATGCGGATGCACCTTTTGTTATACCGAAGGTGAAATACATAATCGTACTCAGGTACGATTATGTATTTCATCAGCTGATGATGACGCCACTTGTCGCATCACTGAAATTCGAGAGGACATGAAAAAAGCCGACGAGACGGACGAAAAAGTACGTGGTGTGAAAGGAACATCAATGGTCACGCTCATGCCAAAGCTTGATTTAGCCCGGGCGTGGTCGTCGAAAGTATGCATCACGTATTTTTAGGGGCAGCTCAGGAACACACCATGCTTCTTCTATTTGGAAAGGCAACCGATCCTTGGTACCGGGGTAAACCAAAATTATTGGCAAAAATTAATTCCCGGCTTGCGCACATACGATCGCCTAGCAGAGTATCGAGGAAACCACGAAAAATACAAACATTCCCAAATTGGAAAACTTCCGAGTGGCAAAATTGGCTCCTTTATTAAGGTACGTTATCTATGAACTAAATATTTCGCGAAGAAGATCATCAACACTACTTCACATTACTATCCGGCGCGATATATATATTGAGTATGAACTCGATAAGTACCGCAGAGCTGCAAGAAGCACGATTGTTACTTAAAAAGCACGTGGAGAATTTCGAAAATATATTCGACACGCCTAATATGACATTTAATGCCCATCTCCTCACTCACTTAATCGATACAGTGGGAATTGTGGGCCGTTGTGGGCCCATAGTGCGTTCCTATTTGAATCGTTTTATAAACAAATAATCGACTCTGTCAGCAGCGCAACAGCACGACCGTTGCAAATTGTAACGCGATTTTTAATGAATCGATTTATCGATAGTCTCGTGCATGATAAAACCATTCCGGAAATGACAAGAAATCGAGTGCGTTCCATTTTAAACTCTGGAAAAAAGAACGGACAAATGAAGATATCGAGTGTACAAAGATTTTGTACCGTGTTCCAAAGCATTGGAAGTTCTTTCGACTGTCCACCAAACGCTTGGCAATCAAGATTAATGCACGGTTCCGGTTTTGGGTCTGATTCGATCTCAATAATCAAGCGAGCAACGATTAAAGGTCAATTAGGAATGGTAATTAGACCATGGGCCAGAATAACGCCGACGATGAAGTTGTGTTTCTCATAAACGGAAAAAAGGTTGGGTGGCGACAATCGTCCGAACGTTCGGCCGAGCCTAAGCCAACGGTTGGCGCAGGTTTTCTGTAATGATATAGCCGAAGCTGAATCTATAGTCGAATTATGCCCGGGCTGCGTTGGCCCGTTAAATGGTGCAGCATCGGTAATGTTGGTTCTTAGAACGTTCAAACAACAGTTGGGTCTGTTCTGTGCCATCGATGTGCCAACGTTTGGGAAAGTCTACAATATCGAAGCTTGGTTTCCATTACTGGGCAAAGTCTCAGCCGATTGTTCACCATTGGCCGAGGATTGGAACTTCTACATGGGGGCATTCCTGCCGCAGAAGGTTGTCTACATTCGATTGATAGACTTTTCAATCTCGGCTGTTATTACTGTTTTTATTGTATTTTATGGTCTGTGGTCCAGTTTCTATTGTACTACAAACCATGCAACCCTTTGCCGTTTTTCTCGACATTTTTCATGTGGACATTGCAAGACAACTTTTCAAGATATCGGGATAAATCCAACGCCTTTCTGTAAGACACTGTCTAGAAACCCGCTAAGGAATCTTCGCCACGGAGACCGAACCGACGCTTCGGCTTTTCGAAATTTCGCGATCGTTGAGATTCTCGAACAGTCGGTCAAAAAGGTAGAAAAATATTTTTTTTCGACCTTTCAACAATTCAACAGTTGAAAACATTTGGTTGTTTCACTATCTACAAAATTAAATTAGACTAAAAATATTTTTAATTATCAAGAGACGCGGTAGCGTCACGACGCCAGGTAATAAACATTTTTTTTAATTCGACACCACTGACCGACTGACGAACACGTCGCGACTCTTCATACGCAGCGCCCCCCCCTCCCCCCGCCCCGTCGCTACTCGTACCGCCGGGCAGTTGCGTTGATTGGAACCTGGGCGGTTTGTCGCGTTAGATTAATTTACATCGTTCTTCTACACTTGAAGTTTCTCGGCGTCTCCGAACAGCAACGTTGACGAAATTCAACGAGTAAGTTTGCTCACAGTGAAAGCGAGACTCGAAAAGTGTTTCTGTTTGGTTCTTACCGACGACGATGTTAAGTGTCGCTTCGACGTGACGACAACGGTACGCGAAGTTCACGAATTCTTCGACATCGATGGAATTTTCCCATACCCGCGATCATATGGATATTATCGTGTATCCTCGAATTTTGACAGGACAATCGTATCGCTGGAATTTATATGGACGTAAGAATAAAAAAATATGGCCTCTCTCATAACCTCAATTTACATACTGTGTCATTTGCCACGATCTTCCCTCGCATTGCTTTCCCGCTCGCTGATGTGTCAAAGAGCCAACGGCTCGGATGCAAGAAATTCCAGATTATTTGCTCTTCGCAGGAATACCTCGGTATGTATTCGTGAAAAAATCGCAGATGGCATATTTTCCGATGATCCGTAGCCATTGTCATTACCCCTCAAAATCCTCGATTCCCTGAGCAGTGTGCGACCAAAATGAGGCACGAAAGTTAAACACCATTTGCCTACGAACGCTAAGTTCTCGAACGCGGATGATTAATGGACCTGTGGCGATTCCTCGATAGCTTCACACTGATGACCGAGGGTGGTAGAGGGTACAGAGATTGTACCCTACGGTGTACCTGTACGGTAGTATACCGCTACACGCAAATGTACGTGTTACTAGTATGGTATCGGTACACTGTACATTAGTAAAACATTATTATATTGAAGCTTGCATCGTTAGCTCTTCATCTCCACTCAAACTTTTTTCACGATCCTAATTTGAGAACTTCAAACTAAATATGTGAGAAACATTTGTGGATGATAATGAAAATAAGAAAATAAAAAAATGGAAAAGAATTTCCGTTGTATTACAACGATGCAAACTTCAACATCGTAAAACATACCGGTACTGTATCCTCACCATACTATTACTGATACCGATACCATACGCACATACGTGGTAGGTACGGTACCTGGGCGACGATGTAGGAACCAGAACCAATGTAGCGTCGAATTTACCATTTAGATGGACCATCGGATTTATCCAGGTCAGCAAGTACATACTACCGAGTATGAGAGACGGTGTCAATCATCGAGGCTACAGTATACAGGCCCAGTGTCGCGAGGATATTACTGCTGTCTCCAATCTCTCCTAGAGCACCAGCGAGACTGACCTCAAGGAACTCGTCGAACCCTTGGGCTTCATTCAGAAATAATATCTCGCCAAGGATCGCACCACCAATCTGTGCAAGGCCTTTCCTTTACGTATGCACATTTCAAATTGAAAGCCGAGGATGCTAGGGCCTTCTTGCATCTCAATGCTTACGGCTACCATCATCGCATACTCAGCTTCGACTGGTCGAAACCTCCGGCACAACAGAATTGAATGGTCGACGGTTGAAACGCGTTAAGGTAGAACGAGCGCATCCTCTTGATTTCCATAGATTTCGTTCAAATTTTAACCCGACATTGTTTGTATCATTATGCATGTTTCAGTGAAATTTCAGAACAGTCAGCTATTTAGATTCGGAGATAATGGGCTTGAAAATTGCAAACTTTTAACACTAGGGTCTGCATTGCAATTAAGAAAGAGTAATTGTCCGTAAATATATTTGTCCCCTATAAGAAGACACATGGCAATAACATAAACAATGTCAAATTATTAATGTTTATAACGCAAATATTTTTTTTTGCGATAAATGTTTTTAACTTTAGAAACACGATAATTATTTTCGTTCTCGAAATATTGAACAATACTGTTCCGCGGTGTTGCATTATGTATTCTTATTATAGGGGACAACTTTTTTACCGAGAGTTATTCTGTCGTTATTGAACATTTTTAGCAAAACTGAATAGTAAAGACAAAACAAAAACTTTTTTCACTCGTTCCCTAACTAGTTTTCTATCTAAACATAATTTTTTTTCAAAATTAATAAACACAATAGGATGGTACGACGGATGATGTAACCTGACTTTCAGTCAATGCAGACCTTGCAGTGTTAAAAGTTGCTATTTAAAAACCCATAATCACCCAATCTGAATAGTCAATTGTTGTGAAACTTCACTTAAACATGTATAATGATATGAAAAATGTCTGGTTAAAATTTGAACAAAATCGATAGAAATCAAGACCGCGCGCTCGTTTTACCTTAAGGGCTTACACCACTGTAAACGTCAAAAATTGAGTGATATTTGGCGATTTTTTTTTTGTTAAAAGGACAAACAAGAGAATACAAATATTCAAGGATATTATAAGTTATATCTTCAAGCGAACAAAAATAAATTTATATTTAAAAAATATACCAAATGGTGACGCTGGAGCCATTCTGGCGATGCATGGTGAGTTTAAGACGCTCATTTAAGACGCTTAGACATTTAAGACGCTCTGCGGCATGCAGTATTGTCAGGTCCGGAAGGGACGTGGGCATATCTTTTTTGATTCCCTCCGTTTTTGCCTACGCCTAGCGCAATAGCACGGGATGAGGGTAAAAAGGGGTAGTGCGTGGGAAAGAGTAGATTTAACGAATTGACACGATGTTTCGATATTGAGAAATAATTCGACAGAATTGGTGTACGATTGACACTATGTTATTTATTATAAAATTACAAGATGGGTTAAAGCGATCAGGCCTACGATGAATGATACAGAAAAGAAAAAGGTATGGTTAGCTTACATTGGTTGTGTTTGACGCTCGGTCGCTTGCTCGCTCGCTTGCGTGGATGTTTGTTGTCGCTCGCGTTACAAGGGCCTTCGCTCTTGGCCTGGTGCGCTCGCTGGTACAATTTCTGGTAAGACGCTCGCAGGATTTTACGCTGGACGTGTGTATACTCGACATGTTTACTACGACGGGCACTACGCGTAGATATAAATATGAACGGCGCACAAGGTCGATGAATTGAGATTGATATTCACGGACCGATGATAGAAATTATACAAGTGTAAAATAAAACTTTTGTGACTCGATAAATGAAGACGGTCCGTATGAAGGATAATCGGAGATATTCGTTAAGCTTCTGGGTTAAGACTTGATATAAGGAGTGATTCAGTTGACGGAAATATTGGTCGATGGAAGACCAAGTTCTGAGTTTGATGAAAATTGTCGGGAGACTGGGATTGAGACTTGATAGAAGAACTTGAGTCGATGGTAGTTGACGGGAGACTGAGATTGAGACTCGATAGAAGAACTTGATGTGATGGTGGTTGACGGGAGACTGGGATTGAGACTCGATAGAAGAACTTGATGTGATGGTGGTTGACGGGAGACTGGGATTGGGACTCGATAGAAGAACTTGATGTGATGGTGGTTGACGAGAGACTGGAATTGAGACTGGATAGAAGAACTTGATTTGATGGTGGTTGACGGGAGACTGGGTTTAAGTCTGGATAGAAGAACTTGATTTAATGGTGGTTGACGGGAAACTGAGATTCAGACTGGATAGAAGAACTTGATTTGATGGTGGTTGACGGGGACTGGGATCGAAACTCGATAGAAGAACTTGATGTAATGGTGGTGGACGGGAGACTGACTTCAGAAAGGAAGTCTTTCTTGATATGAAAACTAGGAGAGGTTCAGTAGTGGGAGAAGGAACCTTGGGGAGAGTGTGGTCTTGGTTATCTAGTTCTTCGGGGATTGGTCCATTGGTCATGAATATATCGGTTGATTAGCGTGATTGGTTGCGGTATGATGTGCGTGTAGGTTACAGATTTCCTAGGCACGCGCGTGACCTTATTTCAGGGCATCGGTTCTGACTAATATGCGTATGAAGAAAGGAGACCTTTGTCTCGTGTTTCGGCCAAAAAGCGCATGGGAAAGTTCTAAAAAAGACCCGTCGGAACATTATTGGCTTCTTCACTATATAAAAAATTCTTCTACACTTTGATATATTCTTTATTTTATTTCATACCATGTTTTTTTTTAATTATTACTTTTTCCATTCAAACGAACAAACTAATTGAAATGACTTTTTATAAAAGGACCAAGCAAGATTCCTAGAAATAAAATCGCCGCTACAATCTTGGAGGATTAATGCTGGCGCAGATCTGGGTAGACTCATAAGAAACCTATATAACAGTGATGTGATGTGCTAAGATTGGCCCAATGTGTAGCCTAAGCTGGATAGAATCTCGACGGAACAAGTTTACGTAGATACTTCCATGTTGAATGCCACCATTCGATCATTTATTCGGTAATGCCGGAAGATTATATATCGTGTCTCAAATAGCATGCTAGCTCTATCCCAGTGCTCTGCCGAACCCTAATATAATCGAAGACACTTTCATGGCATGCCTAATGTAAACATTTTTACATGCATGGGCCCAGTCATGGTTCATGCATCCTCGCCAACGCTGAGCTGCCGAGTGTTAGCCAGGCGTCTCATTTCCAGTCCTGAGCCAAGCATTTTTGCCGATCGTCAACGAAGCAAGTTTGGTACTTAGCCAGCGCTGGGTCGATGGTCACCGTCGACATGGGCCCAGTCGCGGCCCAGGCATCGTAGCCAACACTTGGCTGCGAAGTGTCAGCCAGGCGTCACATTTCCAGGTCTGGGCCAAGCATTTTTGCCGAGCGTCGGCCAAGCAAGTTCGGTACTCAGCCAGCGCTGGGCCAATGGTCCATTTCTGCTTGGGTAAAAAGGAAAAAAATCGATATTAAACCCTCACAATTGGCATAAATAGTTTAAGTATATAAATAATATTCGAAGGAAAAAATAATACTGCGATAGGGCACTCGCCGCTTACCTCGGCACTCGGCGCACCAGACTTCTGGTTTCCAGCGAGCCCCGAAGCCACTGAAAAAATACCAAAGTAGTTAATTGAGCATTGTCAAACACTCGCGAACTAACAAACTCGAAATACTTAGGAAAATAGACAATTTCGACAGAATGAAAAAACGGGTTTATGTCATGACACCTCACAGGCCTCTGACACCTCTGGCCTCTGACACCTCACAGGCCGAGGGGGCACAATCGCGTGTGCTAATTAAATATGTAAAACAAAAAAACGGTGAAAAACATTATATGTAACCACACCGTTAAAAATTAAGTACACTTTTGACTGGTTACTTACGCTAGATTCATACACTACACATTATATAAAGAGCATAAATCGTACACCGGCCTGTCAATGAAAAAAATACATTGTGAGGTTACTCAACGGTTTCGGGAGTATCAAGGGTGTAAGGCGCTGAGAAAACTTGACACTCAACTCGCTGAGCGTTAAGTGCTTGCCCGGGTCAAAGCATTTGGCCTCAACGTCCAGAATCTTATGACACGACATGGAGTCATCGATTCCCCACCGAAAACTCTGTTCATCATGGGCTCCGAATGCGTTGGTGATATTGAGATAATCGGCAAGGGGGTCGAAAACGTGAAAGTGAACGACCGAGTCGTCGTTCTGCTCGATCCTAAAGCCTGGTCAAAGCTCATCGTGGTTCCGGCTAACTCGGTTTATGCCCTACCAGCCGGAATGAGATACTTGAATGCGGCAACTATCACCATCAATTACGCCCTCGTTTACATGCTGCCGTTCAAGCTTGCATGTATTACGCCCGGCACGACACTTCTGGTCCACTCAACCGGCGGTGGTGTGGGTCAGGCAGTAGATGAATTGCCAAAGACAGTCCATGGCATCAACGATCTTTGGTTTGCAGCATACCGAAATACGAGGAGCTCAAGCCGCCCGGCACGATTGATCATCTCCTCGAGCGTGAAAGCCATTACAGGGATTAAGTAAGGAAAATATCCCTGGAGGCCGTTTACATTGTTCTCGATTGTGTTGGTGGCAAGGAGTGCAACAAAGGATCTGCCCTGCCAAAGCCCATTGGGGAATATGTTCTTTATGGCTCGAGCATCATCGTAACCAGCGCAACCGTTTCTTCTCCGTTGCCCGATACTGGTGGTCGATGAATAAAATATTGCTGATGAAATTTTTTAAGGAGAATAAGACACTGTCCGGGCTGAACCTCCGTTGTCTGATGCATCAGCACGGTGCTCACGTCTTCGTAAGGCAAGCGGTGGATAAGGTGTAGATAAATCGTGCTCGAGGTATTTGTTTAAATTTATTGAAAAGGATAGTCAGATTTTCTCGGAAAATCCTAAATTAAAGTGTTGTAAAAAAATTTTAAATGCTTTCAATTTTGGGAATGTGAGCATTTTATTTCAAATTCGTCCGGGTCAAAATGACCCAGTGTAGCAAGAAAGGAGGACACCACTGTCACTGCCCATTTTTAACCGTTTACCATGAAATGGTTTCAAAGAAGGCAATAAAATACATGGACAAAATAAATTTTAGGCTTTATTATGTATTTATTGAAGTATGTAAAAAAATGTATTTGTCAAAAGAATAGAAAATGGAGGTGCACGAGTCGCCATAACACTACTGGTTTTCAGTCAACCCTCTCCATGCTGTTGAAGTTTGCATCGTTGGAAAGCAACAAAAGCTCTTTACGTTTTATTTTTCATATTTTTATTATTATAAAAAAAAAATTTCAAGATTTATATTGTAGATCACTAAATAAATATCTTGAAAAAAGGTTGAAGGATTTTTGTAAGCAAAGTTTGCCAAAATAAATCGAATGATGAATGCACAGATATTAATTTTCGTCCCGATTCAACGATGCAAACTTCAGCCTCATACCCTCTCCGCGGAACGCAATTGAACTATCCTAAATTTAATCCTGTAACTAAGAGTGAAATATTTTTGTTCATTATGTTAATTTTAGCAGTCCAGTACGGGGGGAAATTAAAAAATAGAGACGATTTTGAAAAAAGGTTTGTTTTTCCGACCAGAATTTTTACATACTACTCCAAAAAATTAAAGGGACAGAAAAATTCTTGATTTTTTGGAGCGCTGTGTCTATGTAAAAATGGTCGCATCGAGATGAAAAAAAGCACTTTGAAGCTTCTAGCTTCTAGTTTCGAAATCTTTCGGCAAAAAATGTTTGTGAGCTACGGTTATCGCGCAACCATGAGAAATAGCGAGAGAAAAAAAAATTCAATTTTGTTTTCCAAGGGTCCACGGGCTACGAAATTTTTTGTCAGTTAACTCAATGTATGGGCCAGTTCGCTTGTTTATTCAGCTTCAATTGGTCTCTCTACATCAATTTTTCGCTGAGATATCCGGCATTGATTGGAAAAAGATCATTTTGTCCTGTTGAACTGCGCCTACCGATATGGCATCGCCGAAGACGCTTGTTAGCGCCGGAGAGTTCTCTAAAAAATGGTTCGAAAACCACTTTAAAACTATTTTTTTTTCAGTTATGAAGAATATGCATCATATTTTTTAAGGTACCAAGGATTTTCGTGCGGAAATGTTTGCAAAAAACGATTTTTCGAAATTTCACACCCGTGTCCTCCTTTAAACAATTTGTGATAGTAAATTTTCAGCTTTTTGTAGAGCGAGACTCCTGCTATCGTCATTGCTGGAAAATTCGAGCCTTGGGGAAACCTGCCGAAAATAAATCCCGGCAGAGAGAAAAAAATGCCATTTATAAAACCATATTTTTTTAGCACAATTATAAAATGTTACCACTCTTTCGCAGAATGAGACTCGGTCGATCTCGTTCACTCGCGAATTTGGTCGGCCGCAGACAACGTGCCAAAGGTAAGCCGTGGCAGGGAGAAAAATGCCGAACGCATTCGTTTAAACAATGAACATTTAAAAATTTTACAACTCTTTTGCATAGTGAGTCTCGAGCGATCTCGGTCGAGACTCGAAATGGAATTCGTCGACGATAAGCAGCATCGAAATTCCAAATAGGCCTCAAACTTATTTGTTCAAATTAAATAAACAAGGTTGGGAAATACCGGCACTCTTCTACAATACGAATCTCTAGCAAACCCCGTTTGCTAGAAAGTTCAACCGCAGTGAAATTTCCACCGCTGACCGTCGTCGACAAACGAAATCGATTCGAAGCCATTTGCTCTAACAATTCGCGATCGAAAAATTTCACCGCCCTCCCGTAGAGCAAGGCTAGCGATGTTTATTGCACAAGAAGGTGACCCGCCGAGAAACTGCCGAACCTTGGAAGCGGCAAAAATGCCGAACGCATTTGTTTAAACAATGAACATTGTAAAATTTCAACATCTTTTGTAGCGTGAGTTTCGAGGAATTTCGTTTGCGCGAGATTTTGGCAGAGATCGAATTTGTCGACAATAAGCGGTATCATGATTCCAAATAGTCCTCGAGCTTATTTGTTTAAATTAATTTAAAAAGCATGTGAAAATGCCAACACCCTTCCACCATACGAGTATCTAGCAAACCCCGGTTGCTAGAAAGTTCAACCGTAAAGAAATTTCCACCGATGATCGCCGTCGACAAAAGAAATCGATTCGAGGGCACTTGTTTCAACAATTCGCGATCGCTAAATTTCACTGCTCTTCCATAGAGTGAGGCTAGCGATCTTGATTGGTTGAGAAGTTAACCCTCCGAGATCCTGCCAAAAATGAACCTTGGCAGAGATAAAAATGCCGAACGCATTTGTTTAAACAATAAGCGTTGTGAAAATTTACCACTCTTTTGTAGAGAGAGTTTCGAGCAATCTCGTTCGCTCGACATTTTGGCAGCGATCGAATTCGTTGACGATAAGCGGCATCGAGATTCTAAATAATCCTCGAGCTTATTTCTTTAACTCAAGGGGCTGGACCAGTGTGACAATTAAAAAAATCGATTTTTTTGCCTTTTTCGACACTTTATACTTTCAAGAATATCCTGTAAAAATGTCAAGGCCGTATCTCTAATACTCCCCGAATGGCAGCCTTCTAAAGAGCAACCGCTCGTAGGTATAAAATCGATAGTTAAATCTTTAAATGCGTTTTTCTCGAAATGAGATTTTTCAAATTTGCTGACATTGTAACTCAAAGATCAATTATCCGATTGACTTAAAATTTGAACTGATCCGATTGATTTAAAATTTGAACTCTTCATTTACTTTACAATGACGTAGGATATTTTTGATTGGATGAAAATTGACGATTTGGAATTGAAAAAAACGACCATTTTATATGCAAGAAAACAGACTTTTTTTCATAACTACGCCATTTTGTTAGATTTTGATATTTTTCGAAAAATCCTACGTCATTGTACACGAAATACCTTCCAGTTCAACGACATTTTTCCTTTTTTGGTTTCAGCTAATCAATCGTCCGGAATCATGTCAGCAGTGGAGGAACTTTTTCTGGCGCCTCCGAAGGCAGCATATAAGTCGCTTGATCTCAATATTTTTCTATGAAAAAATTTTGCAATATAGGTCAAGTATAGCCGAATATATGCTTAATTTTTCAAAACATTTAATTGAGTACTTTTCTTCCGAAAAATTCCCGAAAATCAACCATATTTTCTGCGTTCACGGTGGTATAGCTCGATAATTTAAAAAGGATGAAAAAATGAGAGCACCTTTCCACAATACGAGTCGCTAGCAAATCCCATTTGCTAGAAAGTTCAACCGTAACGAAATTTCCAGCAATGACCGTCGTCGATAAAAGAAATCGATTCAAAGCCATTTGTGTAAAAAATTCGCGATCGCAAAATTTCACGGCTTTTTCGTACAGCGAGGCTAGCGATCTTTATTACTCGAGAAGTTGACCCTCAAAGATGCTGCTGAAGATAAACCCTGGCAGAGATAGAAATGCCGACCGAATTAGTTTAACTGTGAGCATTGTAAAATTTTACCACTCTTTTGTAGATTGAGTTTCGAGCAATTTCGTTTGCTCGACATTTTGGAAGAGATTGCATTCGTCGACGTTCCAAAAATTCCTCAAACAGACGTCGAAAAATGTTTCAAACAGTTCCACCAGCGCCGCGATCGGTGACCCGCAATCACGGTCTTGCAACTGAATCAAATATTGGTGGTGGAGTTGGTCGCCTTACTGTCGGTCTGTTAGTGTCCTTGACGCCGCTAGCGTCGCTTCGATCAAGTCCTAGCGGAAAGAGGGCGGAAAACCCATGTGACACAACCTCACTTAATCGTCTACTATGAACTGTTGAGTCTTGTCTAGAGCGAGATTTGTTACGTCATTTTTGGGTTGGAATGACTTTTAAACCGGTGAAGTTGTCTTGATGAAATTTTCCATATGTATTTATTGTTCCTTTAATAATGTATCTACATTAAAAAATAATTATTTTAAATATTTTCATGTAGATTTTTTTTTACAACATGGTCCGCCGAAAACCACCTCAATCGGCGCCTACTCTAGGTGATGTTGTATGCATCTGGAAAAAAATATAAATCCTCAATCTAAATGAGTATTCTGAGCACTGGTAGCAGAATTAGTACTTAGAGAAAATTTGTTACGAAATGGCGGCCTGTTGAACTTTGATTAACGATATTTCATACATTTTCGGGTATTCGATGAGTTATAAAATGTAGGCAAAATTATTGTTCGACTCAATCCTGCTACCAGTCCTGAGAAAGAGGCTACCGAAGGTATGTGCAAAAAATATGAAAAACATAGCTCTGAGATAAACGCGTTTAAAGTTTGATACCGTTAGATGAGGTTTGCGCGCGGCTTGCTTATAATTTCTATTGCTCTGCTAATTTTTAAAATATCAATAAACAGTTTTCACGAGCGTATTATGAAAAGTTTAAGAATAATAAAACGAAGAAAAAAAACGATTTTGTCAAATTTCTAGACCAGACTACTGCCGTAAAAAACGGCTTCTACAATGAGTTACATCCACTTTCATTGATAAACCCACGTGTTTTTGTGTGAATCCTGGTGATATCGTGCGGGTTTTTACATAATAATGACGACATTAGTGGTAATAGGCCGGTTCTAACCCAGGGATCTCTGGCTGGCGGGAGGGGCCAGCCGCTGTCGCCGCGTGTTTTGTGGGGGCGGGGATCTTGGTGAGTGACCGTTGAAAACCCATAAATCTTCTAATTTATTATAGACATAACAAATATTATCATTGATGGAAGCGGAGTGTTTTTATTTCTACACTAATTAGTGTGTGTGTGTGTGTTTTTATTTTTTTACGAGGTTTAGTGGGTTTAGTGGGGCCTCCGCACCATAGCAAATAATTGCCGTGTGTCGGGCTTGCACCGACTAAAAAGCCCCGTTCCTCTGCGGCCTTACAAATTCTCCCGCGTGACGACCGCTAGGTATTACATCGCGGGAGAGGCCTTAGCCGTAGCTCTTCCTGCAGTGTTGTCGGACGACATCCCCCGTTCCACTCGAGGTGCTATGACTGCCTGGTCTCCCTGCGTCGACTTCTTCCTCGCGCGTTCTGCACGTCGAACTCTTTCATAACTGCGGCAGCATAAGCCGATACCGCTGTCCATGCGTCCGCTGACTTCAGCATCGGCTCTACCAGATTGTCCGGGGTGATGCGTGTCTCCAGCTGATTCTCGACTATCGCGCGGGAGGCATTGAAACAATGCATGTTCATGGTTCTCCTCGACTGCCAGACATGCTGGGCAGTCCGGAGAATCTTCATAATTAAACTTATAGAGATAAGCCCGGAAACAGCCGTGTCCTGAGATCACTTGAGTGAGATAATAGTTGAGCTCGCCGTGTGGACGGTTCACCCATATCTCCACCTGCGGGATTAGTCGGTGTGTCCACATCCCCTTGGTAGAGGCATCCCACATCGTCTGCCACAGGTGAAAACTGGTTGCTCTCGCTTTTGTCCTAGCATAACTGGGTTTTCTAGCTCCCTTCTGCTGGTACATCGATTTACGCTCCTCGGCGAGCACCTCAATGGGCAGCATTCCCGCGATAATGTTGATAGCGCCCTCGGAGACAATGCGAAATGCACAGGATACTCTCAAGGCGCTGACGCGATACGTTGCTGCAGCCTTCCTGCGGTACGCCTGGATTTTCAGTGCATCAGCCCATATGGGTATGCCATAGGTGAGCACGGAGGTCGTCACTGATGACAGCAGTTTCCTTCTCTTCTGTCCAGGGCTACCGACATTAGGCATGAGCCGCGCCAGTGTGGTAGCCACTCCAGGGGCCTTTCTGCTGATCTGCTCGGTTTGCCTTTTAAAGTTCAGGCTCGCGACGAGAATTACACCCAGGTACCGAATGAACGGTTGGGATGTGATTTCAGCGTTTCCAACCCTGAGCGTCACCGTTTCCATCACCTTCCTGCTGGATACGAGGAGTACTTCTGTTTTGTGGGCTGCACGCTGCAGTCCAACAGAAGACATCCATTCCTTTATCTTGGCGAAAGCTTCGCCGAAGAGAGCGGTGATTTGCTCCAGGAATTTGGCGATGACAATCAGCGCCGCGTCATCTGCGAACGCTACGATGGACATTCCTTTCGGCAATTGTAATAGCAGCAGATCATTGTACATGATGATCCACAGAAGCGGTCCAAGAACAGAGCCCTGAGGAACTCCTCCAGTCACCCTATACATCTTCGGTCCATCCTCTGTATCGTACATGAGCCACCTATTACATTTGTAACTCGCCACTATTCTCCGCAGGTACCATGGTACACCTAGTGCTTTTAGGGTATCCATAATACAGTTGAAAGGGTTTTTGACTGAGAGAGCGACAACTGCGCAGTACTTATTTGACGCTCTTGTCCATCGTTTCCTCGCAGTCGACTCATGCGTCTGCTTTACCACTGTGTTAATGGCATCCAGAGTAGAGTGCTCCTTTCTGAAGCCAAACTGGCCCTCCGCCAGTAGAGGATCCACGACCTTCTTAATCCTGTTATGGATGATGCGCTCTAAGATCTTTCCGGCGGTATCCAGCATACAGAGCGGACGATAGGATGAAGGTTCATCCGGTGGCTTCTGCCTTTTCGGGAGGAGCACTAGATTCTGCCACTTCCACTTGTCCGGGAAGATTCCTTCCTTGAGACACGCATTGCACATGCCCAGGGATATTGCCGGTGCCAACTTGATCGCTGCTTTGAGTGCGATGTTGGGTATCCCATCCATGCCGGGCCCACCATATTGTTGCCCACCCTGGCAATAGCCGTAAGAAGCTCTTCTTCAGTAATGGCTGGGATGTCCTAAACGACGTTCTCCTCGAGCTGGAAGTCGTCCTCGGGTTGCTCAGGGAACATATGTGTGTAAGATACTAGGAAGAAAAATCATAATTTCCCGCTCGCCGGGAAATTAGAATTGTGTCAATGTATGCTGGGCGGACGTCCGAGAGAGAGGGGGTATCCGGAGCCTACCTCTCGATCGGGATCGATAGCTCGTTCTCTTTCACTCCGGGACCACGAGACTCAACGCGTCAATCATCCATCCTGCGGGTACATCGCCGATAGAACGTCTAAGTCTAGTCACGATCTGGCTACAGAAATAGGAGAAGTCGTTCCTATCGATTGCCCTGGTCATCTCAATCACTCATGGGGTAATTTGGACTGGCCGCCCAAATACTCTCGAATCGTGGAGGTGACCGAAGTGAGGAAGGGAACATCAAGGTCCCGGAGTCAGGAAAGAGCCAACGAGCGTGCGTATTCATTCCACAAGAATTGAATCAAAGATAAGTAACATTTCTCTGAAAATGCAATTGTCGGGCGAGATAATGTAAACCTCGAATTAATGTAACCCTGGAGCGAGTGTGGTCTTCGACAGAGCGTGCGTGTATATTTTTCTGTTATACTACCGGCAATGTGCGTGCGCTGGTTTACAGTCGAGCATGTGACAAACTGTGAGAAATAGCGGATTATAAATTATAAGTAATAAAATATACCACAAGAATATTACAATGGCGCCCAACAATGAGGCACGGCTTCACAAAATTAAATGAAGAATAAAATAATATGATGAATGTTCTGTAAAACCATTTATGGATAAAAACTCGAAACAACACTATATAACGAAATCTGGAAGAATATCGAAACAAAAATACAACTCATACAATTTTACACGACAGCCTAGGAAAGCAAAAATGCCAATACTAAGAGATGAGGTAGACCGGGACGCGAGCACGTCACAGGGTGCCAACATGGAAGCGGAGTGGGAAAAACTCAAACAGGAAAGAGAAAAATTGGAAAGATTACGAGAAACACTGGAAACTCAACAGAACCGAGGTCAGCGAGGGCATACCGGTCAATCGGAGGTGAATCGTGAGGGACAAATAAACCCAGAAAGGTTCATCGAGGATATTTCGGCGATTGTGGGTAACGTACAAAATCTACACATCGATAGTAAAATCCCAAAATTCAGTGACGAAATTGAAAAGCACCCCGCGGAATTCCTTGAACAGCTGGAAAAATTTCTTAAAATGAAAAATATTAAAGACAATCGGAAAATGTCCATAGTCGAACATGCGCTTGAAGGAAAAGCAAGCCTTTGGTTTAATTTAAAAGGAGAATTTAATGATTTTGAGGACTTCAAAGAACAATTTTTAGATGAATTTTACTCAGTACCAATTAGGGTTAGAATCAAAAAAAGGTGGATGGAATGCAAGCATCAGGGTCAGCGTGAATCGTTGCAAACTTATTTTTATCGGCAGCTAGCGCAAGCGAGATATTTTATTCCGAAACTGTCGGAATTCGAGGTAAATTATTATATCGTCCAGCAATATCCTAGCTGGGTGAGAGAAAATGTATCAACTATTAATTTCATCGATACAAATGCTATCGCACAAGCTCTCGGAAACATTGATGTAGTCCGAAGCGAACGAGACCGAGACGCTAGGCAAGGCCATTATTGTACTCAGAATAGACAAAACGGACCGAGGATAAATGAAATGAAAATTCGCAATAATGATTATCGTAACGTCAATAAAAGGCCATATGAAGGGAACGGAAGCTCGCGATATCAAAAAAATCAAAACAAATACGAGCGAGGGAATAATCGAAGATATACGAATTTCAATCAAGGCTACAGCAATAATCCGAACATTGTGTTGCCCGACACTCGTTTTCCCCCTCCTCAACTTACGAATGTAAACCGAGCGATGAGTTATAATTATAATCCTCGTTCAGAGAGCGGTGAGGTAAACAGAGGGCCTTTAAACTAAGAGGTGACGCGCTGTACACCGTTCCGACAGCGGGTCCGACGAATTTTGATTTTGTTGACGAGTTGATGGAGGGTATCGAGGAAGGAGCGGACATACGAACGCAAGACGAAGAAAAAAATTTTGCAAATTATAAGTAATAAAATATACTACAAGAATATTACATGTGTAACAATCTTTTCCAGCAGGGCTGCGTCCACAGGCGATGGCATTGGCTGGCTTTTCAGCCGAGTCATTACTACTTTGTACGGCCTGCCCCAGGGAGCATATTCCACCTCGCTGAGCAGTTCGCCCCAGCGTTCAGCTTTACTCTGCTTGATAGCCTTTTTAAGCTTCAAGCGCGCCTTCCTGTGCTGTTCTTCTAAATCGGGGAACTAGCGTTTGCCTCGAGCTCGTTGCACTTGGCGGCGAGTTCGATGACACTCCCTTCGGAGGCCGGACATTTTTTCGCGCCACCAGTGTACCGCCGGTCGGAAGTCGACATAACGATTCTGTGGCATCGCATGATTCGGTGATCCTCTGCATGACCACCTCGACCTTCTCGGTTGCACTTTCCGCTGCAAGGGGGCTGGTGTCAAAAGTATCACGAATCCAGTTCGCGTCAAACATTTTCCCTTTCCAGCCCATCTCGTTGGTCTTCGGGGCCTTAGCTGTTCTGCTGAAGTCTCCACGAATCTCCCAGGGAACCCCTTGATGATCACTGTGAGTGTAGATATCACTGACTACCCAGTGGCACTGATTTCCTCTGGCCAGGCTACTAACAAAAGTGAGATCCACTATAGAGACGGCTTCCCGTTTAACAAAAGTGGGCTTTGTACCTGCATTAAGTAGTACTACATCCAATAAGGACATAGCCTCCTTCCTGTTCGTCACTTTACTACCCATTCCACAGCCCACGCCTTGTAATCTCCGGCTAGGAATACTGGGAAGCGTTGTATCGCGTTTGCGACTAAGTTGTCGAGAAAATTCTCAAACTCATCAGTCGTTAGGTTAGGTGGTGCGTAACAACTGTAGAAATCAACTCCTTTGGCTTTAATTCTCACAAAACCAGTTTCCATCCGACTCGCAAGATCCTGAAATAGAAGCTTTCCGCAGGACCAAATTGCGGCCGTTCCACTTGCGTCAGATTCCCAGGGTTTCGTGTCTAGATGTCTATATGGTTCCAAGAGTATCGCCAAGCCAGGCTCCAGCTCGCGCACAGTCTGCATGTGCAGGTCCTGCGCGGCTTTACAATGGTTGAGGTCGAGCTGGAGTACTCTCGTTTGCATCGTTTTTGGAATGCCTGGCGAGCCTGGAGAGCCCGCGTATACGCTGGACATCGGCTGCTACCTGCGATGTGGGCTGTGGGTGCCCCATCTCCCGCCTCTCCACATATGACAAACTTTGCGCTTGTTGTGCATTCGGAAACTTGGTGGTCAGTGCTACCGCACTTGATGCAGTCTTTAGCCCGATCGACGCTGCTCTTGCAGTTCCGTGTTAAGTGTACAAATTTCCAGCACTTGAAACACTTTAGTGGTCTCACCACCTCTCGGATTCTGCAATTACAGCAGCCAACTCGGATGATTACTGTATCCAGCAGTTTCCGGACAGCAGGCACCTTAAGTTGTATTACCGCGGTCTAAGTCCTGCCATATGCTTTACGCAGAGACTTAAGAGAGTGTTCCGTGGCTTGATAGTGCGGTCCCAAGACTCTCTGCAGGGCCGCCGATATCTCGTCCTTCGTTGCGTCCTCTTCCAGGTCCTTGATCTCCAGATCAACTTCCTGGACTTTACTATGCACCGTTGCTGATTAGCCAAGAAGACCTTCGAATGTTTCGCAATTCCGGTGCTTTGGCTGAGAGAGTCCTTATTCAGAACGATCGGCAGATCTCCCGAGTTCGTTCTGCATACGTTTTGGACGCATGTATCCTCTGTGCGTGCGTGCGTGCGTGTGTGTGTGTGTGCGAGCGCGCGCGCGCGCGCGCGCGCGCGCGTGTGTGTGTGTGTGTGTGTGTGTGTGTGTGTGTGTGTGTGTGCGACAACGTGGATTGACCAAAAACGAGCTCGAACAGATTCCGAAGGTCTTGTTCTTAAATTATTGGGGAAACTACATTGGTTTATTGTGGTATCGTTTGCCAGCACATCATCGGAAAAACAGTGCGATAATATCTTCCATGTATGGAGAATTATAATACACCGCAGATGAGAGATCACATTGACGGTCCGCCACCTCAACGTCGGGAGTGTCGAAAATGTCATGAGGGGGCAAATTCTCCACGTACGAGGATTTTCAGACGTGTTTGAACTAGTTTTTCATGATTGGAGAAGTGGAGAGACGTGAGGGGGGAAATTCTTCACGTATGGGGTTCGTCTAACGATTTTTCACGGTTGGAAAAGTGGGGAGAAGTTTGAAAATTTGAGTGGGAGTGTTTCGAGGAAGTTTATAATTTCGTAGACCAAGCTCAGACTGCACTATTCCACCGCAACATCAACATCTGTCCAAAAAGGAACTTTGAAAGTGTGGGAAGATAGATCTCTCGAGTATAAACAAAGTCATCCTGATGGCGGAATTCCATCCAACAAAGACACTGTCGGAACTCCGCGTTCACTCGGATCATCAAATCTCCGACATGAGGGCCGTACAAACCAAGTTTGGGAAACGCTACATCGCGGACATCGCGGATGAGTTCACTGTCTACTTACCAGCGCGACTTGTGAAGGCCTTCAATAAAGATTTGGAAACGTTCGTGTGAATGCGGCAAGCGGCACGTGATCATCATCTCTGGATGACATACAAAGGTGGAAAATACAAGAGCATAGACTTTTTCCAACTCAGAGCACATATGATGGAAAAGACGAAATTCGTTGGTACACCATCACCAAACG
The DNA here is from genome assembly GCA_963210295.1 of Ophion ellenae. NCBI lineage: Eukaryota > Metazoa > Arthropoda > Insecta > Hymenoptera > Ichneumonidae > Ophion > Ophion ellenae. The sequence goes on along the minus strand of OY723395.1, from coordinate 8,473,774 downwards.
GCGGTCTGCATCATCGAGAGTATGCTGCAACTGGCGCGTAATAGTCAACTCTACATGCACTTGTGGAAAATCCAACAGCAGCGTCAAGTTCCATCCTCTCTGAGCATTGTGGAAAAGAGCAAATTCGTTTGTGCAGCATCGTTGAGTGGAACGGCCGTCCGGATCACAGTCGTCTCGCAATCGCTTTCGACGTTTTAAGTGATTGACTATGTAAAAATGTATTTTCAAAAAGTCTTTTTTCGAAATGTAAGGGAAGGAGAAATTCAAACAATTTTCATCATAGAATGAATAAAGAATACAAATGGTATATATTTTCATCGGAAAGTTTTGTATTCATATAAAAAAAAACATCCCTCGCTCACACAACGCTTCGTAAACACTCAACCAACTGTTCAGCGATTTTACATTGTCATGCGCGCAGTTGTATTTCGTGTTGAAGAAATGATCGAGGCATTTGGAGTTTGTGATTTATGGCAACTTCTGCAGCGATGGACAGTCCAGAGTCTCCAAGTCGATGACCTTTGTTGCGGGATACGTTAATCTTGATAACCATGCGCATTTCTCAAATCCCTTTGCATAGATGGTGGGATATCCTTGCAATATTTCTCGAATTGTCTTTCTAGCTGCTTCGTATGGTATGCCGCTGTGATCCCATCGTTTTCCATGGAAATTGCGTTTCAACCACTTGTTTGTCATTTTGTACTTGACCGGTAAAGAGTTCCATGCAAATGGTGCGTCGAAGGCAAGCGTCAGCGGTTTAGCATTCTTGTCGTGGAGTTTGATGATGGACATCTCCTTTAGGACAAATTTGTTGATGGGACACATGAAGCCCAGTACATCGACGATGCGCTCCATGTTGACTGAAATGGACGCGAATTATCGGCATGATTCAATACCAATTTTTCAACTCTACCGCCGAATGGATTCTACTCGACAATACGATCATGGAGGATCATGTAGTATGCTGAAGTTAGTGGCGGAATATTATTTTTCAATTCGAACTCAAGGCGCATGTCAACGGGGCCGGACTTGAGCGAATCGTTTTGTTTTGAGCAGTCAATGAGAACGAGAGGGGCTTTTTCTGAAAATTCAATCCTCCTCAGCCATGGTTCACCCTCTTTCTTGTAATAGGAAGGTTGAAAGTTTGCATACATCTTGTAGAAAAGAGCATATTGATTTTGATCAATGATCAAATTCAAATTTCCATATGGATAACATTGAGAGTTGAGGTATAGTTTGACATCGCTCAGGCTACAAGGATCGAAGTGGCTCGCATTGTGTTGTTTCTCATTTTTCCGCCCCGTTTGCAGCGCGAGCATGACATATCGTGGCTTCTCCAGCTCATTCGAGGTTTTTACACACCACATGTGCTTAGAGATGTCAGACGGTAATGGATATTCACACAGTTCCCATGTTCGGAAACTCATGCACATTGGTGCGTCTTTTGCGAGAAACTTTTACAGTTGGATTTTTCGCTTGTCTGAGACTGTTACATACGGTACGAGCCATTCTATTTTATGCAATACAAGTTTGTAGTCTTCGGGCGCTGTTTGTACAATGGCATTGTCATCGGTGTTTGATCTCGCGAGAATCAACTCGTGCTTGGCATTAACGGCCTTTTTCCGATAATCTCCAGCAAATCCGAGGAGCATGCTGAGCGGTATACGTACATGAAAGTTTCCCAAAACATTTACAATCTGCTTGGTCTCTTTGACATCGAGCTATCCAGTGTTCTCGAGCCTAGAACTTTTGACCGGTGAGAGAGATAAATACCCCTTCATCACACTCATTATGCCGATATTCATAATACGATCGATTTCTATGGCATTCAATCCATATCGTACTTCCTCAAAGAAATGACAAATGGCATTGTTGACGAGACGTGTAGCAGTGGTTCGCACCCCATCACGCTTGGATAATTTCTCACATATGTAGAGGGAACTCTTGCTTGGCAGGATAGAAAGGTCTTGATGTTGGATGGCAATACGGACTTCATCGCTGTTATTGAAGGTTAAAGATGCATATGGTTAATTAGCGTGAATCTCGCAATGGATGATGGTGTCATCAAAGACCACGGGTGTCTGAATGTTTACGATTTCTACTTCCATTTCACGCAACAGATGCACAGTCGTCATGAGTTAATTCTAATACGTTCACCCTATGGCAATAATTGTGTATTCAGTCATCATCAACCAATAGAGGTAGAAGTTGAATTACTCGGGATACAATGGCGTATGCCCCATATGAGATTAGATGAGATCAATAAATTAACATTACTTCGAACATTGGAAAGTGGGCGATACTTGAATATGAGTTTTCGCTCTTGGGATCTATACGACCGTCTACCGCTTCAAAGCACAACGATACATTCATGGACAGTAAAATCTGCCTCCCAACTAGAGAAACCGAAATATGTAATTGGTGCGGCGCAGACGGGTAAAAAAGATAACCTATGGCAAAGGACATTGTATTATTCATCGACTGCAAACTCACAAGTGTCAAACTTTATCTCAATTCAGCATTTTTTTCTCAAGATGACTCGAATTTGGACTTCAAAAAAATGTTTTGTTCAATATGTACTCTCGATTTCGTAAATACCATTACGACTGCAATGGTGATCGTTCTTTACTATCCATCGCCAAGTCTTAAGGTAACGGCCCTCTCACGGTTAATGATTGATCACATCAGAGTGAGCCTGTAAAAAAATGCTACCGTAGATGTGTGAATAGAGTTCGAATGCAACGAAGATTCACCACCGTATACAACTACATATTGTTTCATTCTTACACGATCGCGATGTTCAATATTGTCGATTGACCGCCATTATCCGTAAAATTGTATAGATAAGCAAAATCGAGAGATACGAAGCATTATGGTTGATTCGCAATCGTCATGGTCTAAAGTCGGCCTATGGACACGTTCCACATACCATGGCTGGAGGTTTATTAACAGTTGCAGTTGAAGGTTCAACGGAAGATAACATGTGTCCTATCGTATATGTTAAAGGTCATGAAAAACGAGAATGGCTAGCTGATATACTAAATATGAAAAATCAGCTATATATTGAGTCGTTGAATATAGACTTTGACGATATGGATGCCTCAAGTAAATTAGATGGAAGTTCTACACTACGATGTGAAAAGCATACAAACAATAGTGCCTTACAAAATGTATTTGAAATTTTTAATTGGTGGCTAAATCATCAAGATTCATGTAAATAAAAGAAATGTAACATTCTGTACTTTTTATTCTACTCACCCGGTATTTAGTTATGTCGGCATCATCTGCTATTGGAATGTGCAACTGAATACAACATTACTTTTGAATGTGATACTCAATTCTTTTTGTATGGAATTTGATTGAAAATAAAGTAATATAATCGCCCAATGATGATCGAAGACATTCATCAGTATACGTTCAATAGATGTTCGTGAGCCGTTTGTTGGAAGTTTGCGAGGCATTTGAAGATTTTTGACAGTCGTTCGTGAGACGTTTCAGAGACTTCCGAAGACAGCCATAAGACATTCAAGAGACGTTTGAAAACATTCATAACACGTTGAAGACATGCAGGAGGGGTTTCAAGAGTTTCAACAGACTTCCTACGACGTTCATGAGACGTTTGAAGGTGTTCGTGAGACGTTCAAGAGACTTTCGAAAACGTTCATAAGACGTTTGAAGACATTCATGAGAAGACGTTCAAGAGATCTGTGACGATACTCATAATATGTTTGAAGACATCGATGAGGGATTTGAAGACATTTAAGAGACTTTCAAAGACATTCACGAGGGGTTTGAAGACGTTCAAAAAACTTGTGAATACGTTCAAGAGACGTTCGACGACATTCATAATATGTTTGAAGACATTCATGAGGGGTTCGAAGACGCATAAGAGAGACTTTCAAAGACATTCACGAGGGTTTTGTCCGAAGACATTCATAAGACGTTTGAAGACAGTCAAGACGTTCGACAACTTTCATACGACGTTCGAAGACATGCATGAGGGGATCAAAGAGTTCCAAGACACGTTCTGCGACGTTCATGAGACGTTCAAGTGACTTTCAAAAACGTATTCGAATGTTTCTTGAACGTCTTCAAACCTCTCGTGAATGTCTTTGAAAGCCTCATAAGCGTCTTCGAACCGCTCATGAATGTCTTTAAACGTATTATGAATGTCGTCGAAAGTATATAGAACGTATTCGAAAGTTTCTTGAACGTCTTAAAACCCTTCGTGAATGTCTTTAAAAGTTTCTAAAACGTCGTCGAACCGTCGTCGATGTCTTTAATCGTATTATGAATATCGTTAAAGATCTCTTGAATGTCTGCGAAAGTCTCTGAACATCTTCGCACCTCTCACGAATGTCTTCAAACGTCTTCTGAACGTTTTCGAAAGTCTCTTAAACGTATTCGAAAGTTTCATGAACGTCTTCAAACCCCTCGTGAATATCTTTGAAAGTCTCTTAAATGTCTTCGAACCCCTCATCGATGTCTTCAAACTTATTATAAATATCGTCACAGATCTCTTGAACGTCTTCGCACCTCTCATAAATGCCTTCAAACGTCTTATGAAGGTTTTCGAAAGTCTCTTGACCGTGTCACGAACACCTCCAAACGTCTCACGACCGTCGTAGAAAGTCCTTTGAAACCTCGTGAATATCTTTGAAAGTCTCTTAAATGTCTTCGAACCCCTCATCGATGTCTTCAAACTTATTATAAATATCGTCACAGATCTCTTGAACGTCTTCGCACCTCTCATAAATGCCTTCAAACGTCTTATGAAGGTTTTCGAAAGTCTCTTGACCGTGCCACGAATACCTCCAAACGTCTCACGACCGTCGTAGAAAGTCCTTTGAAACTTTTTAAAACCCTCTTGCATGTCTTCAACGTGTTATGAATGTTTTCGAACGTCCCTTGAATGTCTTTAAACGTCTTATGAATGTCTTCGAACATCTTATGAATGTCTTTGGAAGTCTCTGGAACGTCTCGCGAACGACTGGCGAAAATCTTTAAATGCCTCGCAAACTTCCAACAAACGGCTCAAGAACAACTACTGAACGTATACTGATGAATGTCTTCAATCATCATGGGGCGATTATATTACTTTATTTTCAATCAAATTCCGTACACAAAGAATTGAGTTTCACATTCAAAAGTAATAATGTAGTCAGTTGCACAATCCGATATCAGATGATGCTGACACAACTAAGTACGGGGTGAGGAGAATAAAAAGTACATAATGTTACATTTCTTTTATTTGCATGAATCTTTATGATCCAGCCACCAATTATAGATTGTAAATACATTTTGTAAGGCACAATTGTTTGTATGTTTTTCACATCGTAGAGTAGAACTTCCATCTAATTTACTTGAGACATCCATATCGCCAAAGCCTATATTCAACACTCGATAAATAGCTAATTTTTCATATTTGGTATATCAGCTAGCCATTCTTGTTTTCATGACCCTTAACATATACGATAGGACACATGTCGTCTTCTGTTGAACCTTCAACTACAGCTGTTATTAAACCTTCAGCCACGCTATGTGGAACGTTTCCATAGGCCGAATTTAGACCATGACGATTGCGAATCAACCATAATGCTTCATATCTCTCGATTTTGCTGATCTATACAATTGTACGGACAATGTCGGTCAATCGACAATATTGAACATCGCGATCGTGTAAGATTGAAAAAATATGCAGTTGTATTTGGTGGTGAATCTGATTAGCATTCGTAGCATTTTTATTACAGGCTCGTTCTGATGCGATTAATCATTAACCGTGAGAGGGTCATTACATTAATTCCTGGCGATGGTTAGTAAAGAACGATCACCATTGCAGTCGTAATGGTATTTTGGTAATCGAGAGTACATATGGAACAAACTGTCGGAACGTTTTTTTGAAGTCCAAATTCGAGTCATCTTGAGAAAAGAATGCTGCATTGAGACAAAGTTTGACACTTGTGAGTTTGCAGTCGGTGAATAATATAATGTACTTTGCCATAGATTATCTTTTTTGCTAGTCGGCGCCGCACCAACAACATATTTTGGTTTCTCTAGTTGGGCGGCAGTTTTTACGGTCCATGAATGTTTCGTTGTGCTTTGAAGCGATGGACGGTCGTATGGATCCCAACAGCGAATACTCATATTCATGTATCGCCCACTTTCTAATGTTCGAAGTAATGATAATTTATTGATCTGATCTAATCTTATGTGGGGCATACGCCATTGTATCTTGAGCAATTCAACTTCTACCTCTATTGGTTGATGATGACTGAATACACAATTATTGCCATAGCGTAAACGTATTAGAATTAAATCATGACGAGTGTGCATCTGTTGCGTGAAATGCAAGAAGAAATCGTAATCATTCAGACACCCGTGGTCTTTGATGATACCATCATCCATTGCGAGATCCACCGTCATCTACCATATGCATCTTAAACCTTCAATACCACCGATGAAATCCGTATTGCCATCCAACATCAAGACCTCTCTATCCTGCTAAGCAAGAGTTCCCTACACATATGTGGGAAATTATCCAGGCGTGATGGGGCGCCAACCACTGCTACAAGTCTCGTCAACAATGCCATTTGTTTGAGAAAGTGCATTATGGATTGAATGCCATAGAAATCGATCGTAATAAGAATGTCGGCATTACGAGTGTAATAAGAGGATATTCATCTCGGTCACCGGCCAAAAGTTGTATGCTCGATAACTCTAGATGGCTCGATGTCGAAGAGACCAAGCAGATTGTAGATGTATCGGGAAACTTTGATGTGTGTATACCGCTCAGCATTCTCCGAGGATTTGCTGAAGATTATCGGAAAATTGTCGTAAATGCTAAGCACGAGTTGATTCTCGCGAGATCACAGACCGATGACAATTCCATTGTACAAACAGCGCCCGAAGACTATAAACTTGTATTGCATAAAATAGAATGGATCCGAGTCTGTGACAGTCTCGGATAAGCGAAATATTCAACTGCTAACATTTCTCGCCAACGACGCACCAATCTACATGAGTTTCCGAACATGGGAACTGTATGAATATCCATTGCTGCCTGCCACCTCTAAGCAGGTGTGGTCTGTGAAAACCTCGAATCAGCTGGGGACGCCACGATATGTCATACTCGCGCAGCAAACGGGGCGGAAAAATGAGAAACAACACGACGCGAGCCACTTTGATCATTGTAACCTGAGCGATATCAAACTATACCTCACCTCTCAATGTTATCCATATGGAAATTTGAATTGAAACATTGATTAAAATCAATATGCTCTTCTCTACGAAATGTATGCAAAGTTTCAACCGACCTATTACAACAAAGAGGCCGAACCATGCCTGAACAGGATTGAATTTTTAGAAAGCCCCCCTCGTTGTCGTTGCCTGCTCAAAACAAAACGATTCGCTCAAGTCCGGCCCTGTTGACGTGCGCCTTGAGTTCGAATTGAAAAATAATATTCCACCACAAACTTCAGCATTCTGCATGATCCTCCATGATCGTATTGTCGAGTACAATCCAATCAGCGGTGGGGTTAAACAATTGGTATTAAATCATGCCGATAATTCGCGTCCACTTCAGTCAACATGGTGCTTATCGTTGATGTACAGTGCTTCAAGAGACCCATTAACAAATTTGTCCTAAAGGAGATGTCCATAATCAAACTCCACGACAAGGATGCTGAACCTCTGACGCTCGCCTTTGACGCACCATTTGCATGGGACTCTGTACCAGCTAAATACAAAATGACAAACAAGTGGTTAAAACGCAATTTCCATGGAATACGATAGGATCACAGCAAGGCAGCTAGAAATACAATTCGATAAATGTTGCAAGGAGCTGCCACCATCTATGCGAAGGGATTCGAGAAATGCGCATGGTTATCAAGATTCACGGATCCCGCAACAAAGGTCATCGACTTGGAGACTCTGGACTGTCCATCGCTTCAGAAGTTGCCGAAAGACACAAACTCCAAATGCCCCCTTCTTTCCTCCAACACGAAATACAACTGCGCCCATGACAATGTAAAATCGCTGAAAAGTTGGCTGAGTGTATACGAAGCGTTGTATGAGCGAGGGATTTTTTTTTCAAATGAATAAAGACCTTTCCGATGAAAATATTCACCATTTGTATTCTTTATTTATTCTACGATAAAAATTGTTTGAATTTCCCCTTCCCTCACATTTCGATAAAACAGTTTTTTTAATACATTTTTACATAGTCAAACAATTTAAACGTCGAAAACGATTGCGAGATGAGCGTGATCCGGATGGCTGTTCCACTCAACGATGCTGCCCCAACGAATTTGCTCTTTTCCACCATGCTCAGAGAGGATGGAATTTGACGCTGTCGTATTTTCCACATCTGCATGTAGAGTTGACTATTACGCGCCAGCTGCAGCAAACTCTCGATGATGGAGACAGCGATTCGACAATGGTGTACCAACGAATTTCGTCTTTTCTACGATGTGTGCTCAGAGTTGGAAAAAGTCTAAGCTGTTATATTTTCCACCTTTGTATGTCATCCAGAGATGATGATCACGTGCCGCTTGCCGCATTCGCTCGACCGTTTCCAAATCTTCATCGAAGGCCTTTACAAGTCGTGCTGGTAAGACGACAGTGAACTCATCCGCGATGTCCGCGATGTTTCCCAAACTTGGTTTGTACGGCCCTTATATCGGAAAATCTTCGTGCGTGGAGAATTTCTCCCCTCATGACATTTTCGCCACCCCCGACGTTGAGGTGGGGGACCGTCAATGTGGTATCTCATCTGCGGTGTATTATAATGCAACATGCATGGAAGATATGATATCACTTCACTGTCTTTCCGATGATGTCCTAGCAAACGATCCCAATGTCGTTTTCCCAACAATTTGAGAGCAAGACCTTTGGAATCTGTTCGAGCTCGTTTTGGTCAAGTCCAGGGGGTGCTTGGCCGGATGCACTGTGTACATACTCACACATGTGACCATCTTAACGCTATATTTCGGAATCACACCGAGACGTCGACGTATAGAAACTTTTTTTTCAAGAGTGCAGCTCGAGTGGTCCATCTGGGGTCAAAGTCTTCGATGACAAATTCCTAAATTTTATAGTTTTTTCAAGAAAACCCCTGACTTGTCAGGACCAGTCTCAAGTGTTGGTGAGACTCGAGTTTATACGCATACAAATATTTTAAGGATTTCTGAAAACGAAACTAAGGCACCGCAGCTGTATGTGTTACGTGCCGAACGGTACCCCTGGTTTCCCGAGTGAAATATTATTTTGTGGGGCTGCTCTGCTCGTCCCATACGGGCCCGAGATCTCTGGGAGGGTAAAGGGTGGATGCCAGAATACTTCAATAGTGGTATAGCTTTGAGAATTCTAACGCCAGTGTTCTGAGGGTGGTGCGGGCGGGGGGTTCACGCGGGGAGGGGTATGACGTCACGCGGGGTCGAGGACTCGGCGGAGCGGCGGACGTCACGCGGGGAGGGGTAAATCGTTGGAGCGGAGCAGGGAGGTATATGTCGACTATCGATTAATTGATCATCGATTATTGATCTTTATATATTTAAAATTTATTGTTGATTTATTTTGGTCTTATATTGTTTACTTCATGGATTTTATTATTTAGCGACTCTCGCCAGAGAGCCAAGTTGGTTGACCCGTGTCGCTGGGAGAAGGGATCGGAATACACGTATGCATGAGAGAGAGAGAGAGAGAGAGAGAGAGAGAGAGAGAGAGAGAGAGAGAGAGAGAGAGAGAGAGAGAGAAAGAGAGAGAGAGAGAGAGAGAGAGAGAGAGAGAGAGAGAGAGAGACAGAGAGAGAGAGAGACAGAGAGAGAGAGAGAGCGAGAATGTGAGATGGAGCGACCGCATCGCATGCATGTGAGATAGAGCGACATATGCATTCAACTTTAGACATTCAACGACTAAAGCGGCTGGGTTTTTTTGGGTGAAATCCCAAACAAACCCACGAACGTCTTCAAACATCTATTGAACGTCTTCGAACAACTATTGAACGCTTTCGAACGTCTCTCGAACGTCTCCAGCGTTTCAATAACTAGATCATTTTTCAAATTTGATATATCAGCTAACCATTCTCGTTTTTCATGGCCGTCAACATATACGATAGGATACATATCGTCTTCCATTGGGCCCACAACTGCAGCCGTTATTAAACCTTGAGCCATGCTATATCGAACGTTTCCATAGGCCCACTTGAGACCATGGTGATTCCGAATCAGCCATGACGCTTCGTATCTCTCAGATTTTGTGAGAAGTCTCCATGGTATGATACCCGCGAAAATGTAATGAGCGAGTACACATCCCGCTCTCAGAATCGCTACTTCCTCCACGACAAAGTTTCTCCCAACAATGAACCCTTGTAGATCGACAAATGTAGGTACAGACATAACGAAGATGTATTGGCTCGATCAAGTCGATGGCAAGATCAATTGATGATGGACGTCAATATTGAAGAAAATCGTCTTTAAATTATTTATTCATTGAGCGCGGGTTAATTGCTGATCTATACAATTTTACGAACCATATTTGTCAATGGACAATATTCAACAACGCGATCAGGCAAGATCAAACAATAGACAGTAGTATTTGGTGGCAAATCTTCCTTACATTCAAACTCTATACGCACGTCCACGGTAGCATTTTTCACAGACTTGTTCTGTGAAGGTGACTTGATCTGGCGCGAGCAATCGATAACCGTGAGAGGGCCGTAATATTGAAACTTTGCGATAGTGAGCAAATAATTATCACTATTACGGCCGTAAAAAGATTTGCGAAATCGAGAGTACATATTGAACAAAATGGCGAATCTGTTTTTATCAAATTCCAAATTCAAATCATCGTAAGGATAGGATTCCGAGTTGAGATAAAGTTTAACATTGGCGAGTTTGCAGTCGTCGAATAATGTAATGTCCTTTGCCATAGAATTTTTTTTGCCAGTCTGCAGCGGAAATATTACATATCTTGGTTTCTCTAGCTGGGCAGCAGCTTTTACAGTCCATGAATGTTTCGTCGTGCTTTGAAGCAGTGGATACTCGTATAGATCCCAAGAGCGAAAGCTCATATTCAAGTATCGCCCACTTTCCAATGTTCGAAGTAATGACAATTTTGTTATCTCGTTTAATATTACGTGAGGCATACACCATTGTATCTTGAGCAATTCAACTTCTGCCTCTACTAATGCATGCTGACCGAATTCGCAATCGGTATCATTGCGTGAACGTATCAGAATTAGCTCATGACGAGCATTGATAACAACGGGCTTGTAATCTTCGCAGAATCCTAGCAATATGTTGAGAGGTACACAAAAATGGAACTATGTTCCCCCATTATTATGTTTTACATCCCACGCAGCATTTTTCAAAGCATGACTCCTCTCAGGACTTAGAGAGATGTAGTTTTGAATCGGGGTTGTTATTCCAACGTTTCGATTGCAATCAATCTCCACACCATCGAGCTGATAACGAACTTCATCGGGAGGGCGAAGCCGCTGTCGACGAGTGTTTTGTGGGGGCGGGGGTCAGGTAGTGGTGAGTGAATGTTGAAGACCAATAAATCTCCTAATTTATCAAAGAAATAAAAAAAGATTAGTATCGAGCAATGTTTTTCTTACACTATTTAGTCTGTGTCAAAATAAAACTATCACACACGATGTGTACGTGTAATGGACATATATGGGTAGGAAAATTCCGTTAATTTGAAGCCATACATGAAGGGGACGGCTTTTCAAAGCCGTTTATCGATGTGCTGCAGGTGTGATGCGCTTGGTTTCGTTTACGAAATCTTTAAAATGTTTGTATGCGTGTCCACTCCTGTCACGACTCTCGCCGACACCCGAGACAGGTCCTGACAATTCGGGATTTCTTAGAAAAACTATAAATTTTAGAGATCTATCGTCAATGGGTTTTTGACCCCAGATGGGCCACCGGAGCACAGCTGCAGTCGGGGAAAAAAAATGTTTCGACGTATCGAGGACTCGTTTTTACTTCCAAATATAACGTCGAGATGTTCAGATGTGCGAGCATGTGCGCAGTGCATCCGGCCAAGCACCGCCTGGACTTGACAAAAAACGAGCTCGAACAGGTTCCAAAGTTCTTGCTCCTAAAATATTGGCGTGAATATGTTGACTTATTGTGGGATCGTTTGCCAGAACATCATCGGAACGATAGTGAAGTGATATCATATCTTCCATGCATGGAGCATTATAATACACCACAGATGAAAGATCACATCGATGGCCTCCCCGCCTCAACGTTGGGAATGTGAAAAATGCTGTGGAAATTCTCCACGTACGGGGTTCTTCAAACGTGTTTGAACCCGTTTTCCGGGAATGTGAAAAAATGTCGGGGAAATTGTCCACGTACGAGGTTCTTTGAAAGTGTTTGAACCTATTTTTCATGATTGAAAAAGTAGGGAGAAGTTTGAAAATTTAAGTGCAAGGGTTATGAGGGAGCTTATAATTTCGTAGTCCAAGCTCAAACTGCAGTATTCCATCGCGACATCAAGATCTCTCCAAAAAGAACTTTGAAAGTGCGGGGAAAATGGATCTCTCAAGTATCAACAAAGTCAGCGTGATGGCGGAATTGATTCCAACGAAGAAGCTCTGAGAACTCCGCGTTCACTCTAATCTTCGAATCTCTGACATGAGGGCGGTACAAACCAAGTTTGGGAAACGCTGCATCGCGGACATCGCGGATGAGTTCGCTGTCTTCTTACGAGCGCGACTTGTGAAGGCCTTCGATGAAGATTTGGAAATGTTCGAGCGAATGCGGCAAGCGGCACGTGTTCATCATCTCTGGATGACATACAAAGGTGGAAAATGAAACAGCCTAAACTTTTTCCAAGTCTGAGCACGCACATAGTGGAAAAGACGATATTCGTTGGAACACCATCATCGACCGACTGTCCGCATCATCGAGAGAATGCTGCAACTGGCGCGTAATAGTCAACTCTACATGCAGTTGTGGAAAATACAACAGAGTCAAGGTCCATCGTCTTCGAGTATGGTGGAAAAGAGCAAATTCGTTGGTGCAGCATCGTTGAGTGGAACAGTCGTCCGGATCACAGACGTCTCAACACCTTTTTCGACGGTTTGAGTATTTGACTATGTAAAAATGTATTTAAAAAAATGTTTTTTCGAAATGCATGAGAAGGAGAAATGCAAAGCAATTTTCGTCGTAGAGTAAATGAAGAATACAAATGGTATATATTTTCATCGAAATGTTGTTTATTCATTTTAAAAAAATCCCTCGCTCACACAACGCTTTGTATACACTCAACCAGCTTTCCAGCGATTTTACATTATCATGGGCGCAGTTGTCTTTCGTGTTGAAGGAATGATGGGGGTATTTGGAGTTTGTGATTTTCGGCAACTTCTGCAGCGATAAACAGTCCAGAGTCTCCAAGTCAGGGACGTTTGTCGCAGGATCCGTGAATCTTGATAGCCATGCGCATTTCTCGAATCCCTTCGCATAGATGGTAGGGGCTCCTTGCAAGATTTCTCGAATTGTCTTTCTAGCTTCCTCGTAAGGTATACCGCTGTGTTCCCATCGGATTCCATGGAAATTGCGTTCCATGGAGTATGTATTATAATGCTTATAATGGAGGTGTATTATAATGCCCCATGCGCCAACATATTCACCCCACTATTTTAGGAGCAAGACCTTTGGAACCTGTTCGAGCTCGTTTTTGGTCAAGTCCAGGGGGTGCTTGGCCGGATGCACTGCGTACATACTCGCACATCTGAACATCTCGATGTTATATTTCGAAGTGAAAACGAGTCCTCGATACATCGAAATATTTTTTTTTCCTCCGCGTGCAGCTGTGCTCCGGTGGCCCATCTGGGGTCAAAAACCCTTTGACGATAGATCTCTAAAGTTTATAGTTTTTCTAAGAAATCCCGACTTATCAGGATCTGTCTCGGGTGTCGGCGAGAGTAGTGACAGGAGTCGACACGCATACAAACCTTTTGAAGATTTCGGAAACGAAACCAAGCGCATCACACCTGCATCACATAAATATACGGCTTTGACAAGCCGTCCCCTTCATGTATCGCTTTAAATTAACGAAATTTTCCTACCCATATATGTCCATTACACGTAGACATCGTGTGTGTTAGTTTTATTTTCACACAGACTAAATAGTGTAGAAAGAAAAAACATTGCATCGATGCTTATCTTATTTTATGTCTTTAATAAATTAGGAGATTTATCGGTTTTCAACGTTCACTCACCACTACCTGACCCCCGCCCTCACAAAACACTCGTCGATAGCGGCTTCCCCTTCCCGGTGAAGTTCGTTATGAGCTCGATGGTGTGGAGATTGATCGCAATCGAAACGTTGGAATAACAACCACGATTAAAAACTACATCTCTCTAAGTCCTGAGAGGAGTCATGCTTTGAAAAATGCTGCGTGGGATGTAACACATAATAATGGGATAACATACTTCAATTTTTGTGTACCTCTCAACATATTGCTAGGATTCTGCGAAGATTACAAGCGCGTTGTTATCAATGCTCGTCATGAGCTAATTCTGATACGTTCACGCAATGATAACACTTGCGTATTCGGTCAGCATCCATTAGTAGAGGCAGAAGTTGAATTGCTCAAGATACAATGGCGTATGCCTCACGTAATATTAAACGAGATAACTAAATTGTAATTACTTCGAACATTCGAAAGTGGGCGATACTTGAATATGAGCTTTCGCTCTTGGGATCTATACAAGTATCCACTGCTTCAAAGCACAACGAAACATTCATGGACTGTAAAAGCTGCCTCTCAGCTAGAGAAACCAAGATATGTAATATTTGCGCTGCAGACGGGCAAAAAAAATTCGATGGCAAAGGACATTACATTATTTGACGACTGCAAACTCACCAATGTTAAACTTTATCTCAACTCGGAATTCTATCCTTACGATGATTTGAATTTGGACTTTGACAAAAACAGATTCGCCATTTTCTTCAATATGTACTCTCGATGTCGTAAATCTTATTACGGTTGTAATAGTGATAATTCTTTGCTCACTATCGCAAAGTTTCAATACAACGGCCCTCTTACGGTTATCGATTGCTTGCGCCAGATCACGTCACCTTCACAGAACAAGTCTGTGAAAAATGCTACCGTGGATGTGCGAATAGAGTTTGAATATAAGGAAGATTTGCCACCGAATACTACTGCCTATTGTTTGATCTTGCACGATCGCGTTGTTGAATATTGTCCATTGACAAACATGGTTCGTAAAATTGTATAGATCAGTAATTAACCCCCGCTGAATGGATGATTAATTTGAAGACGAGTTTTTTCAATATTGATGTCAATTATCTATTGATCTTGCTATCGACTTGATCGAGCCAATACATCTTCGGTATATCTGTACCTACATTTGTCGATAGTAGAGGGGCTATGCCGATTCTAACTCAAGTGGCGGTATCTCACGGGCGGCGGGGGGGGGGGGGGTGTCCAGGGTGGTCCAGGGGGCAGTGTCCAGGGTGGAGGGTCCAGGGGCGGTGTTCATGGGGGGTGTCCATAGCCGGGTCCAGAGGTTGTCCATGCGCGGGGCGGTGGGCGGTTCTGCGGGGTGGGGTGGGGTGTCCAGCGCGGGGAAGCTAAGTGCGGCGGTACGGCAGAGCGGGGTCGGCAGGCGCGTGTGACATCACAGAGGGGTTTCTGTGAAGGGGGGGGGGCATGTGGTCCACGGAGCGTCCGGCAGGGAAGCCGCGTCGATTAGTGTTGTGTGTGTATGCAGGGCGACCTTTCAAGGCCCATTATTTATGACATGCAGCTGGTTCCATTCCGAAAGACAATGTCTATTGCATCCGCCTCGTCTCAAAGCTCGCCGACAGACAGGTCCTGACAGGTTCCTCGGAAAAACTATAATCTGTAGAGATCATAGGCCGTGACCGCGGATGGACCACTTGATCGCAGTTTCACTCTTGAAAAGTCGAGGTCTCCATTCCAAAATATAACGTCAAGATGTTTGCATGTGCGACTATGTATGCAGTGCATCCAGCCAAGCACCCCCTGGACTTGACCAAAAACGAGCTCGAACAGGTTCCAAAGGTCTTGCTCTTAAAATATTGGGGTAAATATGTTGGCTTGTTGTGGGATCGTTTGCCGGAACATCATCGGAACGACAGTGAAGTGATATCATATCTTCCATGCTTTGAACATTATAATACGCCACAGATGAAAGATCACATCGATGGCCCCCCACCTCAACGTCGGGAGTGTAAAAAATGCTGTGAAAATTCTGCACGTACGGGGTTCTTCGAACGTGTTTGAACCTGTTTTTCGGGAGCGTGAAAAAATGTCGCGGGGAAAATTCTCCACGGTTCTTCGAACGTGTTCAAACCTGTTTTTCACGATTGGAAAAGAGGGGAGAGGTTTGAAAATTGGAGTGGGAGGCTTACGAGGGAGCTTATAATTTTGTGGGCCAAGCTCAGATTGCACTATTCCACTGCACCATCAACATCTCGCCAAAAAAAGAACTTTGACAGTGGTGGGAAAATGGATCTCTCGAGTATCAACAAAGTCGGCCGGATGATGGAATTCCTCCCAACGAAGAAGCTGTCAGAACTCCCCGTTAAGTCGGAACGACTAATCTCCGACATGAGGGCCGTACAAACTAAATTTGGGAAACGCTACATCGCGGACATGGCAGATGAGTTCTCCGTCTTCTTACCGGCGCGACTTGTAAAGGCCTTCGACCAAGATTCGGCAATGTTCGAGAGTATGCTGCAAGTGGCACGCGATGGTCAACTCGGCATGCAGTATATTGGTGGAAAATACAACAGTGTCGAATTCCGTCGTTTCTGAACATGGCGGACAAGGAAAAAAATATTCGTTGGAACACCATCATCGAACTGTTTACACCACAGCGTCTTGCCATCGTTTTCAACAGTTAGTGTTGGCTATATAAAAAATGTATATGTTTGATCGAATTGTAAATGATGGATGTTTTCGTCGTAGAATAAAGAATACAAATGGCATATATTTTCATCGAAATGTGTTTTATTCGATAAAAAAATCCCTCGCTCACGCTTCGTATACGCCCAACCAGCTTTTCACCGATTTTACATTCTCATGGGCGCAATTCGTGTTGAAGGGACGATGGGGGCATTTGGAGTTTATGATTTTCGGCAGCTTCTGCAGCGATGGACAGTCCAGAGTCTCCAAGTCGATAACGTTTGTCGCGGGATCCGTGAATCTTGATAGCCATGTGCATTTCTCGAATCCCTTCGCGTAGATGGTAGGAGCTCCATGCAAGAGTTCTCGAATCGTCTTTCTAGCTGCATCGTATGGTACGCCATTGTGATCCCATTGAATTCCATGGAATTTGACCTCCAGCCACTTGTTTGTCTTTTTGTACTTGGCCGGTAAAGAGTCGAAGCACCATGCAAATCGTGCGTCGAAGGCGAGCGTCAGCGGTTCAGCATTCTTCTCATGGAGCTTGACGATGGACATCTCCGTCAGGACAAATTCGTTGACGGGTCTCTTGAAGCCCTGCAGATCGACGATAAGCTCCATGTTGACTGGAGTGGATGAGAATCATCGGCATGATTTTATACCATTTTTTTAACTCCACCACTGATTGGATTGTACTCTTCGTGAGACGTTCCAGAGACTTCCGAAGACATTCATAAGACGTTCGAAGACATTCAAGAGACGTTCGTAAACATTCATAAGGCGTTTAAAGACATGCATGAGGGGTTCAAATAGTTTCAAAAGACTTCCTACGACGTCATGAGACGTTTGGAGGTGTTCGTGAGACGTTCAAGAGACTTTCGAAAACGTTTAAAGACATTCATGAGAGGTTCGAAGACGTTCAAGAGATCTGTGACGATATTCATAATATGTTTGAAGACTTCGGTGAGGGGTTCGAAGACGTTTAAGAGAGACTTTCAAAGACATTCACGAGGAGTTTGTCCGAAGACATATATAAGCCGTTTGAAGAAATTCAAGAGACGTTCGAAAACATTTATAAGGCGTTTGAAGACATGCATGGGGGGTTCAAAGAGTTTCAAGAGACTTTCTACGACGTTCACGAGACGCTTGAAGATGTTCGTAAGACATTCAAGACATGTTTGACGACATTCATAATACGTTTGAAGACATCGATGAGGGGTTCGACGATGTTTTAGACTTTCAAAGACATTCACGAGGGGTTTGAAGACGTTCACAGACTTTCGAAGACATTCAACATATCTTTGACAATATTCATAATACGTTTGAAGACATTCATGAGGGGTTCGAAGACGCTTGGGAGACTTTCAAAGACATTCGCGAGCGGTGCGAAGACGTTCAGAGACTTTCGAAGATATTCAAGAGATCTTTCACAATATTTGTTACATCCGGAAGGGACGCGAACATAATATTTTTGTTTCCCTCCTTTTTGCCGACGCCAAGCGCAATAGCACGGGATGAGGGTAAAGGGGGGTAGTGCGTGGGAGATAATAGATTTAAGGGATGGAGATAATATTTTCGGTAATGAGGAATAATTCGACAAGCTCGTATGTATCTAACCGACGTTTATTACATATAGAAAGTCGGATTTGGATAAGAATTAAAATAACAGAAGAAGAAAAGGAAAATGATACACAAGGTCGATAGGGTAACGTGGTTCGCTCACATTTGTTGGTGTCGTCGTCGTATGTGTGTGTTCGTTCGTACGGTCGTATGTGTGTGTTCGCTCGTACGGTTGTGTGCGTGTGTTCGCTCGTACGGTTGTATGCGTTCGCGGGTAGAAGATATCGTTGACGCTCTTAAGACGTAGGGCCCTCGCTGGTACCCTGGTACGCCGGCTGGTGGAATAACTCGTAACACTTGCACGAGATTTCGGTCGTGCGGAGATGTCTGTTTTAAGTGTATACGACGAGATGCACTTGAGATTCTATTTAAATGCACCGAGTGAGACACGGATTCCTGACCTTTCTGCTCGAACTGAGGGTCGAGGTTATGTGTATATGAGACTTGAAAGAAAAGACTCGGAATAACACTGTCGATACGTACATCGGAATTAAACGTCACAAAAGGAACTCGATTCAAAATTCGCTAACGGAAGATTCAGCTCAGAACTCGATGGAGATTGTCGGGAGACTGCCTTCAGGAAGGAAGTCTTTCTTGATGTCAAAATTAGGAGGGGTTCAATAGTGGGAGACGGAACTTTAGGAAGAGCATGGTCTTGGTCATCTAATTCTTCGGGGATTGGTCTATTGGTCGCGAATAATTTTCGTGATTGGTTGCGGTATGGTGTGCGAATCATTTACGGGTTCGCTAGCACGCGCGTGGCCTTATTCCAAAGCATCGATTCTACGTATTACGCGTATAAAGGAAGTGTCTGACGTATTTGCCTGAGTAACTCTAGCTACGGTTGCACGTGAACTTTGATTCGTTGAATTTTCTTCCGAAGAAGCAAAATCGATCAACATGCACGGCAAGAAGATCCAGCGAACTGATCCTGCCATAGTAAGTATACGGATACGGTGGTTATCTCTTATCGCCTTGTTTTTCAATAATCATAAAAACAAAAATGTTTCCCTATTTACAGATGTCATTGATCGCCTATGCACAGGAGCGCCGGATTCAGCGCGGCAACAATCGGATGTTGTTGGAGATCCTGGATAATTGCTCTGACTTCGATGCCTATGGCATTAGATGGATGATGGAGTGTCGTTGGGGCCAGGATCATCCGGAGTGTAACTGGGACAATCCCGCCTGGTCGACTCCGAAGGGCGTCTACGCGGCTTACGACGAGTAGTCGGGTTGCGAGCGAGGGACGCCTGTGTCCTTGTCCACTATCCGATGCCCTGTCATTATTATATGTACCCGAATAAATCACACTCTTTATTCATGTGAGGTATTCGTTTGTATAGTGGTTGTTTGCCGGTTGGGTATTGCGGTTGTATGATCTACTTCGTATACGGAATGTTCTGCGCGGGTTGTTCGATTCTTGCGTTCTATGTTGTTGGCGGTTTCTAGACGGTTTCGGCTCTGCCTGTCGTGTTCTCTTCGTTGGGATGTCGCTTTTCTTCTGTCTTCGTTGGAGCTTGTTATTTTTCTCGTTGGGACGACGCTCGTAAAAGTTCATCGTACGCTGTAATTTACGGTTAAAATATTCTTATTCTAAAATTAGAAGGAAGGAGAAATATCTTAACGTTTTCCCTTTTCGCATTTCTTTTTTTTTGTTTTGTTGTTTTTTTTTGTTGTTGTTTTTTTTTGTGTCAATTAATTTTTTACCATTTTTGTGTAATGTGCTCTTATATAGGCACTTGATGAGGCTAAATGAAGCAGTAATAGCTAATTGAAAATAATGATATTTCTATATGAAAGATTGGTTTCTCGTGTGGATTTTAAGGGAAGGAACGCGTGTTGCGTGATTCGTCATTCTTGGGATGGTCGGGTACGTTAGGGTACAGCGTGTTGAGACCGCTCGGCGGTGGCAGACGTGGCTGGCTTATTGCTGCGCTGGTTGACGGCTCAGCTGATGACACCGCGACGAGTTCGTTGACTTCCTGCTCACTCTCCTCGTCTATTGGTGTTTTCTGTTGGGATCGCTTGGCGCACCGATGAGATAGATTGACCAACCGTACACAGCGTGTAGGTTATACGCGTGTATCAGCGTATCCACGAGAAGTTTCTCGAGGTCTCAAGGTCTCTCAGGTCAACGGTGCCTTGGCCAGTCATACCACGTGCCACGTGGTTTAGGACAGCGGGCTTTTCTATCGGGAACATTATGCGTTCCCGTAGGTTGTCGATGTCTTCCCTCGTGTAGATACCGCTTGACGCCAGTGATGCCGGATTAACGTACTTCCAGGTTGGTTTCGTCATTGGCTCCATACTCGCAGGTGGTACGGTCTCACCCGGAATAGGCGTGAATTTGTACCACGTGTCGCCGAACAGATAGTATGGAGGGAGCAATGTATTGCAGGTCGCTTGGGTTCCCTTCTTCAGGAGTATGTGGGTTTTCGGGGTTAGGAAATAGGATTCGTTCCCACGAGTAACGGGCAATTGATTATAACATTCCTTTAACCTCACCAATTTTACTTCTATTGGTATGCATTGAATTATGTGTACTACTTCGCCAGCTACCACCGCCATGTAGCCGGGTCCTTTCATTATGTTATATGTAAATTCGTCTGGTGCTTGCGTCCCTAAAGACAAACTGTTCCGAAGCATTTGACGTTCCTTGTCACACTGTTGGGTAAGCATATCGTGATATAATGATTTCATTTGTTGTCG
Source organism: Ophion ellenae (assembly GCA_963210295.1). Lineage (NCBI taxonomy): Eukaryota > Metazoa > Arthropoda > Insecta > Hymenoptera > Ichneumonidae > Ophion > Ophion ellenae. The sequence continues at coordinate 8,452,527 of OY723395.1, read as the reverse complement.
GATGTGTCGTTCTACATATATGAATTTTGAGTTGACATAAGCGAATATATCGAGATTGGCGACTGGGAATTTACCCCGAATTGCGAATGAGGCGCTTCGAGTTGTTTCAAATATAAAGAGTTTGGGGTGTTCTGTAGTGAGTATACTGTATCCACAAACTTGATCGGTCTCCTTGACGGCTAGTGCAAATGTTACGTCTTCAGAGGTTACAGAGTAAACGGTGTTATGGTTTCCGGATTCTATTTCGCTGATCTTTGTGGACATTCCTTCGTAGAGAATGCCATATCTATCGAATCCGCAATTTTCACGCGGTCTTGGGTTCCAGAAAGTGTATCCCCCATCTGGGTCGATGCAGGTTGTTGCGAGCAAGGTGCATGTAGTGCCTGATTTTGAGTGGATTTGGTTTGAACTCAAAGTGATTTGAGCTGTATAACTTCTTAGTACGATTTTCACTGTTCCTTGCACGACAACGTTATCCCAAGTACCGTACGGATCTGAATATGATGCACCATTACACTCGCCGTTGTCCTTAATATGACTGGCGAGGGTAATCCCATATTTGTGCATCTCGTCGCATGCATCGCGCCAGGTCGTTTCAAGATACTCTGTTTTCCCATTGCTAACGATGGACACATGCGACGACATGCCGCAGTAGTATATTATTTTCAATATTTCGACTTTACATTGTATGGTCATTGTTTCTGAATAGTCATTAAGCTGTAATAGTTGTATGTACTGATCTGCAGTTTGTGTCCATGGCGCCGAGTTGTTGCAGGGTTTGACGTCCAACAGGGATAGCGTCGTTATGTTGGATGCGCTTGACCCGCAATCCCCACCGTGCCAGCGGCGGGACGGAAGAAACATCTTACCCATATTATGTAGACGGCGGTCATCTGGGAACAACGTAAAGATTATAATTATGCATTCAATTATCGAAATCGGATTCATCGACTCGGGTCGGCTTCCCTTTCCTTTTGGGTTTTGTTTCGACGTTAAGGGGAGATTTTCTTTTTTTTCGACAAAAAAATCGATTTTTCGCTGACCGCTGTTTCATATTCTTCAAAGTGTTGAGAATATGTGTGCAAAATTTCAAATGAAAATTCTCAAAAATGGCAACGTTATAAGCGATTTTATACCTGTGTGTCGACTCGCGGTGGCCGCACGCTCGTTGTCACACGCAGCCTCGAAGCAACGAAAGAAGCTCGAACAAGACGCAGAAGCGAAACTGCTTCACTGAATGAGTTGTTCGAAGCCGAGGAAGGCATCCTGTATGGCCCTGGCGTAGCAGATTAGATTGAAAATACTGTAAGTACTCGATATGTCCCATAAACTGTACTCACAACTTTAAATGCGTTTTTCTCGAAACAGCTTTTTCACAACTGGTGTGCACGATTTCTCAAAAACTATTCAACCGATTGCCTTCAAATTTGGACAGAATGCTCAGCTGACATCCTTTTATCGTTTGATGAAGCAAAAAAGCAATACGTTTAATAGTTTTTTATTTATAACAAAAAATCGATCAATTTTTTTCGAAAAATCGATACTTCAAGTTCAAAACGTCACCAAATCGTCAATTTTTTTTCCCTACATCGAACGATAGCTATATGTGTCTAAAGTAAAATGCTTTTTGGGTTTTTGTTGCAGGATGAACGTGAAGGCTGTAATCATGCACACCATCAAAAAAGGACCATCGCGCGTCGAGGGGGGTGGGAGGCGGATTTTTTTGATGAAATTGTTTAAAAAAATTTTTGTATGTAGTAAACAGATCAATAAAACTATATGCCAAGTTTCACAAGCTTTCCGTTGTATTCTTTCTTTACAAAAAAATTCCCAAAAAGCGGTAAATTTTGCGAAAAAAAAGACAATCCCCCCTTAATGTGCGAATATCGCAGACGATTTTCGTGAACTACTCGTGTTTTGTTTTGGTACTGGATTTTTACATTACCCTTTCCCAATTTTTCTAGGACCTTGTGTGGTCGGGTATAGTGATTCCCGAGTTTACCCGGTTTAGGACCATTTTGAAGGTAAACGAGATCTCCTACCTTGAAACTTTTAGGATTCGCGTTTTTGTCGTAATATTTTTTTGACCGTTGTTTGGATGAGACTAAGTTCTCGTAAGCAATGCTTCTGATTCCGTTTATGCGTGTGATTAGTTCGATCAGATATCCGCGATAGGTGGGTAGTTGATCGGATTCGCGAAGCGGTTCGCTCGATGGGACTCTTGCGGAGTTTCCAAATACTACCTCGTAAGAAGTGTATTTTGTACTTTCGTGAACACTTGTGTTGTATGAAAGCATTGCTAATTCCAGCCATTGGTCCCATTCGTTGTCTTTATCTGTGTATTGTTTTAAGAACTCGGCTAACACGTGGTGAGACCTCTCGAGCGATCCGTTGGATTGCGGATGGAATGCCGAAGTTCGATATCGTTTGATGCGGAAGCGTTTCGCGACTCTTTTCATTAGGCCGCTCAAAAAGGTACTGCCTTGATCAGTTAAAAGTGCCTTGGGTACGCCAAACACGCATATGAATCTTTTTATAAATGTGTCTGCGACAGTCGTTGCCTGTGCATTTGGAAGCGGGATTGCGACGCAATATTTTGACAGATGGTCTTGAATTGTGAGAATGTACTCGTTTCTGTTTGAAGTGCGTTGCATAGGACCTACAATGTCCATTGAGATTTTTTCGAAAACTGTTCCCGGAGTATCTGTTATTATCATAGGTTGTTTTGTTTTGACTCGTACTAATTTTTTTAACTGGCATTCTAGGCATTGCTGCACTCGTCTTTGGATATCGGATTTTAAGTCTTCCCAGAAATACTCGCGCTTTATCCGATTGTAGGTTTTTGATACACCCTTGTGTCCTCCGATTGGCGATTTGTGCATTTCGTAGAATATCGAATTCGCGTTTTTCGACAGGTGCATAGCGCAGAGTTCCCATGCAAATTAATATTTTTATCTGGCTGTCCTTGAATACCTCTTTTACGATATTTATTACGTCTGTCCACATTAGGTGTTCGACGTGTTGACAGTGACAAAGACTGATTGATTGGAGGTTGAGAGTTTCGCAATTTTTTTTTATTCCCTTACGCTTTGGTTAACGTTTTTAGATATTGAGGATAACGATTCGGGTTGTTCGCCACGGATTACAAATGCGAGGTGGTATTTTTTTCCAACCCTTTTACTGTAGGCTTGGCCTACTGAAACGTCTTTCCAGAGGGGAAGCATGTTTGACTCTAATAGTGTCTGCCCCCCCCCCCCCCCCCCCCGAGTCACACGGTTTACCCGTTGAGTCGATAAAATAGACCAAATTATCGTTGCGAAAGTGGAACAGTTCTTTGGTATTGATAGAATTTGGTATTTTGAATTCCGATGTTTTTCTTTCCTCCACGGGAGGATCCTCAATAACGGACGGTTGTGATTTGAGAGTGCTAGAATCTGAGTTTGTCGAATTATCGGAATCTGGGTCAGTGGAGGTTCCGGAGTGGGAGATAGGAAGTGACTTCCGCTGGTTAGGCCTGACGGCTGTTTTCGGGCGAACGGCCTTCCTAGGTCGTTGAGCGCGCACGGGTCTTATTACATCGGCTTCGGTTTCTTTGTCACTGCTCTCTTCATAGTTTATCGTTTTACGAGTTCGGCGTGTGGAGTATTGAGGCTCGGAACGTACTTCTGCCACTTCGGATGTACCGACACTTGTCGGACCGTCGTCGTCACATGTTTCGTTCGCGTATACTATTCCATTTAGATCAGAGGGTACTTTGGTTTTTGTTTGAGAGCGGGTGACTACGTTAATTTTTTCGGACGCGGGAACTGGGTGAATTTCCACCTCTGTCGTGAAACTCGTGGGGTTCCTATTTCCACTGTCGCTATCGCTTGTTTCATATGACTGACGCGTTATCTCTCGCAACGCATCTGCTGAGGTTTCGTCTCGGCTTTTCTCGAAAAGCGGGATAGTTTTTATTTCTTCTACCTTTTCTATAGGATTTCGCGATAGCGCATCCGCGTTCGAGTTCAATGGGCCGGGTTTATACACGACGTCGTTATCGTATTCGGAGAGTTTTAGTCGCCACTTGAGAACGCGCGCGTTTGCGTCCTTGGCTGTTTTGAACCAAACGAGAGGCTTATGATCTGTGACGAGAGTGAACTTTCTACCGTAAATGTAGGGCCGAAAGGCTTTTACACTGTGGATGATCGCCATTGCTTCTTTCTCGTACGAGTCATAACGTAGAGCTGCGCCGCGCAATACGCACGACGTGTACGCTATGGGTTTGTCTTTCCCTAATTCCCCTTGTGATAGTACTCCGCCTAAGGCGTAGCCTGAAGCATCCGTCGTTATGATAAACGGTTTATCGAAATCAGGGTACTGGAGAATAGGGGCTTCGCATAATTTGTTTTTGAGAATATCGAAGGCTGTCTGTGTTTCGTCAGTCCATTCGAAGTCGGTTTTGTCTTCTGAGAGACGGGTTAGAGGTTTTGCGATTTTCGAAAAGTCCTTAATGAATCTGCGATAGTATCCTGTTAGTCCCAAAAATTGACGAATGTTCTTAACGTTTTTTGGAATCGGGAATTCTCTTACTGCCGATAATTTGTTTGGATCTGGTTTGAGGCCGTCCTTACCGATTATGTGCCCGAGGTAACTTACTCCTGGTCTAAGGAATTCGCATTTGTCTGGTTGTAGCTTGAGGTCGGCTTTACGCAACCGTTTCATCAGATCCTGATCTTTTTACCGTGTTCCTCTAGGTCTCTGGCGTACATTACGATATCGTCGAGATAAACGAAAAGGGATACTCCTCGGAGTCCGCTCAGTACGATATCCATTAATCGCTGGAAAGTCGCCGAGGCATTTTTGAGCCCAAAAGGCATTCTCGAAAATTCGTAGTGCCCGTGAGGTGTAGAGAAAGCGGTTTTTGGTTTGTCTTTGGGGTTCATTTCGATCTGATGGAAACTGGATGCTAGATCGAAGACTGAAAAGTAGGTTGCGCGTCCTAATTGGTCCAGAATGTCGGTAATGATTGGCAGCGGGTACGAATCACCGATTGTTTTTTCATTTAAAGCTCGGAAATCGATTACCATTCGCCAACGTTTGTTACCGTTGGAGTCTGGTTTTTTCGGTACTATCCAAACAGGACTGTTGTTCGGGGATTCCAACTGGCTTATTACCCTTGACTCTAATAGCTCGTCCACTTGACGCTGGACTTCGCCCTTGAACGCTTGGGGAAACCTGTACTGTTTGGTGTTGATCGGCAGGTCATCCCCCGTACGGATCTTGTGTTGAAGCACATGCGTGGATTCTAGAGGCTCACCCTTTATGTAAAACCTGACTTCATATGTTTCGATGATTCTTTCGACATGATCTAACTCGGCGTGTGCAAGATGATCTAGCCGCAAAAGATTTTTTATTATTTCCGAACGCTCTGAGTTTTTCCCGAGTGTACGCGGTGAGGTGGAAATAGAATTGACATTTCGGTTTCGATTTTCATCGGTTTTTAATTTTTCGTTTAGATTTGATTTTTGTTTTTGTTCATTTTTTTCTTTCCGGTTGTTTTTTTTTGTTTTTTTCTCGCTACTAAAATTTTGATTTGGTTTCGCTTGCGCGTCACTCTCGTCGTAGTGAAGGCAAGGTTTTTTTTACGTTCTTTGCCGAAGTTTTTTAATTGGCCACTTTTGGGCTCTGGATTAGCCTAGTTATCATGCAATCTACGACTGGAATAGGAGGATCACGAGGAATTGGACCGGAATCTGTGATTTTCATGCAATCTAATTTCTTGTTTTCATTTTTTTATTTGATTCTCCACAATATCGAATTCCTGTAGTTTTATGACTGGCACGATCAGTCGTAGGGCGTCATTTGTGGTATTGAAAACCTTCAAATGAGCCCTTCCGTTGATGTTTGTTACCAGGCAGTCGCCGGCGTAAACACCTTCACGGATTTTTAAAGGCGGGATATACTCTTCCTTTAACGTGCGGTTTTCGATTCTCATGTGGAAAGAGGCTTCCGAACGCGCGGGGATTTCTACTACCTCGACGGGTTCGTTTGGTTTCTCGAAAGGCCATGTTTCATCTCCACACTCGAGACATTCTGTTCCGTAGTTTATTTTAGATTTTGTTTCGTAAAAGAACCGGGATCCTAACAACCCGGGGTAAGGAAGTGGTACCTCATCTGGTATGATATGAAAAAGCGTTTCGAAACCGATCACGCGAAGTGGGACGAGAAGTTTGTAGGCTTGCTTCGTGATGGACACCTATCGGCTGTGTGCCCTGAATTTTTGTACAACTGGCAAGTTGTGCGGGAATTGCGATTGGCGTAGCAGCGATCCGCTGTGTGGCCAAATTTTTTGCAAATTTGGCACTCGACAGGCAAATTTGGCAGCTGTTCGTTTTGTTTTTTTTTTCACACTGATCGGCACTGTGACCTTGATTTTTACATATTTGGCAAGTTATACTTGCGAACCAGCAAGCTTCGGTCGGATGGTTGCTTTTTTGCAGATGTCACACAACTTAATGGACCTTGTCTAAACGGGTTTTTCGGATTTGAGGGTGAGCGCAACTGTTTACGCGACGCGAGTTCGCGTTCGATTTGTATAGCGTGGTCGATCGCGGCCGTGACGTTACCGCACGGTGGGAGCCGTTGTTCGATTTCGTCCCTTAGCCCGCGTTTGAAGCATGTGAGGAAATAATCGTCGATCGATCTCCTGAATGCCTCGTCTTCCGTTCCGTTGTTGGTTAGTTTTCGCGCCTCGACAATTTCTCTTGCCTTCATGACGTGTTAACAGTGACAAAGACTGATTGAGAGTTTCGCAATGTTTTTTTGATTCCCTTACGCTTTGGTTAATGTTTTTAGATATTGAGGATAACGATTCGGGTTGTTTGCCATGGATTACCAATGCGAGGTGGTATTTTTTTCCAACCCTTTTACTGTAGGCTTGGCCTACTAAAACGTCTTTCCAGAGGGGAAGCATGTTTGACTCTAATAGTTTCTGCCCCCCCCCCCTGAGTCACACGGTTTACCCGTTGAGTCGATAAAATAGACCAAATTATCGTTGCAAAAGTGGAACAGTTCTTTGGTATTGATAGAATTTGCTATTTTGAATTCCGATGTTTTTCTTTCCCCCACGGGAGGATCCTCAGTTACGGAGGGTTGTGATTTGTTACGTCCAGAAGGGATGATTTTATTTTATGTTTATTCGGGTTCTGAAGGTCCCCGTTCAATATTGGGATTTTGCCGCACGTCCCATACGGGCCCGGCACTCTTCGCTAGTGGGACTTGGGAAAGGAGTTTTCGGATGAATCGGAAGTAAAGTTGCGAATAATGAACAGAGAGGTTGGGGGTAACAAACTAAATAATCTTAGGGTTTATTAATGTTACTTACAGTAGGTCGCGTTGCGCGGGGACAATTTCCCCCGCGGTCTCGTCACACGCATACTCCCACTCTCTAACACGGAGACAATTTCCCCACGTTGCACTCACTCTCTCTCACACACACACTCTTACGCTCTAACGCTCAACTTATGTGTCCTCTATTTTGTTCGGGGCTTGAATCTAGGCCCCGCACCTTTATCACTGGCTCGATAGTTATTTGATATTTTAGAGAATACATTTCGGTGATAAATATGGTTTCCTAAAGTAACGATCAATGTCTCTATGCGGGTCCGCCGGGTCGCTACCCAGGTCTTACTACACCGCCGCAAGTATGTCGTTACTTAACTACGTTACTAGTAAAGACTGACGTCTCTGTGCGGGTCCGCCGGGTTGCTAGCCTGGACTTATTACACCGCCGCGAGTACTGCTGTTACTAGGAGTTTTCTCCGACTCCAGGAGCGAACCGTGGACAAATCGGAACTGTTCGACTTCACCACCACTGAACCGAGGTAGGCTTCTTCGCCATCGATTCGATGGGGGTTTTTGTCGACGTCCACGGAAAATATTCGCCCGCTCCCGAAGTCGGACGGCGGAAACTCCAAGGCCAGAGAGCGCCCAATCGGCGGATCTCGCGATCAGGCGATCCTTAATCAGCGAAACCCGACAGGGCGCATCCGGCCGCACTCGGGCGGGCTGCACCCGACACCGCGCAGAGGCGTCGTTACAAAAGTATATATATAAAAAAAGGAAAAATTCTCCGTGGGACCGGACGTAACAACCACCCCCCCCCCCCTTTAGGCGATCGACGTCCTCGTCGAGTTATAAAATTGGCTCATACACATACATATATACGAATAAGTAATAATTAAATCTTACGAGTTAGTCGTCCCGTAATAACACATTGGCGAGGGCGGTCACCAGTTCGCCGAGCCGCTCCTGCTGTTGCGCCATCCCCGGATGGGCTGCGGCGGTCTGCAGCAGCTCCCCGAACGTTGCCAGCCGCTGCTGCCTGGACGTTGAGGTGGCCGGTCTGGGATCCTCCCGTCCCGGATGGTGGCTGGGGCGCGCCGGGCTCTGTCCTTCACGTCGCCGGATATTTACGGCGCCCTCCGTCATCGGCGGGTTACGAGGGCGCGGTTGATTCACCTGCGCCCCCGCCTGTGGTGCGATGGCTGCGGCTGAACGGTTGTGGGTCGCGATCGGCGTTCCCGTGGACGGCTTGCTGCCATATCCCAGCGGGTGATGCATCCCCCTCCGTGGGCCGCAAATCTTGGGCCAGGCATCCGGAGCAAAGGGGGCACGTCACCTTCCCCTTCCGTCGGTAGCTTTCCTCGATTAATTTTTCCATACATGCCCCCATTCCCGGGCATTTCTCTCTTCTGCCGCACACCGGGCATGGATTGCAGGGGTGGGTGATGGCGACACTTTCGAGCCGCATTCCCGTTCCGGGGTCGGTCCTTCTCCATTCAGCCGTCACGTTCCCCTGACGTGTGGCGGGATCGACCACCTGGATTCGGGGGGTCCCGTCGCGCCCCGAAGCCGCCGGCTGCGTGACACGCGTCCTCGAGTTTGCCTGCACCCTGGTGATCACTTTCGAGGGATTCGGGGTGGCGACGGACCGCGTCGGAGGCAGCGTTAGAGTCGAGGGGGGGGGGGGGGGCGCACTCGGCGCCGCGAACGGTGAGACGCGTGCCGAGCTTGATGTGGCGCTCCACCCCCGCACTGCACCCGAATCGCATGACCTTTTGTCGGAAATCGAGGAAGCATTCGTAAGAATGTTTCCCGTCGTCTTTATCCGGCTCGTCGCAGATCGCGCACCACGGTGGTAGTCCGCTTGTGGCGCGTGCGATATTAAAATTCACGATGCACGCGCACAGGTCGCTACATTTCCCCAAATCTCGCGCGCACACGGGGCACTCCTCGCGACGCACGTAGCGCGAGATTATGCGATTAATGTCCATTTCGATCACTTCGGGTCTTGACGTTGATTTCATGGTAGCTGAAGGAGGCCTAACGACTGCTCCTCGATGAAGCGGACTCCTCCACTTCCGCCTTTTTGTGTTCCCTCCCGAATGTGTAGAAGGAGGCTCTGGTTAATTCTTTGTTAGGAATAGGGCGAGGAAGGGGAAATCCTCTCTCGCTGGGCTCGAAGTGTTTATCGGCAGTCTCGGTGTCAAATTCCTCACGGCTCGACTCGTATACAACGTTAACTGGACGCTCGAGCGAACGCTCCCTTGCTGGACGCGAGTTCTTTCTTCGCGAGCATAAGCCTTTCCAGATGTATCCGAGGGAGAGAAGGAACCAAGCTCTTGACATATATGAAGCTGGTCAGAGCGAGAAGGTGTTGTTTCTCTCTCTCTCTCTCTCTCTCTCTCTCTCTCTCTCTCTCTCTCCTGTTGGTCCTCGCTTATAGCATGAATTCTTCTTTCCACAGCGAGCAACGATTCTTCGTCCCCAAGGTTCGATCTCTGGTTTCCTTTTGCTGTAGAGTCGTGCGTTTGAATACACAGTTCGCCCAATCTGCTTGCTGGCATTGAGTTGATGTTTCTAGCTAGTAGATTCCAGCGTTATCTTCGAGTCCGTTGTATGGGTTCTTCGGTGTTGAGTCGGCCGCTCCACGGCCCGCAAGGAAAAAGACGCAGATAATCGCAGTCAGCATTTTGCTGTTGATACGCGCATAGTTGCAACCTGACTACACGTAAGCTAACTTGACCTTATCGACGTGTTTCGCGAATCGCTCGCCAGTTTTCGTCTCGAGAACGACATTATTTCTATCGGTAATTAATATTATCTTATAGGGACCGTGATATTGAGCATCAAATTTTCCTTTCCGAGGTTCTTTCAAGACGTATGCTTGATCCCCGACCTTTCCTTCAAAAGGGTGGCATTTTCGGTCGTAGTAATGTTTAGAGCGTTCTTTAGCTCTATTCAGGGATTCCCCGGCCATCTCTCGGATTTCATTTTGTCGTTTTATGAGCTCCACGAGGAACGAACCACTTGTGGCCAGCCGATTTTCGGTTGGGAATTCACTCGGTTGTCGGGCTGTTTTTCCAAACACGATCTCGTGCGGAGTGAAATTCGTTGCCTCGTGTACGCTGGTGTTGTAGGAAAATTCGGCAAAGGGTAGTAAACGGTCCCAGTCGTCGTATTTATCCGCATAGTGCTTGATGTACTCGGTTAGAACGATATGACTTCGTTCCAACGCACCATTAGTCTGCGGACGGTAACCAGATGTGGTTGTCTGGGTAACCTTGTAAATTTTGGAGATTTCCCGCAGTAACCCATTCGTGAATGCGGTTCCTCGATCGGTTAGGATCGCCCGTCGGGCTCCGAATTGATTGTACAGCCGACGCACTATTGCCTCTGCAACGGTGGTGGCCTTTAAGTCGGGAATCGGTTCAGCAAGGCAGTACTTTGATAAGTTATCCTGCCTCGTCAGTATATGCCTATTCCCATGGGGTGACATAGGCAACGGACCGACGGTATCGAGGGATACCTTATCAAAGGTGTTTACCGGGGTGTCTGTTAGGAGCATCGGTTCGCGAGTCTTTGCTCGAACAAGTTTCTGCTTCTGACAGCTTTTGCACCGACGGATATAATTCTGTACGTCATTTTTTAGCGTCGGCCAGTAAAACCGTTTTCGGATTCGCCTATAGGTCTTGGTGACGCCTTTATGGCCACCGATAAGGCTCGAGTGCATTTGTTTGATTATTGCCTTCTTCAAATCTGGGGGAGGGACCTGGGTCCTCCCATAGCAGAGCGCGACACTTATTCCCTTATTCTCGAAAAGAGAATGGATGAGTGACAGGAGCTTGTCTGGGGCAAGTTCGTCCGTGAAATCGCCATGACGGGATATGCGGAATGATTTCACATTCAATTGACTCATTTCCCGTTCAAGAGTCTTCAGACCGTCCCGGACTTTATCGAGACTTGTGTCATCATAATACCGGGCTTTGATTACGGCACTAAAAATTCGGTGTTGTCCATTCTGCGTCACCGCAATTTGTCCAACCGCCAAATTTTTCTCCCGTATGGATTCGGAGTCGAGCAATCCCAGATCCGATAATAATTTACCTATTGGGGTAGTCAACTCGCCGTCAGCTGAGATGAAATGTACATAATTATCCCTCCGGTATGTGAGGTTTTCACGGTCCCCAACAATTTCCGAGTTCGTTTTACTGGGATTGGGATTCGATAGTGAATTTGATACGTCGGATTCACCCGACGCGGCATCATAATAGGGAGCGGCTAACTCGTTGCGAGGCAACAGCTGACCACGCGGAGATAGGGCATTCGCTAGCGAGCGACTTTGTTTTGGAGACATCGTCATATACCTCTCCTTGTCCCACTCGGGTGACAGCCTCGCAGTCGCCTCGTGGCTGGTCGGATGAAATTCGACGCGAGGCCTCAATGACGGTTGTACGCCTGGAGGAGAGAGATGGGATAAGGCGCTCGAGTGGAGTTTCCTGCCCGCCCCTTCCGAGAGCGTCGAGACTGCAATCGACGCTCCGTGCTCTTCACCCTCGTCGTCTGCCTCGCTGTCTCGCTCGCTCCCGCGTGAATAACGGGGCCCTACAAAGCTAACTCTTCGCAGGAGTTCCTCTTCTGTGAGCTGTTGCCGCCGCTCGGATAATTTTTTTAGCCGGTTGCGAAGTACATGGTCGTCTCTATCTATGATAGGGTCCAAGTCATTAAGTACTTCACGGGTTGTGTCATCGACCTCCTCGCCATCCGAAAGGTTTCTAGGCAAGGATATCTCAACAAGATCTGTGGATTGTTCCTGATTCTCGCAAAACTTCTCTTCGAGTTGTTTCAACGACTCGTCGAATTTTCCGAAGTTGCGTTGCAACTCTTCGCGAATGGATTGATTTACATCGGGGACGATCTCCTCCACTGATATACTGTCCTCCGTTTCGCTAGGAGGGCAATCGACAGAAACAATCGCGTCTTTATGACCCACAGATCTTGTAGTGGGTCTGGCATCTACGGGTACTGGAGGTGGGCAAAGTTTCTTATCGGCCAGCTGTGCGGGCCGTTTAAGAATTCTTCGTTTCGAAGGAAGGAGAGGGGCAGGGAGCATGCTGCGATTGAGCCGCTGTATCGGCCGCCGTTCCTCCCCCGAACTTGTCCCGGAAGACTCTACATAGTTCGGCCTCGCTCGTACCGCGTTCGGGTCAGCTGTTCGTTGCCGCGTACGCAAGGCCACGGGGCTCCGAGCAGTAGGGTCGGGGTGTCTCGGATTTCCTTGCCCTGCGCGAGGTTCATTCGGAGCGGAGTGCAACCGTGGTCTTCTGTTATCTATAGGGAGTACCATAAGTGGGCGATCGGTTTCCTCCGACTCGCTAGATTCTGATGATAGTGGATTTATGGGGTTACGGGAAAGAGCGTCTGCATTAATGTTCAGCTTTTCGGGTTTATAAATAAACTCGTAGTCGTAATTTTGGAGGCTCAGTCTCCACCGTACTAATCTTTTGCCCGGATCGCTCATAGACGCAATCCATTTGAGTGATTCGTGGTCGGAGACAAGTTTAAATTTTCGCCCATATAAATACGGCTGATAATGCTCCAAAGCCTTCATTATAGCGAGACACTCTTTCTCTGTCGTGCCATAGTTTACCTCGGCGGGTAGGAGTGTGCGGGAAAAATAGGCTACTGGGAAGTCAAAGCCATCGTGCTCTTGACTTAACACTGCCCCGACCGCATAATCCGACGCGTCCGTGGTAAGCTTGAATGCTTGGTTAAAATCGGGGAATTTAAGTATCGGTTCCGTGCATAGGGCCTTACGTAGATCCCTGAAACTCTGCCGCTGTGCACTTCCCCACTCGAACTGCCTACCCTTTTTTAAGAGGTCGGACAGCGGCTTGGCACGACCGGAGAAATTCTCGATGAATCTCCGGTAATATCCCGCGAGTCCGAGGAACTGTCGGATATTTTTCGCCGTTTTCGGCGTCGGGAAGCGCCTTACAGCCTCAAGTTTACGGGGATCGGGCCGTAAACCATCTCGCCCAATTATGTGGCCGAGATAGCACACTTCCCTTCTCAGAAATTCACACTTATCGGGTTCAAGTACGAGATTTGCGTGCCGCAACCGAGCCATTAATCGCCGAACTTTAACGTCATGTTCCTCTAGCGATCGAGCGAATACAACGATATCGTCAAGGTAAAAGAACAATTCGGCACCTTGGAGACCTCGAAGCACACTGTCCATCAATCGCTGAAAGGTCGCGGGTGCGTTCTTCAAGCCCTCGGGCATACGAGCGTACTCATAATGGCCGTTCGGTGTCGAGAATGCGGTCTTAGCGCTATCGCGCGGATCCATGGGAATTTGCTGAAAACCACTCGCCAAATCGAAGGTTGAAAAATACTGAGCCTCGCCCAACTGGTCCAATATATCGAATATATTTGGTAGTGGGTAGGAGTCAGAGATAGTTTTTTCATTCAGCTTCCTAAAATCTATGACCATTCGCATCCTCGGCCGGCCTTGAGAGTCGGGTTTCTTTGGTACAATCCATACCGGTGAATTATACGGGGACTGCGATGGTACGATTACGCCATTCTCGAGTTTCTTGCCGATTTGTTTTTCGACTTCATCTCGATGAATGGAAGGAAATCTGTATTGGCGAGTGTTCACCGGCAAATCATTTTCTGTCGGTATCCGGTGCGCAACAAGGCTCGTACCAGGTAGCTTGTCGCCAGGCAATTTAAATCTCATAGGATCTTCTTCGACGATTCCACGGACGTGAGCGCGTTCGACGTCATTCAGCCCGTCCAAACGCAAAGCTTCTAGCACTGCCGAAAGGCGGTCCGTCGGCGGAAACGGCTCATCGTCCGACGAACCACTGTCCTCGCTTGGAAGGGCCCGGTAATATTCGAAGGGCAATATTTCCTGCGGTGTGACCTCGATATCCACGTCGTGGGTTAGTGTGTTTATTGCAAGAACGTGACAAATCCCGTTCTTTTGAGATACTAGAGCGTTGCCAATGTATAGTCCAGGTTCGGTCTCGATTCGTGGCAAATAACCCTCGCAAAGATCCGGATTCGTGACAGCAACTGCCAAAGGTTTCCGGGTCCTTGCTTTGATGGTACTAACCTTTTTACGCGGCGCGTAGGAGATCGCTCGCGGCGAATCATGTGTTAAAAATGGTCGGGGGCGAATTGGATCACTCGTCATTACGAGAGCATTATGATGAAACGATAGCTCGGCCTTTTCGCGGCGCATGAAGGGTCTACCGAGCAATCCATTACTTTCGGTCACGAAGTCTTTGACAACGTGAAAGGTGTGGGGTTGATCATTTATTGTCAACTTTACCGTTCCCATCGACCACGCCTTTTCGTTCGTTGGACCGACATATTCCCGCGATTTCGCGGGGTCGTACCTGACGTGATCACGGAGGGCATGAAGTTTGATAAAATTTAAACTTGACCCGGAGTCACAATAAAATTTCTGGACTCCATCAACGAGCTCCGGTGCAGCTAGTGTAACCACCGGGGACTCTATCTCGTCCTCAGTTTCTGACGAGGAATCCCTTGTCCCGTTTTTGGAATTGGATGGGGGATATTCCCGTATTAACGTCTGTCCTGAAATTTTACTGTGCGTTTGTCGTGGGTGGTAAAGGAGGGCTGGCTCGCCGTGTCCGGACGACGAGCCCCTTTCGAGTTTAAAGGCTCGGGACTCTGGGGTCGCGGGCTACGCTGATCCGCGACGGGCGATGATGTTGAGCGTTCGCCGCGGGTATATCTTTGGGTGGTGGCGGTCCAAGGACAGCAATTGCACCCACCGGTATAGGCACAGCAGTACCGATGGTTACAGCCACCGCCTTTGCGATATTGGGCAGGGGTTCACTGGTTCCAAGGGCAGCACCCACAACCTGAACCGCGCAAGCAACAATAGCGTCGCTCGCATCCACCTCGGTCATCGGGTGACCTTGGTCGATTTGATCTAGCCGGCGAATCGTCTCGGTGCTTCAGTATTCCCGAGGGTCGAAAATGTTCCGACCTTCCAGGACTACTGAATCAGGGTGCTGGCTCCTTTTGCCGCTCCCGTCCCGATTCAGGGCGGGACGCGGGGGAAGACGAACGCGAATCTCTTGGTTTTGTCTCCGTTCTGGCGATTAACGCGAGGGCGTCGCCGACGGGGGTTCGCGGTCGTTCCCCATACTTTGGCTCGGCCATCCCGGCTAGCGAGTCCGAGGATAGATCCTCTACCATTGCAAGCGCTTCTCGGAGAGATTTTGGTTTCGCGATGTAGAGTAGTTCATTTAGTCGCGAGGGTAACGCTTGACGGAAAGATTCAAGGGCCAGGGTCGCTATCGGATCAACATTCATTTCGGAAGTCTCTGTTCCCAATTCTTCTCTCCAGGCGGTCCGAGCAAGGCTCATTAACCTGAGAATTCGGAGATACAGGCTCCGAGGTGGTTCACCTTGTTTCAGTCTCAATCCGTAGAGTTTACCCAAGCAAGAGTTGAAATTTCGTCGGTGGGTTAAACCGTCGCGTAAAGCAGACGTTAATTCTGTAACCGTTCTGATTCTCTGACCTTGTACGCAAGCGCGCGCCTCGCCACGTAGCCTGCTCAATACCCCCGTTACGAATTCGGCTATTTGATTGGCTGGTACAAACGCGGCTGCATTTTGGATAGTTTGCAAATAGTCACCGAGGGGTATCGAGGTCCGTCAAATTCTGGTATGGACACCAGTCTATTTGTCAGGTTGATGCCACTAAGTATTACCGATAGATCGGCCGGGGTTACGGTTTCATTAAGTGAACCGTCCAGTCCCGCCCCAGCCCCGGTGGTATTGTGCCGAGATCCGTTATTCATTTTAACTAATTTTTATACTACGGAGGAGTTGGAAAATTCGATACTCAAATCACGGATTCGATAAGATAAAATGTGATTGGATTTTTTTTTTTTGGGGAATATTTCTCTGAATTTAGTAACGACGTTTCCTAAATCCCACTAGTCTCTTCGTGCGCGGTGCAGGCAGAGTATCCCACCGCTGCCACCAATTTGTTACGTCCAGAAGGGACGATTTTATTTTATATTTATTCGGGTTCTGAAGGTCCCCGTTCAATATTGGGATTTTGCCGCACGTCCCATACGGGCCCGGCACTCTTCGCTAGTGAGACTTGGGAAAGGAGTTTTCGGATGAATCGGAAGTAAAGTTGCGAATAATGAACAGAGAGGTTGGGGGTAACAAACTAAATAATCTTAGGGTTTATTAATGTTACTTACAGTAGATCGCGTTGCGCGGGGATAATTTCCCCCGCGGTCTCGTCACACGCGCACTCCCACTCTCCAACACGGAGACAATTTCCCCGCGTTGCACTCACTCTCTCTCACACACACACTCTTACGCTCTAACGCTCAACTTATGTGTCCTCTATTTTGTTCGGGGCTTGAATCTAGGCCCCGCACCTTTATCACTGGCTCGATAGTTATTTGATATTTTCGAGAATAAATTTCGGTGATAAATATGGTTTCCTAAAGTAACGATCAATGTCTCTATGCGGGTCCGCCGGGTCGCTACCCAGGTCTTACTACACCGCCGCGAGTATGTCGTTACTTAACTACGTTACTAGTAAAGACTGACGTCTCTGTGCGGGTCCGCCGGGTTGCTAGCCTGGACTTATTACACCGCCGCGAGTACTGCTGTTACTAGGAGTTTTCTCCGACTCCAGGAGCGAACCGTGGACAAATCGGAACTGTTCGACTTCACCACCACTGAACCGAGGTAGGCTTCTTCGCCATTCGATGGGGGTTTTTGTCAACGTCCACGGAAAATATTCGCCCGCTCCCGAAGTCGGACGGCAGAAACTCCAAGGCCAGAGAGCGCCCAATCGGCGGATCTCGCGATCAGGCGATCCTTAATCAGCGAAACCCGACAGGGCGCATCCGGCCGCACTCGGGCGGGCTGCACCCGACACCGCGCAGAGGCGTCGTTACAAAAGTATATATATAAAAAAAGGAAAAATTCTCCGTGGGACCGGACGTAACAGATTTGAGAGTGCTAGAATCTGAGTTTGTCGAATTATCGGAATCTGGGTCAGTGGAGGTTCCGGAGTGGGAGATAGGAAGTGACTTGCGCTGGTTAGGCCTGACGGCTGTTTTCGGGCGAACGGCCTTCCTAGGTCGTTGAGCGCGCACGAGTCTTATTACATCGGCCTCGGTTTCTTTGTCACTGCTCTCTTCATAGTTTATCGTTTTACGAGTTCGGCGTGTGGAGCATTGAGGCTCGGAACGTACGTCTGCCCCTTCGGATGTATCGACACTTGTCGGACCGTGGTCGTCACATGTTTCGTTCGCGTGTACTATTCCATTTGGTTCAGAGGGTACCTTGGTTTTTGTTTGAGAGCGGGTGACTACGTTTATTTTTTCGGACGCGGAATTGTTGGTTAGTTTTCGCGCCTCGACAATTTCTCTTGCCTTCTTTCTAATTTTTGCGGAAAAATCTATGACGCTATCGCCACTTGCTTCAAATATGCTACTGAGCTCCCTCAACAATTGCATTTCGGACTTGTTGGGCGCGTATATTTTTTTGAGGAAAACTACGAGTTCTCCTACCGTTTCGAGTTTTGTCCCGTCAATAGCTTCCCTGGCTTGATTTTTTAATTTGTTTCTTGTCAATTTTACAAGTTATTTCTCTACCTCGGTAGGGAGCAAGTCCTTTGCGTCTTCGCATCCCACAATGAAATCTGATAACAGGATATTTGTCCCGTCGAATTCCAGGACGCAGCTAATGGCATCCTTTATGAATATTAGCTGATTTGTTCCAAGCGACATGGTTACTTGGTCTTGATTTTCGTATTTTTGATGCAAATCTAATTTTTTTATCGGTCTTCTTGCACGAGGTTCGAGTCCAGGCACTAGTTCGGGGTGGGAACTTCTTGTTGAGTAACCCGTTTTTTGTGTGTAATCTTCGGTGACGTTTAGATTTAAGGAGCTGGCTGATTCGTCTCCAGACATTGAAATACTCAGCACAATCCCCTTTTGAGATCCCGGACGAGCCGCCAAAAATTGATATGTCACATCCGGAAGGGACGCGAACATAATATTTTTGTTTCCCTCCTTTTTGCCTACGCCTAGCGCAATGGCACGGGATGAGGGTGAAGGAGGGTAGTGCGTGGGAGATAATAGAGTCAAGGGATAGAGATAATATTTTCGGCAATGAGGAATAATTCGACAAGCTCGTATGAATTTAACCGACGTTTATTACATATAGAAAGTCGGATTTGGATATGAATTAAAATAACAGAAGAAGAGAAGGAAAATGATACACAAGGTCGACAGAATAACGTGGTTCGCTTACATTTGTTGGTGTCGTCGTCGTATGTATCTGTTCGCTCGTACGGTCGTATGCGTGTATTCGCTCGTACGGTTGTATGCGTGTGTTCGCTCGAGATTTCGGTCGTGCGGAGATGTATGTTTTAAGTGTATACGACGAGAAGCACTTGAGATTCTATGTAAATGCACCGAGTGAGACACGGATTCCTTACCTTCCTGCTCGAACTGAGGGTCGAGGTTATGTGTATATGAGACTTGAAAGAAAAGACTCGGAATAAGACTGTCGATACGTAGATCGGAATTAAACGTGACAAAAGGAACTCGATTCAAAATTCGCTAACGGAAGATTGAGCTCAGAACTCGATGGAGATTGTCGGGAGACTGCCTTCAGGAAGGAAGTCTTTCTTGATGTCAAAATTAGGAAGGGGTCAATAGTTTAGGAGTTCAATAGTTTTACCAAAACTGTGAAAATTCCAAACAAACCCAAACAATTTCAGCGAAACTCAAACGTCATGAATATATTTGGTTTATGGATGCATGCTCATGAATGTCCTCAAACGTATTATGAATGTCGTCAAAAATCTCTTGAACGTCTTCGAACGCCTCGTGAATGTATTTGAAAATCTCTTGAACGTCCTCAAACCACTCGCGAATGTCTTCGAACGTCTGTTAAGCGTCTTCGAAACGCGCATGAATGTCTTCAAACGTATTATGAATGTCGTCGAATGTATCTGAAACATCGTCGAACCACTCATCGATGTCTTCAAACGTATTATGCATATTGTCAAAGATCTCTTGCATGTCTTTGAAAGTCTCTGAACGTCTTCGCACCTCTCGCGAATGTCTCTGAAAGTCTCTTAAATGTATTCGAAAGTCTCTTGAACGTCTTCGAAACCCTCGTGAATGCCTTTGAAAGTCTCCCAAGCGTCTTCGAACCCCTCATGAATGTCTTCAAACGTATTATGAATATTGTCAAAGATCTCTTGAATGTCTTCGAAAGTCTCTGAACGTCTTCGCACCTCTCGCGAATGTCTCTGAAAGTCTCTAAAACGTATTCGAAAGTCTCTTGAACGTCTTCGAAACCCTCGCGAATGCCTTTGAAAGTCTCCCAAGCGTCTTCGAACCACTCATGAATGTCTTCAAACGTATTATGAATATTGTCAAAGATCTCCTGAATGTCTTCCAAAGTCTCTGAACGTCTTCAAACCCTTCGTGAATGTCTTTGAAAGTCTCGAAAACATCGCCGACTCCCTCATCGATGTCTTCGAACGTATTGTCAATATTGTCAAAGATCTCTTGAATGTCTTCGAAGGTCTCTGTAGGTCTTCGCACCTCTCGTGAATGTCTTTGAAAGTCTCTGAAGCGTCTTCGAACCCCTCAGGAATATCGTCAAACGTATTATGAGTGTCGTCGAAAGTCTTTTGAACGTCTTCGAACCCCTCATGAATGTCTTTGAAAGTCTCGCTTAAGCGCCTTCGAACCCCTCATGAATGTATTCAAACGTATCATGAATGTCGTCGAAAGTCTTTTGAACGTCTTCGAACCCCTCATGAATGTCTCTGAAAGTCTCTTGAACGTCTTCAAACGTATTATGAGTGTCGTCGAAAGTCTTTTAAACGTCTTCGAACCCCTCCTCAATGTCTTTGAAAGTCTCTCAAGTGTCTTCGAACCCCTCATAAATGTCTTCAAACGTATTATGAATGCTGTTGAAAGTATCTTAAACGTCTTCGAACCCCTTGTGAATGTCTTTGAAAGTCTCTCTTAAGCGTTTTCAAACCCCTCATGAATGTCTTCAAACGTATCATGAATGTCGTCGAAAGTCTCTTGAACGTCTTCGAAACTCTCGTGAATGCCATTGAAAGTCGCTCAAGCGTCTTCGAACCCCTCATCGATGTCTTCAAACGTATTATGAATATTGTCAAAGATCTCTTGAATGTCTTCGAAAGTCTCTAAACGTCTTGGCACCTCTCGCGAATGTTTCTGGAAGTCTCTTAAGCGTCTTCGAATCCCTCATGAATGTCTTCAAACGTATTATGAGTGTCGTCGAAAGTCTTTTGAACGTCTTCGAACCCCTCGTCAATGTCGTTGAAAGTCTCTCACGTGTCTTCGAACCCATCATGAATATCTTCAAACGTATCATGAATGCTGTCGAAAGTCTCTAAAACGTCGTCGAATCCCTCATCGATGTCTTGAAACGTATTATGAATATTGTCGAAGATCTCTTGCATGTCTTCGAAAGTCTCGGAACGTCTTCGCACCTCTCGCGAATGTCTCTGAAAGTCTTCAAGAGTCTTCGGCGGAAGTCTTTTAAACGTCTTCGAACCCCTCGTGAATGTCTTTGAAAGTCGCTCTTAAGCGTCTTCGAACTCCTCATGAATGTCTTTAAAGGTATTATTAATGTCGTCGAAATTCTCATGAACGTCTTCGAACGCCTCGTGAATGTCTTTGAAAGTCTCTCAAGCGTCTTAGAACTCCTCATGAATGTCTGTACACGTATCATGAATGTCGTCGAATGTCTCTATAAGGTGGTCGATACCCTCATCGATGTCTTCAAACGTATTATGAATATTGTCAAAGATTTCTTGCATGTCTTCGAAAGTCTCTGAACGTCTTCGCACCTCTCGCGAATATCTCTGAAAGTCTGTTGAACGTCTTCGAAATCCTCATATATGCCTTTGAAAGTCTCTCAAGCGTCTTCGATCCCCTCATCAATGTCTCTGAACGTCTCTTGAACGTATTCGAAAGTCTCTTGAACGTCTTCAAACGTATTATGAGTGTCGTCGAAAGTTTCTTGAACGTCTTCGAAACCCTCGTGAATGCCTTTGAAACTCTCTCAAGCGTCTTCGAACCCCTCATGAATGTCTTCAAACGTATTATGAATATTGTCAAAGATCTCTTGAATGTCTTCGAAAGTCTCTGAACCTCTTCGCACCTCTCGCGAATGTCTCTGAATGTCTCTTGAACGTCTTCGAAAGTCTATTAAACGTCTTCAACCGAATTATGAGTGTCGTCGAAAGTCTTTTAAACGTCTTCGAACCCCTCGTCAATGTCTTTGAATGTCTCTCTTAAGCGTCTTCGAACCCCTCATGAATGTCTTCAAACGTGGGTCATTTGATAAGTACCTAGCCCACAAATGAAAACACCAAAATTTTGCTAAAAATAAAATTTATTTTTCAATGTAGTCTCCTTTTAGTTGAATACACTTGGCCCAGCGGTGTTCCAATTTTTTTAACCCCGTTGAAAAAAATGTTATCTCTTGGTCTGCAAAATAGGCCTCCGTGGCGGCGATCATTTCGTTATTGGAGTGGAATTTCGCAAAAATTCGAATTGGAGTGGAATTTCGGAAAAAAAAGTCGCACGGAGCCAAATCTGGAGAATACGGTGGATGGGGCAGCAGTTCATAGCGTAATTCGACCAATTTAGCCGAGGCAAGCGCGGAGGTGTGAGCCGGTGCATTATCATGGTGGAAAAGCACTTTCTTTCTCGACAAATGGGGCCGTTTTTCTTTTAACACGGCGTTAAATCGGCTCAATAGTTCGGCGTAGTACTGTCCCGTGACCGTCTTGCCCTTCTCCAGGTAGTCAATAAAAATCACACCTTGAAAATCCCAGAAAACAGTGGCCATCACCTTTCCAGCCGACGGGACCGTCTTCGCCTTCTTTGGAGCAGGTTCACCGGGTAAGGTCCACTGTTTTGACTGCTCCTTGGTCTCTGGAGTATACCAGTGAATTCATGTTTCGTCGACGGTCACGTAACGACGCAAAAACTCTTTTGGATTGCGATTAAGCAGCTCCAAACACTGCTCTGAAGTGGTCACACGAATGCGCTTGTTGTCTGCAGTCAGCAAACGCGGCACCCACCTTGCCGACAGCTTCCTCATGCCCAAAGTCTCATGTAGGATATGCCATACGCGTTCTTCCGAGATGCCTACTATCACAGCTATCTCGTGCACCTTTAATCGGCGGTCTGACAAAACGATATCGTGTATTTTTGTCACGTTCTCCTCCGTAGTGGCTGTTTTTGGAGCACCTGGACGTGGATCATCAAAAACCGACGTACGACCACGTTGAAACTCGTTATACCAACATTTAACGGTCGCCATCGAAGGAGAAGCATCCCCATACACTGCATCCAAGCGTTCTTTTATTTCACTGCGCGATTTTCCTTCCAAAAACAAGAATCGAATCACCGACCGATATTGTTCTTTCTCCATTCTTTTAAAAATCAACGGACACACTTGCTTTCACACGCTCTCAAAAGAGAACTACAAGTCCGATCCGGCTGAAATTTTTTCAGTAGCCGTCTACACGACGGTACTACACTATAGTGTATTTCTCTTGCAATAGTGGCACCATCTAGCGGTAAGGCTAGGTACTTGTCAAATGACCCACGTAAATATCGTCGAAATTCTCTTGAATGTCTTCGAACGCCTCGTGAATGTCTTTGAACGTCTCTCAAGTGTCTTGGAACCCCTCATGAATGTCTTCAAACGTATCATGAATGTCCTCGAATGTCTCTTGAACGTCTTGAAACCCCTAGTGAATGTCTTTGAAAGTCTCTAAACCGTCGTTGAACGCCTCATCGATGTCTTTAAACGTATTATGAATATTGTCAAAGATCTCTTGAATGTCTTCGAAAGTCTCTGAACGTCTTCGCACCTCTCGCGAATGTCTCTGAAAGTCTCTTGAACGTATTCGAAAGTCTCTTGACCGTCTTCGAAAACCTCGTGAATGCCTTTGAAAGTCTCTCAAGCGTGTTCGAACCCCTCAAGAATGTCTTCAAACGTATTATGAATGTCGTCGAAAGTCTCTTGAACGGATTCGAAAGTTTCTTGAACGTCTTCAAACCCCTCGTGAATGTCTTTCAAAGTCTCTAAAACATCGTCGAACCCCTTATCGATGTCTTCGAACGTATTATGAATATCGTCAAAGATCTCTTGAATTTGTCGCGAACATCTTCAAGCGTCTCATGAATGTCGTAGAAAGTCTCTTGAAACTCTTTGAACCCCTCATGCATGTCTTCAAACGCATTATGAATGTTTTCGAACGTCTCTTGAATGTCTTCAAACGTCTTATATATGTCTTCGGACAAACCCCTCGTGAATGTTTTTGAAAGTCTCTCTTAAGCGTCTTCGAATCCCTCATGAATGTCTCTAAACGTATTATGAATGTCGTCAAATGTCTCTTGAACGAATTTGAAAGTTTTTGAACATCTTCGAACCACTCGTGAATGTCTGAAAGTCTCTTAAGGGGTTACCCCCACTTGCGATTTCGAAAAAATCGATTTTTTTTTATTGCATTTTCTTTAAGTATAAGTATCTGAGAATATGTCCCGGAAATTTCAAGTCGATCCGAATAAAATTGACGGAGATATGAGAGTTAAAAGAGAAGAATCCGCGTTGTAAGAGCGTTGAAGGAGAAACTTTAAACGCGTTTTTCTCAAAATGGCATTTCTGAAGTTGGTGACCAAGATTACTCGAAAACTAATGAACCGATCTTCCTGAAATTTTGCAGGCTTATTTAATACATAAAAATGTAGTCTTTAATCGTTCGATTTTTTTCCGAAAAAATGGCCTTTTTATTTCCAAAAAACGGCCGTTTTTTTTTCGTTAAAATCGAACCATTAACTTTGACTGTCCGCCATTTTGTGAAAAATGAATATTTTTTAAAATCCTTCGATTAAAGCCTAGTTTATACTTATATTTGACTGAATCCATCCGCATTTTTTTTCCAGATGATCCACGTCGCCGCAATGTTGGTCACCGCAAACCGTGTATATAAAAACATTATTTCATTGACGGCCATTTGCCACTAAACAATGTAATATTTTGCAATGAAAAAATTACTGAAAGTTCTTCAAGATGTGTCCTTTAAGATGGTATATTGATCGATTAAATTTTTTTTGTAGTTTTCTTTTAAAAAATGCATGAAAACAGCCTTTTTGTTGCGCTACAAGTGGGGGTAACGCCTTAGACGTCTTCGAACCCCTCATCGATGTCTTCAAACATATTATGAATATCGTCACAGATCTCTTGAACGTATTCGAACCTCTCATGAATGTCTTTAAACGTTTTCGAAACTCTCTTGAAGGTCTCACGAACACCTTCTAACGTCTCATGACGTCGTAGACAATCTTTTAAAACTATTTGAACCCTTCATGCATGTCTTCAAACGCCTTATGAATGTTTTCGAACGCCTCTTGAATGTCTTCGGAAGTCTCTGGAACGCCTCACGAAGGGTACAATCCAATCAGTGGTGGAGTTATAAAAATGGTATAAAATCATGCCGATGATTTTCATCCACTCCAGTCAACATGGAGCTTATCGTCGATCTGCAGGGCTTCAAGAGACCCGTCAACGAATTTGTCCTGAAGGAGATGTCCATCGTCAAACTCCACGAGAAGAATGCTGAACCGCTGACGCTTGCCTTCGACGCACCATTTGCATGGGACTCTTTACCGACCAAGTACAAAATGACAAACAAGTGGCTGGAACGCAATTTCCATGTCAAAGCAGCTAGAAAGACATACCATACGAAGCAGAAAGACTAGGAAGACAATTCGAGAACTCTTACATGGAGCTCCTACCATCTATGCGAAGGGATTCGAGAAATGCACATGGCTATCAAGATTCACGGATCCCGCGACAAACGTCATCGACTTGGAGACTCTGGACTGTCCATCCATTTTTTACAAAGTCAACACTAACTGTTGAAAACGATGGCAAGACGCTGTGGTGTAAACAGTTCGATGATGGTGTTCCAACGATTTTTTTTTCCTTGTCCACCATGTTCAGAAACGACGGAACTCGACACTGTTGTATTTTCCACCAATATACTGCATGCAGAGTTGACTATCGCGTGCCACTTGCAGCATACTCTCGAACATTGCCGGATCTTGGTCGAAGGCCCTCACAAGTCGCGCCGGTAAGGAGACGGAGAACTCATCTGCGATGTCCGCGATGTAGCGTTTCCCAAATTTGGTTTGTACGGCCCTCATGTCGGAGATTAGTCGTTCCGACTTAACGGGGAGTTCTGACAGCTTCTTCGTTGGGAGGAATTCCGTCATCCGGCCGACGTTGTTGATACTCGAGAGATCCATTTTCCCACCACTTTCAAAGTTCTTTTTTTTTGGCGAGATGTTGATGGTGCAGTGGAATAGTGCAATCTGAGCTTGGCCCACAAAATTATAAGCTCCCTCGTAAGCCTCCCACTCAAATTTTTAAACCTCTCCCCTCTTTTCCAATCGTAAAAAACAGGTTTGCACACGTTCGAAGAACCGTGGAGAATTTTCCCCGCGACATTTTTTCACTCTCCCGAAAAACAGGTTCAAACACGTTCGAAGAACCCCGCACGTGAATAATTTTCACAGCATTTTTCACACTCCCGACGTTGAGGTGGGGGGCCATCGATGTGATCTTTCATCTGTGGCGTATTATAATGCTTAAGGCATGGAAGATATGATATCACTTCACTGTCGTTCTGATGATGTTCCTGCAAACGATCCCACAACAAGCCAACATATTTACCCCAATATTTTAAGAGCAAGACCTTTGGAACCTGGTCAAGCTCGTTTTTGGTCAAGTCCAGGGGGTGCTTGGCTGGATGCACTGCGTACATACTCGCACATGCGAACATCTTGACGTTATATTTTGGAATGGAGACCTCGACATTTCAAGAGTGCAACTGCGCTCAAGTGGTCCATCCGCGGTCACAGCCTATGATCTCTACAGATTATAGTTTTTTTCCGAGGAACCTGTCAGGACCTGTCTGTCGGCGAGCTTTGAGACGAGCGGATGCAATAAACATTGTCTTTCGGAATGGAACCAGCTGCATATCATAAATAATGGGCCTTGAAATGTCGCCCTTCATACACATACACACACAACACTTATCGACGGCGGCTTCCCTGCCGGACGCTCCAAGGACCACATGGCCGCCCCTCCACAGAAGCCCCTCTGTGATGTCACACGCGCCCGACGACCCCCCTCCACCGTACACCCGCACTTGGCTTCCCCGCGCTGGACACCCCCCTGTACTCCACGCCCTCTGACCCCCCCCCCCCCATGAACACTCCCTGGACCCCCGCCTCGAACCTCCCCCCCCTAAACGCCCGCCCTCACACGCGCACGATGACCGCCCTCCACCGTACCCCCGCACTTGGCTTCCCCACGCGGGACACCCCTCCCCCCCATGGACACCCCCTGGACACCGCCTCTGGACCCTCCCCCCTGGACACCGCCCCCTGGACCCCACTGGACACCCCTCCCCCCTGAGATGCCGCCATTTGAATTAGAATCAACATAGCCCCTCTACTGTCGATCTACAAGGGTTCATTGTCGGGAGAAACCTTGTCGTGAAGGAAGTAGCGATTCTGAGAGCAGGATGTGTACTCTCTCATTACATTTTCGCGAGTATCATACCATGGAGACTTCTCACAAAATCTGAGAGATACGAAGCGTAATGGTTGATTTGGAATCACCATGGTCTAAAGTGGGCTTATGGAAACGTTCCATATAGCATGGCTCAATGTTTAATAACGGCTGCAGTTGTGGCCCAACGAAAGACGATATGTATCCTATCGTATATGTTGACGGCCATGAAAAACGAGAATGGTTAGCTGACATTAAATATGAAAAGTGATCTAGTTATTGAAACGTTGGACGTGGACTTTGGCGATATGGACACCTTAAGTAAATTAGGCGTAAGCTATACTCTACGATGCGAAAAGCATGAAATAAATTGTGCATTACAAAATGCATTTAAAATGTTTAATTGGTGGACGAATCATAAAGATTCATGCAAATATACGAAATGTAACATTATGTGATTTTTTTATTCTCCTCACCCCTTTCTTTGTTACATTATCTGTTATGAGATTACACAGTTGTATAAAATATTGCTTTCGAACGTTCGAGAGACGTTCGTGAGACGTTCGGAGACGTTCGAGAGTCGTTCAAGAGATATTCAAGAGACGTTCGGAGACGTTAGGATACGTTCGTGAGACGTTCAAGAGACGTTCGGAAACGTTCGTGAGACGTTCATGAGACGTTCGGAAACGTTCGTGAGACGTTCGTGAGCCGTTCGTGAGACGTTCGGAGACGTTCGGATACGATCGTGAGACGTTCATGAGACGTTCGTAAGACGTTTGGAGACGTTCGGAGAAGTTCGTGAGACGTTCGTGAGACGTTCGTGAGACGTTCGTGAGACGTTCATGAGACGTTCAAGAGACGTTCGTGAGACGTTGTCACGTCGGGAAGGGACGTGGGCATATATTTTTTAATTCCCTCCTTTTTTGCCTACGACAAGCGCAATAGCACGGGATGAGGGTAAAAAGGGGTAGTGCTTGGAATGAGTTGAGATTAGGAAATCATGCAGTGATTTGGTATCGAGAAATAATCCGACAAATTTGTACAAACTTAACTTTAGGTTTATTACAAATAAGTGATCGGATGAATAAGGTTACTCATACAGACAAAATGACGATGAAAAAATTATGAAGTCGGGGGATCAATCGGATTAACATATAATGAAATTTGTTGCTTACATTGGTCGCTGTGTTTGTGAGTGTATCGGTGTGTAGGTACGCTCGCTCGCAAGAGTATCGGTAGTCGCTCGCAGATAAGGGCTTCGTTGACGGACGCCACGCTTAGCGTTCAGAAAGCGGTCACCAGCACCAGACTCTTGGGGCGCTGAGAGTGTTTATGTATATACGCGTAGTAAACAGCACTTGAACTATTTTATGGACTCGAGGCCGCGAGAGTCGACTAAACTTTTATACGACGCTTCGGTCAAAACGCGAAGATGTATAATATTCGAAACTCTATGATACCGGTTCTACACTTCGAATTCTGTCAGAACAAGATTAAGAAGTGACGTTAATTTTGATTGAAGATTTCGCGAGACTAAGATCTGTATTTGATGAAGACTGTCGGGAGACTAAGATTTAGACTTGATAGAAGAACTTGAGTCGATGGTAGTTGTTGGAAGACTGACTTCAGGAAGGAAGTCTTTCTCGATATGAAAATTAGGAGGGGTTCGATAGTGGGAGAAGGAACTTTAAGGTTTAGCGTGATTGGTCGCGATATTCATGATTCGCAGAATCGATCTCGATCATTCCTTATATAGAATTTGCACGCATGGAAGGTAGGAGACCTTTTTCCCGTGTTTCGGCGAAAAAGTGCATGGGATATAGAGTTCGGTATCTGAGACGTAAGCATGCGCATGATCTGTGTTATGGTAAAGATTATATCGGGTGCGCGAGGAGATCGAGCGTCGGCGAGTTCTCGCTTCCTGTCGGCACCATGCTAAATAATTATCGGCCGGGACTTATTTTGGCTAAAGGCAAAGTCTTCTCGTCTCGATCGAGTGGTGCCTCGTATTTCTTTCTGGGAGTTTGATATTTACGCCTTGAAGAAATGCGAGAAACACGAAGCGGACCGACTGCATAAAATAAACGAAAAATATGCTCGCGGAACGTACGCAAGTTCCGTTTAATGTTGTTACGCGTCTTATTCTTAGATTTATACATTTAATACGCTTATGGCGGCAAATCAGGATATTGGCAATAACCGAGAGAAGGCACATTCGGCGGATGTAACAACGTTCGGAAACGTTCGAGAGACATTCGGAGATGTTCATGAGACGTTCGTGAGACGTTCGGAGACGTTCGTGAGACGTTCAAGAGACGTTCGTGAGACGTTCGGAGACGTCCGGAGACGTTCGTTAGACGTTCCCGAGAAGTTCGTGAGACGTTCGGAGACGTTCAAGAGATGGTCGGAGACGTTCATGAGACATTCGGAGACGTTCGTGAGACGTTCGTGAGACGTTTACGAGACGTTTGGAGATGTTCGGGAGACGTTCGTGAGACATTCACGACCCGTTCGGAGACGTTCGTCAGACGTTCGGAGACATTCAAGAGACGTTCGAAAGCGTTCAATAGTTGTTCGAAGACGTTCAATAGATGTTCGAAGACTTTCGTGGGTTTGTTTGGGATTTCACCCAAAAAACCCAACCGCTTTGGTTGTTGGATGTCTAAAGTTAAATGTATATCTCGCTCTCTCTCTCTCATGCATACGGGTAATCCGATCCCTTCTCTCAGCGACACGGGTCAACCAACTTGGCTCTCTGTCGAGAGTCGCTAAATAATAAAATCTGGGAAGTAAACAATATAAGACAAAAATAAATCAACAATAAATTTTAAATATATAAAGATCAATAATCGATTATCAATTAATCGATAATCGATATATACCCCCCCTGCTCCGCTCCAACGATTTCCCCCTCCCCGCGTGAACCCCCCGCCCTGCACCCCCCCCCCCCCTCAGAGGCCCTGCGTTAGAACTCTCATAGCTATACTACTTTTAATGCTTCTGATTATAACGTGGTTTATTATTTATTAATAGTAGCCGACTTACAATTTGTTGATCCCTGAACGATCAAACACACACACACTCCACACACATACACACTCATTAATTTTATGAATAAAGAACTGGTAGATTCGATACACAGTGATTGAACGGCGCGGCTTGAGTTATGTTTGCAATTTGATAGAATGAAATTAGATTTAATAATTAATGCGTGCCCAGGAAACAACCAAGGGACGCGGTACTCGCGAGACCGTTTTAACGACCGAAGACTGCCGGGCGCGAACCCGTGAAGACGCGGGAGTCAGGGATTGCGACTTGCTTTCGACCGGAGTTGTACGCCAACACTAGGTTACTTCCGTGGCTAGATGGAAACTACAAATATTCACCGCCACCGGACCGATATTAGCTCGGTAGATATCACTCCGGTGGGGGTGACAACGTCCACGGAAAGTTGCTCGCTCCCGAAGTGGACGCTCCGGTGGGGGTTTTTGACCACGTCCACGGAAAGTCGCTCGCTCCCTAAGTCCCCCGGTCGAACTCCGCGGATCAGGCGATGCTCGATCAGCGGAATTCGATCGGGTACATCCGGTCTCACTATCGGCGTTTCCACACCCGACACCGCACAGAGACACGAGGCGACGAAGTCGTCGGTAAAATAATGAAAGTTAAACCCGTTAATGAAAACCCAATTATTGATATTACTAAACAAAACATTAAAAGTTTACGGAGACGTGACACCCACCCCCCCTTGAGAATAGTCGACGTCCTCGTCGACGGTTATAATTTGAAACCTGAGTATGTTAGTTTTTTTTTATATCGAGAGATTACAAATATTGGCGATAGTCCGGTATTAGCACCTCAAGGCACCTGTAGTTCTTGCCGAAGGACGGATCGCGGAACCAGGGTTGGCGGACTCCGGATGTAGTGACGGGCGATCACGTTACTCGGTCCTGTTGCCGCAGCGCTTGATTCTGCAGTATGATTGTTGACCTCAGCATAAGTTGGAGACTCCGTTTCGCTCACGTTTCCTCCGATTTCCCGTTGCGGACGGACGCGCAAAAATTCGCCCATGTGTGTGCATGCGTTCACGAGGCAACCACGTGAAAGGTAAAATCCGATTACCAGTGCTAAGCAGGCCTGGCTGGCGTAGCTTGCGACAGTGTGGTAATATCGGGTGTCGTCCTCTTGCCGGTGTTTTCCGATGTCGTACATCTTTTTCTCGATGGCGCGCAGAGACTCTCCCGCAGGAAGGGCGCTCGGATCCTGTCCCTCCAAGGAACCTGGGTCATCACGTCGGGTGGACAGAGGAGTCAGCAAGTCCTCCGTTCCTTCCGCCTGTAGTATCGGAGCGAGGACTGACCCGTTGAGAGCGAGACCAGGCTGATAGTAGTACTGTTCTCGACTCGCATACACCTGGTGAGGGCTGGTGAGGGTAGTCGTACGCGTCGTTCCTACACAATTAGGACGGAGTTGTAGTACTCCGGCCCCTCGTACGACTACTTCTCGCGGGGGCCTTTCCGAGCAGGCTATACGGAGGGCTGTCGGGCGGGAGAGAGAAAACAGCCATCCTCCTCGGGTTGGTAGGTACTTCCAGTAGTCTGAGTGATCCGGATGGACCCGTACGTCGCAATGTTGGAACGCCTCAGCCGTGGGTTTCATCAACAATTGCACTTCGCAGACCTTGGATGAGAGAGCAATCTGTATCGGCGTCCCGCCGGAACAGATTAAGCGGCGTCCATTCTTTCTACATCCTGAGTGTTACTCCTGGTCGGCGAGGAAGTAAGTACGGTGTTCACTGGCGATGGCGATATAGTGAGCCACAGGGCAGACATGGGCAGACCCCGTCCCATTGTTGAACGCCTGCGGCACCGGCCAGGGATGCATCCGGTAGAGGTCATACGTAGTGCGGTCAAGTAGCGGGATGTGCGCTACAATCAACATCTTATCCCGGTAGGACAGTCGGTCCGTTTGGACTAGGGCCGCGAAATTTTCCGGGCGCGAGTGGTCCAGGGGGAGGGGGAACTCCGACCCTCCGGCGTTGAATAGCACCTCCTTGGCCACGGCGATTAGCTGGTCCTTCGTCACCGCCTCGGGGTCGAGTCGACCTTCGGCAGCCGCGGCAATGGTCCGAACGTACCGGGAACACGCGTCGATATACCGTTCCAGTTTCGCTTCCACTCGATTAGCGTAGTTGGTGAGAGTCAGATTGTACTGGCCCAGAGCAGACTGGTTGGTCAAGGCCGGCAATTTCTGATGCACCCCGGTCACGAGTCCATACACGTCGTTGACAGGGCGAGTCTCCTCGGCGTGTTCTCGCTACAGGGTTTGGAGGTGGGTGGATACGATGTGCATTTGATGTCCCACCAACTGCGTGATCCGACTCTGATCGTGGAATAGCCTGTCGATCTTCCCCGTGATGTAATGGGCATCGTCCTCGTTGAACGTCCCGAAAAGCGACTTACTCACACTTCCAACGAATCCGAATGGAGCGGATCGCTTCTTCATCGTGGTAGGGGAAGGGGGCAATCGTACATTCAATCGATCGGTTATTCCCCATAGCTCACCCACAAGATGCCTCGCGTGAGAGAAGCAAGTGAGGAGGTAGTCCTTCCGCAGCAGATGGCGACAGGCAAGGACAGTGTTGTGTCTACGTTACTCCCTCTCTATCTGGCCGAGCTGTTTCTCATCGTTCGGGAAGGACTCGGCAAACTTGGCAACTTCGACAAAGATTGTCATGCGCCAGTCTGTCTGTTGTAGTTGTACCGGTGCTGCCTTCTCGAAGTACAGGCCCGGGCTGTCGGTCATAGAGGTGACTTGATGAGCTTCTTCCATTGCGGACTCGAAGTGGGCGCAACTCAGCAGCAGAAGGACGGAGTAGAGGTTCCGCATCTAGACGTAACAGACGTTCCGGCGGCTAATACTAACTGAACGTTCCTACGCGTGCGCTAGCTTAACCTTATCGACATGTTTGCGGAATCTCTCCCCACTTTCGGTCTCCAAAATGACATCACTCCCATCCGTGATCGACTGTATAGTATAGGGATCGTGGTATTTGCTGTCGAATTTTCCCTTACACGGCTCCTTCAGGACGTAAACCTGATCCCCTACCTTGCCCTTGAAAGGACGGCATCCTCTGTCGTAGTAGGCCTTTGACCGTTCCTTTGAGCGGTTCAGGTTGTCCCCGGCGATCTCGCGAATCTCTGATTGGCGCTTAACGAGCTCGGCGACGAAGGAGCTTAAGGTGCGGAGCCTGTCGTCGGTCGGGAATTGGCTCGGCTGACGCGCGGGTTTCCCAAACACGATTTCATGCGGCGTGAAGTTTGTTGCTTCATGCACGCTCGTGTTGTAGGAAAATTCGGCAAATTGCAGTAACCGGTCCCAATCATCGTATTTGTCAACGTAGTGCTTGATGTACTCCGATAGCACGATGTGACTTCGTTCTAATGAGCCGTTCGTCTGAGGACGATACCCCGAAGTTGTCAAGTGATTCACCTTATAAATCTTTGAGACTTCGTGAAGCAAGTTGCTCGTGAACGAAGTGCCTCGATCAGTTAAAATAGCTCGCGGAGCACCGAATTGGTTATAAAGGCGGCGAACAATCGCCTCCGCGATGGTTGCAGCCTTTAGATCAGGTATTGGCTCCACGAGGCAGTACTTCGACAGCTGATATTGCATCGTCAGGATGTGCCTATTCCCATGCGGAGTGATAGGCAGTGGCCCGACAGTATCTAAAGATACCTTGTCGAAGGTATCTACTGGCGTGTCCGTTATAAGCATGGGCTCGCGCATTTTTACACGAACGAGTTTTAGCTCCTGGTAGCTTTTACAGCATCGAATAAAGTTTAGCACGTCATTCCGCAGGGCGGACCAGTAGAATCTCTCTCGAATACGACGATATGTCTTGGTTACGCCCTTGTGGCCTCCAATGAGACTCGAGTGAGACTCGTAATGATGCCCTCCCTGTCTTCGGGCGACGGTACCTTTATTTTTCCGTAGCATATGGCTATGGTCATTCTCATGTCCGAGAACACGGAATGGAGCGCTGGCAAAAATGTGTCTCGAGGCAGATCGTCGGTGAAATCGCCATGCCGCGAAATTCGGAACACGGGAACCGGCGCCAGCTGGATCACTCGTCGCAAATTTTCGAGACCCATTTTGACTTTGGACGGATCGGTAGGATCATAGTAACGGAGCTTCACGATTACCGTATACACTTTATGTCGGCCGTATTCGGTGACGGCCACCCGTCCTAGTCCCAGATTCTTCGCCCTCAAGGACGACGGATCCAGGATACCCAGATCGGATAATAATTTTCCAATCGGTGTTACCAGCTCGCCGTCGGCGGAGGCGAAGTGGACATAGTTATCGCGCCTGCCCGTAAGGCAGTCACGATCACCCACAATCTGGGACGTCGGCCCCTCGATTTTTATGGATAATCCGTTATATGTTCCTTCGGTTGCGATCTCTCTTTTCACAGGGTGCGTCGAGGGGTCAAACAGGCTGAAGCGCAGCGATGACGTTGGCAATGACGGTCGCTGGGGTTTCGGGGAAACCTCACTCCATCCCTCTCGCAGCCTCGTAGCCCCAGCACACGATGCAGAGACCGTCACTGGGGTGGGGGCACAAAAATCAAACAGTCAATATTCGGACGGGCCAAAATATCGAATGCAGAAATGACGAACGTTTTAATGTAGATAGATCAATTTTATGATAGTCTGTAAAATCGTTAATCAAAATTGTGAATATAAATATCTCGAAGTTAATTTATAGCGAAAACAAATGTCAGATTTAACAAAATAACGAGAGATATAATATCGAACTGTCTGTATAAATACACGAAACAAATCGAGGCGTCAAATCATCGAATTGTAAATATGACGACGGTTTACAATTTCGAATTCATTAAAGCGAAGGGCCAAAAAGTCGAACAGCTAAAATAGCGACGGGCCAAAATGTCGAACGGTCCGGATGGCGAACACTTGGGATCGAGTAATACGTTGCTTGCGATTCAGAGTGAAGCTGAGAGATGGCGCTGGCAGTCACTCGGCTGGGATATCGTAAGGCCGTCATCCCATGTGATGGTCCTTCCGTTTATTATTTTCAGCAGGACCACTTCGGAGGCTTTTCAATTTTCATATAGACAGGTTCTTATTTAACGACGCGGCAATTCTTGATCATTATAGTGATATGTTTTTTTAGTCGTAATAAAATGATTAAAGAAACCTTATTTCACAGGTGCAACAGTTTTTTGCACAACATTTTTAGTCAACTCGCATGGCTCATAAAAAACTATTTTACTCCTTTTATATGTTTAATTATATATAAAACATAATAAAACCCCTCAAATTTAACAAAAAATAATAATAAGGTAAATCGGAAATTTTTTATAAGGTACTACAAACAAAAATATTGTCGGGAGATTTGTTAATGGCTTCGCGTTTTTTTTTCACATCTTGAAAGTTTTTAGAAGGATATTCAAGGTGTTTTGCAACTGATGGTAGTGCCTGAATGGGGGTTTGGAAGTGAAATTCTGAGTCCATTTATATCAACATGGGTCTTAGATCAACTCCTGAGTTTATTATTAATTTTTGAAGACGGGCCAATCAGTAGCGCCCCCAGTGAGCCGGCGTACAGTCGGTGAGCCAGATTCGCGTGTAGCAATGCTGGGAACTGCCGTGATGCTGTTGCGTACGCTCGCGCTCGTCGGTGTGAGCGCTTGAGTGTGTAGTGATCTCTGTTTACCTCCACTCGTCGTATGGATGCGACGGAAAAGGCACTATCGGTATCATCGTTCGAATTGGGTAATGCGCTTTTCCGTTCGTATTTTGTTTCTCTTATTTTCTTCATTGTGAAATAAAGATGAATGTTTTTTTAAGCAAAATAAAAAAAACCATTAAACAATTGAATTGTTTCAAAATTAACGAACCACCCCAATACATTGTAATGGTATTTCGTGATTTTTAAAACTTTTATTCCAATTAAAATTAAAAAAAACCACAAAATACCCTGAAAATGTATTCGGTTCGGTAATTATTAAACAATTCAATTGTTTGATTGTTTTTTAGATGTTTAAAAAAAATATTTATCTTTTTTTACGACGAAGAAAATAAAATAAAAAAAAAGCATAGAGAAGCGTACTACCACATTCAGGCGTTTACACCGATGAGCGCGAGCGTACGCATGGTGGTGATATTTCACCGCCTGCCATCACCGTTCAGTCAAAAGTGACCAAAGTCGAAAATGTTTACGACCGCTTAGTGAAAAACGTATTCCTATGTTAATCGACACGGGGAATCCGAATTTCTAGGAATTTTAACCATTAACAGTGAAAGAAAGGGTTAAATACCGAAAAATATGCATTATTTCGAGATCGAAGAGGAAATTGCAAAAAAGTTTTGAACAAAAGTTGTAGAATGGAAGATTTTACCCCGTAGGTGTATACAATGTTTTTTTCTCTATCTTCAATAGTTTAGCCGTAAAATTGAAAAACAAATTCACACCAATACTATCAACGCCCGAGGTACGCGGACGCAACGAAATCGAGAGGTATGAGCATCGCTGGTACCTTCTCGCTCTCTCTCGCTCTCGCACGGCCGCTACCGTGCTTTGTTCGGGAGTGCCCGACGTTCGATCGGGTATTTTCGGTAGCCCAGAGGTACGTCAGCGGCTTCCCCTCTCGCCGGCGCGACGCGCCAACCAGCAGCTCGGCTCGAGAGTCCCCGGGACCAATCGGGGATTTTCGAGGGGGTTAGATAGGGCATGGAACATGACAAATCCGTTACCGGCTAATATTTCGTACACTAAAATAAAAAGAGCGGAAATATAGTCCAGTCAAAAGTGGCCAAAGTCGAAAATGTTTGCGACCGCTTAGTGAAACATGTATTCTTATGTTAATCAACCCGGGCAATTCGAATTTCTAGGAATTTTAACTATTAACAGTGAAGAGAAGGGTTAAAAACCGAAAAATATGCATTACTTCGAGAACGAAGAGGAAATCGCAAAACAGTTGCGAACAAAAGTTGTAGAATGGAAGATTTTACCTTGTAGGTGTACACGATTCTTTTCTCTATCTCCAATAACTTAGCCATAAATTTAGAAAAACCAATTCACACCAATACTATAAACGCGCTCGTGACGAAATCGAGGAGATTGAAGACCACTGATACCGAACCGCCCCTTACTCTCTCGCCGGCGTGCTGCACGTGCTTGGCCCAACGGTCTCCGAAAGTCGAACGGGTATCTTCGACAGCCTAGTATATATATCTAAGATGTCGGATTGTAAAGATCCGCTACCGGTTATATTTTCTTTCGCACGAAATCCATCGGGACTATGTCTTTCACCTGACAGCTCTTCGGCACGGACTGAACCAGAAAATGAGCGATAGGAATTCTAGAAATACCGCTGTATATAAATTTGTTAATTAGTATGAGTAGTGTGCGGCCGTGTTGATAATACGTGATGTTGAGGAATCGGCTTCGATTTCATGTGATGTTGAAATCGAAGCCGATTCCTCAACATCACGTATAAATTTGTTAATTGTGTATATCAATGAAACATTGATATACCAAAATAATAATTTTTTATTTATGACAAGGAATGAAAATTGAGCCGTGGCCCCAAAAGTTTTTATTTTCCTGATCTTCAATTAATATTTTAATTAACAATAAATTACATTTATTGTTGGGGAAGGCCGCTACGCGTGACGTGGAACGGACGTGCTGTGTGCGTGTGACGGTTTGTCGAAGGAAAGCGAAGTGCAGAGAGGCAAGAGGCAGAAGAAGGGGAGTGAGAAGGAGACTTTTAGTGGTGATGATCGAGTGCAGATAAAAAAACTTACTGGGAAACGCGAAATTCAGTGGAAAAACTGGAAATTTGGAAACGTGGGAATAAAGAGAGGTTAGGGCGGTGGTTGGGATAGAAAAAGATGGAAGATCAAAGACGAGAGGATCGCAGCGCCACGGACGACGGGCGGCGCAAAGAAGAAGACGCAACAACAGCAGAAGACTTGGTGGTGAAGAAGCGACGAGGCAGACCCCCTGGCTCGGTCGGTAACAAAAAGCGCGACACAGCCAACATCAACAGCTTGGACAAATTCCTAATACCAAGTAAGTCGAACAGAAACCGAAATAGCGGCGGGGTGGAAAAGACTGACGAGGACCCGGATGGGGACTTGGATGAGCTGGGAGAGGTAGAAGGGGAAGGCGTGTTCGCGACGAAATGTAAATTGGTGGCGTCACCGTGCATCCAAGGAAGCGCTAGTGGCGGAGAGCGCTCTGCGGCGGCACGGAACGAAGAGGTACAGTACCAGTTGGACACCGAGGAAGGAAGGAACGAGGCGGAATGGAAGGGAGAGGTAGATGGCGGAAGCGTTGCGGATCAGCTGAGAGAACGCGATACACCGACAAACGAAGACGTCGGTGTCAGTCCACCCATAAATGTCAACGGCGATAGCATGATAAGCTGGGAAAATGTACAAAAACTGATGGCAGAGTGGTCAATCAAAAGTATGGAAAGGTGGGAGAAAATTATGATAAAAGAAGTAGGAAAAGTAGTAGAGGAAGTTAGAGGAATTTTGAAGGAAAACGAAACGCGAAATAATGAGTTAGAAGAGGAACTGGTACAGATGCAAGCAAAACTGTGGCTCGAGCAGTCGAAGTGGGAGGTTCAGTGCGTGAATCGGGACCTCAGAATAAGCGCGCTGGAAAGTCAAATAGAACACCTTAGGAGGGGACTGTCGATCTCCGAGCGTATGCGGCAAATTCCAAGACAAGATGACAAAGTCCTGGAAGAAGCCACAATGGCAAGGCAGGAAGTGGGGAATTTGCAAGATCTTAATAATAATAAGCACATGGAAGATCTAATCGACCTGCACCAGGCAAACGAGGAACGCCCAAAGGAACAGGAAAGGGACCAAAGAAAGCACATAGCAAATAGGATAGAGAACACGAGAATGAAACGACAGATAAGAGAAGACGGTACAAGACCTGAAAAATTGTCGAGAGGAGAATGGGAAAGAGAGCAGGAGGAAAGAAGGGGCAGGAAACCAAACATCATAGTAAGAGGAATTGATCGAGCGAGTAGACGGGTTGGTGAAAAGCTTCGAGAGGAAATACAGGCCCAAACAGGAATACGGCCATACATCAAGGAGTGGAAATGGGTCAGGGAGGGCCTGTTAGTCAAACTTGGAACGAAGGCAAATAAGGCAGACATAATGAAGAATAACTTCAGAGGCAGAGGGGGCAGATTGGAAATTAGAGACGATTGGACGCCGAGAGAAACCTTGGTGCAAAACTGGATCGAGGGAGAGGCGAGGAAAATGAGTGACGACGGCGAAAACACGAGAACAGGCTATCTGAAAATGATGGTCAATGGCAAATGGAACGAGATCGAGGGGATGCTGGAGCCTGACAGAGGCAACCATCGGCCGAGGACGGAGCACAGAAGGCAATGGGGGTTTCGGCACAGCCGCAATAATATCTGGGACCGAACGCAAAGAGACAGCTACGAGTGGTGACTTGGAACATAGCTGGAGCCTGGAAGATCATGGAGGCCTGGGATTGGCTAAAAGGAAACGATATCATCGCGCTGCAAGAGACTTGGACGGAAGAGAAAGACGAACCCTTGCTACTCGGAAAACTCAGTAAAGACTTTAACTGGTTCACGAAAAGTGCGATGCGCAAAAACAAGAAGGGTAGAGCCATAGGGGGGCAGTTAGTCGGAATTAGGAAAGGGTTGGATGTGAACATAAAAGTGGAAAAATGGAAAGAAGGTCTGATAATTAGGAATATCCAAACGGGGAAAAACGGTGAAAAATAGCGATAATAACAATTTACAACAACTGCGGTTTCAAAAATCTGAAAGCGGAACTACAAAATGTAGTTAATCAGGTGCACGAAAGAGACGAATGTGTGCTGATAATGGGGGACTTAAATGCGAGGGTGGGGGAGGAGCCAGGTAAATTACGACATTGCGAAGAGGAAAGAGGGCAAAGAAATTCGAAGGACAAAAAACAAAATGCTGAGGGTAAAAAGTTGATTGACTTCTGCGATGATAATGGGCTCATAATCCTGAATGGTAGATGCGAGGGAGACTGGAAAGGGCAATATACATTTGTTGGTGAAGGGGGGGAGGTAGCATCGGTAATCGACTACCTAATAGTAAGTGAGAGCAAAGACTTCTTAATCGAAAATATGGGGATATGGGCAAGAACTGAGTCAGACCACCTTCCCATAGCCCTCAACATCCGGCAAGGGGGAGGGGAAAGAATTAATCGGGAGGAAGAGAAGGGAAGAAAGGTGGAAGTATCCCCGGGGAAGAAATTGTAGTGGAAAGAGGAACTGGCGACGGAATTTGAGGAGAACTTCAAGTTACACTGGCAAGGGAAAGAAGACGCGGGGGAGGCAAGGACAGATGGGACAGACTAATAAGAACCATTAAAAAAGCAGCAGAGGACATTGGTATGTACAAGAAGATAGATTCAAAAAGAAAAGAGGTTAGCCCCCTAAGTGAAGGCGTGAGAAATCAGAGAAAAGTGGTTTGGAAATGCCTAAAAAAATGTATAGCAACAGCCACGATGGAAGATAAACAACTTCTGTTGTTTATCTTCCATCGAACCAGGAGAGGAGAAAGCTGAAGGAAATTAAGAAGAAGGAAAAAACGCAATTCTGGGAAGAGAAATGGGCTGAAGTAGAAAATAGTAAGAATCTAGGGGAAATGTGGAAGGCAATCAAACCATTTAGGCAAAAAAGAGTCAACTTAGGAAAACGGATCAGTGCCGAGGAGTGGGTAGCATACTTTCAGGAGTTGCTAGGGGGAGAAAAAGAAACGCAGAGGAATGGAAGGGCTAGAGAAAGGCTAGGAAGAGAGAGAGAAGACTTTGGCGGGGACAATGACATAATAAGGGCAAACAGAGTAATTGGTTGGATTGAAATGCTGAAAGCGCTGAAAAAAATGAGAAAAGGAAAGGCACCGGGCGAGGACGGTGTAACCGTTGAATTCCTGAGAGGCATGCCAAAAGAGGGACTGAAGGAACTGCACGAAATCTTGAACATCTTCTGGGAGGAAACGGACCTAGGAAGGGGATGGGAAGTCGGGCAAATATTTCCAATCTACAAGTCGGGCGAAATAGACAAGGCACAGAACTACAGAGGAATAACGTTACTCAATTCGGGGTACAAACTACTAGCAAACATCTTAGTAGGAAGGCTTAGGTGTTGGATTGAAGGGAAAAACATCCTGGGAGAGAGTCAAGCAGGTTTTAGAAGCAAAAGGGGGACAAGAGATCATGCCTTCGTACTGAATGCCATAATAAATAAAAACCTGAAAAACAAGGGAGGTAAATTATTCGCAGCCTTCGTCGATTTTAAAGCGGCCTTTGACACTGTAGATAGAGAGCTGATGCTCAAGAAATTGGAAAAGCTAGGCTTGAGAGGTAAACTGTTGGATATGATCGAAAAAATCTATGAGAAAACAGTGAATGAGATAATAACGGAAGAGGGATACTCTGAACGCTTTCACACGGTAAGGGGAGTCCGGCAAGGATGCCCTCTGAGCCCGCTGCTTTTTAATATATTCATCGAGGATTTGGACGACTTGTGGAAGAAAAGGAATGAGGGGGGAACAGTAGTGGGGGGCGAGAAGATATTTGGGTTAAAATTCGCCGATGACATTATACTGGTAGCGGACGAAGAGTATGGACTCAGACAGATGACAGCTGGACTAGAGAAATTTGTGGAAAAAAAACAAACTGACGGTCAACATAGGCAAGACGAAAATAATGATCTTTCAAAATGGAGGAAGAACAAAAAAAGGAAAAAAATGGGAATATAATGGCCAGCAGCTGTCATTACTCAAGGAATACAAATATTTAGGTATTTGGTTCTCTACGGGAAACACCTTCGAAAAACACACGAAAATTTTGGTAGGAAAAATCAGCAAAGTGATAAACATGACATGGGGAATTTTTAAGCGAGCCAGGATTAACAATCTCAAAAGACGTCTGTCTTAATGGAAGCGATTGTTAAGAGCGGAATGCTATATGGATGTGAAATCTGGGGATGGAAGAAGCGGGAACAGATGGAGAAATTCCAGGGAAGGTATGTGAAAATGGCCATGGGTGTAAACAAAAATACCCCAGGCTATATCTGGAGGATGGAAGCAGGTTGCAGGGGGATGGAAGTGGAGACTTGGAAGAGAGCCGCCCGATACCTTATTGAGGTGGTAAAAATGGAAGACGGAAGGTGACCCAAGGTATGCCTCAAGGAGGAGGTGAGAGCAATCGGCAATGGGAATCCGTCGAAATGGGGCAAGGAGCTCAAAAAGGCAATGGAAAGTGTAGGAGAGGGTGGAATTTGGCAGGACATAAGAGACGGCAATATAAGGGAAGTGGAGAAAAAAATAAAAAATGGTATGAAAATCAAAACGGAGCAAGAAATACAGCAAGATTGGAGTAAGATCGACGTTTCAACATACTGTAAGGAATACAAAAATAGAAAAGAAGGGTTCCAGATGGAAAAATACTGGGAAGCGGAAGATATTGGGGGGGGGGGACAGGAAGGAAATGTGGGCAAGGCTAAGATGCGGCAGCGTGGTGAGGAATAGGAAAAAGGTTTTTGCGGATAATAAGTGCAGAATGTGCAAAATGGAAACTGAGAGCTTGGGGCACATAAGCGTATGCCCAGAGGTAAGGAGGAAGGTTAATCAGACAATTGTAAGCGAATTGAAGGAGTGGTTAGGAAACGCTAGGGGACTGGAAATTCAAGAGAAAATAGAGGCGCAGTTGAAATTGAAACCGAGCAAGCAAATATGCGACTTTTTTAGGCAATTCGAACGACTGGAAATACTGGAAAGTGAAAATTAGGTTAAGTTTAAGTTTTAAGTCTATAGTTATTCCTCTAGATGTAAGTGTCTTTATAAAAGCTTTGTATGGAAGTGACGGGAAGTGAAACTATGTAAACACCCTGAAAGGGTATACACGGAAGTAAATACATACGTACATACATACATTTATTGTCTTATTCATTTTAAAAGTTATATCAATCTTATTTTTATTTTACACACGTATTATTCTTTATTTAGGCTTATGAAAAAACGATCTTAAAAATTAATCTATCTTATAAAGTTTTAATATTAATAATATAAATAATTTATTCATAACTTTATTTATCATTTCATTAAATTTATAAATGTTAAATAATTGAATTATTTATCATTTTAAGTTAAAAAAACTATTAATCTTCAAAATAGAAATAAAAATTTACTTCTGAATCTTCATAATGTTATAGTAAGGAATTAATGTTTTCAATGAATTTGCAATTTATTACTTAAATCGGACACATTACTTAACATTTTATAACTAATATATATTTAAATATTCAATCACTTTGTTTCTACTAATTATAATGATATTGGAATTCTTTATTTTATTTTGACAATATCATCTGGTATAATAGGATCTTCATTCAGTTTATCAATTCGTATAGAATTCGGTAATCCTGGTTACTTCATTAATAATTATCATTTATATAATTCCCTTAATATTAGCAGCCCCAGATATATCATTTCCACGCATAAATTATTTGCGATTTTGACTTTTACCTCCATCTATTAATTTATATCATGAAGGAATATCATTAGATATTATGTTGGCAATTAATTTTATTACCACAATCATAAATTGTGGTAATAAATTTATGATGTTAAATAACAAATAACAATTTATATTGTTATTTGTTAAATTTTATTTTTGAACAAATTATTGTATTTTCATTATTAATATATATGTTTTCAACAAATTATTGTATTTTCACGATTCATATTTTTTTCAACAAATTATTGTATTTTCATGATTTTTTTTTTCAAGTTTTACTTGCACAGCCTCTTCGGATTTTTACAAGGCTCCACTACTTATATGTCCACCGCTCTACACTTGTTCTTTCCCTCCTTTTTTTGTAATTGGAAGATTAACTGGAATAATTTTAGGTAATTCATTAAGTGATATTACTTTACATGATACTTATTATGTAGTACCTCATTTTCCTTGTGTATTATCTCTGGGAGCTGTATTTGCTATTATAGGAGTTTTTATTTATCGATATCCATTAATAAGCGGACTATGATTACATAAAAAATATAAAAAATTCGATTGTATAGAATATTTTTCGAGCTAATTTAACTTTTTCCCCCCAACGATTTTTCGCTCAAATGGAATACCTCGACGTTATTCTGATTATCCTAATTCATATATAACTTAAAATATTTTTTCGTTTATAGAACCTTGTATTTCAATATTAAAATTATATATTTTATTTTTCCAATATGAGAACGAAGATCACCTCAACGATTAAATATTTTTTCAATGTATACAGTTTCTTCAATTGAATGATTAAGAATATTTTACCCCTCATTAAATCATAGATGCAATCAAATTCCTTTAATGTATCATAATTAATTCACTCTCAATTAATGAAATTTCTACCTAATCAATCATTAACATATAAAATGCTAATTCACAATTTATAGAAAACTTAAAACAAATTTTGGATCATTCATTGATAACGTTGTTGCTAATTACGATTACAATTATTTATATTATTTTTTCTCATTAATTAATCATTTGAATAATAAGTTTATTCAACAAAATAAAAATATTTAAATTGTTTGAACATTAATTTCGATATTAATTTTCATTTATCTAGCAATTTCTTCATTCAACGTTTTATATTTAACAGATAAAATTTATATATCAACCCTAACAATTAAATCTATAGGACGTCAATGTTACTGATCTTATGAATATTCAGATTTTAATCAAATTAAATTTCGTTTGTTTATAACTAAAAGTAATGATATGAACATAAATAATTTCCGTTTGTTAGATGTTGATGATAATATAATTATTCCATATACTAATCAAATGTGTATATTG
Source organism: Ophion ellenae (assembly GCA_963210295.1). NCBI lineage: Eukaryota > Metazoa > Arthropoda > Insecta > Hymenoptera > Ichneumonidae > Ophion > Ophion ellenae. The sequence goes on along the minus strand of OY723395.1, from coordinate 8,407,597 downwards.
ATTAATTCTTCAGATGTAATTCATTCCTGAACTGTTCCATCATTAGGTGTGAAAATTGATTCTATCCCTGGCCGAAGTATCAAACTTTAATTAATATAAATCTATCTGGATTATATTATGGACGATGTTCTGAAATGTGTCGTATAACTCATAGATTTATACCTATTGCAATTGAAAGAACTAATCATGAAAAATGTATACAATTCGTTATTGCTTATCCATTTTCATTGGATGACTGAATTTGAAGTTTTGATCTTTTAAATCAATATATAGTAATTAAAATTACCTCTAATGACAGAAATGAGAAAATATAACATTAAAACGTCATTTAAAAATTATTAACATTAATATTTTTATATTCCACAACTATCACTATACAATAGATTAACTTTAAATATAATTTTATTTAGATTTAAAAACATATTAATTCGTATAATAACAAAAAGTAGAAAAATGTATCTTAAAATGATAAGAAATTTATTTTCTGTTTTTGATTCTAATACCAATGCAATAGTTAATTTAAATTGAATTTCTTCTATTCAAATTTTGTTATTATTCCAATATTATTTCGAGTAATTGATTCTCGATGATTATTTTTTGTAATTTTATTTGAATAACTTTATTCAAAGAATTAATCATTATTTTATTGAATAAATTTATTGATTTTGATATAATTTATTTCACTATTTTATTTACATTAATTCTAAGAAATAATTTTATACATCTTTTCACAAGTCCCATATATGTTTCCAAGGTCGACATTTAATATTTTCAATTTATATTTCCCTTCCATTTTGATTTGGTTTAATAATTTTCCTTCGATTAAACAATACAAACTTTGTAATCCCCCAAATCCCCCATGTAATCCCCCAAAAGACGCGCATGTAATCCCCGAAAAGACCTCCTTTCATTTAATACATTTTACAGTTTTAATTGAAACAACTTGAAATATTATTTGTCCTTTACTTGATAAATTCGATGAACAGCAAATATATTTGCAGGATATTTACATTTAACTTTAATAAGAGAATCAGCTATTTCATCAATAATAATTTTATGTTATTATTTTAGCCCAAATTATATTATTGATATTAGAATTTAGAGTTTCTATCATTCAATCGTATGTCTTTACTCTACTAAGAACTTTATACACAAAGAAAACAAATTATGTTAAAATCATTATTAAACAAAATTTCCCATAACCATGATCGTTTCAACGAAATGCTCTATTTCCGCTCTTTTTATTTCAGTGTACGAAATATTAGCCGGTAACGGATTTGTCATTTTCCATGCCCTATCTACCCCCTCGAAAACACCCGATTGGTTTCGGGGACTCTCGAGCCGAGCTGCAGGTTGGCGCGCCGCGCCGGCGCGAGGGGAAGCCGCTGACGTACCTTTGGGCTACCGAAAATACCCGATCGCACGTTGGGGACCCTCGAACGAAGCGCGGTTGCGGCCGTGCGAGAGCGAGAGAGAGAGAAAGAGAGGCGATGCTCATACCTCTCGATTTCGTCATTTCCGTGTGCCTCGAGCGTTGATAGTATTAGTGTGAATTTGTTTTTAAATTTTACGGCTAAACTATTAGAGATAGAGAAAAAACATCTCATACACCTCCGGGTAAAATCTTCCATGCTACAACTTTTGTTCGAAACTTTTTTGCGATTTCCCTTTCGTTCTCGAAATAATGCATATTTTTCGGTATTTAACGCCTTTCATCGTTGTTAATAGTTAAAATTCTTAGAAATTCGGATTCCCCGGGTCGATTAACATGGGAGTACGTGTTTGATTAAGCGGTCGCAAACATTTTCAACTTTGGCCGCTTTTGACTGGACTACTAGTCGCGCTCATCGCTTACCGACGTACGCCGACTCATCGGGCGCACCGAATTCACCCGCCTTCATAAAAATTAATAATAATCGATAGTCTGATTTCAGACCCATCCATGCATATATGAATTGTCTCAGAATTTCAGCGCCGACCCCTATTTCAGGGGCTACCATCAGTTGTGGGACGCCCTGTGCGCAAAAAGTACTCGTGCGGGCTAAAAACAAACTCCACAATTTTATATCTCGTAAACCATTCGAATGCGGCAAGAATCACTTTATGGAATGTACACTAGGCACAGCAATTAGAGGATCAGAAAGACATCTCGATGTTTTTAGGTGATTTTCAGAAGGCAAAAAATGGTAGTAGAGCTATAAAAAAAGCAAATTAAAACTGGAAGTCCCTAGCTTTGAGATCTGTAGGTCAAATACTTTGATCCACAAATGTCTTTGAGTTAACTCGAAGAGATCGCAAAAGAAACATTTTGCCCATTTTTGAAGAGGTGCACGGGCTTGGGTAATTTTTTCAGCAATGTAACTATGATGTTCGTTTAGTTGGATTCTTCCGCTTTAATTGGAGAGGTTTCTCAGCTTTGCACGACGATTTTTCGCCGAGTTATCGTAGTTCGAAGCGAAAAAGAACTTTTTGGCTTTGATAATTCATTACTCGGGAAGTAATGATCGTACGAAAAATATGCGGAGGGTTTTGAATACTTCAAAGTATCCTTTAAAATGTGTGATCAGTGTGTTCCAATAAACATTTAGTTTTCAATATGAAAACCTTGAATGAAAAACAGGTAAAAATCGCGTTTCCACAGAGTTTCACTGAACTTGAGATAACTAAAAAAATAACGAATAGACAGGATGATTTCGTTTTTTTCTCACTTCAAAGTATCCCAAAGAAGCCCTCAAGTATGCAAACCGCTGCAATTTTTCTTACACTGTGATCCAAACGATTGAAATTTTCACTTTTGCGAAAAACGAATTAAAGGATACATTTTTCTCCTGTTACTCATTTCTTTAAATTGAAGATTTTTTTTCGCAAGAATCAACATTCTTTTTATAAAAAAATGTGTGACATGGAAAAAAATCTATTTTTTTTTTATGTTCCTTGACAACCTATTTGTTCATTTCATCTGTACAATATTGACAAAGTACACAGTCAGTAAAAGATCGTTCGTTTTCTAAAGATGCTGTCATTTTTTTATCACCGACATCAGCATTATCCAAAGCGTACCACGTGGAGATTGTACGGATATATTTACGCTTCTTTGTGTGTGTGTGTGTGTGTGTGTGTGTATGCGCACGCGCGGGTGTTCTCTTAAAAAAATGACACACACACACGCGCGCGCGCGCACACACACACACACACACACACACACACACACACACACACACACACACACACGGGAACACACACAAACGCGCGCGCGCACACACAAAGAAGCGTAAATCTATCCGCACAACCTCCACGTGGTAAATGGAAAAATCTTCAATTTAAAGAAATGAGTAAGAGGTGAAAATGTATCCTTTAATTCGTTTTTCGCATAAGCGAAAATTTCAGTTGTTTGGGTCACAGTGGAAGAAAAATCGCAGCGGTTTGAATACTTGAGGGCTTCTTTCGGATACAAGTTACAAAAAAACCAAATCTATCCTCAGTCTGTGCGTTATTTCTTGAGGTATCTCAAGTGTAGTGAAACTCTGTGGAAATGCGAGTTTTGCCTGGTTTTCATTCGAGGTTTTCATATTGAAAAAAAAAACGTTTATTAAAAAATACTAATCACACCTTTTAGAGGATACTTTGAAGTATACAAAACCCTCCGTATATTTTTTGTACGATCATTACTTCCCGAGTAATTAATTATCAAAGCCAAAAAGTTCTTTTTCGCTTCGAACTACGATAACTCAGCGAAAAATCGTCGTACAAAGCTGAGAAACCTCTCTATTCAGAGCGGAAGAATCTAACTAAACGAGCATCATAGTTACATTGCTGAAACAAATGTACCCAAGCCCGTGCGCCTCTTCAAAAATGGGCACAATTTTTCTTTTGCGATCTCTGAGTTAACTCAAAAACGTTTGTGGATAAAAATATTTGTCCTACAGATCACGAATCTAGAGACTTCCAGCTGTAATTTGCTTTTTGTATTGCTCTACTGCCATTTTTTGCCTTCTGAAAATCACCTAAAAACATCGAGATGTCTTTCTGATCCTCTAATTGCTGTGCCTAGTGTATTTATATATTAAACGAACTGTTGGGGTGAAATTTCCGTCAAATCAACCGTAAGAAGCTTTCGAAAATCTATTTGTGGATAGCGAAGGACGTCCAGCCACCGGCGGAATAAGAGAAGGGTGGATATCAATCGTTCGCGGTGATCGATAGAGATATTCTCGTAAAGGGCTAAAAAATAAACTTTCAAAATCGATACCTCGTCAACTATTCAAATGCGCGGAAATACTTTTGGCTTGGCATTTTCATAAAAATATGTTTCACTTATTTTGTATGATTTGTATGAGTCTTAATAAAATCATTGTTTGAAATAAAATAAAAAATATTTTCAAGTTAATTAGAATTTTCTAGTCAAACAGCCGTTAATGTGTTAAAGCGATTTTTTTTTACTATATTGCGTTTTTTACGTGATAAAATTTATGACGGATTCGACGCTATAGTGTTTATTCGTGAGATGGGAAATAACTTAATCAGGTAAGTAGAGGGCAATTTATTAAGTCAAATGTCTTCTGCATAAAAGTTCGATATAACAGAATTCTAATCTAAATCTTCGATGGTACCACCCAGCAACTGATTCTGTGAAGTCATTCAAAGGAAAAACGAAGTTTCTTTCGTGAGACAGCAAGGACGTTGCCTTTTCACAAATTTCAATTTGATATTACACGTTAATTTAAGAGATCAAGCCACAAAAATCGTAGGTGACATAATAAATGGCCATTATAACAGTTATTGTTACATACACTATGAATCCTTATATACAGTTTACATCATCAAATATTTCCATTCGTCGTTTGTAACTTCTTTGTACTGTCTAACATTATGTTCTCCTCACTAGTTCGCATATCTTAACCTTATATATATGTCGTTCGCGCACATTTTTATGTCCATACGCAACACCACTAAACGATGATTAAGGTATAAAATACGCTCGTATAATGTGTCCGTTTTTTAAAATAATACGTAGCAAAAATGGAACCGATTTTTTGTTACAGTGCGCCTTTACGTTTTTGCATCACGGTCTTCAAACCGTCCCAGCCGTACGATGTAAACGCTGAAATACTATGCTTCATAGCCCATTTGATGTATTTAATCTTTATTAACGTTTCCAGGCATTATTGTATACTGAACGTTCAATATTTTAAACTGTAATATATTTGATATTCCAAATAATACTGAAAGTGTCGGTTAAGAGTTATTAGTTGAACAGGATGAAGAAAAATCGAACATTTGAGTTTGTACAGGTAAGTGAATTCTAGTATATTAAAACTATCTTCAATGTTTATATATGAGCGATATTAATATTGCACACAGGTAAGTAAAATTCTTCAATTCAAAAACTATATGCTCAACTTCCCGTTGAGCAGTGTGTATATCATACATCGTTTAACGATAACAGAACTGTCATGCACGACTTCAATTCACATCATAATGCGTTTATTAACAGGAACCTATATAATCTGTGCCCCATTTTATTGTAGTTTTCGACATTTTTTCTCCTTTCGCCGAATTTGCCATTTTTGTTTGCTTTGTTGACGATAAGTTTTCTTTTCATAATAAACAGCACTTATGTAATTTCACATCCAGTACGTATGAGTCTTCTTGAAGCTGAATTCTTCGAAGTTTCTTACACGACTTATTTTTTTGTGATACTCTTATAGCACTGCAAAGACCGAAGTTTGTAAAATACTCTCAGACACACCGTTGCGGAGATAAATCTTTGTAAATCCGCCCCGAAACACTGGTGTGGAAACCAAAAAATTTAAAAGCGCTTTCAGACGCAGTACTGCAAAGATAAAGTATTGCAAATACTATGGCAGACATTTCGTTGCAATTATACAGTTTTCAAAAAATTATTTCAGGCGTAGACTGCGAAAATGCAATTTTAGAAATATCCTCATACAAAATTAAAGTTCTAAAAATACTCTGAAACGCAGTGACAAAATGTGACTGTGGTGACAAAAAGGTTAATAATGCTCAAAGACACAGCGTTGCAAACATACTATATGTAAAAATCTCTTTCATACATAGACTGCGAAAGTGCAATGTTGAGAACATCCCCAGATACTCCGCTGCAAAGACGACAATCTTGAAAACACCCTTAGGCACAGTGCTGCTGAAATTCAGTTTTCGAAGTACTCTCATACTCAGCACTGCACAGATTAAGCTTAACACTCTCTATTTTTCTATTTACAATTCTCTAAATACCCTCAGACACAGCCTTGCAAAGACATCATTTTTGGAAATTTCTTTATGTCACTGTCTGCGGAGATGCGATTTTGAAAATATTACTAGGCACAGCAGTGCGAACATAACAATGTTGAAAACACTCTTGACCACAACGTGCTGCACAGATACACTTTTGAAAATGCGCTTAAGCGCAGTGACAAAAAGTGACTAAGGTGACAAAAAGTTTGATAATGTTGTAAGACTCAGCGTAGCAAATTACTAGTTGTAAAAATTCCTGTTGAACACAGACTGCGAAGACCTGAGTTTATCCTCAGGAACAGCTCTGCGAAGACGAAAATATTGAAAATACTCTCAGGAACAGTTCTGCGGAGATAAGATTTGAAAAAGGACTCTAGACGCAGCTCTGTGCAGATAAAGTTTTATACTCCCTAACACAGGGCTGCAAAGAAAATTGTTTGTATAATGTTGTTAGACACAGCGCTGCAAATATACAGTTCTGTAAATACCCTCACAGACGCAGGCTTGCAAAGACATGATTTTTGGAAATTTCTTTGAGACACAGTCTGCGAAGTTGCATTTTTGAAAATATTACTAGGCACAGCGGTACGAAGCTAAGAATTTTGAAAACACTCTTAACCACAGTGCTGCGGAGATAAAGTTTTGAGAATGTTCTTAAGCGCAGTGACAAAAAGTGGCTGCGGTGATAAAAAAGTTTGATAATATTCTAAGACTCAGCGTTGGAAATTACTATTTGTAATAATTTATTCCGAACACAGCCTGCGAAGATGCATCGTTGAGAGTATCCCCAGGTAGAGCGCTGCGAAGATGAAAATATTGAAAATACTCTCAGGAACAGTGCTGCGGAGATCAGATTTTAAAAGTACTCTACACGCAGCTCGGCGCAGATAAAGTTTTATACTCCCTAACACAGCGCTGCAAAGAAAATCGTTTGTATAATGTTGTTAGACACAGCGCTGCGAATATACAGTTCTGTAAATACCCTCACAGACGCAGGCTTGCAAAGACATGATTTTTGGAAATTTGTTCCAGACGCTGTCGGCGAAGACACAATTTTTAAAATATCACGGGGAACAGCACAGCGAAGGTAAACTTTTGAAAACACTCTCAACAACAGTGTTGTGGATATGAATATTTGAACTTACTTTCAGGCTCAATGCTGTAGTGATAAAGTTAATGTACTGATAATGTTATTAATGTTAGTACTGATGCATCGCAGTGGAGATGAAGGTTTGGATAACCCGTTGCAGGTACATTGCTGCAAAGCTGAAGTTTTGAGAAATCCCTTCATAGCATTTGACGAAGAAATTTAAAAGAACCCTTGTTCGCCACAATACTAAGAAGATCTAATTTTAATACATATTGTTTCGGTTTTGGTTTTCTCACGGTGGGGCCTGTATGAATAGACCAAGATTGCATGAAGGACATTTGAATTCTATGCCGCCATAGGTTCTCGTAATTAATTTGTATACTTTGTGTTTACATAAAGCAATTTTAAAAGTATTGTTTGTTCATCGAACTTCGAAAATTCCGATGATGATATTGAAAAATTTGGTCATCGGATTGATGTCGAAATAAGGTAGAGTGAAAAATAATATAAATTTGGCGCCTATTTCTGTTGCGCATGCACGGCGCAAAATTCGTAAAACTGCGCAAACGACAGTTTGCGCAGCATTACGAATATGCATACCCCCTCCATCAGCCGCGGAATTATTCTTTCGCGCCGCGGAATTATTCTTTTTTTTCACTATTACGAAAAGCAGTGAATAGTGTGACACATTTTTGTGAATCCTCTACAACACGTTTCGTTCTAGATTCGCTACTGATCTCATTGGATAATAGTTGTTCACAACGTTTTAACAATCAACCATAGCAGTATTCATACCTAATCTTTATTACCTCTTTTTTCTTTTATTTTTATATTTAGTTTTTATCGTTAGTATTATTGCTAATTTACGTTTATTGCTAAGTTACGTTTATTACTAAGGTGTATATTGCTCAGGTGTATATTGCTAAGGGGTTAAGTGGTTTTTCGAACGTTCTGAACTGTTTTTTCCGCGAGTGATGGTACTGTAAAACTAATAAACATGCCTGGTGGACGCAGAGCGCATAGGAAGATCGCGGCATCAGAAAAAATCAAGAACGGGAGAATCTATCAAAACAGTGGAGAGTCCCGCGACGGAACAACGATGTAAGTGAAAACAATAACTTATATTTTTTCGGGTACGTTGATTGTTTATTTTTTTGTTGCTTTTGAACTTATTTTCCCTCGTTGTTGCTGTTAGCAAATGATTGTTAAGAGGAGTAGACGTGGTGCAGAGGGCGCTTAATGATCGACCCGTCCTCTTTATATTCCGGTTACTTAAGTTAATTTATTCTTCTCGAGCTTACGAACTAGGGGATAATTTACTAAAGGAGACGGTTGAATTTACGGGGTCGCGTTCTTATATTAGGGCGTCGTTTTGTCGGCACTCAGCCGACCACTCGTTCACGCAGTCGAGCCCACACAGCCTCTCGTTTTTCCTCTCGGCGTCGTTCTCCCTCCCGCGGTTCACCCGCACGGCCGTTTCCCAACGCGTGCCTAAAGGCCCGTTCGCCAGAATCGTCAACGAGAGTCGCCTTCACTCAGCCTCTAGCGCTGCCCAGCAGTCGCGGCGACTTCTCGTACTACGACTATCTTTAACAGCTCGGCCATCCTTCAACTCGCTCGTCCTCGAGCGGCTGCCAACCGTGCATCTTCAACATTTATTCAGCCACATGGACATTAGCATGAGGAAATAAATTATTCGACACAATACACACAGCTAATACTACCTTGTAGTCTTCCCACCCTTTTTCTTGATGAAATACATTATTCGTTTCAACAATTAATCACTATTAACAAACAAGCGCTACTCAGCTTTTTTTTATGAGACCATGGTTAATCGATCTCGGCAGTAATCTCGTCACCCTTCGTACTCGGTCAGCCACGTCGTATGCCGGCTCATCATCACCGCCTTCGTACGTCGCATTCCACGGCTTCAATTGTGACGCGTGTGCCGTAGAGGCATAGCGCCGTCCTCTAGCTTCTCGCAAGTCCGCCACCTTGAACGTATCATGGGGTAGCTTGGCTAGTATCACTAGCGGTCCACGGTATTTAGGCTGTAGTTTGGTGGACTCCCCCGTGGGCTGCATTGCTGCCTTCATAAATACAAGTTGCCCGATCTCGAAGTCATGATTTCTTTGCCTTCCTTCATCGTAACGACTCTTCATTTGACCCTGGGCCTCATGGATCTTTTTGCGTGCTTCTTCGCGTAGTTGAATCGGTTCTTGGTACCTCTGTTGGTCTGGTTCTAGTACCTGACGTAACGGACCCTCTCCTCGGCGGGGAACGTAGCCGTAAACTAGCTCGAACGGACTTTTACCCGTACTTGCGTTCTTCAGTTCGTTAAGGTCGTATTGTATTTTCCGCATCGACAGGTTCCAAGTCGCATCTTCGTCTCCTTGTAGACTCGCCCGTATGGCAGGAACAATAACTCCGTTGACACGCTCCACTTGTCCATTTGCTTGTGGATGACGAGGTGAGTTGAGATGGTGTCGGATACCGTGGCATCGGCAAAACTCCGCAAACGCTGTTGCCGTGAAGCAGGTGCCTCTGTCGGTGATAAGGCTAGTCGGTGCACTGTAGGTGTCCACGAACTCCCGTAAATGGCGCAGGGTGTTAGCTGCCCGAGTATCTTTGACAGCCCGCAACTGCACAAATTTTGTTAAGTTATCAACAAACACTAGTACGTATTTGTTTCCTTTCCTGCTGGCTACGAATGGGCCAAGGTGATCGATTGTGTGCAACTCTCCCGCTTGACGACCCGGCTTCACTTTGCCCAACGCACACGTGACACAAGCCTTGACGTGTCTTTTGACGTATGCTCTCGCATAAGGAAAATAGTAGTGCTCGTACAGCCTCTGCAACGTCCGTTCCATCCCCGGGTGACTGTGAAGGTCGTGGAAGCGCACGACCAAGGCCTTCCTCATTGTTTTCGGCACCACATAGAGCCGTCTTCCGTTCTGGGATTTGTATAAAATGTCATGACTCAGTACGTACCCTTCCGTACAGCCTTTTTCGTACGGGGTTCGCTCCCTTTCAGGTTTTCGTAGTATATCCTTTGTTTCCTTCGCCCACGCGTCTCCGTACTGATACATGGCCACGAGTTCCTCCTCGCTGGTTAATTGCTGGACTCGAAGTTGTAAAGACTCCTCCGCTGATCCTACCGGCGCTCGACTCACGGCATCTACATGCGACATCTTCGTTCCGGCTCGGTGAACAATTTGGTAACTATATTCGCTCAGTAAATCGTTCCAGCGGATAACCTGGGGATTTAGCGACCTTTGGGTGCTCAGGTAACAGAGAGCTTGACAATCCGTTACCACCGTGAAGGTGATATTGGCCAACATAGGGCGCAACCGAGTCACTGCCCAAGCGATGGCCAGCAACTCCAGCTTACTGGAGTGATAGCGCGACTCCGGTTCTGAGGTGCGGCGACTTACAGCGTACACTAGCCGCCATACTGCCTTACCGTCACGTTGCATTAGCAATCCCGCTAACCCGACTGCTCTGGCGTCCGTATGCAGTTCTGTGGGAGCTGCTGTATCGAACGGCTGCAAAATAGGTGGTTTTGTTAACGTGTCCTTCAGGGTTTCGTAAGCGTTCTGTTGCGCTGTTCCCCACTCAAATATCGCTTTCGTCCTCAGCAACGCGGTCATCGGTTCCGCTAGTTGAGCAAATCGCGGCACAAACTTTCTAAAGTACCCGACCAATCCAAGGAACCGTCGAACTCCGCGCACATCTCGTGGTACAGGCATCTCCTTCATGGCTCCTACCTTCGCGTGACCCGGCTCGATACCTTCTGCCGTGAGTTCGTGTCCAAGATACGTTACCCGATCGTGTAGAAATTTGCATTTCGACAACTTGATCGTAAGACCTGCTCGTCGAAGGGCGTCCAATACTAGACACAACTTGGGTTCCAAATCACTCCACGTTATACCTGGAATTAAAATGTCGTCCAAGTAGTATAGTGCGACCTTATTTTGTAACGGCCCCAACGCCCGGTGCATGGCTTTACTGAAGTAAGCGGGGCCATCCATTAGCCCGAAAATCATGCGGTTAAACTCTACAGTCTCCTCCGATGTAATTATTGTCTTTTCCCGCGCACTCTCCGACAAGGGAATTTGCAAGTACCCCTGCGCCAGATCCAAAACGATGAACCGTTTACTGTCCCTGATCTGCGCAAGGTGCTCGTCCACGTTCGGCAACGGAAAATGCACCCGCTCGGTGATCGCATTCAGTTTCCGAAAGTCTACGCATAACCGGGAATCGCCTGATTTCTTCTTGACCAGCAAGACCGGACTGGCGTAGGGCGATTGCGTGTCATGCACGATTCCGGCATCCCTCCACTCAGCAAGGATTTCCCGAATCTGATCACGCTCCTTTTCGGTAGCTCGGTACGGCTTTGACTGGATTGGTTCCGCACCCGGCTTCAAGCGGACTTCCATAGTAACATCGTTGGCGCAGCCCAGCTCCCGCGTATTCAATGCCACACAGTCGCGGTACTCGTTGAGGATCGCCAACATCGCGCCTCGGGTATCTGACGTTTGGTCCTTCCCGATGTCCACATCTTCCTCCTTGATCGGCTGCTTCCTCGATGCCCCTCTCTTTATAGGGACGTCTACTATTTCTCCCCGAATTGCCTTCGTTCCGGCCTCCAAGGTTGTCGCCTCTTCACTCCAGTTGATTACAGGTAGAGCCAGATTGGAGCACGGCCCTTGCACGCTGACGAAAGAAATTGTCCTCGGTGGTAGTTGTACGGCGCTCGCGGTTTCGAGGGAAGTCGTCAGAGTATCATACTCGTCTGGTGGATCATTTGATTTGAAGAACCTGAGCCGGTTTCGTTCCTTTTGGAAAGCTACGTTAGGGTGGTCTGTGTACGTCCTCCCGATCAGCATCTCCACCGCTTGTACATTGTCTGGAACTATGTGAATCCGTACCCCCGATACCGATACGCCATCTATTAGAACCTCAGCGCTGATTATTCCGCGGCTCTTTACCACATACTCCGGCGGCCCAAAAGGTTTTAACGGTGTTTCCACCGCCTCTACTCGGAAACTTTCCTTCCTGGCACATGATTCTCTCAACGTGCACTCCGAGCTCCCGGTATCCACAAACGCTGGAATCTCCCGTCCATCGACCAACGCGGTTTTCATATATTTCACAGCCGTGTGTCCTGGGTAGTGGCCAGCGTCGATACGTCCCGTCGCTCCATCTTCGGTGTAGCCGTACACTGGCTCCGAACATGCCCCGGTTGGTTGCACCGGTAACAGATTGTTCTCCGACTTGTCTCTGGACAATCCCGTGCAAGATGTCCGCTCTTGCGGCAATTATAACAATTGCGTTCCTGTCCATGGAATGTCGCTGCTGTCGCCTTACTCCTGGGGTCCCGATCCTCTCGTTCAGCCCGACCGTTCCTTGGTTCAGAAGGCTGCGGTCTTGTTGTTCCTTTATAGCGACTATTTACAGGTTCGAAATCCCGGCTACGTCGGTTATTTACCGTCTTTTCGAAGAATATCAGGTCATGGAGTAATCCGTCCACTGTATATTGTGCGGATGGCATCACCAGGTTAAACAGCTCTCTCGACCACAATCCTGACAGGATTTCGGCACGTTCCTCTCGAAAGGTGAGATTCAAAGGCGCACATAGGCGCATCTTCGCATGAAAATATTTTGTTAAAGGTTCCCCTTTACCTTGTCGTCTGGCTTTCATCCTTTCCCAACGTGTCGACATATCATCTCAGACGGCAAAGGTGGCGATAAAGGCGTCCCGAAATTCTGGCCACGAGTTGAGTTCGTTTATCCTCGACCGGAACCAATCTTTCGTCCCATCGCGGAGATGCATTCTCGCTGCAGCCAAGATGTAGTCCTCCGGCCATCGGTGCAACTGACCTAGGGACTCCAAGTTATCGAGCCATTCCTGAGCCCGAATTCCGTCTGAATCGCCGTAGAAATATTCGATATCTGTCGACAAATCGGGAATAACGTGATACGAGGGTACACTCGCGGATTCCACTGCGGCTGGGGGCGTTTGCTGCGCTACGCGAGGGGCTTGATTCACGAACAATCCCGCTAATAATTGAATCACCGAGTCGCTCGCGTCACTATTTAATGCTGTTTTCAGGGCATTCACTATCGGCACGTTAGACGTTTCCTCGATTCCCGACGAATGCTCCGCGGGGTGAGCTCGAACCTCTATCGGCTCGGAGCTCTCTTGGCTCGTGTCTCTACTCCCGCCCGGTCGATCACCTGCTTGTCCCGTCAGCGCCCGTTCCCCTTCTACGCGCACTTCCTCGTCTCTGTCGCTCGTTCGTCCGCGCGTGGTCGCGGTTTGGCCGACATCTTGTAACATCGTTCGGCTCTCGACTTCGAGGGACGACCTTACCCTCCTACCGCGCGCAATCGAGCGATTCACCGGCATTTTACACAAATGAGCAAGGGCAAAGTTTTCGAACACTCGCTCCTCCACCATAGAGCGCTGTTTGTGTCGCGTGCTCCGCCACTGACGACACTTGCACGCGCACGTTATTTTTCTCGTGTTTTATACCGCCGGTCACTTAGCTTTTTTTTCGGCACGTAAATCCCACTTCTGAGTTGTTAAGAGGAGTAGACGTGGTGCAGAGGGCGCTTAATGATCGACCCGTCCTCTATATATTCCGGTTACTTAAGTTAATTTATTCTTCTCGAGCTTACGAACTAGGGGATAATTTACTAAAGGAGACGGTTGAATTTACGGGGTCGCGTTCTTATATTAGGGCGTCGTTTCGTCGGCACTCAGCCGACCACTCGTTCACGCAGTCGAGCCCACACAGCCTCTCGTTTTTCCGCTCGGCGTCGTTCTCCCTCCCGGGGTTCACCCGCACGGCCGTTTCCCAACGCGTGCCTAAAGGCCCGTTCGCAAGAATCGTGAACGAGAGTCGCCTTCACTCAGCCTCTAGCGCTGCCCAGCAGTCGCGGCGACTTCTCGTACTACGACTATCTTTAACACGATGATCAATGGACAGTTAATAAATTCAAAATTCAAATCAGCATTCTAGCCATGTAGTCACCATTTTCTTGCGCTGCATTGGCCGGTGTTACAATTTCAAATTCATTTTTCTCTTAAGAGGTAATGGTACCTCATCGCGGTCGGTATGGCAGATCGCGATAGTAGATACCCACGGATTTTCGAAACGGCTCTTCAGAATCTCATGAAATTTGACCAGACAATGTCAAATTGATAAACGAACGGCTGTCTTTCCATTAGATTTCATGAATCGAAGAAAAAAAAAGTAGATTGTATTACCATGCTGAGCTCGTGATGGAAATGATGAAAAATAAAAAGTTTGGCTAAAGCCACGACTTGGAAACAACAAGAGCCGTGTAGCCACGTTGAAAACACGTATTTTGGCACCTCAATCATTTCATTCCTCCGCATATTTCAGGAAATCCATGGAAAGTCGTAAACAGTAGGTAATTGTTGACGATTCCGAGGAAATCTCGCTCGACATTTGGGAACTGAGTTCCCGTGAATTCCGCCGAGGCCCCCATGGCCGACTGGCGTGCACCGAGAATTTGACAATTCAAAGATGGCGATGTGCGAACTCGCTCAAAAATCTAATTGTTGCTTTTCGAAGCAGCAAAGTGTTAAAAACAAGTTGTGTGATTTATTACGTGCGACGATATTACTGAAAATATTTTTATCGTGCGATTTATCTGGCGAACCACGAGCGACGTGGAGGTATGTACTCATTGTACCCGTTCTTTTTTTCGTAGAATTATTTTCCTTTACTACTTCTATTTCCTTTACTTCCATTTGTTTTTTGTGTGTTTTTACTTATTCCTTTTGTTTGCGATT
>OY723395.1:8141224-8392224 GCA_963210295.1 Ophion ellenae | reverse complement strand
CTCGTGAATGGCTTTGAAAGTCTCTCTTATGCGATTTCGAACCCCTCATGAATGTACTCAAACGTATCATGAAAGTCGTCGAAAGTATCTTGAACGTCTTCGAACCCCTCGTAAATGTCTTTGAAAGTCTCTCTTAAGCGTTTTCGAACTCCTCATGAATGTATTCAAACGTATTATGAATGTCGTCGGAATTCTCTTGAACGTCTTCGAACGCCTCGTGAATGTCTTTGAAAGTCTCTCAAGCGTCTTGGTACCCCTCATGAATGTCTTCAAACGTATCATGAATGTCGTCGAATGTCTCTAAAACGTCGTCGAAATCCTTATCGATATCTTCAAACGTATTATGAATATTGTCAAAGATCTCTTGCATGTCTTCGAAAGTCTCTGATCGCCTTCGCACCTCTCGCGAATGTCTCTGAAAGTCTCTTGAACGTCTTCGAAACCCTCGTGAATGCCTTTGAAAGTCTCTCAAGCGTCTGCGAACCGCTCATGAATGTCTCTGAAAGTCTCTTGAACGTCTTCAAACGTATTATGAGTGTCGTCGAAAGTCTTTTAAACGTCTTCAAACCCGTCGCGAATGTCTTTGAAAGTCTCTCTTAAGCGTTTTCGAACCCCTCATGAATGTACTCAAACGTATCATGAATGTCGTCGAAAGTTTCTTGAACGTCTTCAAACCCCTCCTGAATGTCTTTGAAAGCCTCTAAAACGTCGTCGAACCCCTCGCCGATGTCTTCAAACGTATTATGAATATTGTCAAAGATCTCTTGAATGTCTTCGAACGTCTCTGAACGTCTTTGCAACCCCTCATGAATGTCTTCAAACGTATTATGAATGCTATCGAAATTTTCTTAAACGTCTTCGAACGCCTCGTGAATGTCTTTGAAAGTCTCTCAAGCGTCTTGAAACCCCTCATGAATGTCTTCAAACGTATTATGAATGTCCTCGAATGTCTCTTGAACATCTTCAAACCCCTCGTAAATGTCTTTGAAAGCCTCTAAAACGTCGTCGAACCCCTCATCGATGTCTTCAAACGTATTATGAATATTGTCAAAGATCTCTTGAATGTCTTCAAAAGTCTCTGAACGTATTCGCACCTCTCGCGAATGTCTCTGAAGGTATCTTGAACGCATTCGAAAGTCTCTTGAACGTCCTCGAAACCCTCGTGAATGCCTTTGAAAGTTTCTCAAGCGTCTTCGAACCCCTCAAGAATGTCTTCAAACGTATTATGAATGTCGTCAAATGTCTCTTTCGGAACGGATTCGAAAGTTTCTTGAACGTCTTTAAAGCCCTCGTGAATGTCTTTAAAAGTCTTTAAAACATCTTTGAACCCCTCATCGATGTCTTCAAACGTATTATGAATATCGTCAAAGATCTCTTCAATGTCTCACGACCATTTTCAAGCGTCTCACGAACGTCGTAGAAAGTCTCTTGAAACTCTTTGAACCCCTCATGCATGTCTTCAAACGCCTTATGAATGTCTTCAAACGTCTTATATATGTCTTCGGACACACCCCTCGTGAATGTCTTTGAAAGTCTCTCTCTCAAGCGTCTTCGAACCCCTCATGAATGTCTTCAAACGTATTATGAATGTCGTCAAATGTCTCGAACGAATTCGAAAGTTTTTAAACATCTTCCAACCCCTCGTGAATGTCTTTGAAAGTCTCTTAAACGTCTTCGAACCTCTCATCGATGTCTTCAAACATATTATGAATATCGTCACAGATCTCTTGAACGTCTGCGAACCTCTCATGAATGTCTTTAAACGTTTTCGAAAGTCCCTTGAAGGTCTCACGAACATCTTAAAACGTCTCATGACGTTGTAGAAAGTCTTTTGAAACTCTTTGAACACCTCATACATGTTTTCAAAGGCCGTATGAATGTTTTCGAACGTCTCTTGAATGTCTTCGAACGTCTTATGAATGTCTTTCGAAATCTCTGGAACGTCTCACGAAGACTACAATCCAATCAGTGGTGGAGTTAAAAAAATGGTATAAAATCATGCCGATGATTCTCATCCACTTCAGTCAACATGGAGCTTATCGTCGATGTGCCGGGCTTCAAGAGACCCGTCAACGAATTTGTCCTGAAGGAGATGTCCATCGTCAAACTCCATGAGAAGAATGCTGAACCGCTGATGCTCGCCTTCGACGCACCATTTGCATGGGACTCTTTACCGGCCATGGACAAAATGACAAACAAGTGACTGGAACGCAATTTTCATGGAATTCGATGGCATCACAATGGCATACCATACGAGGCAGCTAGAAAGATAATTCGAGAACTCTTGCATGGAGCTCCTGCCATCTATGCGAAGGGATTCGCAAAATGCGCATGGCTATCAAGATTTACAGATCCCGCGACAAACATCATCGACTTGCAGTCTTTGGACTATCCATCGGTGCGGAAGCTGCTGAAAATCATAAACTCCAAATGCCCCCATCATCCCTTCAACACGAACTGCGCCCATGAGAATGTAAAATCGGTGAAAAGCTGGTTGACTGTATACAAAGCGTGAGCGAGGGTTTTTTTTTGAATGACTAAAAAACATTTCGATGAAAGTGTCATTTGTATTCTTCATTCTACGACGAAAACATCCATCATTTACAATTCGATCAAACATATACATTTTTTACATAGTCAACACTAACTGTTGAAAACGATGGCAAGACGCTGTGGTGTAAACAGTTCGATGATGGTGTTCCAACGAATTTTTTGTTTCCCCGTCCACCATGTTCAGAGACGACGGAACTCGACACTGTTGTATTTTCGACCATTATACTGCATGCAGAGTTGACCATCGCGTGTCACTTGCAGCATACTCTCGAACATTTCCGGATCCTGATCGAAGGCCTTTACCAGTCGCGCCGGTAAGAAGACAGAGAACTCATCCGCGATGACCACGATGTAGCGTTTCCCAAATTTGGATTTTACGGCCCTCATGTCGGAGATTAGTCGTTCCGACTTAACGGGGAGCATGGAAGATATGATATCACTTCACTGTCATTCCGATGATGTTCCGGCAAACGATCCCACAATAAGCCAACATATTTGCCCTAATATTTTAAGAGCAAGACCTTTGGAACCTGTTCGAGTTCGTTTTTAGTCAAGTCCAGGGGGTGCTTGGCTGGATGCACTGCGTACATACTCGCACATGCGAACATCTTGACGTTATATTTCGGAATGGAGACCTCGACTTTTCAAGAGCTGCGCTCAAGTGGTCCATGCGCGGTCACAGCCTATGATCCCTACAGATTATAGTTTTTTCCGAGGAACCTGTCAGGACCTGTCTCGAGTGCCGGCGAGCGTGGAGACGAGGCGGATGCAATAGACATTGTCTTTCGGAATGGAACCAGCTGCATGCCATAAATATTGGGCTTTGGAAGGCCGCCCTTCACACACACAACACTCATCGACGACGGCTCCCCCCTCCCGCCAGTCGCTCCACGGACCACATGGCCCCCACTCCACATAGGCTCCTCTGTGACGTCACACGCGCCCCGGCGACCTCCCCACGACCGTAGCGCCACCTTGGCTTCCCTACACGCACGCACGCACGCATGCATGCACGCACGCACGCACACACGCACGCACACTCGCCGACCTCCCCACGACCGTAGCGCCACCTTGGCTTCCCTATACACACGCACGCACGCACACACGCCGACCTCCCCACTACCGTAGCGCCACCTTGGCTTCCCTACACGCACGCACGCACACACGCCGACCTCCCTACGACCGTAGCGCCACCTTGGCTTCCCTACACGTACGCACGCACGCATGCACGCACGCACGCACATACGCACGCACACACGCCGACCTCCCCACTACCGTATCGCCACCTTGGCTTCCCTACACGCACGCACGCACACACGCCGACCTCCCCACGACCGTAGCGCCACCTTGGCTTCCCTACACGTACGCACGCACGCACACACGCCGACCTCCCCACGACCGTAGCGCCACCTTGGCTTCCATACACGCACGCACGCACGCACACACGCAGACCTCCCCACGACCGTAGCGCCACCTTGGCTTCCCTACACGCACGCATGCACGCACACACGCCGACCTCCTCACGACCGCAGCGCCACCTTGGCTTTCCTACACGCACGCACGCACGCACACACGCCGACCTCCCCACGACCGCGGTGCCACCTTGGCTTTCCTACACGCACACACGCATGCACGCACATACACACAAAACACTCATCGACCCCCCCCCCCCCTCCACATAGGCCTCTCTGTGACGTCACACGCGCCCGGCGACCTCCCCACGACGGTGGCGCCACCTTGGCTTCACCACTTTTGACACACCACCACCCCTTGGGTTAGAACCGGCCTAGCTCTACTACTGACTAACCACAAATTCCAGTCCCCGTTGACCTCGACATTTTCCAGGGTCGCCCGATGAAATTTTTCCTCTTGCCTGTATAGTACGGCTCGTCCTGGGTAGGCTTCCTCCTCCAGTATCGGATAAATGCCGGGCTCCTCTATGGGCATTTGTTGCCACATCCTAATAATTCCGGTATCCCTGCCGTTTTTGAGATGCACGTATATTTCGTTCGGGTGTACCACTCCTGCCACAGTCACCCCCTCGTACGTTTGTCTTAGCGTTACCGTTGAAAAATTTCAGTACATTTTCTTTTTGTGGTTAACGGTTGACTGATTCTAGATCATTGAATTTCGTTTTTCGACGCGTTGATCCTACCCTCGTCTTTACCATCTCGATGATTTCCCGGGGGACCATCCTTTAATATTCTTATCCGTCGCTTCGAATAATTCGAATTTGTTTTCTTGGTTCGCGCCAATGGTCGTGGTTCTCTCTGGCTTGCTACTCGATTTTCAATGATCGTATTTCTCGTGTCTCCTGTTGTTGATTGGCCTATTTGGTTTCCTCCCTTGATTTCCGATCGTTTCTTCTGCTGGGCTTCTCGCTGCGCCTTCGACCACTGTTTTTTTCTTCAGGTGTCCTTTTCGTGAACCGTTCATCTTCTTGTCGTCCCTCCATTTTGTTTGTCGAATACGGATTCGTTGGCGCGACACCGCTTTATATACCCTTTAGCCTGCGATTATTCCTCCTCAAGATTACCCTTTTCCTTAGTACTTATTTTCGTTTTTGTTTTCATTTCTCCCGCTAGATGGCGCTTTAGGACACTCGCATGGAATTGTCCTCATTCCTTTTTTGTCTTTCTGTCTTCCAAAAGGTACGTTGCTATTGCTACACATTTTTTTCATTATGTATGGTCCTTCGAACAGGGTCATAAATATCGCGGTCCTTTGGTTTGCTGGATCCGAGACATTGAGTGCTCGGACCAGCAAACGTTCGCCGACTTCGAACAAGACTGTTCTATGCGTGTCATTGAACCTTTCGGCCCTTTTTTACTCCTTTTCTTTTAATCCTTCCCCGCACTAATTCGACTTTTTACTCGTATGTGAGTGTATGCTCTTGTTCTTTTTTTTAGCGAGGACCCATTCCCTCCAACCACGATAAGGCTTCTTTCTTAATTGCAACTCTGTTGGTGTAAACTCGGTGGTTTCATGTTGCGTGTCGTTGATGCAATCCTGTATAACGGGTATCCATCGATACCATCCTGAGTGTTTTTCCGTGAGGAATGTTTTGAAAAATCGCCTGAATTATCTGTTTACCCGCTCTACGATATTTCCTTGTAGATGCCATATAGAGGAGAACACCCCTTGTATCCCTTCCTTTTCTATTTGTTCTAACCAAATTTTGGAAGTGAACTGTGTTCTATGGTCGAATTGAATTCTCCTGGGTTCTCCGTATTTTGCGATGTAGTCCTGAATATTGTGTTGAAGGTTGCGGCCGTATTTGCTTTTTTCAACGGGTATAGCTTACCGAACTTTGTGAATGCATCGATGGTTACCAGGCCTACCTAGGCTACTTTTATGAAAGTAGCTACTAATTCTTCAGGCAATCTGACTTTTCATTTTCCTGTTCTGTCGTATT
This sequence comes from Ophion ellenae, assembly GCA_963210295.1. Lineage (NCBI taxonomy): Eukaryota > Metazoa > Arthropoda > Insecta > Hymenoptera > Ichneumonidae > Ophion > Ophion ellenae. The sequence continues at coordinate 8,386,256 of OY723395.1, read as the reverse complement.
TTTGTAAGCATCCTTCGTTGATCCTGTATATTTTTTGTCCTTCCTGTTCCTCGCAGTTTTCCACGCTTCTCGGAGATTTTCTTGATTCTGCTGTATTAGTATAATTTTCTTGAATTGTTGTTTTATTTCTTCTACTGGTTGTCTGGCAAGGATTGTTGTGAGCCAATCTTTCCTGGTGTGTTTTTGTGCTCGTCACCGTGAAAATCGTACGGCCTGCTCAATGCATCTGCTACTTCATTGTTTTTTCCTGGACAGTGCTCGATCTCAAGATCATAGTCTTGGATCAGTCGCGCCCATCTCGGCATTCGATTACCTATAAACCGTCCCGTTTTTAAGAATGTTGACGCCTTGTGATCGGTTATTATTTTGATGCGGGCGCCCATTAAATGATTTCGGAATTTTTGAAGCGTCCATACCATTGCCAGTAATTCTTTTTCAGTCGTGGTGTATCCTATCTCAGCTCTTTTGAATGTTCGACTGGCAAACGAGATCACCCTCATGTTGCCCTTCGCATTATCCTGGCTTAGGAAGGCTCCAATCGCATAATCGCTTGCATCGGCCGTTAGTGTGTATTTTTGTTTAGGATCGGCATGCTTCATCATCACTGTCTCCACGGAGAGTTGTTTGACTCGTGCGAATGCCCTTTCTTCTTCTGTCCCCCATCTCCATTTTTGCCCCTTTTTCAAAAACAGAGGCACTGTCTCCTTCGCATGTCTGTTGGTAAACTTGCTGTAGAAATTCACCGGACCGAAAAATCCACGTATTTGTTTTATGTTCCTTGGTGGGGGGTAGTCCCGGGTTGCCTGGATTTTCTCCGGTTGCAGTCGTATCCATGTGGTTGTCAGTATATGTCCTAGGAACGATATTTCGTGTTGGAAAAATCTGGATTTCTTGAAGTTTAGTGTCATATTATTCTTGCTAATTCTTTAAAGCAATTGGTGGATGTGTGTCAGGTGGTGGCCCTCGTCCTTTGGCATACATAGAAGGTCATCTACAAAATTGATCACGGAGTTCCCAAGATCCTGGAGTACGATGTCTAATCCTCTGATAAGGCTCGCCATGCTCGTTTTTAGCCCGAAGGGTGTTATCGTAAATTAGTAGCATTTCCCGTCGTGTTGGAAGGCGGTATATTGTCTAGATTCTTCATCCAGTGGGATCTGCCAGAAACTACTCGTCATGTCAAGACTTGACGAGATTTTTACCCCTCCACATCTCTGGAATATTTCCTCGGTTGGTGGAGCATTATCATGATCTTCTACCAGAAAAGTGTTGAGTTGTCTGGCATCCAGGCATAATCGTACTGACCCGTCCTTTTTAATGACCGTAACCAGCGGATTAATGAAGCGGCTCTTTGCCCGTTCGATTACGCCATGGTCCGACATCCGCTGGATTTCCTCTTGTACTTTCTCGCGATATTGTATTGGCACTGGATATGAGCGATGGATGTATGGCTCTGGATCCTTCAGTACCAATTTGTGGACATACGCTTGCATCCGCCCTGGTTTTCTACTGAAAATATGTATGTATTGGCCGATTGATGCCTTGAATTGGTTATTGGTATTTTCAGGCAAGTTCAGACAATTTTTCAAATTTCTGATCATCTGCCTCTTCGGCAAGTTCATAATTTGTTGCGCTTCCGATTTCGAAAATCTTTACTAATTGTTTCCTTACCCGTTGCCACACCCATCTTCCTTTCTCAAATTCCGCGACGTTTCCATTTTTTACTTTTAGTGTTCCTTGGTGTGCGTCAATTTCCACTTGTAGTTCTAATATCCCGTCGACCCCTGATATGGCCGGCTTAAGGATTATTGCGGATTACTAGTAGTTGTAGTATTCCTTTTGCGTTGTAGAGTTTTGCTTCGGCTATCATCTGGTTTTTGATGCAGCCTGATTTCCCTCCAAATGCTCCGATGGCTTCTGTGCTCCTTACCGGTACTTCTGGGCAATGTTTTAGTTCTTCCTGGTGTTGATGGTAGAAGTCTTCCAAAATGCAAGAAATCTCCTTCTAGGTTGATAGGGAGTGTAGGACATCGTGGTTGGATTCCTCGTATTAATCCCCGTTGTCCAGGGTCTTCCATGAGGAATTCTTTTGGATGTTCACATGTGTCGTTTGGTGCGACTTACATGGACTCATTTTTCTTTGTTGTAGTTTCACTCGATTCAAGAAGCAATGGAGGAAGCGCGGTAGAGAAGGAAAAGAAACATGAGGAAAAGGGAGCGGAAGAAGCGGAAAAGAGACAAGGTTGGGGACCAGGAGCAACCCAACAGACTGGGAATGATAAACATTCCAGGGTAGGAGCATGGAGAAAGAACAGTACAAATAATACCAGAGGAAAATACAAGCGAACAGCGCCGAGTCGAAGAGATCACTACCGGGGGTGGTCCAACAGAGGAATTTAAAAAAGAGAAGAAAAAGATGACGGATAAGACAAACATATACCAGCACCCCAGAGAATTTCTGATGGAGAACCCTGGGCGAGGGGAGGTAGCAAAAAGGATCCACCTAAAATGCCCAACACTACCCATCAACATAGAAGGGGTCACAGTAGAAATTCTGATCGATAGCGGGAGCGAGTGTCATGTATGTCGGGAGACTTCTTTCTTCGACACCAGGAGAATTTTAAAAACTGTCCAAGAATACCGGTATCAAGCACCGAAGCAGTAGGAGCATTCGGCGGCAAGTCTGGAAGGATCAAACAACAAATCATGGTAGAGGCCAAATTATACCAAGCCGAAGGAAGCCTACAAATGCTAATTATACAAAAAATGAGCAGAAATGCCATCCTCGGAATGGACGGGTTATTCGAACTACAGGTGGAGATAGACGCAAGGAACGGGATAATAAAAATCATGGACCAGGTAGTCGCCGAGATGGACGAAGGGATGTGGGCAGAGCAAAAAAAACTCTACCAAGGAAATAATGCTCCACGTCGCCACGGAAGAGGAAGCGCGGGATGACGGAATCACTGAAGCCGAAATACGTCACAAAATGCATGAACGTCTTAATATAAAAGAAGAGGTGAGAAACGCATTTGAGGATTTAATACGGAGCTCCAAACACATCTTTAGTCGGAGACCTGGCAGGATGCAAGCTCACACTCATAACTTGGTTCTAAAAAATCCTGAGCCATACATGCACCGTTCATACCCAGTGCCAATTCAGTACCGGGAAAGAGTACAAAAGGAAATGCAGAAGATGCTCGAACACGGTGTCATAGAACGAGCAAAAAGCCGATTTATCAACCCATTAGCAACCGTCATAAAGGAAGATGGGTCGATTAGGTTATGTCTGGATGCGCGACAATTGAACGCATTTTTATTCGAAGACCACGATACCGCGCCTCCAACCGAGAAAATCTTCCAACGATGTGGAGGAGCACGAGACATGTCCAGCCTGGATATGACGAGCAGTTTTTGGCACATCCCGTTGGCAGTCGAATCAAGACAATATACGACTCTCCAGTACGAGGGGAAATGTTATCAGTACACAGTAACGCCCTTCGGACTGAAAACAAGCACGGCAAGTTTGATCAGAGGCCTGGACATCTTCTTGAAAAATCTGGGGGACTCAGTCATCAACTTCGTAGATGATCTGCTATGTGTATTGAAAGATGAACATCAACACCTGACACATTTGCAACAACTATTCCAACGGATTAGTCTGAACAACATGACACTAAACTTCAAGAAATCCAGATTTTTCCAGCAAGAGGTGGCCTACCTGGGTCACATATTGACACCCTCCGGAATAAGACCATAGCCAGAGAAAATTAAGTCAATCCAGAAATACCGACGACCCAGAAACATTAAGCAGCTTCGGGGATGTTTGGGACTGATCAATTTTTATAGTAAATTCACGGAAAAATGTGCGAAGGAAACCGTACCTTTTCTGGGCCTGCCAAAAAAGGGACAAGAATTGAAATGGGGCGAAAGGCCCATGTTATGGGTCATGTTAAGGCACGTTGAGCCAACCCAAGGATAAACACTTGCCACCGACGCAAGGGAGTATGCGATAGGAGCCGTCTTGAGCCAAGAAATGAGTCACGGGGGAATCGGATATACCACCACAGAAAAAGAAATGCTGGTCATATGGGCGCTATAGAAATGCCGAACATGGCTACTCGGCGCGGAAATAAGGGTTAGAACGGACCGTAAAGCACTAAGCACCTGAGAACGTGTCGATCCGTGGGGGACCGAATGCTGAGATGGGCACTGCTACTCCAAGACTACGACATTGAAATTGAGCATTGGCCAAGAAAAGAAAACACAGTGGCCGATGCACTCGGCAGAATAAAGGACAACATGAGCAACACCCCCGGGAAAGTCGTTCTCACCGCCATACTCGCCCGGAAGCCGGACGACGATATCGAACAACGATTCAAAAAAATTGGAGAAATACAAAGGAACCAAGAAAATCTACGATTAATATGGGAAAACTGCAAGGCGGACAATACACAGAAAGAGGGAAAGAAGAAGTACCGGATTAACGAGGAATGCCTTCAAAAATATGATAGAACCGGCAGATGGAAGGTCGTACTGCCCGAAGAACTGATAAGTGCATTTATCGTAGAATGCCTTGAATTATATGGTCATCAGGGAGCGCGAAAACCCTTCCACCTAATAAGTGAAGACTTTACTTGTCCACGATTGGCAAAACGAGTACGCCAAATCACAGCAACATGTGACAAGTGCCAAACGGTCAAAGTCGCTGTACAAACCAACTATGCGGAGATGCAGAACATTCTCCCCGAGGACCCAAGCGATTTAGTCTCCATAGAATTTTATGGACCACTGCCTAAGCCCGTAGGGGGGGGGGGGGGTACACACATCCTGGTGGCAATCGACGCTTTTACGAAATTCGTAAGATTGTACCCATCAATAAAGGCCAACACGGCGGCCACTATCAACCGGATATTCACGGATTACATCCCGAAGTACGGAAGGCCAAAGAGGATCCAATTTGACCACGGAACACAATTTACGTCAAAAAGTTGGTTAGGACGATTAAAAGACGAAAATATACAAGGAGTTTTTTCCTCGATTCGACACCCGCAGGGGAATATCGTGGAAAGAGTTAATCGAGAATTAGGCCGATTCTTCCGAACATTCCTAGAGAAGCATTCCGGCTGGTATCGGTGGGTACCCGTGATCCAGGACTGTACCAACGAAACGCAGCATGAAACCACGGAAGTCACATCTGCGGAACTACAACTAAAAAAGAAACCATGCCGAATCTGGCGTGAATGGGTACTGGCACTAAATATACACCAGACGAAGATCCGCACAAAGCGGAGAGCGCGATAAGCCATAGCGATAGCTGAGCCGGTCAGCTATAGATATAGCAGGCGCGCGATGAAAAAATAACTTTCAAAAACCGATATCTCGAAAACTATGGCGTGTCGCCAAAAATCCTTTTAGGGGATATCTTATCCCATTAAAAGGAATGTGTAGGCCAAATTTCAGAACGAAATTCGGTTCCCGCTTTTCGGAAGTTTATCCAAAAAATTAACGACGAAACGCGTTGAAAAATAAAACGCCGAAACGACTGTGGAAGGTTCAAAAATAAATCTTGAGCCCTTTCCGCAGTCGATTCGGCGTTTTTTTTAAACAGTAAACTAAATTAGGGTAAGCGTGTATCATAAATGTTTCTTTATCCTCGATGAGCGTCGTGGCTGAGTTGGCAGCATGACGGATTAACTATGGTTGCGGTCCGGGTTCGATCGCCGATGAATCGATTTTTTATAAATTTTGTTTTCTTCATTTTATATTTACAACATTTCGAATTTCGTCTCGCTGTAGCTACTTTCACCTGTCCAGGCATTAATTATTATATTTCCTTCATATATGTTTAATATTTTTAAAAAATACATTGCTACCGGGGATCGAATTTTGGTCAAATCTTAGGAATTGGCTGGAATTTAAGTATGGTGTAGATGTGACCTTCATGGGCTGAGGGCCCAAAAATTCAATTCGATTCAACGTTCAGTTCATGAGATAACGGCAATTGAATAGAGGTATTTTTGTACGCGATCCCTATACCTAACACGTAAGCCGATAGCAGTTTGCTCGCATTTTTCGATATAGGTTCTGAGCGGATCTTTGGATTTCAAAATAAAAACACACGTGTACCCAGTACTATTGTGGGATTGATTAAAAAAAATGACAAACCTTGACCGTTTAGTTTCGGAGATATCAACTTATGAAAAGCGGTAATTTTATTCCACACCGAACTCGGGCCCAACTATATGTGACGGAATGGCAACAGTGTATGCTGCAGCTAGCTGATCGGCGCGCGGTCTGGGAACTCGAAGCGTGTTTTTTCCCCGAGTTCTAGTAATTCTAAGACGGATGTGAAATAAATTCATTCTGCAAACAAAATTTGCTCAATTTATGCATGTATTTATGCAGGTATTTATCTTTGGGACAGTGAATACAATCTAAACTATCGTCAAGATGTGAATCCACGATCTGACGTCTTTCGACAGCGAATTTTTGTTGCTGATCGTTGAGGTTATGGTTATTCTCATAGCGTTTAGCTGCATTTGAGTTTAGCTGAAAATCGGCAGAAAATTATGAAGCAACTCGTTTACTTCTTTCATGCTCGCTATTTCGGGGTTTGCTATTTTGGACCATCGCTCGATTGCCTATCTAAGATCTACACATTCGAAGTTTGTATCCTCGATATATAGCTTTTTGCTATAGATGGTATTACCAATATTATATACTCACTTCTTTCTATTTCAGAGATATGAATGTTCTAGATTGTTCGAATCAGTACTTGTATGACTCAACCTGCAGACAATCTGAATACATGTCCTCGAATAAATGAGCTCTCGAATAGATAATCCTTTGGTGTAATAGTTATTCGATTTCGTCATCGGTCGAAGGATAAAATTTCGAATCATTTACAGTTCGTTATTTTGAGTTTATAATTCGGTCATTTTGAAATCTTTGTAGTTCTATATTTGGCCTTTTAAAGTTTTGACCCCCACCACAATGTGAAATGTGTTGAAAAAATGACGAAACACACTTATCCAATGTGAAATGTGTTTTGAGAAAAATGCCGATCGAGAAAGACTCAAAGTTCTCTTTGAGCCTTTCTCGATCGTTTCCGCACTTTTCTTCAACAATTTTTTAAATTAATGTTCTAAGGGGAAAAGTAAAAACTCATTTACGTATTGGGAGAAGCATTTATTTTTCATCATATTTTCCAATGCCGTTTGCACCAAAATTTTAAACGCCCGCTCGTTTTAAGGAGTGAGATGCATTCAGAAGCGACAAAAAACGAGGATTTTCAATAATTTTTTTTAATAGTTATTAAGTTTGTTTTACCACAGTGGTTACAAAGACTTTTTATGTTATATTTCAACTTGACTTGTACAAATTTTCAAAGAAAAATATTGATTATTTGAAAAAATATCGCCATCTTTGTGGACCCCCTTCGGCATGTAGTGCTTTGTGGTGACCATCATAAAATTTTACTGGATCATCTGAAATAAAAAAACCAAAAAAAAAATATTTTAATAATAAATCTAGTCCTTAGTCCAATTTTCCAAATTTTTCTTTCCAAATTTTCGAATTTTTTTAATTAACAAAATGGCTGCTTCCAACAGATAACTTTCGATTTTTTACGAAAAAAATCGCTCGTTTACTGTTCTAAAAAAATAGAAATTTTTAACGAAAATAGCAATCCTTCGATTAAGGACTAGTTTTTAATGCGATCAATAAGCACACTAAATTCTATCAAAATCCATCCAGTGGTTTTTGAATTATAGTGGCCACCGACTCGAAAAACATAGTTTCGAGAAAAACGCGTTGAAAGTTTTTCGATGTGGATACGGTATTATATGTTCGTAAAATGTTGAGCTCGATGGATGAAGCTAAACTTTTTAAAAGTATTTTGATCAACCGAATCCGAAAATCACCATTTTTTGCCGAAAAGTCGAGCTGTCAATTGTTTATAGCCAATTGTTAAAACAATTAAAAAAAAATGAAAGTTTTTCGGGATATATTATTTTTTTTACGGTCTGAGCAATTTGAAAACGATAAAACGTAATACATTTTTGAAAATTTCTGAAAGGGTTTTCCAATCTTACACTTGATTTATGTATAGAAATACTAATTAAAAAATTACTTACATCGAATCATCAATTCCTGGCCCATACAATAGGGCTTCTGCCGATGTGGAAGCTTCCAAAATATCAATTTGTTGTTGTCTTCGAAGCATTCTGCCTTCCCGGGTATTGTCATTTGCGCGTTTGTCAACTGCTACCTGCCATGGGGACCCGACGCCCCTTCACTAATTGCGAGATATCCCGTAAACTATTCATCGGATTGACTTAAAATTGTCAAGGAATATTTTCGAAACATCATACTCCAAGATAGTGTAAAAAAATCGATTTTTTGAAAATTCTTACTGCATCTCATTTCTTAAGCAACTTCACCATGCGTCCGGCAGGACGAGCGACTGCGGGTTCGGTCGCGTTGGCGATACCTGTGGCGTCTGCTGCGGCCGCTCCCCTTGCTCGTGCCACCGTCTTGTCGATAGCCTCCCTTCTCGCGCCCTTGGGCTCCCTCAGGCGTCTCTTGCCGCTGCGGCTGCTGCTGACGGCCACTCTTCTTTTTATTGCGGCGCCAAAATGTCGTCTTTGTAACTGTAAAAAATAAATAATCAAATATAAATAATTACCGGTGCAATGGTTTAGTGGCAAACACGCTAGCCACTAGACCATTGCACCGGTAATTATTTATATTTTATTTGTTTATTTTATTATTTATTTTTTACAGTTACTACTAGAAGAAATTTTGGCGCCGCAATAAAAAGAAGAGTGGCGCTCAGCAGCAGCTGACGGCCACTCAGTGAAGTTGGTGAAGTTGCTCGAAACGAGTAGACGTTTAAAATTTTGGTGCAAACGGCATTGGAATATAGGAGGAAAAAATTAATGTTTCTCCCAATTCGTAAAGGAGTTTTTGCTGTGCCCCTTAGAAAATAAATTTAAAAAATTGTTGAAGAAAAGTGCCGAAACGATCGAGAAAGGCTCAAAGAGAACTTTGAGTCTTTTTCGATCGAAATTATTTTCACAACACATTTCACATTGGGTAAGTGTGTTTCGGCATTTTTTCCAAGACATTTCACATTGGGGTGGGGGTCAAAACTTTGAAAAGCCAAATATAGCACGACAAAGATTTCGAAATTACAGAATTATAAACTCAAAATAAAGAGCTGTAAATCAATCGAAATTGTATCCTTCGACCGATGACGAAATCGAATAACTATTACACCAAAGGATTATTTATTCGAGAGCTCATTTATTTGGGAACGTGTATTCAGATTGTCTGCAGTTTGAGTCAAATACTTATTCAAACAATCTAGAACATTCATATCTCCGAAATAGAAAGAAGTGAGTATCTGATATTGGTAATAACATCTATAGCAAAAGCCATATATTGAGGATACAAACTTTGAATGTGTAGATCTTAGACAGGCAAACGAGCGACGATCCAAAATAGCGGACATCAAAAAAGTGGACGAGTTGCTTCATAATTTTCTGCCGATTTTCGCTAATACGTGCGAGATTCTTTTAAACTCTTTAAGGGGGGATAGACATTTACAACGATCAAAAAATCAATTACTTTTCTATAAGGGATAACACCACTCTAGGAATTAGGAAAAATCGGTTTCTTTTGGCTTCAAAAATACTTTGAGGCCATAAAAACAATATGCAATTGGTCCTGCAACGATTTTTTTTCAAACGTAGTTCATTAGGTACACGTTTGAGCCAAAAGTTTCGGTCGAAGCGTATAATAACATCCAATGCCTATACGATGCTGTTGGTTGTAAATTTTTGACAGAGCTTCTACCCTCTATATGTCCCACACATTCGCACCTCATTCATAGATAGGTCTCATACTCGTATAGAGAGCGGCGCTGTAATCGTGGCAAAAGCGCGATTTTCCTGCAGTCATAGTGTTGAGCTTCCTACGATCCGTCTTTCGCCAAATATTTTATATAAATTTTTAAAAAACGTGAAAATTTCAACCCAAATGCGCTACAAAGAAAAGTTTACAAGACAATAGGCGCTTGCTTAAAGACTGAAACCTGTGGCAGCCATGTGTCACTAAATGCAGCTAAACGCTATGAGAATGACCATAACCTCAACGATCAGCAGCAAAAATTCGCTGTCGAAGGACGTCAGATCGTGGATTCACATCTTAAAGATAGTTTAGATTGTATTCGCTGTACCAAAGACAAATACCTGCATAAATACATGCATAAATTAAGCAAATTTTGTTTGCAGAATGAATTTATTTCACATCCGTCTTGGAATTACTAGAACTCGGGGAAAAAACACGCTTCGAGTTCCCAGACCACGCGCCGCTCAGCAAGCTGCACCGTATACTATTGCCGATCCATTACAGATTGTTGGACCTGAGTTCGGTGTGGAATAAAATTACCACTTTTCATAAGTCGATATCTCCGAAAGTAAACGGTGAAAGTTTTTAATTTTTTTTTTTCAAATTGATCCCACAATAGTCCTGCGTACACGTGTGTTTTTATTTTGAAATCCAAAGATCCGCTTAGAACCTATATCGAAAAATGCGAGCAAACTGCTATCGGTTTACGTGTTAGGTATGGGGATCGCGTACAAAAATACCTCTATTCAATTGCAGTTATCTCATGAACTAAACGGTGAATCAAATTGAGATTTTGGGCATCAGTCCATGAAGATCATATCTACACCATTCTTAGATTTCAGCCAATTCCTAAGATTTGGCCAAAACTACAGAACTACCTCATAGATCGGATAAGTGTGTATACGTAAGGCAGGTTTGCGGTCCAAGAGCCTCGCGGTTGCAAGCATCGTTAATCCGTCATGCTGCCAACTCAGCCATGATGCTCATTGAGGGTAAAGAAACATTTATGATACACGGTTATCCATAATGTTTACTGTTGAAAAAAAACGCCGAAACGACCGCGGAAAGGGCTCAATATTTCTTTTTGAACCTTCCACAGTCGTTTCGGCGTTTTATTTTTAAACGCGTTTGGTCGTTGATTTTTTGGATAAACTTCCGAAAAGCGGGAACCGAATTTCGACCTGAAATTTGGCATTCACATCTTTTTTAATGTTATAAGATATCCCCTATGGTCCTGAATTACGATCCGCTTGTAATTCTCGAATTGTTCATAATTTTTCGCGGGAATTAGACGAGCGAGTCATGCCGGGATCCTCTCCTGGCTGTCGTCGATGGCGCCACTGTTCGGAGCATTTCCCCTCAACGATCGCGTGATCGCGCGGATCGTGAGGGAACTCACTCACTCTCATTCTTTCCTCATCGATTACACAGACCACACGCGTCGTCTCACGGATTAATTGGTATACGGGAAATTCCTCACCGTATATTTCGGGAACACAGCTCCTCTGAACGACAGTATTCGGGACTCATTTAAAAACGCGTAATTCGGGCGATATTACGGCGTTACGGGCGGATCGTCGAGATCTCGGTCGATCCGTCCTTATCCCGCGTGTCGGGACGCGTCTTACGGCGGCGGCCATTGTGCGCCCTCGTTCGGGAAAGTTCTCATCCGCGTCTTTAAAACGGGCTTCCCTCAACTTTTACCGGGCTAATTTTCCATACGTGTACTGTAACTTTGTATCATATATTGTTAATATAATTTTATATTATTTTTCCGTACATCAAGAACTTGGCGCCTTTTCTTTTTCCACCTACACCAGATCTTTCGGGTCCTTCTCAAACATTTTTGGTCCCACTCCGGGGCCGGCCGCCGGCAGCTGGTGGGGGCCGGATCTGGTGGGGGATTACGTGCCAGTGGTTCGAGAAAAAGTGTATTGAAACGTATGTGAAAAAATTCGGGACAATTTTTGAGACTCATTTCTGGACGAATCGGGACTCGTGAGTTTTTCGGGAGTGAAAATCGAAGCTCGCAAACGTTTTGCTTAGCGAAGACGCCACACGTCGCCATTGGCTCTCGCTCAGTGTCTCGCGGGGTTCGTACAGTGTGGATCGTGCGTTTTCTGTCAGATACACGTGACAGACACACAAATGAGATTTTACGCGCAACACTTGGGATCCTCTCATCGACAATCATACGCGTCACATTTTTCGGGACATTTTTCTCAAAGAGGTGCTACGCTCGCAAGACCCGTGCTCGGGATACCGTGCCGGCCACTCATGGGACGTTTGGACTCAACAGGCCACGGGAACTCGATCGGTACGCAAAACAACTTCATCGAACATTTGGTGAGTTTTTCTCAAGAAATCTCTCGGGTCAGTTTCAGTGTCGCGTAATTGACATTCGGGCGTTACACGTGCACTTGGCCTGTGAATTGGGAGTTTGCTTGGACAATTTTCGGTCACTTTCGAGTGTGCGAGTGTCTTTGGACATTTTCGGTCATTTTCGGGTTCGCGTAGTGACATTTGGACATTTTCAGTCACCTTCGAGTGTGCGAGTGTCTTTGGACATTTTCGGGTTCGCGTCGTGACGTACGGACACTTTCGGTCTCTTTCGGGTGTGCGTAGCGACATTGAACATTTTCGGTCACTTTCGAGTGTGCGAGTGTCTTTGGACATTTTCGATCATTTTCGGGTTCGCGTAGTGACGTACGGACATTTTCGGGTTTGCGCAGTGATTTCGGACACTTTCGGGTTTGCGCAGTGATTTCGGACACTTTCGGGTTTGCGCAGTGATTTCGGACACTTTCGGGTCTGCGCAGTGATTCTGGACTTTTTCGGGAATTATACCTTACAAGAAGTCGAACTTTCGCACGCGTTCAGCTCATCGGAGTTTTTTTTATCACTCACCGATCGGGTCTCGGGAAATTTTGGACAGTTCTTGTTTCAAAGAATCATTTTCGATCATTTTCGGGTTTTACACATCGAGTGGTTCCGGGAGATTTTTGAACATTATATCAACTAATCGACTTCGAGATTTTTCGGGCGTTACTACTGTAGTGCTTCGGAGATTTCGGACTGGTTCTTAGCACTATACTCGCGGGTGTTTCGTCTTTTCTCAGTGACGGGAACGCGTAAGCCTCGCGTTTGGTGTCCAGTTCGGATTACCTACGAGTAATTCGGGGACAATACGTCGCACAGCGAGGAATTCGGATTTCCGAGTTTTTCTAACGAATCGGGCTCAGGCTCGTGAGAACGTAGAGACTTCCCGTTCTCAGAACAAGTCGACGGGCAAGGACTCATGATCGGGAACTTACGCCTCACGGGTATACACAGTCTCATCGGGGCCATCCATTTCGCGGCCTTCTACATCGGGGCCAGCTTCATCGGGTGCATCCACATCACCATCCAGGTATGCATGCTCACACTGCAAGGGTGCTCGGGGAGAATACGGTATCTTTATATGAAAAATGGGCCAAAAAAATACGAAAAAGAAGAATAACTTTTTTCATTTTAAGCCTTAGTGTCGGATTTACAGCGCTCCGAAGAAGAAAAAATGTACTTTTTCGATTTTCGACGTACATTCAATGTGCCCTGCGTTTCACATTGTTTTGTCGTAATTCGTCGTTCGCTTTTCTGAAACTCGGTTCTTTCAATACAAACAAAAACGGCAGTCCACAGACTATTTGCGTTACCCAGAATTCACCGCGTGGAGGTTGTGTGTAAGAATTCCTGGCCCTAAAAAGGGCCGTTTTGCGTGTGTGTGTTTGCAGAGATTAGGACCCGCGGCTCGTCATTTTCGCAGTATTTAACGACTCCAAACCCTCTCTGCTGTGTGTGTGTGTGTGTGTGTGGGTGCGTGCGTGCGGGTGTGTGTGTTTATGAGCTGTCTCCATCTGCATCCATTTCCTCGTCGAACAAAAAATGATGTTCAAATATATGTACAGCCAAATTTTAACACCCTCCTCTTCAATCCTTTAAAGCCGCATTTTCGAGTTTCATTACCCTGCGAAAAAGTCGCATTTTCTATCAAATATGGACGCTGCATGGTCAAAATTGGGAACCACAAATATAAAAATGCTTCGACTTTCAACCCCCTGTTTCACCCTCTTAAACGCCGAATTTCAATTTTTGTCACTCTTGAAAGAAGTCTTATTTTGGGCCAAATATCAATAAACCAGGGTCAAATAAAGGCGCCAAAGATATCGTAATCGTGCCGGGTGCTCACTTCATCGTGGCGTGCCCGAGCTTTCGGCAACTCTCAAACGAGGCAAGACGGGAAGAAGTCACCCGTCAGCGCCTGTGTTTCAATTGTCTGGAGAAACACAGCGTAGCGGCGTGCCAGGGGACGACCAGATGCAAGGAGTGTGATCGTAAACATCATACGATGATCCACACCGGGTGGGCAAAATCTGGGGAGCAACGAGCCACGGGTGCGGCTCAATGCCACACACATTCGTCCTCTGCGGGAACATCGACCACATCGGGAGCTACTCGACCATCGGGCTCAACACAATGAGAGACGGGGGCATTAGCTTGCTCGGGTGCTAGCTAATCAACGCTTCCAGGATTTTCAACTCTGCTGGCCACGGGCTTGGCAGATCTCGAATTAGCATTGGGAGCGACTCACCGGGTACGAATGCTAATCGACAACGGATCGGAGCTCACCTTTGTTTCGGAGAAGTTGGCGACACACCTAAAGCTTTACGGGGACAACGCGGCCATTCCCATCATTGGGATTGGCGGGACTCATTCGGGCTTGACTCGAGGCGCAGTCACCTGCATTTTACGGTCAGTAAACTCAAATCATGAAGTAAATGTTCAAGCGTTCATTTTACCTAAGCTAATACCTATCCTTCCTTCCTTCTAAACATCCGGATTACATTGGTCTCATTCGGACGGGCTGCAATTAGCAGACCCAGATTTTCTCTCACCAAGGGTGATTGATTTCATTTTGGGAGCAGACTCATACTCTCAATTTATTCATCCAGAAATTCGAAAAGGAGCAGACGGGACTCCTATGGCGCGGAATTCGATATTCGGGTGGTTCGTTCTTGGCCCAATTGCCAATCGCGCTTCACGTTCGGGATTGTCTCAGCAAGTTTCGGTAGATTACAACTTCGAGGAAGTGCAGGATCTCCTCACTCGATTTTGGGAACAGGAAGAGGCTCCCAGTCTACCTGCTTTTCAATTTACGCCTGAAGAACAGGAATGTGAGTCTCATTTTGTGCGGACTCACTTGCGGGATTTAATGGGACGGTATATTGTTCGATTACCGATAATGTCGTCTACGAGTCAACTCGGGGACTCGTACGGTAGGGCAGCCCAGAGCCTGCAAAGGCTATTACGACGACTATCACGGGATACCTCATATCAGAAACTATATTCAGAGTTTCTGCAAGAATATGAAGAACAGTCTCACATGATACGGGCTTCACGTGCGCTTTCTAAAAAATCACGGGTTTATTATATTCCTCACCACGGGGTGTTGAAAGAATCGAGCAGTACAACGAAATTGAGGGTTGTTTTTAACGGGTCAAGCGCTACGAGAACGGGAGTATCGCTTAACGACATTTTGCACACGGGTGCGAAATTGCAACGAGATATTTCAGACGTTCTATTATTGGTACGACGACATCGATACATCTTTGCAACGGACATTACGAAGATGTTTCGGCAAATTCAGGTTCATCAGGACCATTGGGATCTACAGCGGATATTGTGGGTCGATCAACGCGGGAACATAATTGTTTATCGACTCACAACGGTCACATACGGAACGAGGCCAGCTCCGTTTCTCGCCGTTCGCGTTCTTTTGCAGTTGGTGGAGGATGAGGGCGACAAGTATCTTGAAGCGGTCGCTCCTCTTACAATGGGGCGATACGTGGACGATATTGACTGATATATGCTGATCAGAGTTCGGATCTCATCACACAGGCACATCAACTCATCGGGATTTGCACGACGGGCGGCTTTCCACTCGCCAAATGTCAAAGCAATCATCCAAAGCTTCTCACTGCAATCGGGGTCGACATCAGCACAGAAAATTCTCACTCGTTTAAGGATTGCGAGACAAAGGTACTCGGGCTTACATGGATTCCAGCCACGGACGTGTTTGAATTCACAACACTTCCATTATCAACCGGGAACAAGATCACAAAGCGGGCTATTTTATCTGAGATTGCCCAGCTCTATGATCCCTTGGGATTTCTCGCACCAGTCGTGATTCGGGCAAAAATCCTCTTGTAAAATCTGTGGTTGGAGAAACTCGGTTGGGATGACGACGTCTCATCGCGAGTCCACGACTCTTGGCTTACGTTTCGTCGGGAATTAGCGGATCTGGGAAACATTTCGGTTCCGAGATGGATTCATCTCACTCCTTCGTCATCCGTGCAGATACACGGGTTTTCTGACGCTTGACAACTCGCAATGGGAGCGGTTGTTCACGTTCGGGCATCGGGACCAGAATCAGCAACACGGGTTACGATGGTTTGCGCAAAAACTAAGGTTGCGCCTATCAAACGTTTTACGATTCCACGCCTGGAACCCTCAGCGGCTCTTCTCCTGGTAAAACTCGTACGGTATGTGCAAGATACTCTCAAGCTCACTGATTCACAGGTTTTTATGTGGACGAATTCATCCGTCACACTCACTTGGGTAACGAGTCATCCATCGCGATGGACAGATTTCGTTCGGAACCGGGTCTCATCGGCTCAAGAGCTCCTTCCTAGTGGACAATGGAAATTCATGCCGTGATGCACAATCCTGCGGATTGCGCATCACGAGGGTTAACCGTTTCTCAGCTCGAGCGACATACACTTTGGTGGAACGGGCCTCACTGGTTAACAAAACCTCACTTCCATTGGCCTTCTCACATCACCGGCGCGGATCTCACAACGGCGCTTGAAGAGCGACGAGGCCTCACGCTTACTATCTCAGCAGGCTCAACTTCACCGTTCTTATGGAACCTCATCCATCGATACTCATCTCTCCCTCGGCTGTTGAGAATCACCTCACTCTGCTTATTTACGACACTTCGAAGACAAATTCAAGGGAGACCGGGCTGACGAATCTCCCCGGGAATCTGAAACAACTGCTCAGATATCGGCCAATGACGGCACGCATTGGGTGTTCAACCCTCCCGGAGCTCCTCACATGTGCGGGAAATGGGACGCTGCCGTTAAGTCGGCAGCGTCCCATTTCCCGACTCTTACATTTACATTTACGACTCTTCTTATATAAATTGAGGTCGTTCTCAACTCTCGTCCATTGGAACCTCTTACGGAAGATCCCGAGGATCTCTCCGCGCTTACACCGGGACATTTCCTCATCGGGGAAGCGCTCACCGCAGTTCCAGAGCCATCGCTACGGGAAATTAATCCTGCTCGGCTCTCCAGGTGGCAGCTCATACAAGAGCGGCTGCAATACTTTTGGGATCGTTGGAAAACGGGCTACCTACAACGGCAACAAGCCATCTCAAAATGGCATCATCCTTCTCACGAGATTCGGGTCGGGTCTTCGGCTCTGTTGACCGACGAGAGGACTTCACCTGCTAAATGGCCTTTGGTACGGGTCTTGGAACTGCATCCGGGACAGGACGGACTCACACGGGTGGTCACTATCAAGACCGCCACCACCACACTCAAGCGGCCGATTGCCAAATTGGCCCTACTTCCAATCTCATCTGGGTCTCAATAAATCGACAGCACTGCTGCCGATGGCGGGTGGAATGTTCAAGAATTACGATCCGTTCGTAATTCCCGAATTGTTCATAATTTTCCGCGGGAATTAGACGAGCGAGTCACGCCGGGATCCTCTCGTGTCTGTCGTCGATGGCGCCACTTTTCGGGGAATTTCCCCTCATCGATCGCGTGATCGCGCGGCTTTTCCCTCACTCACTCTCATTCTTTCCTCATCGATTACACAGACCACACGCGTCGTCTCACGGGTCAATTGGTATACGGGAAATTCCTCACCGTATATTTCGGGACCACAGTTCCTCTGAACGACAGTATTCGGGACTCATTTAAAAACGCGTAATTCGGGCGATATTACGGCGTTACGGGCGGATCGTCGAGATCTCGGTCGATCCGATCCTTCTCCCGCGTGTCGGGACGCGTCTTACGGCTGCGGCCATTGTCCGCCCTCGTTCGGGAAAGTTCTCACCCGCGTCTTTGAAGCGGGCTTCCCTCAACATTTACCTTTGTATTATATATTGTTAATATCATTTTATATTATTTTTCCGTACATCAAGAACTTGGCGCCTTTTCTTTTTCCACCTACACCAGATCTTCCGGGTCCTACTCAAACACCCTAAAAGGATTTTTGGCGACCCGCCATAGTTTTCGAGATATCGATTTTTGAAAGTTATTTTTTTCATCGCGCGTCTGCTATATCTATAGCTGACGGACTCAGCTATCGCTATGGCTTATCGCGCTCTCCGCTTTTTGCAGATCTTCGTCTGGTTCAACCCCCCCTCACGCGCGGCGAAATCCAGCTGCAGTGACGTTTTTGGTGTAATGCTGATTTTTAGTTTTCACGTTTGATGGAAGTTTTATTGGTACCGATATATTTGGATGAATTTAGAAAAATGTATTGGTACCCAAACTCGGATATGTTGAATCGCGGGGTGCGTAGAACACTGCGGTGGCCTCAGAGCACCTCTTCCGATTTTTTCTTCACCTTTCGTTTATTGTTTTTGGATTATTTATTCGATTTTCTTTTGTTTAAAAAAAAATTATTCGATTTTAATTCATTCATTTTTTCGATTTTTTAAAAAAGTTTTGTGTTCTCTGATTGTTTTGTTTTTTTTTGTTATTTTATAATTTCCAATTCGTATCATCCGTATAATAACGCGAAACTTAGAGTCCCGAGCGCAGGCACCATTACAACGTATCCGTAAAAATGAGAATTCGCTTTACGAGGTTTAACAACATAAGCGCGCCGGCCGTGGAAACGTTGGAGGGGGTTTCTCCAAACAAACTCGACGAAGATCCGGACAAAGCGGAAGGCGCGATAAGATATATAGGTATAGACGTAGCTAAGCCCGTCAGCTATAGATATGGTAGGCGCACGATGAAAAAAATAACTTTCAAAAATCGATATCTCGAAAACTATGGCGAGTCGCCAAAAATCCATTTAGGGGATATCTTGTAATATTGAAAGGAAGGTGTATGACAAATTTCAGGTAGAAGTTCGGTTTCCGCTTTTCGGAAGTACACCCATTTATTTAATGTATATTCCAATCCGCAGTACGGCCACACATATATGTCGAGCTCGATCGTCGGAAACCCTCGCTCCGTTCGCCTGTCGAGTGAGTACGATTGGCGAGGGGTGGAGACTTTTCCCCCACCCAGCTACCCATTCGTGTTCACGCTGACTGCAATACCGACTTGAGCGGTGATCACGACTCGCGCGGCTACAAGAGAATCTGCAACCTCGACAGAGGCGATGACCATGAAATTATATTCTTGACTCGCCGCCGCGATTTATCGCCATTTCTGAGGCACGCCGAAAAGGGGAGCATTGAACATCTCCCTACTAATCTCTGTTTTCACTGGAAGATCCAAAAACAAAAAGGGAGCGTGGAAAATTCTACTGAAGTATGTTCAAACGATCTGGCGGCGACTCTGGAAAAAGCAATGGGAGAAAAATGTAACACACACGACAATCTCAAAGATCGAGCAATCGATGCCAAGAAACGGGAAGGGGTATATAAGGGAGCCCGAAAATCGAAAAACTCCTTACAAAGTCAACATGAGAGAAAATAAGAGAGATCCACAAACAGAGAAACGGCAGCGACTACGAAATGTGAAACAAGAGGTTCGAAAGAAAATACGGGCAGGAATTCAAAAAGACAACGGAATGGGCCAATCAGCGAATAAAGATACAAGAAATAAATCCACAGAGGAAACAAAACAAAACGAGGATGAGGCACGACAATTCGGTGCGAGCGATACAAATGAACTCGACGAGTTCGACCTATTCAAGGTGACAGATGAAAACATTAGATGGCACCCTGGAATCTCGCTCGAAGATTAGGAGGAGGGGGCAAAGGACGTCGGATAACCAAGCATAACTCGTCAGTCAAGAATCAGCCAGTCTCGAAGCAATAATGTTCCGCAATTACGACGTGTCGACACTTAAGGAGACGTACGAAGGTATCACGGTATCAGGGGTAACCAACCCCAATGAGGTATTTCTACACATAAACGAGAAATACGGGCTAGGATCGGCGATTATCCGATCGTGGCAAGGAGCCACAACGAGCCGGGAATCGGTCGTCTCCTGAACGAAGAGGCATTTCCGGGAGCGGCCATTCTTTACCGTCACGAGAAAGGTTTCTATCGAGCGTCGATCATCAAACGTAAGGAAGGGGGCGAGTTGGTGGTGTGGCTGGGTGATTGGGGAGTCACGGTATACGCAGGCCAAGAGGAGTGCTACACCGCCCCTGAAATGGCCTACCTCTATCCATACCAGGACGTTCCAGCAACGCACGGGGATCTGGAGCCAACCGAAGAGACGTGGACGGAGGAGGACGTGTTCTATGCGTGGGAAATCGTCCGGGCGACAACATGGACAGCAAGGATATGGGGAAAGCCAGCAGCTATCGGCCTCGTCCTCGTCGACGACCTTGAGGACGAGGGCCCAAATCAAGGACGCTGCTTGGCGGACCTCTCGAGTCCCGAATGGCCCGAAGAACAGCAAATGCTAGACCACCCAGCATAATAAGCAAAGGGTGTCGGTATGGGGACATCGTCTATCACCGAGAGGCGTTGGAAAGATGGTTACCGGACGGGAACAACAACATCGAGACCAGCACCCAGAGCAACGCTACCACGACAACCGACTACGAAAACAACAACATCGACATGGAAAGTTGGGAGGACGACGATGACGACGACAACGAAGACGCAGAAACAACGACAAACGACAATGAGTACGACAGCGAGAAGGACCCATTTTGGAGGGACATAGGACTTCACGACAACAATGACAGCCAAATGACAGTGACGATGGCAAAGCCCGTAAATAAAAACCACGGAAAACCCAAATTGTGTCTTTGTTTACACACTATTTTGCGAGCGACCTTGTAGCTAAGGGCAGCGGCCCGTTAAATGCCCAAGCGACATACGAAGACATAAGCGCGACAGATGACGGTGAAGGAGACGGAAGGGCAGGTAGCGAAAAAGAAGAAGACATAGGAACAAATAGAAAGGTAGGAAAGGTTTTGTTTTTTTGTTTCTGACTCTTCATGATTTGGATGGCGCAAGGGCAATCCAAATCAAAACGAATAAAAAAGGGGGACAATGAGAAATACAGGTCCGTCTCATACGAGATACCCCCATCACAAAACCTGTAAAAAAGGAAAATAATCTCGCGATCAGAGAAGGGGAGGGGGATGTGAGAAAGAGGAGGACCGCTGAAAAACACAAATAAATACAAAAACGCAAGGTCACCAAAACAATAAGCAGAAGGAAAGACGAGTGAGAGAACAAAAAACAGAAAAGAACAAAAACAGTCGAAGGTATAAAAAGTTAGAGAGAAAAAGAAAAACAGAAAATAACCAAAAACAGTAGAAAAAGGTAACGATAGGTAAGAAGTAAGGGAAGGGGAAAAGTCGTTGGAAAGAAAACAGAGAAAGCAACAAAAAGACAAAGGAAGAATAAAATGTATTTAAAATATGAAAAAAAGGTTAACATTAAAGAGGATGATAGGTAATTAGTAAGGGAAGGGAAACAATGAACAATAAAATATGGGTATAAAAGAGAAAGAAAGTTGGAGGAACGTCACTTCTTCTTTAATCCCTTGTGGATGAACAAGTATCGCTCAGCAGAGTAGCACCATCTCGGAGGGGAAAAGCTGAAAGAGGGGAACCTTAAGAAACTTAAGAAGAAGAGAATTAGGACATGGTTTTTTTAGTCAATAAATACGAAAACAGAAAACACGATAAGAAAAAAAAGAGATCACTAAAAAACACTAAGAATAAACGAAGAAGGAATAAATTACGTAGGATAGGTAGAAAATTAGCAGTGGGAGAATAGAAAGTGCGAGGAGCTATCGGAAAGACCAGGCGACAATACACACACCCACATATACAACTGTAAAACACAAAATCTCCGCAAGGGCTTCCGAAAGTATCAGGAGCACCTAAAGGTCGGAGAGGTATCGCTAATTGAAGCACCACACCGACACAAGGCACATAACGCACGGTAAAAGCATCATAAGCAGGTACGTGACGCCATCCGACGGCGCTAGCAAAAAGTTAGAGTAATCGATTACCGACGCGCGATAATCGATTACGCTTACAGTAAGTAATTAGCAATCGAGAGCGCGCCGCGATCCACCGCGTCGCGTGTAAGAGAGTTGCCAGAGCGAGGGGGGGACTCAGGGACGACGGGCAGCACGAGAGCGCGCTCGGCACCGTTCGCCACGAGCGAAGAGAAGGGGAAGCGCGCCGTACCGAGATCGAGTGCGCCACGATCGATACCTCTAGGGAAAGCGTACCGCGACAGACAGCGCCACGCGCGATCTAGGGAAGAGCGCGCCGCAGACTCCGGGTGCCGTAGGCGAGAGCGCGCCATAGCTCACCGCGTCGCGAGCGTTAATACACAAAGGAGAGGGGAAAAAGCATAGACGGATGATAGAGCGACCGCGTTCAGACATCTTTACCGTCCGAGTAGACCCGCGAGCCAAGTATTTTACCGACGGAGAAGTAGCGCAAATAATCACACGAAATACACACACAGTGCCACATACGAAGCACACAACACTTGTATTCACCAATCCTTTATATTATATCGAGTCATAAATTTGAATAAATTACATTTTATTATAAAATACCACAAAACAAAAGAGTCTCAATAATTTTCCTCACTGATCAAGTCCCAAACAAATAAAATTTTTTGTAACATATTCCGACCCGTTACAACGTATATATATATTGAGACGGAAAAGGCCGTCTCATAAAGAAACCAAGAAACTATCGCCCCAAGCGTATTTAGGAGTCAACCGATTTCGGGGAAGGGAAGGGGTAAAAGAGAAAAACAGACCAAGAGATCCGCCATGTTGGTCGAACCAACGCTAATTAAATTAATGGCGGACAAGAACAGAGAAGGACTAACGGTCACCCAAATAAATTCAGCCGTTACACTAATCAAATTAAGGGGAAAGAGAAACCGGCAGAAACCGGACAAACCAACTAATTGAATTAAAGACGGATAAGAAGGGGATTTGAAAAGCGGTAAAATCAGGGTATAAAAGGACAAGATTTTTGGAGAAAAGACACTCTTTGAGTCCCTCGTGGATCGACAAGTACGATTGGACAAAGTACATCCCCCGCGGATCGGAAACGTCTGATACATGGAACGTTGAAAAACAAGAGAAACACGGAGTCGCGCCTAAAAAGCATTAGAAAGATCGCTTCTTTCAGTCCTCGTGGATCGATAAGTACGATTGGACAAAGTACATCCCCCGCGGATCGGAAACGTCTGATACATGGAACGTTGAAAAACAAGAGAAACACGGAGTCGCGCCTAAAAAGCATTAGAAAGATCGCTTCTTTCAGTCCTCGTGGATCGACAAGTACGATCGGACAAAGTACATCCCTCGCGGATCGGAAACGTCGGGTACATGGAACGTTGAAAAACAAGGAAAAAACGGAGTCGCGCCAAAAAGGCTTTTAGAAGGAATTAAAATAAATTTATTTTACGAGAAAATACTGGTAAATCAAAGAAAAATAAAAAGAACAATAAGGAAAGTTAATTACTTAAGGGGAGCGAACAATTATCGAAAATAGAGAGAAAAATTAGAGCAGGAGAAAATAGGATCAGAGAAGGTAGCATGGCGAGTGAGCGTTGCGAATAGATGTAAGGGAAAATATTAAATTTGAAAAATAAAAGAAATATTATATTAGGAAATAAGGAAGAGTACGCTATAGTCATACGAGACACATACACACACCCATATACACACACACAGACACACAACCACACAGACACCGTGATCATCGAGTTATATGGATCAGGATTACAGAAAGGACAAGGAGGTATTCCTAAATTACGAGAGCGCCGAAATCTATACAAAAAAAGGGTCAGTCGAGTGCTCGCGGCACATTGCTCGATTAGACTCTCCTAGACCAGTCGGTGGCGACATCGCACGCCAAGATCAAGGACCGAGCGTTTAATTATCGACGCGCGATAATCGATCGGGAGAGAGCATCGATCCCCGCGGCGCGAAGGGCCGAGCTATAGTAGGGAAATAGATCGCGGTGCGTGACGAGAGAGAGCGCGCGCGCACGGCCCGTAGATCGAGAGTCGCGAAACAGGGAAAAATCAATATCGATCCATGATAACCGACCACGCCGAACCAAATGTACCATGCGAATAAAGAGTAATTGACCGACCGAGAAAAACATTGCGGAAAATACAAAGACAACACAAACAACACACTACACTCACACATAGCGTTATTATTATTTTATTAATTTTACATTATATAGAGCCATAAAAACTTGAATAAATTGCACTTTTTGTTAAAATACCCAAAACACCTGAGTTTCAATTAATTTCTTCCCTGTTCGAGTCCCCGAACCTATAAATTTATCTGTAACGAAAGAACACCCGTTACAATATATATATACACACACACATATATATATATATATATATATATACACACACATATATTGTGACGTGATTTTTTTAAGTCACGTCACAAAAAGGCTACCGTCGATTTAGTCGTGCTCTCGATGCCCGGGTTACGAACCCTCCGTGTATGTTACGGGCCTTTCCTCCAGTATGTTTGTTCTTGTAACGTTTTAGGTTTGGGTTTTGTTGTTGTTTCTGGTGAGGTTGGCGTGCGAAACTCGGTCGAGCGGCGTGTCGCTCAACGTACCGAGCAATCCCGACCGAGGGACGCCCCTAACGAGGCTTTCGGGGAATCGGTGCACGCCCGGCTGAGACGCCGGCGCCCCATCGCAGTGGTGCATCGTGCTGGAGAGCGAGTCGTTTAGGTTGCGGGCGGAGACGGGAGACCTTCGCGCCGCGCTTCTGGAGAGAAGCTAGGCCCGCTTTCGCATGGTGACCCAGGGATGCGATCCCCGAGAGCCTCCATGTTACCTAGGAGGAAAGGTCCCGATCTGTTACCGTTCCGCGTGCGGGATACTCGGGCAGGAAATATAGGTTCCGAAAGAATATATATGTATATATACATATAGAACCGATGTGTTGGTCTAGTGGTTAGCGTGCTTGCCTCTGAAATCAACACATCGGGAGGTCGCGGGTTCGAATCACCGTCTCGTAGTTTCGGAGAGAAATAAAAACAGGCGTGACGTAGCTCCAGTTCTACACAGATGTCGCACACACGGACCGGCACGTGTTGGTATAGGTTTTCCGCAGTTTCCCTATACCCATGACAGCAAATGTCATGGCGAATGCAATACAGAGGGGGAAGTCGGCTGCGGCCGCAAGGTGGGGATCGATTAGGGATGTGAATTGGAGAAAAATGGTGGGAAATGTAAAAAGGGGAAATCCCTGTACATGGAAGCTACAATTAGCGAAGCGTTCGCCGTAGCAGATACAATAAAAAAAAAATATATATATATATATATATATATATATATATATATATATATATATATTTAGACGTACAGGTCCGTCTCAGGCGCCATACCCCCACCACAAATTCAAACAAACCGACCGATTATGAGAATAGGGGAGGGGGAATAATAAATCATAACAAGTGGAGAGGTACGACCTCTGTAAACACAAGTTAACACAAAAACTGAAGGTCACAAAACAATAAGCGGAAGTAGAGACGAGTGAGAGGAGAAAAAAACAGAAAATAAACAAAAACAGTAGAGAAAGGTAACGATAGGTAAAAAAGTAACGGAAGCGGAAAAGTCGTCGGAAAGAAAACAGAAAGTCACAAACAAACAAAGAAAGCATACATTTATTTAAAAGATGAAAAAGGTTAACAATAAAGGGAATGATGGGTAATTGGTAAGGGAAGGGGAAAAGGAAACAATAAAATGTGGGTATAAAAGAGGAAGAAAGTTGGAGGAACGTCACTTCTTTTTTCCTTCGTGGACCAATAAGTACCGCTCAGGAAAGTACCCCGTTAAGGGTGGAAAGCTGAGAGGGGGGAAATACATTGAAAAAACGAGAGAAGGAAGAAGGCGCCTTAAGAAAGTCTGACTTTTTATGTGGATTGAAAAGTACCGCTCAGGAAAGTACCCCGTTTCAGGGTGCAAAGCTGAGAAAGGGAAGCTTAAGAAACTTAAAGAAGAAGAATTATAACATACATTTTTTAAAGTCAATAAAGGTGGAAACCAAAACAGGGATAAGAATAAGAAAAAGGAGCACTAAAAATATTAAAAATAAACGAAGGAGGAATAAATGAGAAAAGGAGAGATGGAAAATTAGTATTAGGAGAATAGAAAGTGCGAGGACGTATCCGAAATACCAGTAAATAGACAGTACACACACACTCACCAACACCTGTAAAACGCGAAATATCTGCAAGGGCTCCCGAAAGTATCAGGAGAACCTGAAGGTCAAAGAGGCATCGAAATTCGGAACACCACACCGATGCAACACACATAGCAAGCGGTACACTATCATAAGCGGGTACGGGGCGCCATCCGACGGCGCCAGCCACAGTTAGAGTAATCGATTACCGACGCGCGATAATCGATTACGCTCACGAGGAGTAATTACAAGAAAGCGCGCCGTAGCGCGTCAGACGGAAGCGCGTCGCGATCCACCGTGTCGTGAGTCGATAGAGTGGGGGGACCCAGGGACGGCGCGTAGCACGAGAGCGCGCTCGGCACCGCGCGCCACGAGCGACAGTTGGGAGAGAGGGGATAGCGAGCCGTACCGAGATCAAGCGCGCCGCAATCGATACCGCGATATATTAGGACACACAAAATACACTTTAGAAACAGAAACAACATAGCACACTTGTACACAGCAAACTTTTAACATTACAGGGTGACATGTATAAAGTGGCCACCCATTTTTTAAAATTTTTGCGCGACCATCTTGGGACGGCAAAGCTGTGCTTATGAAATGGTTTTTCGAGAACTCTTCGAAAAAAAATATAGCGCCTATGTAGGAAAAGTATATTCCAACTAAAAATAAAAAAAAAGTGCTGGGTAAAAATAAAAATGGCATTCCGCGCTTAGAGAAGCAAAGTGGACTTTATTCTGAACACGTAGGACCCGGATGAGGGCCTTAAAAAATGGTACCATTGAGAAAAAGGCCATTAAAAAATCAATATCAAACAATAGTTCGAACTGAACTCCGAGGAACGGCGGAGTTGGAATGGCCAGGAACGGAGTGGCCAGTGGAGCATTCGCCGCTATGTTCTTGACGTGGCTGTCATGAGGTTGCAGAAGTCACCGAGAGATGTCGAGTCGTGGCTGACGTTACGATGACAGGCGTCCAAGCGTGCGAGTGTAACGAGGAATATGAATGTCGAACGGGCTTCATTTGTTTGCAGGTCCCGCGAAATCGGCGAAGTCAAAATACGAAAGCACCTAAAAGCCCTGGCCATGAGTCAATAATTAAACGAGCGATTGTCGTGAGACACTCGACGACTGGCCTAACAATTCGAGCCGCGCCGGAAGGATGTACCGTTTGTGAACGCAAAAAAAAGCGGTCTTCCCGAAATCGTGTTTAAGGGGTAAATTCCGATAACAAAGAATGCGTGACGATTAAATGTGAATGCGATCTTAAAGATTATGAGGAAGTAAGTTCACCTTAGAGTTTTACGGGAAGATGAGGCGATTGAGAGCGGGATTTAAGGGGTTGAATTACAAAACGGGACGCCTGCAAATTTGTTTGTCGAAAACGGATCAGAGGACTTCCTTCAAACGGGGCGAACGTTTCGTTTTTGGGTGTGCGGAAGCTCCTTAGCGAAATGTTGATTATCGACGAGAAATGTTAAGGGGCTCACGCTGAAGAAGCGCACGCGTGAATCTTATTTTGAATCGAAGTAGAGAATTTGTATGAGATAAAGTACATTTATCGACTTGTGCAGTGGCAGTTGAAACTTGAACGAAAACTCGACTTTGGAAAACCGCATTTAAGGAGCCAAATTGAGAAGAATGGCATTACGGCATTCGCGATTTATCGTGGAACGGGTTTAATGGGTTCGTGAAAATATGGAATAGAATCGATCTACTCTTTTCAGATAAAAAATAGCGACCTAACTTTGCCTCCAGTCCGGGACCGCATTGAAGGTGTCACACAGTGGTACCAAATCCCAAAAGGCCAGCCAAAAGTCAAAAACGTATTCAATTCGAGTGAAAGTCTGTACTCGGGGGTTTTCCAGGTCGGTGAATACGAATTCGGAATCAAAGTTGTCTTCGAATCGACGACTTTCAAATCAGGAAACGAATCCGAGTTTGCATGCAAGTGTTTCTGTTGTGGAATAATCCCGACAAACTGAGAACGCCGGGCCGAGCATCGCATTCGTTCACGTTCATAGTCCACAGCAGCAGTAGGAGTCCTCAACGGCTATTTTCGTGCGGAGAGTGAAACATTTTTAAAAATCACCTTCTGGGAACGAATCCGAACAGTCTCAAGGTTATTTCGATAATGAAACACAAAACAGAATATGTATGGACCGGTTTTCACATTGGATTCCTTTCGATCCGATAAATAAACATACAGTTGGAACAGGCGTATTTATCAACGTCGAATCTCATGTGAATTTTCGTTCGAATCGACGACTTTTAAATCGGGAAACGAATGCTAGTCTGCATTCAAGTGTTTCTGTTGCCGAATAATCCCTACAAACTGAGAACGCCGCGCCGAGCATCGGATTCGTTCACGTTCACAGTCCACAGCAGCAGTAGCAGTCCGCAACGGCTATTTTCGTGCCGAGAGTGAAACATTTTTATAAATCACCCACTGGGAACGAGTCCGAACAGTCTCAAGGTTATTTCGATAATGAAACACAAAACTGAATTTGAATGGACCGTTTTACATATTGGATTCGTCTCGATTCGATAAAAAAACAAACGGTTGAAACAGGCGGATTTATCAACGTCGAATCTCATGTGAATTTTCGTTCGAATCGACGACTTTTAAATCGGGAAACGAATCCGAGTCTGCATGCAAGTGTTTCTGATGTTTCTGTTGCCGAGCGTGAAACATTTTGAAAAGTCACCTTCTGGGAACGAATCCCAACAGTCTCGAGGTTATTTCGATAATAAAACACAAAACAGAATATGAATGGACCGGTTTTCACATTGGATTCGTCTCGATCCGATAAAAAACATACAGTTGGAACAGGCGTATTTATCAACGTCGAATCTCACGTCAATTTTCGTTCGAATCGACGACTTTTAAATCGGGAAAGGAATCCGAGTCTGGATGCAAGTGATTCTGTTGTCGAATAATTCCTACAAACTGAGAACGCCGCGCCGAGCATGGGATTCGTTCACGTTCATAGTCTACAGCAGCTGTAGGAGTCCTCAATGCCTATTTTTGTGCCGAGGTTGATATATTTTTGAAAATCATCCACTGGGAACGAATCCGAACAGTCTCAAGGTTATTTCGATAATGAAACACGAAACAGAATTGGAGTGGACCGTTTTTCATATTGGATTCGTCTCGGTCCGATAAACAAAAAAGGTTGAAGCAGGCGTATTCATCAACCCTCGGCACGAAAATAGCCATTGAGAACTACTACTGCCAGGGCCGGTTTACAAAAATTGGCGCCCCAGCCCTGAGAAAGTCAGCCCCCCCCCCCGCCGCTCGCCGGTCAGAAGGGGCGCGCTACGTGCGGATCCCACCGACGCGCGGCGCCCCCTTTGCACTGGCGCCCAAGGCCCGGGCCTCGTGAGCCTAGTGTATGAACCGGCTCTGACTACTGCTGCTGTGGACTGTTCGGATTCGTTCCCAGTGGATTAGTTTAAAAAATGTATCACCCTCGGCAGGAAAATAGCCATTAAGCACTCCTACTACTGCTGTGGACTATGAACGTGAACGAATCCGATGCTCGGCGCGGTGTTCTTAGTTTGTAGGGATTATTCGACAACAGAAACACTTGCATGCAGACTCGTATTCGTTTCCAGATTTAAAAGTCGTCGATTCGAATGAAAATTCACATGAGATTCGACGTTGATAAATACGCCTGTTTCAACCGTTTTTTTTCATCGGACCGAGACGAATCCAATATGAAAAACGGTCCACTCAAATTCTCTTTTGTGGTTCATTATTGAAATAACCTTGAGACTGTTCGGATTCGTTCCCAGTGGATGATTGTTAAAAATGTATCACCCTCGAGATGAAAATAGCCGTTGAGGACTACTACTGCTGCTGTGGACTATGAACGTGAACGAATCCGATGCTCGGCGCGGCGTTCTCAGTTTGTAAGGATTATTCGACAACAGAAACACTTGCATGCATTCGAACGAAAATTCGCATGAGATTCGACGTTCATGAATACGCCTGTTTGAACCGTTTTTTTTATCGAATCGAGACGAATCCAATATGTAAACCGGTCCATTCAAATTCTGTTTTGTGGTTCATTATTGAAATAACCTTGAGACTGTTCGGATTCGTTCCCAGTGGATGATTGTTAAAAATGTATCACCCTCGGCATGAAAATAGCCGTTGAGGACTACTACTGCTGCTGTGGACTATGAACGTGAACGAATCCGATGCTCGGCGCGGCGTTCTCAGTTTGTAAGGATTATTCGACAGCAGAAACACTTGCATGCATTCGAACGAAAATTCGCATGAGATTCGACGTTGATGAATACGCCTGTTTGAACCGTTTGTTTTTTTTTATCGAATCGAAACGAATCCAATATGTAAACCGGTCCATTCAAATTCTGTTTTGTGTTTCATTATCGAAATAACCTTGAGACTGTTCGAACACGTTCCCAGCGGGTGATTTTTAAAAATGTTCCAATCTCAGCACGCAAATAGCCGTTGAGGACTGCTACTGCTGCTGTGGACTATGATCGTGAACGAATCCGATGCTCGGCGCGGCGTTATCAGTTTGTAGGGATTATTCGACTTGCATGTAGACTCGGATTCGTTTGCCGATTTAAAAGTCGTCCATTCGAACGAAAATTCACATGAGACTGGACGTTGATAAATACGCCTGTTCCAACTGTATGTTTTTTTCGTCGGATCGAAACGAATCCAATGTAAAAACCGGTCCATTCATATTCTGTTTTGTGTTTAATTATCAAAATAACCTTGAGACTGTTCGGACTCGTTCCCAGTGAGTGATTTTTTCAAAGTTTCACCTCCGGAACGAAAAAAGCCGTTGAGGACTACGACTGCTGCTGTGGACTGTGAACGTGAACGAATCCGATGCTCGGCGCGACGTTCTCAGTTTGTAGAGATTATTCGACAACAGAAACACTTGCATGCAGACTCGGATTCGTTTCCCGATTGAAAAGTCGCCGATTCGAACGAAAATTCACATGAGATTCGACGTTGATAAATACGCCTGTTTCAACCGTTTGTTTTTTATCGAATTGAGACGAATCCAATATGTAAAACGGGCTACTCAAATTCTGTTTTGTGTTTCATTATCGAAATAACCTTGAGACTGTTCGGATTCGTTTCCAGTTGGTGATTTTTTTAAATGTATCACCCTCGGCACGAAAATATCCATTGAGGACTTCTACTGCTGCTGTGGACTGTGAACGTGAACGAATCCGATGCTCGCCTCGGCCTTCTCATTTTGTAGGGATTCTTTGACAATAGAAACACTTGCATGCAGACTCGGATTCGTTTCCCGATTTAAAAGTTGTCGATTCGAACGATAATTTACATGAGATTCGATGTTGATAAATACGCCTGTTTCAACCTTTTTTTTTATCGGTCCGAGACGAATCCAATATGAAAAACGGGCTACTCAAATTCTGTTTTGTGTTTCATTATCGAAATAACCTTGAGACTGTTCGGATTCGTTCCCAGTTGGTGATTTTTTAAAATGTATCACCCTCGGCACGAAAATATCCATTGAGGACTTCTACTGCTGCTGTGGACTGTGAACGTGCACGGATCCGATGCTGGGCCCGGCGTTCTCAGTTTGTAGGGATTTTTCGACAACAGTAACACTTGCATGCAGACTCGGATTCGTTTCCCGATTTGAAAGTCGTCGATTCGAACGAAAATTGACGTGAGATTCGACGTTGATAAATACGCCTGTTCCAACTGTATGTTTTTTTATCGGATCGAGACGAATCCAATGTGAAAACCGGTCCATTCATATTCTGTTTTGTGTTTTATTATCGAAATAACCTTGAGACTGTTCGGATTCGTTCCCAGTGGGTGATTTTTAAAAATGTATCACCCTCGGCACGAAAATAACCATTGAGGATTCCTACTGCTGCTGTGGACTATGAACGTGAACGAATCCGATGCTCGGCGCGGCGTTCTCAGTTTGTAGAGATTATTCCACACCAGAAACACTTGCATGTACACTCGGATTCGTTTCCTGATTTAAAAGTCGTCGATTCGAAGAGAACTTTGACTCCGAATTCATATTCAGCGACCTGGAAAACCCCCGAGTACAGACTTTCATCCGAATTGAATAAGTTTTTGACTTTTGGCCGGCCTTTTGGGATTTGGGACCACTGTGTGACATCTTCAATGAGGTCCTGGACTCGAGGCAAAGTTAGGTCGCTATTTTGCATCTGAAAAGAGTAGATTGATTCTATTCCATGTTTTCCCAAACCCATTAAACCTGTTCCACGATAAATCGCGAATGCGGTAATGCCTTTCTTCTTAATTTGGCCCTTTAAATGCGGTTTCCCAAGGTCGAGTTTGCGTTCAACTTTCAACTGCCACTGCACAAGTCGATAAATGTACTTTATCTAGTACAAATTCTCTACTTCGATTCAAAATCAGATTCGCGCGTGCGCTTCTTCAGCTTGAGCCCCTTAACATTTCTCGTCGATAATCAACATCTCGCTAAGGAGCTTCCTCACACCCAAAAACGAAACGCTCGCCCCGTTTGAAGGAAGTCTTCTGATCCGTTTTCGACAAATAAATTTGCATGCGTCCCGTTTTGCAATTCAACCCCTTAAATCCCGCTCTGAATCGCCTCCACTTGCCGTAAAACTCTAAGGTGAACTCACTTCCTCATAATCTTTAAGTCCGCATTCACATTTAATCGTCACACATTCTTTGTTATCTTAATTGACCACTTAAACACGATTTCGGGAAGACCGCTTTCTTTGCGTTCACAAACGGTACATCCACCCAGCGCGGCTCGAATCGTTAGGCCAGTCGTCGAGTGTCTCAAGACAATCGCTCGTTTAATTATTGACTCATTGCCAGGGCTTTTAGGTGCTTTTGTATTTTTTCTTTGCCGATTTCGCGGGGCCGGCAAACTAATGAAGCCCGTTCGACATTCCTATTCCACGTTACACTCGCACACTCGGACGCCTGTCATCGTACCGTCAGCCACGACCCGACATCTCTCGGTGACTTCTGCAAGCTCATGACAGCCACGTCAAGAACAAAGCGGCGAATGCTCCAACGCCCACTCCGTTCCTGGCCACTCCAACTCCGCCGTTCCTCGGAGTTCAGTTTGAACTATCGTTCGATATTGATTTTTTAATGGCCTTTTTCTCAATGATACCATTTTTTGAGGCCCTCATCCGGGTCCTTAGTGTTCAGAATCAAGTCCACTTTGCTTCTCTAAGCGCGGAATGCCATTTTTATTTTTACTCAGAATTTTTTTAATTTTTTTATTGGAATATACTTTTCCCACATAGGCGCTATATTTGTTTTCGAAGAGTTCTCGAAAAACCATTTCAAAAGCACACCTTTGCCGACCCAAAATGGCAGCGCATGAATTTAAAAAAATGGGTGGCTACTTTATAATCGTCACCCCGTATATCGAGTCAAAAATACTGAGTAAATGTCATTTTATTACCAAATACCTCCAAAACAAAGAGTTTGAACTAATTTCTTCCCTGATCGAGTCCCGATCAATTAAAATTTATTGTAACAAATTCCGACCCGTTACAATATATATATATATTGTGACGTTGCGTCACAAGGGAGATAGAGAAAGAGCCCGCGTGACCACGCTCGGGCTCAGTCTCCGCCACGCACCTTTGTTCGGGAAAAAAATCACATGTTAATTTTAAGTTATTTCTAAGTTATTTTCTTGTATAGAAGCCGCGACACAATCCCCCCCCCCCCCCCGTCCTTCTCGCACCCCCTTATCACGACCGCGACGCGACCACGCGGACTGTCGACTGGGGCCACGTCGGCCCGGCCGTCGACTCCGAGAGCCATCAACGCCATCTCCCAACGACGCGAACGGTGGGCTGGCCGTCCGAGAGTATCCTGCCGCCATCTCCCGAGTCTCCGGCCTACCGCGCATCAGGAGAGACTGCAGCTCTCGCGCGGTATGGCTGGCGAGCGCCGTACCGACTAGGGCGCTCGGCGACTCGGGAGAGAGAAGAGTCACGGCGATGATCGAGCGACAGGGCGAGCCACGTGGATCGCGATCCGAAAATCGATAGGAGGTCCGTCATCTATTACGGGATTGGGCGAGACGAGGAAGCCGGCCAGCGTGGACCGCCACTCAGTCCTGGAGCGTGGTCAAGCGTGGTTAGCGTCAGGAACGAACAGCGAAGCCCGAGAAATCCGAGCGCAAAGGAAACCGAGAGAGAGAGAAATAAGGATCAATTCGATCGGAATAGAATCTTTAGCAAACTGTAAGTTCGCCTCTTTCTTTTCTCTTTGCGAGAGCGGCTAGTAGAAGCCGATAAAGTCAGTTCGGGAAAATTGGTCGCACGGGCGACCGTTAACAATTCGTTCCTTCACCCCTCCCCTGGCAGTCCTGATCGTCGTCCCTATTCTGTGCGCGTCGCAAATTAATACCGTGTAAAGTAGATTTACGAACGAGAAATCCGTGCGAGTGATTTGGGCCCTTACCCGAATATTAGAGTATGAAATATCGCGAAGAAAGTGTAAGAAGGTGTTCGTGGCGGATCCCCGGTGTCCCTCGCGCGCGCGTAACCGCGGCCAGCCTCGTGTAGCACGGCCGTCGGCCGACTCGGGTGACATTGCCCGAGAGAATAAATCGCGGCGCGATAAAATCGCGCAATTAGTATTTCGAGATTTTTGGACTTTGCGTATTGTTAATTCGAGTATTGAAAAATTAAGTTTAAAATAGTCGTGGTCCAAATTAAGTGGCCATCGTGTTAGAGAACCCCGTCCGTCCCCAGATACCCTGAGACGTCCACATTTTAATTCGTATAGAGCCTCTCGCTTGCCGGCCGAAGGCCGCGTTTGTTTGGTTTTTTCTTTCGGTTTACTTCGAGATTGAGTACGCGTTACGCGCGTTGCCCGAGAAAGGCTGGCGCCCAAGTTATTGAATTTGTAGCATAGAAAATATTAAACGGGTCGAGAAATTGCGTTTGGGACTTCACGTGTCCAGTAACCCGTCAAATAATTCGAGTCAAAATTATTATCATTGCGGAATTTAATTTAGATTATATCGAGTCTTCTGTTATTATTGGTTTTTGTAAATTATCACATAACTTCATTCTTTTTTGTATCGAGCCTAGTTGTCTCGTATTAATTAAATTATATTTGAATTCATCATTTGTCGAACCAGCATTAATTTCCCTTCCCGCTTCCTCCGCCTACGTTAACACGCGATACCCGTCATAATATATATATATATATATATATATATATATATATATATATATATATATATATATATATATATATGTCACGGTCCCACACGACTCCTATTCCCAAACCCAGTCTCACGTCCTCATATCAACCGTTTTCCACAGCTCTCACCTAAACCTAATCTTTCTTCCTAGAAACCCTTAGCAGAAACCAAATCTTCCTGCCTGGAAATCCTCATCAGCAATCCTCTCTCTCCTCTCTCATCTGAGTCCCATTGTTCTCGTGCCCACGCGCTTCTCGCGCGTGGCATCCCCTTCACCTTCCTAAGGCCCCTCCACTGAGCCAGCAGTCCATCCTGAAACCTCGAACAACTACGTGCACTCACTCGCCAAGTCGAAATAGGAATAAAATATCCAAATCAGAATAGTCCGTGTCTGAGTCAATCGTCTCCCGCGAAATCCTCAAACATCCGCTCGACCATCACAAATTGGTGTCAGAAGTGGGATTCGCGAAACGCCCCCCCTTGCGTCTCAAAAGTTCGCAAAAAGTGAACTAATAAAATTTAGCGGGCCCGTAAACCCCGCTCATAGTTAAAAAAAAAAGAAAAAAAACACACCTCTGACACTCGCACACAAAATCCAAGCGCTCAACGTTCAAGCGACATACACACGGACGAGACGAAAAACAAAAGGCACTCACTTACTCACTCACGGAATATAAAAACGAACTTACTCAATCACACGGACAATATAGAAGGAAGGAAGGGAATAACTGGACTCAAGGCGTTTTTATGAAATTATTCCTTCTCATCACGGCACTGTAATTTTGAAACTCACTTTTTTTTCTATTATTCTCAAGCCCTCCCCTAATAGTGGCAACGAAATACGTTTTTCTCCACACATTAAAGTGTGTGTAAGTATCCGACATCGCCAGAACCCATGTGATACTTGAACGTATATCGCTAGATTATCACATCGATAAAACTCAATATGTGCGTATTGGAAACGCAATACGCTATTCATTATTTCTTTTTCGCTTCCTACCGCTATTGCACTCGCTCATACACACAATAAGCGCACAAACACACGCGTAGCGAAACTTCGTCGTCTCTGCGTCCCCTTCGCCTTTTACTTTGCATAGGAAACAATTTGTAAAATTCGAAAAATAAAATGTTATAAACTTTAAATATTTCGAAGAAAGAAAACTTTTCATACATTATAAAATTAGAAAAAAAAACAAGAAAATTAAAAACTTCAAAGCTCAACATCCGAAAAATAAAGTTTTGCAAACTCGAAATATTTTAAGGAGAACAAAATGTTGACATATTATAAATATGTGAAAAAAGAGAAGAACGAAAACTGAAAACATCTCAAATCTATAAAATCCGAAAAACAACATTTATTTACACATTATAAACATTTGAAAAAAAAAAGAAAACGAAAATTTAGAACTTTTCAAACTTGTGATACCCGGAAAAATGCAATTTTTTTTTCAAACTTAAAATATTTTAAGAAGAATAAAATCTTCACATATTATAAATATTTGGAAAAAAGGAAATTGAAAACCTTTCAAACTTTTAACAACGGAAAAACAACATTTTATAAATTTTAATACCTTGAAGGAAACAACATTTTTATATATGATAAGTATATAAAAAAAAAGAAAATTGAAAATGTCGGACCGTACAACCCGAAAAATGAAATGTTACAAACCCTAAAACAAAAACGATAAATGAAATTCTTCGAAGAAAACAACACTGTCTATACGTAATAAATATTTGAAAAAAGGAGGAAAAACGGAAATTGAAAACCTTTCGAACTCGCAATATTCGAAAAATCTTTTATAAGCTTCAGATATTTCGAAATTGACATTTTTTTTACACACTATAAATATCCAAAACAGAAGGAAAATCGAAAACTTTCCATACTTCCAATAATCGAAAAATAAAATCTTACAAACTTTCAATATTTCGAAAGCGAAATCAAAGGCGTTAATGATATGGCGTACGAAGGTTTAACATTCCGCGATATATACCAACCCGTCCCCGCGTTTGACGGCAAGAATATTCCCGTCGAAAACTTCATAAGCGCATGCAAAAAGGCAGCAAAAATAATTCCACCGAGCGAACATGCTCGACTTCTTGTAATGATACAGTATAAATTAACAGGAACCGCACACGATTTGGCGGAAATGAAAAATTATACAACCCTCGAAGAACTCCTTACGGATTTGCGACACAATTTTAGTACTCCAATCGAATTGTTAGATCTCGAATTAGAACTTAAAGAAATAGCGCAAAAGTATAATGAACCGACAGCAGAGTACGCAACCCGAACGCGTACAATTATGAAACGAATAATGGATAGGCTCGACGAATGCTACACGCGCAATGAAGACCAACAATACCTCGAAAGCAGGAAATTGGAAGTAAAAAGATCGGTCACTGGAGCCTTCATTCGCGGTCTCTTTGATAAAATCGGTACTATCCTAATGCGACAAGGAGTTCAAACTCTCGACGAAGCGATACGGGAGGCAGGTAATATAGAACAGGAACTAACAGCGCGCCAAACCATTAACCGAAACAGAACAAGTCACGAAAATACGGAAGTAAAATCAAACAGAGACAGCGAAAATCCTATTTGCAGAAACCCAAAATTCAACTCCACAAACATATTGCGAGTACCATGAAACGAATACTCACTCCACGGCGAATTGCTTCACACTAAAATACTTAAGAGAAGAACAAAATAAAAAATTTGATAATCAGAAATCTTGGAATACGTCACAAGACGGATACAGTAGCTACAGAAATAATTCACGCGACAGGTACCAAAATGGACAACGACATTTCCAAAACGATTACAAAAATAAATATAGATACAGACAACAAAATACACAAAACAGTTATCAAAACGGGCAACAAGA
This sequence comes from Ophion ellenae, assembly GCA_963210295.1. NCBI lineage: Eukaryota > Metazoa > Arthropoda > Insecta > Hymenoptera > Ichneumonidae > Ophion > Ophion ellenae. The sequence goes on along the minus strand of OY723395.1, from coordinate 8,347,779 downwards.
CCCACGAAACGATTATCAAGATTTGTATAATTACAAACAACGCAACACGACAAGGAACTACCAAAACAGCTACGGAAGTGAACAACAAAACTCACAAAACGATTACCAACGGAGACGACACTCCTCGATTCACTCTCGAGACAACAATCGTTGTTACACACATCCAGACAGTTCACACGATGGCTGCCGCAGCAATTCGCGAAACAGATCCTGCGACCGAAAATATGAAACCAATACACAGGGATCGCGAGGCACGAGTAACATAACTGACGAAAACCTCCGCGAACTCACGAAGATAGTAACAGAATTAGTAAAGAAAAATTTCAGCATGTCTTCACGGGACAGCGCGACACGAAATAAATCGCAGGAGCGCTCAAATCAAGCCATGGAGTGATAATAAAACAGAAATAATAAGACGAGCCACCATTTCGCCGGGAATTTCAGAAACGAAAACGTTCAAGTGTAATAATAAATTTTGTTGATCTTAGAGAAAAGACACGAAATGTTTCGTCGAGACCGGAGCCCAAATGAATTCAATTTTGTTTGTTAAACATTTTTACAACCGACGAAAAACCAACAAATTCAAACCAATATTTCGTTCCACAAGTGCACAAACAGGAAATCTACAACCATCCACCAGGAAAAGGAATAATACAACCATCGTTGTTGCCATACAAGTCTGCCGTTTGGATAGTTCCGAGAAAGGAAAGAACGATTGCGTATGTTAATCGATTTTAGAAAAATAAACCACTCTCGATGCATACTAACTACCAAATATTACGAACAGCCTAGATCAGCTAGGTAGGTCTCAATACTGGACTTAGCGTCCGATTTCGATCAAACCGAGATGTATCCCACGCGACATACCGAAAACAGCATTTCCAATATTGAACGGTGATTATGAATTTAATCGAATGCCATTCGGAGTTTAAAAGAATGCACCAGCAACCTTCCAAAGGTTGATGGATGTCGCGCTATCGGGATCACCGGGTACCGACCTTTTTTGTATATTTGGTTGACATCGTCATGTACACCACCAACCTGAAGGAACACGAGCATGAATTCCACCGACAAAAAAAAACTAAAATATGCTGGACTTACGCTGCAAACAGCTAAATGCTTGTTCATCCAGAACAATGTCGAATACCAGGGTCACGTCATCAACGAAAACGACTCGGAATCGAGACCCAAGTTAACACGAGCAGTACAAGTTTCCAATACAAAAAAGAACATGATCATACAATTCTACGCATTAGTGAATTCCTATAGATGCATCGTGAAGAACTTCGCAACAATCCGTCTTCCGCTAACGAGACAATTGAAGGCTTCACGAAAATTCGAATGACCTGAGGAATGTCAGCAAGCGTTCGATTACTTGAAAGAAAATGACAAGTAAACCAATCGTGCGTTATCCGGACTGTAAGGCGTTCCAATTAATAATTGACGCATTGAATTACGCTATCGGCGCCGTCCTCAGCCAACAACACGAAAAATTTGATCATTCTGTTGCCTTCTACTCTCGGACTCTTACGAAATCGGAACTCGTATCAGACGCAATGCACAAATATTGGCGATCATAAACGCAATGAAACACTTTAGGCCCTGTGGTTACGGGCACCACTTTATAGTTGTAACAGATAATCGAGCACTCACGTATATGGTAAAAAGAAAAAAAAAGCTAACCCACCGCGACAAGTAATACAATGGCAAGCGACTCTTAATGATTATGGTTATGAAATTCACCACAAGCCCGGAAAACTCAATGCCGCCGTAGACGCGTCATCACGAAGCCTGATCGACATTCTCTCGGTCAGGCCAAGGGAACCATCATCAAACGAAATATTAAGGATTTCTCAACAGGGCGACAAACGTAACCTATCAACATCGGACGAACACACCGGCAATACAGCACCGGACAAAGTAATAAAAGGAAACTCATTACGACAAAACAAACAAACTAAGAATTAAGCAACACGCAACTTGGAAGGAGTGCACACCCAAAAGTTAATAAATCAATCGACGATAACAACTATGACTCAGAAATATCAACGGAGGAGGTGGAACTCATTAGATTGGAACAAGGACGACCACAGCATACGACAAGGAACAATCCTCAAGATAAATTAATATACAAAAACACCTCGTAAACGTAATAGCGACACGTTCGAGGATGAAGAACGGTACGAAACATCAATGGTATCAATGAAGAACCAAAATGGCAACGTTCTATAGCAGCGAAGAAGACGAAGAAATAAGATAAAGGAAAATGAAATAGAAGAAAAAATAAATAAATAGCTCAAGCAGTACGGAGAAGGAAAATAGATAGCTCAAGCAGCACAAAGAAGAAAAATAGATAGCTCAAGCAGCACAAAGAAGAAAAATAAATAGCTCAAGCAGTACGAAGAAGAAAAATAAATAGCTCAAGCAGTACGAAGGAGAAAAATAGATAGCTCAAGCAGCACAAAGAAGAAAAATAGATAGCTCAAGCAGCACAAAGAAGAAAAAATATATAGCTCAAGCAGCACAAAGAAGAAAAATATATAGCTCAAGCAGCACAGAGAAGAAACAAATAAATAGCTCAAGCAGCACGAAGGAATTAATGAAATAAGAAGAAAATAAATAAGCGCATATGAAGAAGTAAAAGGCCGACCAATAGCCGGACGCGGCAAAGTAGAAATAAGGAAAAGATGCAAGCTCTGCGCTGCCACCTAGGATCCCCATCAACGCGGGTAGACACTTCGGCGGGCCGAAATCTACCGGCAACGATACAACTTACGACAAACAGGCAACGATAATGGACGACGAAGAATTAACAAAGAAGATCCCCGCTAAGATGGAAGAGAATCTGACCCCAGCTCAACTACAATCAACACGGAAGACGAAGAATCAGATAACGCACAACAATCGAACGCGCATACCGAGCCTAACCTACCATCACCATCCCCAAGATGCTCAAAAAAAAAAGGAAAAATAACCATCAAGCGGTACTAAACACAATCGTGGTAGTCCACAAAAAGATCAGGCCAACTAACAACCAACATTGACTTTTTTAAACGTGGACGTGGCAGATCACGGAAGAACCCGATTGACTAACAGTCGATGCTCACCGCTATAGTGCCTCTGAAAGGCCCCAAAAACACAAATATAGTCAATCAACCACGAACATCAACAACTGCCAACGTGGACCTGGCAGGCCACGAGAAAAACAACGCTGGACATCAGCAATCAACATCAACTGCTAAACACAGGCGCGGTAGACCTCGTAAAACCGCATTAGAAGAATTACGTGGGTCATTTGATAAGTACCTAGCCTACAAATGAAAACACCAAAATTTTGCTAAAAATAAAATTTATTTTTCAATGTAGTCTCCTTTTAGTTGAATACACTTGGCCCAGCGGTGTTCCAATTTTTTTAACCCCGTTGAAAAAAATTTTATTTCTTGGTTTGCAAAATAGGCCTCCGTGGCGGCGATTATTTCGTTATTGGAGTGGAATTTCTTCCCGGCGAGTGAATTTTTTAGATTCGGAAACAAAAAAAAGTCGCACGGAGCCAAATCTGAAGAATACGGTGGATGCGGCAGCAGTTCATAGTGTAATTCGACCAATTTAGCCGTGGCGAGCGCGGAGGTGTGAGCCGGTGCATTATCATGGTGGAAAAGCACTTTCTTTCTCGACTAATGGGGCCGTTTTTCTTTTAACACGGCGTTAAATCGGCTCAATAGTTCGGCGTAGTACTGTCCCGTGACCGTCTTGCCCTTCTCCAGGTAGTCAATAAAAATCACACCTTGAGAATCCCAGAAAACAGTGGCCATCACCTTTCCAGCCGACGGGACCGTCTTCGCCTTCTTTGGAGCAGGTTCACCGGGTAAGGTCCACTGTTTTGACTGCTCCTTGGTCTCTGGAGTATACCAGTGAATCCATGTTTCGTCGACGGTCACGTAACGACGCAAAAACTCTTTTGGATTGCGATTAAACAGCTCCAAACACTGCTCTGAAGTGGTCACATGAATGCGCTTGTTGTCTGCAGTCAGCAAACGCGGCACCCACCTTGCCGACAGCTTCCTCATGCCCAAAGTCTCATGTAGGATATGCCACACGCGTTCTTCTGAGATGCCTACTATCACAGCTATCTCGTGCACCTTTAATCGGCGGTCTGACAAAACGATATCGTGTATTTTTGTCACGTTCTCCTCCGTAGTGGCTGTTTTTGGAGCACCTGGGCGTGGATCATCAAAAACCGACGTACGACCACGTTGAAACTCGTTATACTAAAATTTAACGGTCGCCATCGAAGGAGAAGCATCCCCATTCACTGCATCCAAGCGTTCTTTAATTTCACTGCGCGATTTCCCTTCCAAAAACAAGAATCGAATCACCGACCCATATTGTTCTTTCTCCATTCTTTCAAAAATCAACGGACACACTTGCTTTCACACGCTCTCAAAAGAGAACTACAAGTCCGATCCGGCTGAAATTTTGTCAGTAGCCGTCTACAAGACGGTACTACACTATAGTGTATTTCTCTTGCAATAGTGGCACCATCTAGCGGTGAGGCTAGGTACTTGTCAAATGACCCACGTAGAGATACTCTAGAATTCAACACATAAAAAGAAGTCGTTATCAATAAATAATAGTCACAGCACAAAGCTTCTTTACCATGAACATTTATACCACTTAAAAAAAAACTATTAACATTTAACAACTATATTAAAATATTGAACCTAAATTGTAACGATGTTCGACAACTGGCACTCTGGAAACAATTTTGAGTAAAATAAACAGAAAAACGCTATTATGCTAGGCGAACGAAAGTATCAAAATGTCAAACTCGATAACTCGTATTGTTAAAAATGATTTAATTTAAAGAACTGAAAAATCGATCGTGATAGTAGCTATACGAGTCCATTCGAATGTCTAGAAGTAACCGATTAGAATAATTTTCAAAATCTAGGTAGACACAAACAGAACCAAATTAGTTTATGAAGATCAAATTGAACCCAAATATATTGTCACGCAAACCTTTTTATATAATTACGACGTTACAAGATTGCACTAAGAAACAACGGCATATGTATTTTAGTGTAACGCTACACATACGTAGCATATATAGAATCATTCCTCCTTACTATTTTCCTATTCCCTTGGTAAATCATTTTCGTTTTCCTTGCTTTACATTCACCCATGTAAATTGTACCAGCATTAAACAAGTACATGCACAATATTGTATAGACGACAGCTACATACAATCTATCATAACTTCCATTTCTCATTACATGCTCAGCCTATGCTTATTTTCAAACCATCAAGACAGGCACTATTAACCCATGTATGAGACAAAGCTAAATAATAATTTTAAATCAAGATTGAATAGGTATCGTTCATCCATCACATTGGTCAACTGAAGAACAACCTTACCGGATCCTGAATAACACACCTATGCCTACTAACACTCAAATTAATCAGAATTCAGACTGTTTCAGATGCAACCAAAATAAGAGAATGATAACATATATATATAAATATATATATATATATATATATATATATATACATTTCGGCAAACAACGAATCTAGAAAAAAAGGAACCTTACGCCAAAAAGTAAATCACGGCAAACTATAAAGGGAACAAATGCAAAGACTATCGTCAACGAAAGAGCAAAAATCTGGGTTTTTCTTTTCTTTTTACACACACACACACACACACACGCACACACACACACACACACACACAGCCATAACTTCAACGCGAAACATTAAACATTAATTTAGCAGGAACAAAATTACTACACGGAACAAAAATTACTACATGGAATAAATACTACTACACGGAACAAAAAATTACTACATGGAACAAAAACTACTACGCGGAACAAAAAATTAATACATGGAACAAAAACTACTACACGGAACGGGGCGGGGTAGAAATCCCGCACTTTGAATGACCAGAAGGCTCAAAATTCCGAATTTATTAGCTAGTACTCAATACTCCTGGAAATGTATAATTACGAAACTTTATTAACAGAATTATCATATAACAGAAAGGAATGGTACATTTAAGGAACGAGATGACAGTGATCATGGGACCGACTGATAAAGCGTCGACATATAAAGCAGCGCATAAAAGAAGTATCAACTTTCCATAATTAAAGAGTGCACAGTTCCGAAAAATTGTAGTGTTAGAAATTCGAGTTCCCGAATGGCCAAGGTTTGTACAGGGAAAAGTTCCGAAAATAAAAGTATCGATAAGAATCATCGATAGCTCAACATCCTTACATTACATGTTTACGATAAAACGTGAAGGATGATCAGAACTCCGAAAACATGCCACCGCGAACGATCACCCCTCCAAAAGAATACTACCCCGACAGATCAAAACTCCGAACGTATTTTACCCGAAAGGCCGAAACTCCGAAAATCTGTACACCGTCAAAATAATCGGCTATCGAAGTTTGAAAAGTTTCAAAACTTTATGTGAAGGTGATGTAGCATAAATAAGAATCATTTTCAATAAATCGGCGAATTATTTCAAGATTTTTTAATTAAACCGTAATTTAAAAAAAATTCAAATCATTCTTTGCATATTGACTACGTTATATTTTCTCACTCGTAAGTCAACTAAAAGTTATGCCCCCAAGCTACCCTACCATTTTTTAATAATAATTATACGCTTCAACAATTGCCTTAACTTTTAGCTACTTAACCTATATGAAAACGTAAAAGCCACACACCGAACAGGATCCTTATCGTTATCGGTATGTTGGATGTTAATATTTTTTCAGTTAATGATGAAAAACATCTATTTTTTTATAACTAATATTTTAGTGCTGATTGTGAATTATTTTTTAGGGTAGAGTTTATACTTTTTATATTTTGTTTTCCGAAAACATATAGCTGGAGTCAACAAATGGTACACCTATTCAAGTTTTCTTTCCTCCTGGGGGGAGTGGAATTTTTCGTGGTTCGATATCATACCTTGATTTTGAACATCATCTCTCATATTGAGTTTAATAGGGCCTACATATATCAATTACTGTAATTAGTACTCATTCCTTTTCCTATCACGATAATTGTCGAAATAAAAAACGTTAAAGCATAATTTTCGACAAGTTTATTTTTCCTTTTTATAATTAAGTATATTTTTCACAGCAAAGCGCTAAACAGCGCTGCTAAGCCCCACATGAAAATAAAATATATAAAAAATATATCAGAAGATATATAAAACATATATTAAATTCATTTTGTTCGAAAAATTGGATATGTCAATTATATTTTTGGATATGACTAAAAACTTATGCGATATATAAATATGAATACCCTTAAGATGTATATAAAATTTATTGGAAATGTATTAATAATTTACGATTTATATATTTTGAATATAACATCCGAATACATTAGTATATCTGAATGAATATACATTACTATATATTTATATATTTAAACCGGGTGTCCCATTTAAATCTTACACCTGATTTTTCTAGGCAAATATTGCTCGGATCAAATATTTTGTGTAACAAAAGTTTTAGAAGTTGAAGAGGGACGTTTGAAAAAAAATTTGGTCGATTCAAAACTCAAAATGGCGGCGTAAAATTGACCGACATGTTTTTTTCAAATGAAAACACGCCTTTTTTTCATCACCCAAAATTGGAATGAATAAAGGAGGGAGTGGTAAAAGGGGAAGGACCCTCTAGGAATACCTCTGAGGAATAAATGTAAAAAAAATTAAAAAAGATATTCTAACTTGAAAATTATGAACTTTATCAATAAAAAATTCCAACAAAATTTGTTGGTGATAAAAAAGGTATGTTTCCATTTGAAAAAAAAATGGAGGAGCAAGTTTCCTCATTCTCCGACATCATTTCATGATTATTAAGAGGCAAAAAAAAACTTTTCATTACTTTTCGTACAATTGGGTATTGAGTACGCATTAAATGTTGAAAAAAAAACCCTGAAAATCATATTGACTAAAAATTTCCTAAAAAAATATTTTTTAATAAAAAAAATGTTGAAATTTTTTTTTTACATAAGAACATCAATACCGATTTTTTTTAATGTTAACATTTTTTTCAAATCAACATGGTACGCTTTAGGTAATTCGAATGCTGGCGGTACAATCTAGATTTAAAAAAAAATGTCAACATAAAAAAATTTGAAATTGATTTTTTTTATTAAATAATAAACCTCAATTTTTTTTTAAATAAAAGTATTTTTGTTCGAAATTTTTTAGTCAATATGAATTTCAGGGTTTTTTCCAACATTTAATGCGTACTCAATACCCAATCGAAAAACACGAAAAAAATGGTCAACTTTTCTTGCTCCTTTAATTTTTTGTGTCAGTGTATATATCTAAGAACAGAAATACATACCTGAACTATATTTTACGTCGTTTTTCAGTGTATCGAAAATTATATTTTTAGGTATATTTTATGTCCGTGTGAGAGCGCAGCACAGAAAAATTAATGATTTTGCTGAAGACAAAGCGCCACGCAGTGGCGCTTTGTTATCAGCAAATTGGCATCAAAACGCAAAATTGTGCGTTTTGATGCATAGCGCTTCGCAAGAATCCTCTAAAGAAATATTTCTCTAAATAAATCTTTTTCCACTGCCATGTGATAAAAAACCAAGAATTTGCAAACATCATTTCTAATATACTTCTTTTTTTTTGTATAACTGTTTTTTTTCTTTATAACCAAGCGTGGTGGAGAAAAGCGCATGATATTATATACGCATAGGATAATACTTAACCAGAATAATACTATATAAACATAATACACACAAGTATTAATGATCACGTAAATTCATTATTTTTATTAAGGTTTTTTGTCGATACAATTAATGAAAATCACGTATAAACGATTTTATTCGAGACTACCACGCCTGCTGATACAACCTCATAAATATCATTCAAAATTGTAAGGGAGGGTTTAGAAATAATCAAGATCACGGGTTTTGTAACCTTTAATTTATTTAAAAAAAAACAATCCGTTTCTTCTGTTTATGCGGGTTCATTGTAAATGGCAATACATTGACTAAAATCTGCCCTACATTTGGGGCACCTCTTTCTTTCTTCTTGTACCACGATCGCTGCACATCGGAGACAGCTGCAATTGTGACCGCACGGAATAAATCCGTGGGTCACAATATTCTCCCAACAAATTACACATTTTGGCGCTGTAAAAGAAAAAAACCATTAGCGTATGTCATAAAAAGTTCGTAAACACAACGTTAACAAAAAAAACATAACTGCGATACAAACAAAACCAAGAGTATTAGCAAAAAAGACTTTTTAAGCTTCCAAAACGGTTCCATTCGTTTAACCTGTTAATAGATAAAATTACACGTTCGAACGCCCCATATTTGATATCCAATTGGTATCGATGGTTTTTTTTTAATATTGTAAATATGGCATGGTCACATCCTTCCTGTCTCTGTCTGTCTGTCTGTCTCTCTCTCTCTCTCTCTCTCTCTCTCTCTCTCTCTCTCTCTCTCTCTCTTGGTCCCTGAGTCTGCTCTATTCGAATTTGGTGACCATGTAAGAGAGGCTATCGATAAGAGTCGATTTATGATACTTATTCTGTTTGACTTTAGCGACGCATTCGATACAGTGTCTCACATACATCTTCTCCGTAAACTAAAGTTGATCGGCTTCTTTGATTCTGCTTTACCCTGCATACTCTCGGCTGCATAATGCATGCATACGAATCACTCAAAATCAGATTGGGCAATCAACAGTCGCTGTATTTTTTCTTGTAGTTGAATTGCGCTGTCAAATAGTTATTCTTGAAATTTTAGCCTACTATCGCATCATGACCAAAGAATATACGTGACTCAGATTAGAACCCATCTATAATCTCGAAAAATGTCGTCCGCATCCACACCTCGAAAAGCGTGGGCAAAAGCACACAATTCACTAGGCTAAAAGCTCGGTGAACACGTGCTCTCGGATGCATAATGTATGCATACGAATCAGTCGAAATCAGATTGGCTAATCAACAGTCGCTGTATTTTTACTTGTAGGTTTTTCTGTCCTTCCTCTCCTCTTCCGCCCCTATATGTCATAGCATTCACTGCATTTTTTCGCCTCTTAGATGTGATCGTCCTCTATTCATATCCTTTCTTTTTTAAAGTCTTTCTTATTCCACAATACTCCTTTTTTGCCTCTGTATTCTCCATCCTGACGTCTAGTTTTCTCTCCCTCCCTCCCCTTCTTTTTCCTAAATCCCTTACCTCCTCTACTCTTTCTTCCATTAGTATCTTTTCTATCACTTCCATTACCGCCTCCTTTGTTGACCTCTTCTCTAATTGTTTTCTTATCATCATTACGTTCCTTCTTTTTTCCTTCTTATTCTTTATCTCGCAATGTCTTCCCATCTTCCATAGTCTTTGCCCCATGTCTTCTTCTTCCCCCTCCCTCCCTCTACGACGCACTCTAAATCAGGTGTCCTAATCAAATGTTGCTGTACACAAGTAGAGCAACCGGCCTTCTATGTTTGATGCGATTTTTATTTGTTAATAGAACGCTTATTTGCATATTTTTGCTAATTTTAATAAGACGGCTATTTACATGACGGTTAATATGGTTTAGTTTTTTAAATCTTGTACATTTTTTTAGTCATTGCAGTTACAGGACAACAGTCTGGCCGCTCAAAAGACCAACAAACGTTCGATCGAACATTTCAGTACAACCTTTCCCAATATAAACTCTCCTTATTTTGGTTTTTTTTGATGGATTAACGATTCCCTTGAGTTTGGTTACAAATATAAGGAAGTTTTTGCAATAATATTCGCCGTTATGTTTTGTTCGTTTTTATTCGCTGTGGAAATGTTGACTGCATTTTATTTGTTTATTCTATTACTTTTTTATTAGTATATTTCCTTATTAGATAAGACCGAAAAATAAATTGTGGTCAACATTTTTCATTTACAATACACGCTTGTAGTAACAATACGGAAGATGCAAAATAGATTCACAGTTATCCAATATAAATAAAATATTTTAGATGACGGAGTTAGCCCAAGTCCATTTATCCGCGATGAAAAGTGACAAATTTAAGTTTGTTATCTCCAGATATTTTACGGACTGTTACTTACTAAATGAACTCGTCCAATGATAAGTTTATAAGTTGCATTAATTGTAGAGACAAAAATTTAATTTTAGCGTTGTACAACCGATCGATAAAAGGAAATCCATTTTGCACCTTCGAAAAATATGTATTGTTACCTTGTGTCTTCCTCTTCTTCGCTCGTCTCTTGTGACCCCTGGATCGCGTCTCAACGTCGCCGACCTGCGCCTTCATTTCTCGCCTTCGTTTTTTGCGCAGGTTTTTTTTCTACTTTTGGACACCGAAAACAAATAATATTTTAAAAAATTATCTAAATAACAAAATTCTCTAGTTCTTAGACACGACGTTAATATTTTAATTAGTACCGTTATTGGTTCCTACTGGAGCCTCTGGCAGGCTGGTGAGCGGTGAAGGTGAAGGTGGAGGTGGGACTTCTCCCAATGAAAATACCTCAGCAGGTTGGGGAGAGTCCGGTGGGTAATCGAACAGATCTGCTTCCAATTCTTAAACAAAAAATTGATATAATCAAATTGCAACAATACAATAATACTTGCCGAAATACACATGGAGCAAAATTCTTGTTCAACAACTTGAATCATTACCATTAATTTCTAGACCATAATATTATCAAATATTTCACCGTTACCGTATGCGTCATGCGTTTGGGGCTCAGTACAAGACGATGTATCGACGTGAGTTTCATCGTAAACCGTAATTCTTGCAATCGTTATTTATTGTTACAATTTTAACTTTCCTCTTTGATTGTTCTCTTTATCTTCTTCAATGGGGTGATCGAAAATAATCAAGTTAAAAATGTAATTACTACCGTTATTGGTTTCTACTGGAACCTCTGGCAGGCTGGTGGGCGGTGAAGGTGGAGGTGGGATTTCTCCCAACGAAACCACCTCAGCAGGTTGGGGAGAGTGCGGAGGGTCATCTAACTGACCTGCTTCCAATCCTTAAATTGAAAAAGTAATATAATCAAATTGCAACAATACAATAATGCTTGCCGAAATACACATGGAGCAAAATTCTTATTCAACAACTTGAATCATTAGCATTAATTTCTAGACCATAATATTATCAAATATTTCACCGTTACCGTATTCGTCATCCGTTTCGGGTTCGGTTGAAAACGATGAACTGGCTCGATCCACATCTGATTTTACAAGGAAATAAATATTTTTCATTTAATTATAAATGTGTCGTTTTTTGTTTGGATAAATCATTGCTTCTGGAATTTGAGCTTTGGAATCAAATAAAGAAAAAAGTTTTAACAAGATTTTCTCAAACCGAGTTTATTTCAATAAACTAAATGTTTGAATTTTTCTATATCATCCTTTGTAGCAAATTTTCTTAACGTATGTTTTTTAAAAGTAAACAGATACATTTTGCTACTTTTTTTACAGGTTCGTTTTCGAGCAGCTATAGCTGTTCAACAGTTTGTCTGAGATATTTAGCTGTAGAACTTTTTGGTAGAGAATCTCATTTTCTTCATAAGCATGTTAATGGAATATTCGCAAGATTTTTTTAAATTGACATTAAGCATTATCTACCGAGGCAATTATTTTCCTATGTTCATCTATAGAAGAGTTCATCTTTCCTATGTTCATCTATAAAAGAATGGTAACAGCTGGATGGCTGAGATAATTTGATTTTGAGCTCTCCTACTAGGTAACTTCTTTTTTTTTACATTACAGAACCATTTTACCCTTTGGAACTCGACAATAATTTTTTTTTTTCAATACAGGCTGATGTTTAATGACATTTAAATTTACCATGATTGAATGCCGGCTCAGTTTCGTCGTCGATTTCACTGGGCATCGCATCGTAATCCGGATCCGCATCTTCAACAAATCAATATACATATATAGATATATATTTTTAGCTATACAGGATGGATTCCTTGGTTTACTTTTTTTTTCATCGATCCTTTGGCCCAATCTTATATGTATTATACATTAGGGTAGCCGTTATTTGGGCCCAACATCGTTTTTCTCTCTCTATGGGCTAGAGTTTCTCCAAATACATTTCAAAAAATGTACGCGAAGCCCTCAGGTCCCAATTCCGATTCTAATATCTCCTCAAAGCCCTCGAATTTTTCCATTTAATTAATATGGGATTTCTGGCATTTCACGGTTATACTCTTTCCTGATCGCAGTATTGCTTATTGTAGTAGGTATCTCTTGAAAAATGTACAGATTTTCATTAACATCATTTTTAGCGATACATCTGAAGAACAACATTTTTCCATCTTGAATGCTGAAAAATTCTTGTTTTGAATGTCAATCTACTCCGCAATAAGAATATTAATTATATATGAATCGAACAATATAACAATTAGATGATCCGAAATACAAGCAGTCAGGGTTTTAAAAATCATATAGGATAAACATGAAGATTAACATTCATTTTCTATTGTATGTAATGTTTATTGATCCCCTCGGGGTTACAATGGGCTTCCGTACAGTATTCCAATTCCACTTATACTACTTAAAAACTACTTAACATTATCCGCTCGCTCTTACGAACTATTCCGCTCTTCCGCTCCGCTTTGTTCTATTTTCCTTAGCCTATCTCTCTCTCTCTCTCTCCTCTCCCCCCGCCTCTCCGACTTCCGTTTCCCTCTTTCACTCCATTCCTCTTTCATTCCTCTTCCTCTTCGTTCCCTTCCCTGCCTAGCTCCCTTTCCCGTTCTTTCCTACTCTTCTCCAATCTTCTCATCCATTCTTCTCCTCCTCCTCCTTCATCCAGTATTTCTCTCATCCATTCCCCTATTCCTCTTTCCTCTCCTGTCCCTCCTCTGCACCTGTCTATCACGTGTTCCCACGTTTCCAATTCCTCTCCACACACTCTGCACATTCTCCCTTCCTCTGCTTCCCAATACCTTCCTTCCCGCATTTCATTCCCTAATCTAAACCTCGCTATTCTCCTATATCTCTCCTCGCGCATTCCTGCCTTTATGTACGCCGGTACGCTTTCTGGCCTTATCTCTCTGTACCACCTATTGTACCTTGACTGTTCTATCCTTTCCTGTCTCTCTTTTTCCTGCCTCTTCCTTTCTTCTCTCTCTTTTCCTTCGTATCCCTCATTCTCTTGTTCCTGTCCTGCCTCCTCCGCCCTTCCCTCCCTTCTCCTAAATTCTTCTCTTTCTTCTTCCCATTTTACTCTTTCCCTTCTCCCCCTTCTCTCCCTCTCCATTATCTCCTGCCAGCATCTTCTTGCCAGCTCACTGCCCCCCCCCCCTTTACTCAATTTCTCCTCATACCTCCATGCCCTTCGTCCTGCCCGTATCCCTAACTTATCTCTTTTCAATTCCTCCCTCACCATGTATCCTGGTGTCCTCCAATCCAACCCCAACACCCATCTTATGTACCGCTCCTGCATCCTTTCCATCGTCTCCCTTTCCTTCCACCCCAATATCTCTGCTCCATATCCCATCACCGTCCATACCAGCGTATCAAAGAGCCACACTCTCCTTCCCACGTCGTTACCCCATTTCCTCCTCCCTATTCCCCATACCTGCCTCATTATCGTGCCTGCCTTTTTTACCCTGTCTTTTATTTGCGCCTCCTGTCCTCCGTTCCTATTGAAAATATACCCTAGGTATTTGAATTCTTTTACCTCTTCCATCCTCTCCCCCTTCCATTTCCATTCCTTCTCCTTAAACCTCCCTCCTCCTTTTCTGAACCTCATTATTTTTGTTTTCCCCACATTCACTTCCAACTTCTTTCCTTCAAAATACCTTTCTAACTTTCTTATTACCTTTTCCATTTCCTCTTCCCTTTCCGCCATCACCACGATGTCGTCCGCGTACGCTAGCGTATATATCCGCTCCTTCCCTATTTTGACCCCTCCCCAATTTCCCTCTCTCAGCTCCTCCTCCAGATCTGCCTTCAACAGATTGAACAATATCGGGCTTAGCGGACACCCCTGCCTTACTCCCTTTTCCGTCCAAAAGCACTCTCCTGTCTCCCCCCCTGCTCTCACCCTATTCTTCGTTTCCTCGTATATCTCCTTTATTCTTTCCCTCAGCCCCTTTCTTATCCCCCTCTTCTCCAGAGCCTCCCACAATACCTTCCTATCTATCGAATCGAACGCCGCCTTCAGATCCACAAAAATCGCGACGAGTTTCCCCCTTTTCTGCCCTACCTGTCTTCCTATTACATAGTTCAATATGTATATATTGTCTATTGTCCCCATTACTTTCCTGAAGCCCGTCTGATTTTGAGGTACGCTCCCTCCTGCTTCCACCTCCTCCTCTAATCTTCCTGCCAATATTGTCGTGTATATTTTGTACAACGACGGCATCAGGGTGACCCCCCTATATTCTTCTACCCTCTTTCCCTCTCCTTTCTTCACTATAGGTACTATTATTCCCTCTTTCCATTCTTCTGGCCATCCCTCTCCTCTCCATACCCTTCCGCATATTTCTCCCGCCCATTTAACCGCTTTCTCTCCTCCCCCTTTCCATGCTTCATTCGGTATTCCATCTCCTCCCATCGCTTTCCCCTCCCTAATCTTTTCCACCGCTTTCCTTATTTCTTCTTCCCTTATTTCTTCCTCCTCGTCCCTTCGCCATTCTATTCATTTTCTATTGATTTTAATGATTAATTGTTTTTTTTAATGTAATTGAGCTGACAATTTCAGATTATATTTTACATTTGAAACGTAAATGCTTTCATTATCTTCGAATATAGTGGTTTTTCGAGCAATTCAATCATTTTTTCTTAATTCGGATGTAATCTGTCTGTTGAGTTGTTTTAGATCCTCGTTTCATTGTCAATATATTATCGTACTCGTTTATTCATTTTGTTGCCCTACTTGTTGCATCGTTAACCACTCCCAAATTTTTCATTGTATATTCCATCGTGTGGCCATTGTCATAGATTAATTTTTAAAAACTCTATTGTAATTCCAAACCTCTCAACAATTGTTTTCGAGTGCGTTAAAATAAAGTAACGATCGGATCACAAATATCCTGTATATTTTTCAGCTCGCAATGTTTAAGGCAACCGTAAAAAACTATGCAATAAAAAATTAATAATTAAAGAAGTATCGTTGAAAAATGTAAATATTATTTATGGTACATGAACAATTATCAGACAAAATCAAGCGACGTATGGTGGTTGAGCTGAAAAATATTGATGACGAATATGATTGCCCTGAACGGTTCAAGGTAAAAACTATACAAGATATTTGTGGTCTGATCGTTGTTTTATTTCATCGTACTCAAAAAAAAAAAAAAATGCCGAGAGGTTTAAATTGGAATGGAGTTTTTTTAAATTGATCTGTCTTAGTGGCCACATTTCGAAAGCTTGCAGCGTTCGAAAAATATGAGAGTTAACGATGCAACAGAAAGGGCAATAAAATGAATAGGCGAGTACATTGATACGAGTGAATTGATGAAAAAAAATGAGGATCTAAGACAACTCATAGTTTAGATTATATTCGAATTAAGAAAAAATGTTTGAGATGCCGGAAAATCCACTATATTCGAAGGTAATAAAAGCACTAACGTTTCAAATGTAAAATATAATGTGAATTTGTCAGCTTAATTATATTAAAAAATAGTTATTCATTCAAATCAATAGAAAATGAATGTTAATCTTCATGTTTATCCTATATTTTTCAAACCTTGACTGCTTATATTTCGGCTCATCTAATTGTTATGTTGTTCGATTCATGTATAATTGATATTCTTATTGTAGACGAAAATGGCATTAAAAAGAAGAATGTTTTAACATTAAAGATGAAAAAAATGTTTTTCTTCAGATGTGTCGCTGAAAATGATGTTAATGAAAATTTGTAAATCTCCCAACAGATACCTGCTACAAAGTTGCACAATTTTAAAAGCAAATCTTGCAAAATTTTACCTCAATATTTTTATTTCAACCTCCTTTCCCGCGTATTTAAAGTCTTAAATGGGGAAATACGTGTATTTGTTACGATTTATTAATCGTACTATTTTTTCATCCAGTACAAATTCGGTAAAAAACTTTTGATTTGACTCGTATATTGCTTATAGTATAAGATATAATTGAGTACCATATAAGTATTTGATTATTGGATTCCCGATATACAGGGTGTCCGAGAAATAACGTACGCCCTTCTAGCATCCGGTTGGAAAAAAAATTCTGAGGCGAAAAGTCCACAGTAATTTTTTGATCAGACGGATAGATAATGACTTATGAATTAAAATAAATAGCCAATCAGGTGCGCGCTACAGCGGGAAGGCATCGTAGAGGGGAGGGATACGGGAATGCGTTGTAATTGTGTGCGCCTGAAAATGTGTGCGAAGGGAAAATTTCGAATTATTATAGACATTATAGACACAATTATAGACATACATAAGATGATTAATAAACCATAAAAGAGTATAATAATTTTATATTACTGTTTTACTGAACCAGAATACCTACAATCTCGAGCTATTGCTGTTGACTTTCATTTTTGAAAAATCGTCCATGAAAATCTTGCATTAATTTGAAACAATTACGTTAAATACTGGAAACACAAAAGATATGGATTACATGCATGAAAATAGTAGTATAAAATATTATGAAAATAATGATAAAAGTTATTTTGTAAATAACTTTATATATTTTCCTGTAACTTCTGAATCGGTTACATTTTTAGAAAGATTCAGTTTGAAAAACGAATTGCTGGCGATCAATCTGTCTAAATCGATTGAGAACGACAGTTACGTGAGATTGCCTTGAATGTCATCAAAACTTCAGGTGTCGTACATGACTGTGCTCAAAGAGGAAATCGATACCAGTTTTTTACGAACGATTTTTCAAACATGACAGACAACAGTAACATGTTTTGCACGTAGTTCGCGATCATAGGCTAAAGTTTTCTGATTTAGCAAAAGAGAAAAATATAAAATGATTACACTGTCTTATATGTTTTATTAATCATCTTATAAACGTCACCTGAAATACACTAATAAAATGTTTTCTTGCGAATAGATATACTGTCTATGGCTTATATTTAAGATAATATATATTCCAATAGTCTGATTGAAAAAAATTGTTATACAAAGGAATCAAATTTTTTAATGAATGAGTAAAATGTTGATATTTATATAGATCGGGGATCCAATCATTATGAATTTAAAAACCCTATATAGTACTCAATTATATATTATACTATGAGAAATATAGTAGTTAATATACAGAAATATAGTCTTAAGATTCACATTTTGTTACTAATATGTGCTGGGTGGAAAATTGTACCAATTATGAATAGTAGAAAATTAACGTATTGCCCATTTTTAAGTTTTATCGCTCGGCGAGCAAGGTCAAAATCAAAATATCGAGCAACATTTTTTAACGATTTAAAAAAATTTGGATCCCTTAAAAGCTATCGTGAAAATTATAAGTTGATCACTACTTTCGTCGTTAACTACATTCAATATTACTGCTTTGCTTACCTAGTGCAATAACATCCGGACCTTCCTCCAATTGTACCTCAGCCTCAGAAAAGTCATCCGGTAGCCGCATCAGCTCTTGGCTTAAGCGACCTTTCAGCGCTGCAGTCAGTTCGAGAAATTCAGCGGCCGTTACTTTTTCCCCGACGAGCTTGTTCCACGCTAATTAAAAAATTCGATTAGTATTGAGAGTACTTTCTGCATCACTATATTTTTATTTTTGTAAGTATGAGCGGTATGGAAATTCAGTTTCAGTACTTCATAGCATTAGACCAAATGAATGTAAGGAACATACTATTCGTCAATTCTTTCCGCCTGAAAATGGTAGAGTATCGTGGATGTCGCCTGATCCGCTTATTCCGTTTCAAGCTCTCAAGGTCCTCCCTGGCGCTGGACGTCAGCTTGATAAGTTGGCCTGAAAAGTGTGATTAATAGCCATTCATAGGCCGAACGAGAGACATTTTCTATTCCTCATCAACATCGAGATTTTTACAGCTTCGACATTCTCGGTACAGAATAATTATAAGACTCACCTATGAACATCCAGACCGACGGATGTTGGCCCATTTTTGCCTTCAGCACGTTATTATACGACTCGATGACATTATTTGTCCTCCGAGATAATCGGAAAACGCTGAAGCCGGTGGGCTTCACTTTGCCCAGCCACTGGCGCTCTTAGTATGTCAATAAGGCTGAAAACTCCCTCTGGGTTTGGGCTGGTAGAGCGTTTTTTTAATATTTTGATATTGGTCCGGTATTATGGATGCTGGCAAGTAAGCGAGGGCCATAATTTTTTTTACAAATAATTGGGCTTCCTCATTCTGTCGAATTAAAGGGGTCAAACGCAGAGCCTTCGCTTTTTTGAGTATAGCCTGAGAAATGAAAATATATATGCAATAAGACATTAGTTAAACGTCTAACGGAATCACATTTGTTGTTAAGAAATTTCGCCTACTCGGTCGTAGTGGACGCTGCAGCCGGCAACAATTGCGCGAGGAAATGCGTTTCTACAAGCGTTCCTCAACCCCTGCTCAAAATCAGCCATCACCACTGCTATGCCCTGGCCATTGATCACGGCTGTTTTGACCATGTCCAATATAGCTGTGTATCTGCATTCTGATTTTCTCGACATCAAAATGTGTGCGATTGGTATTGCCTACAATAATATACAGGAGTGAGAAAGTTTTAGAGCAATAAATATTGACTGTTACCGTGAATTGTTACGTGGTCATATTTGATGCCGAGAATCGCTACCAGTTGGTAAACGCCCCGCACTCGAGGCGTCGTTTGAAACGTCCCATCGATAAAAATGTGCGAGACATTCGCAAACTCGGAGGATAGATCGGAATCGTACATTAGTATATGCACGTTCCCTTCACTATCCACAATCCTCACTGTGGTAACTTTTCCCAGATCATATTCTAGGAGCCGTTGATTGTCTGGCTGCTCCAACTGTTCAGCCATCGCCTGCAAAGTTTCAGGGCATGGTGGATAGAGCAGTTTCTTCCAGCGCTTCAACGAACTCAGAACTTCGTTGAACGGCACCTCTATTTTTATTTCTCTGGGGAACCTGTCGCAAAGATGATAGAAATGTACAGATCACCATGCTACAATTTCGAAAATAAGTTATTATTATTTTTTCAAGATAAAATGGAGTGAGGATGTTCAGGACATACCGTCCAAGCCGAAACTTATGTTCAATTAAGATTTTCGTACTTCGTGATTCAGCGAAAACCTCCGAAAATTGTGCAACCTCTGACTAATACAATTACCTTTATTTCTTCAAACAATGAAAGAGACATTTTGAAATATGAACGAAAAAGTGCAAATTTTATTACATTTTTTGTAGACGTTTATCATTACCTTTGAGAATCTCCGAAGACACTTAATCAAAAGTCTCATAAATACAATCATAAACAATTTGAAATCGAAAATTTCAAAATAGTACGAAAATTCTGAACTCATTGAAAAGGGTTCGCAAATTTCGACAAATTTGATTCGCGTACAGAAAATATTGTTCCTAATAACTATTATTCGTAGCACAGCAGATGTTGCTAAAAATATCCACATTTTTATTTAATCACGGACACTCTAATCGAATACAATTTTCTATTGGGGTGGTGCCTCTTGAACATCCTAAACTAACGAGCGTAATCTTTAATTATTCTCATACTGTGATATGTTTGCATTACACAAAATGCAATTTTTGGCAAAGGAAAACATAAAATGATGAAGGAAAACATAAAATGATTATTTTTATACTCACATTGAGGCTACGGTCTCGTACAGTTGCTTCAGTCGCCAAAAATTTCGCTCCAGAGCACTTTTCAAGGCTTCTTTGAAATCAGCCTTTAGTTGAGCATTGTCATCCGCGAAACAAGTATCGGAATGGGCCCGCAGCGATTTTTCTATCGCCGTTGCGCAATCTTTTCGCTGTTCCAAAGCAAAACTCCGTAGAACACCGTAGATAACTGTGAAAAAATATAGCATTTAACGATTTTCAGGTATCCCAAATATACTGGACAGAACAATTGAAAGATATGAAGAAAATGCAAAACTTTTAGGTTATTTCTAAAGCCTGTGACTTCGTGAAAAATGCTTATAGCAAATAAAGTAAAAATTTATGCCGCTACACGTCTATAGTTTTGAGATCCTAAGCTCAAATATTTTCAGTATCGACCGATTTCGACTAAACATAAAAAAATCAACGACAAACGATGTTTGCAATTTTTTTCCGAACGGACTGCAATAAAATAGTTTCAATTTCACTCGAAATCGTTTCTAGCTTGAATCTTCTCCTTCAGTTTGAGTGGTTTGAAAACTCTGTAAGATGATTTTTTGCTGACTTATGAGTGTTCAAAGCAAAAATGACACTATTGACTTTCATAAATTTTTTTTCGCGAACTCATCATCGTACAGAAAATGCAAGGATTGTTTTGGACAATGAAGTATTTTCTTTGAGATGCTTTTACTGTTTTCTGATCACAACATTTTTTTTCGTTCCAAGGAAACGATGCAAGAGAGGGTAAAAATGGCGTACTTTGGTTATTGCACTTATTTGCCAATGAACCCCAAGTTAAGTGAAAAATGCAAAATACGCCTTTCTTGAATGAATTTCCTTGCAACGAAAAAAACATTGTGATCGGAAAACAATGAAAGGATCTGACGGAAAATACTTCAACCTTTCCAAAACAATGCTTGAATTTTTCGCACGATTGTCAGTTCCCGAAGTTTTTGGATGTTATTCTCTGCAATTAGTAGGTGGGCCAGTACAATTGACGTACGATTTTCATGGGGCTGAAGTTTGCATCGTTGGGAGGCAACGAAAATTCTTATTGATTTCTTATTTTCATTGTTATCCAAAATCATATTTTGCAGATTCGTTATATATCGCTAAATAAGAATCCTGAAAAAAAATGTGATTTTCGTAGGTTTAACTTGGCAGAGAAAGCTTGCGATGCGAAAGAAAACCATTTTCGTTGCGTTCCAACGATGCAAACTTCTAGTCCAGTCAAAAGTGTCCAAAGTCGAAACGATTCACGACCGCTTAATGAAACATGTATTCCTATGTTAATCGACCCGGGCAAACCGAATTTCTAGGAATTTTAACTATTAACAGTGAAGAAAATGGTTAAAAACCGAAAAACATGCATTATTTCGAGAACGAGGAGGAAATCGCAAAAAAGTTTCCAACAAAAGTTGTAGAATGGAAGATTTTACCTCGAAGGTTTATACGATTTTTTTCTCTATCTCTCACTTCTCTTCTTCTCTTTTACTTTCTCGCCAGCACCCTGCACGTGTTTTGTTTTGGGCCGAAGAACCCCGAATGGAGTAGAAGCTCGGTCGGCTATCTTTGTTATCTTTTTTAAGTCTCTAAAATAAAGTGTCTCTCTCTATGATTTTCAAGGCTAGTCTCATTGTGAGCCCATTTTTCCTTCTATTTTTTTCGAAGGCCTGTCGAGACCGAATCAGAAACCACGAAATCATTAATAGCATTATTGGAAATGAAAATGATAAAAATATTCTCAAAAAAATATGATTGATTCGAAAAAAAATGAAGGAAGAATGGGCCCTCGAACAGGCTCGTCTTGAAAATCATAGAGAGGATCACTCAATTTTGAAGAATTAAAACAAAATAGAAAAAGGCAATCATCTTTAAAAAAAATAGTTTTCACTATCGAAGCAAAAAAAAACGTTGACATTGATAATCGATCACTCGTCTATATTTTCTAACGAAAGTATGCTTTAAAATGAAAAAATATATATATCGAAAAATATATAATAGGAATGGTCGGGGTCAGGTTTCGGTGAAATGGCGTGAAAAGCCTGATATACTTTGTACTAGACCTGCATTTAATTTCCTGCTGAGACTGAATAACTTATTTGAATTGAATGAATTTCATACATTTTTATATAATGAACTGTATAATTATGTACACATTAATTAACTAAAATTTGAACAAATGGAAATTTTGCAAACAATTTTAACCCCGCCGAACCTCTGTTCAACGACTTAAGGGGTCTTCTCACTTTAGACGCTAAATAAAAAGCTATTGTCAAGATTTTTTTTTGATAGGTTTGGATTTGATTTTGTAGGTATTGATATAAAAGTTGTTACACTTAATAAATACATTTTTGAAATACATCAAAACATTTTTTAAATGTATTTATGTAACCCAAACAAACTTTAAACCCGTTTTTCTCGAAATAACGTTTTTCGACGGCTTGTTCATAAAATCTCCGAAACTACTGAACCGAACCTTATGAAATTTTAACAACATATTCTTTACTCTACAACTGTCGCGCAAATCAAGGATTTTTTTAAAATTCTGATATTTACTGGTTTTGCGAAAAACGGTGAAAATCACGTTTTTTTTTTCGAAAAAAGACCGTCAGTGTGTTATTTTTGCATGTATCAAAAATCGTATGATATGTGCTATAACTATGAACATATTGAATCTAAAACCGTTTGACTTTTTTGTTTCGGATGATTCATCTCCGAGATTTCATCAACAGCGTAGACATACAATTATTTTAGGACATTTTTGTAACTACCATTTGTCTATTCTGTACATCGCGTTGATTGATTGACGCTCTGCTTCGATACAGTACGCCGCGCCACCAAACGACGCCAGACAAACTCTCCTCTCCTAACAATATGCTCTATTTAATTTCCGCGCTTTTTATTTTAGTGTACAAAATATTAACAGCTAACGAATTTGTCACTTTTCATTAGGCCTATTCTGTAATTTGTAACGACAACTTTCGTTATCGTTAGCTAGCAACAGCGAATAAGAGGCTTCCTTTCTCCTGTAACCGTGCATGCGATTGGCCGTCGCTAGCCAACGATAGCGAAAACTGTCGCTACCGCGTTATAGAATATGCATCCATGCCCTGCCTATACCAATGTAACCCCCTCGAGGCACCCGATTGGTCCCGGGGACTCTCGAGCCAAGCTCCATGTTCGCGCGCCGCACCGGCCCGAGAGGAAGCCGCTGACGCACTCTGGGCTGCCGAAAATACCCGACCGAGATTCGGGGACCCTCGCGCGCGTATAGCGGCCGTGCGTGAGCGAGAGAGAGAGAGAGCGAGAGAGGAGGTACCAGCGATGCTCATACCTCTCGATTTCGTCACGTCTGTGTGCCTTGCTCGTTGATAGTATTGGTGTGAATTTGTTTTTCGATTTTACGGCTAAACTATTGGAGATAGTGGAAAAACATCGTGTACACCTACGAGGTAAAATCTTTCATGCTACAACTTTTGTTCGAAACTTTTTCGCGATTTCCTCCTCGTTCTCGGAATAATGCATATTTTTCGGTTTTTAACCCTTACCTTCACTTTTAATACTTAAAATTCCTAGAAATTCGGATTGCCGGGGTCGATTAACATAGAAATACATGTTTCACCACGCGGTCGCAAAATTTTTCGACTTTGGTTACTTTTGACTGGACTATTCAACGTCATAGATTTTCTATACTATTTGAAAAAAAGAGTGAAGGAGTGAAGGAGGAAACTATCTCGGGCCAATGGCGAGGGAACCTAGCGCATTACGCGCTGCGTCTCCCCTCTCCGAAGATCCGTATGCTTCATCTTCGGGTGTGAATGAAAGGGCAGATAATCGAATGTGACGATTTATAACTTACGTGCAGTCCGCTTTTATTGCTATATATACGCGCTTCCTGCGTCCGCCGTTCTACTAACGCTTCTCAAACGCTTTCACGCGCTCGTCGATTTCCAGTCATATTTGCAAATATTTGTCACCTATTCGCAGCATCTTAACGCAAAATGAGAATATAGGTTTTGTAGTACTATACTTTGACCGCCGAAACCTGTGTGAAAAATTGCAATCGGACGCATGCAGGCATGCTGCAAGATAGTGCATTGAACAATTCCATCTGCAATTATGCAAAAAATAGTCATCCGACAGTGCCTGGGTTGTGCGTACATGAAGTACTTATCAATCACTACAATCTCGCAGAGAGCCTGCGCTATAACTTGCAAAATAACGGTTTTTTGCAGCTTTGAAAAAACGCTGATTTTGCGGTTTTTCTCCGTTAATAATAATCCGATCGATTCGTTCCACCGCTCATTTTCTTTGCTCTTCGATTCCCTACAATTCGTCTCCTTTGGGCAACGAGGTCACTTCTTTAGTTTTCATTTTACAACGGAAAACGAAAAAACACGATTTTTTGCATTTAAATGTTTCCAAAAAAATCAATGAATGATAATTGCGAGTCGAAAACATAACAGAATATAATCGTGGACAATATTTCGTGTTATGGCACGGGCGGTATATACTGGTAGTATTTTTGTCACGCAAAAATCTCTATTGCTTGGTCTATGTATGTATAACCGTGGTCCCGCATTACGGCCGCTCGCAGCGCGAGCATCTTCTCTGTCGGTTCTCGCATTCGTCTCGACTTGTCAGGACTTTTTGTTTTGAATCTTTCGTCCATATAGTCCGGGTGAAATAGCCCAAACAGATGCCCCCATCTCAAAATTCTTATAACCTGACAAATTTCGGCTCAAAATTTAGCAAAAAAATCGTAGAATACGATTTTACAATTTTGATCATCGAGGAGGTCCAGAAGATTTTTTTTGTTTCTATTTAACAAATAGAAACCGATCTTTTTCTTTTTCCTCTAAATATCTTGTAACATACGCGCCCAATCAAATTGTTATCAATTATAAATTATATCAACATTACCAATGGAAAAAATATAAATTATAAATTATATCGAAATGACCAAACCAAACATTACCTACAAAATTATCAATGAAAAAAAGATACCCATTTTTTCAAATGGAAATAAAAGATGTAAAGTTGTAATTAGGCCAACTAGACAAAATAATGACGGAAGGTAGCTGTGAAGTGCTTTAGGTGTGTGCCGAATCTTGGTCCCCGATATCAAAATGCCGGCTTATTACAAAATTTCAAAGATGAAAACGCGCTCGCGTATAACGCCCTCTGAGGTCCAGATATCGTTACGGGCAGAAATCAAACGGAAGATAATCTTCATGCCTTCGTGTTGACCCAGTTTTAGATTTTTAAATTCAAAATTAGATTTTTCATTGCCAAACAAGCAAAAAATCCCGTAACCATGGTCAGAATCTTTGTCATTTTTTAACATAGAAATGTGCAACTAAGTGCATCGAGTTGCACTTCAAAGAATATGAATTTTGAAAAATAAAGCAATTTAATGTTGTTCGCTATAACTGAACTCCTAATTAACATTTCGATACATTTTTCATTATATAAAGGAAGTATATTCTCTACGTAGATTTTTTAAAAATTATTCTGTGAACGTGTGACCGAATATATGGTATGCAAAGCCAGCGGGGCGCGTGCAAAGTCCGCGCGGGCGCGGGTGACAAAGAGGGGGGCGCGCTGTGACGTCATAACTTACGTCCCCGCGGCCGGACTATGCTTTCAGATATACTGAACTGTTTTATTTATTAAATAGCTTACAACAACGTTTTTTTTGCTTTGGATGATTTTTTCCACTTTTTTAGATGGTTCAGTTTGGACTCGGAGCTAGTCGTCAGCGTACTTTAGCATCAATTATCTTGCATTCGATTATATTGCTTAAGCTACATTTTAGATATGCTCGTTCAAATTAATTGTTTAATTAATATTACAACAATAACTTTTCACGTTTGAGAAATAATATAAGTCAACTCAGAAAATATGTATATTAAAGTACCGAACAGATTTTTTTAAATACCGGAAATATAAAAATATGAACAATTAATCATAAGAAGGCATATTATTATATTTGGAAAAGGTTATCTTGAAGTTATTACTGCACCACCCGGAAGAGCGGAGAAAAATGAGCAGAACAAAAGCGTTGTTGTAGATGTTTTTCAACCCATTTAGTGAATTGAACAGTTAATAGTCCTGTCAAAAGTGGCCGAAGTCGAAAATTTTTGCGACCGCTTAGTGAAACATGTATTCCTATGTTAATCGACCCGGGCAATCTGAATTTCTAGGAAATTTAAATATTAACAGTGAAGAAAAGGGTTAAAAACCGATAAATATGCATTATTTCGAGACCGAAGAGGAAATCGCAAAAAAGTTTCGAACTAAAGTTGTAGAATGGAAGATTTTACCTTGTAGGTGTACACGATTCTTTTCTCTATCTCCAATAGTTTAGGCGTAAATTTAGAAAAACCAATTCACACCAACACTATAAACGCGCGCGTGACAAAATCGAGGAGATTGAAGACCACTGGCACCTAACCGCCCCTTACTCTCTTGCCGGCGCGCTGCACGTGCTTGGGCCGACGGTCGCTGAAAGTCGAACGGGTATCTTCGGCAGCCTAGTATATATAGCTAAGCTGTCGGATTGTGAAGACTCCGCTACCGGATATATTTCCTTTCGCACGAAATCCATCGGGACCATTTTTTTTACCTGACAGCTCCCCAGCTCTTCGGAACGAACTGAACCAGAAAATGAGCGATAGGAATTCTAGAAATACCGCTGTATATGAATTTGTTGATTCAATAAAACATTGATATACCAAAATACTATTTATTTATGATAAGGAATAAAACTTAAGCCGTAGCCCCAACCGTTTTGTATTTTCCTGATCTTCAATTAATATTTTAATTAAGAATAAATTACATGTATTATCTTATTAATTTTAATAATTATATCAATCTTATTTTTATTCTATACACGTATTATTCTTTCGTTAGGCTTATGAAAAAATGATCTTGAAAATTAATCTATTTTATAGAGTTTTAATATTAATAATATAAATAATTTATTCGTAACTTTATTTATCACTTCATTAAATTTATGAATGTTAAATAATTGAATTATTGAATAAATTTATTTGTTTTAATATAATTGATTTCACTATTTTATTTATATTAATTTTAAGAAATAATTATATATCTTTTTTCACAAGTCCCATATATTTTACAAGTTCAAGACATTTAAGTTTTTCAATTAATATTTCCCTCCCATTTTGATTTGGTTTAATAATTTTCCCTTCACTAAACAACACAAACTTTGCATTTGCGCAAGCAATCCCCCAAAAGATCCCCTTTCTTTTAATACCTTTTATAGTTTTAATTGAAATAACTAGATATATTATTTGTCCTTTAACTTGATAAATTCGATGAACAGCAAGTATATTTGCAGGATATTTACTTTTAACTTTAATAAAAGAATCAGCTATTTCATCAATAATAATTTTATATGTTATTATTTTAACACAAATTATATAATCAATATAAGAATTTAGAGTTTCTGTCATTCAATCTTATGTCTTTACTGTATTAAAAACTTTATACACAAAGAAAAACAATTTTTGTTAAGATCATTATTAAACAAAATTTCTCATAACCATCCTTTCCAAATAGGCGTTTCCACTAATAGAGCTTGCCCTTTAAAAAAAGTACTTTTCTGTACGTCGTTTCAACGCTCCTTCTCGCTCTTTTTATTTCAATGTACGGAATATTAGCAGGTAACGGATTTGTCATTTCAATTGCCCTATCAAATCCCCACGAAAACACCCGATTGGTCCCGGGACTCTCGAGCCGAGCTACAGGTTGGCGCGCCGTGCCGGCAAAAGGGGAAGCCGCTGACGGACCTCTGGGCTGCCGAAAATACCCGATCGAACGTCGGCGACACCCCAACGAAGGGCGGTAGCGGCCGTGCGAGAGCGAGAGAGAGAGGAGGTACCCGCGATGCTCATACCTCTCGATTTCGTCGCGTCCGTGTGCCTCGCGCGTTGATAGTATTGGTGTGAATTTGTCTTTCAATTTTACGGCTAAACTATTGGAGATAGAGAAAAAACATCATATACACCTACGTGGTAAAATCTTCCCCTCTACAACTTTTGTTCGAAACTTTTTTGCGATTTCCTTTTCGTTCTCGAAATAATGCATATTTTGCGGCATTTAACCCTTTTTTTCACTGCTAATAGTTCAAATTCCTAGAAATTCGGATTCCCCGGGTCGATTAACATAGGAATACGTGTTTTACTAAGCGGTCGCAAAAATTTTCAACTTTGGCCAATTTTGACTGGACTATAAGTGTATCTTGGGAGCACAGCGCGGCCGCGACGACGTCAGCTGTGACGTCACAAAGCACCTCTCTCTTTATCGCCGTTGGCCCGCGTGGACGTTGCACGCACCGCGCTGATTTTGCTTACCACATATCTGGTCACCCGTTCATCAGAATTTGAACAAAATTGCATGTATAGAATATATTTCCTTCTCTCGAAAAGAATAAAAAATGTATTGACGCGTTAATTACGAGTTGAGTTATAGCAAATATCAGAACGCGTAATCCCGGCGCTTATTGGTCGAATTGCAAATTTTTTTTCAAACTCAATATTTTTTTTACTTCAATACGATGCACTTAGTTGCAAATTACTATGTTTAAAAATGAAAAAGATACTGAACATTATAGCGGGATTTTTTGGCTTATTTGATAATAAAAAATCTAATGTTTAAGTAAAAAATCTAAAACTAAATCAATAAGAAGGTACTAAGATTGCCTTCCGTTTGATTTTTGTCCGCTAACGATATCTGAACCTCGTCGAAAGTTATACACGAGCCTGTTTTCATCTATGGAATTTTGCCATAAGCCGCCATTTTAAAATCGGGGATCCAGCTTAGGCACACACCTCAAACACTCCAACATCTACCTTTTTAAAAATAATTTGGTCGAGTTTCGCTACAAATTGCATGTTTTATTTCGATTAAAAAAAGCCTCCTTTTTTGTTGCTAATTTTATTTTTGCGCATGGTAGTGTACACAATATTTGCATAATTGTAAGCAACTTATACTTAAGAATTTGATACTGATATATTACTAGGATGTACACAACACATCTCACTTTGTTTAAAATTAGTTGTATTACAAAAATTAGTAAGTTTTTTTAACCGAAAATATGTGCATGTTTTTTTTTATATCGTGAACGTTTGGAATAACGTGGACGGCGATTTTGAACTACAAATAAAATAAACAAATAAATCAAAAAATAATAAACCACCCATATCATAAGTTATAATAATAGTAACAGAGTTGAAACGAAAAAAGAGCAGAAGACAGGGAACGCACTCAGATCCCTCAAATTCTAACCAGGCACTTTGTCTACTAGGCTACCGTATTTCTTTCAAACTAATACTATTTATAAGGCTAATGCTTATAACAGTCAGTTAAAATACTTTGCGTTGATCATTCATGATTCTAGAAGAAGCGCGCGCGCCAAACACGAAAAAACGAGTACAAAAAAGTCAAAACAAGCAAGAAAAAAACGAATGACAATTTGAATAGGATAGAAAAGGGAAAAATTGTATTTCCTTTCATGGGGCTTATTTCAGTTTTTTCGATTGTAATTGATTTTTAAACATTAACAAAATATTAATCAAAATATACCTGTCCTTATAATTAGATAAAACCTTAAATAAAGAAAACAATGCCAGCGGTAAAATTTAATCCAGAGACCTCATGCTCATATGCCGGAGTATGTAGATATAGGAAAGCAACGAAGGCATGTTCGAATCACGAAACACGACAATTCGCGTCCGAATTTAGAAAGAAAGGGAAGACAATGTTCATCTCACTCTCATTTATAACCGTTCCATAAAGAATCCACAGCCACATATAGATGGCTGTGGATTAGTGCGCACGGACATCGAGAATGCTGTCTCACTCGAACTAGCCCGAGCCGATAAACGGACCTTCCCTCATCAACGTTGCCTGTCTCCTCACTTCTTCCACTTTTTCTAATACATATTTTTGACAATCTTCCGTTTACAGCCAACAACTTTTTCGTAGAAAGAAACATCCTTAAATTCTTGTTTCACCTATTTCCCTCTATTTTCTATAACTTTTCAGTTACGGGCAAACCAATCGATTTAAGGTTGATTTAAAAGGTTTTTCTTTGCAAACGGCTAGGATGGCAAACTTATAACTGTCAGGAATTCTTCTAGAGGGTCAAACACACGCAGTATAAAAAAATGCAGCCTTTCAGTATTTATGTATATTACAGACTTTTATTAAGTGGACTAGAGATGAATTTTCGTGTTCTGTGGTTCGAGCATGCTTTCGTCGCTTTTCTGTATCTATAGGAAATTCCACGTCATTTCACCCAGCCCGTGACCTGGACCATTTTTGTTTTGCCTGATTTTTTTTTGTAAAATTATACCCCATGAAAAGGATATCCACACCATTTATTTAGATTTTTATCTCTTCTTCTATAGGAGTTATAATTTACAATAAATGTCGATTTTGGAAGTTTTGGAAACATATAAACGCTGACAACTGCTGAAATAATTGACATATCGATAAATGTCCCTTTATCATTATTTTTTACGTTTCGAAGCATACTTTCGTTAAAAAATATGAAAAATGATCAGTTATCAATGCCAACTTTTTTTGCTTCCAAAGTGGAAACTATTTCTTTCAAAGATGATCGTCTTTTTGATCGTTTTCACAAAATGCTCCAAAAATAGAGTGACCCATTCTATCATGTTAAAACTAGATGCATGGTCGGGCCATTTCTTACTTCTATTTTTCCGAATTAGTCATATTTCATGAGAAGATTTTTATAATTTGAACCCTCAGGGTTCGATCTGGGCTGGCGTAACCCGTAAAGTCGGGTTACGCTAGCCTAGATCGTATCCTGAGGGTTAATCTCCAATAATTATTTTGTGATTTCCAATTCGGCTCGGTGAGGCCTGAAACGGTTTATTTTTTATTTGTACGGAATATAACAAAAAAATTTTAATGAAATTTTTGTTTTGTTTTAGTTCATGTCAAATTGAAAATAAGCCGCTTTAGACCTAACGCAGCTAAATTGGAAATCAAAAAATGACTAACAGCATTATTGGAGATGCAAATGATAAAAATTTTCTCAAGAAAATATGGTTAATTCGAAGAAAAATAGAAGGATAAATGGGCCTACAATGTGACTGGTCTTAACAATGATGAGTGACTCTATTATAGAGAATTTAAAAAAAAGCAATCATCTTTAAAAATATATTTTTCACATTAGAAGCAAAAAAACGTTGGCATTGATAATTGATAATTTTTCATATTTTTTAACAAAAGTATGCTTAAAAATGAAAAAAAAACAATTATATAGTGACATTAGTCGATATCTCAATCAGTTCAGGAGTTATCAGCGTTTAAACGTGTCCAAAACGTCCGAAAACGACATTCTTTGGAAAATTATAACTCTTTAAAGAGGAGAGATAAAAATCTAAATAAAATGGAATGGATATTCGTATGATGGGGTACAATTTTACAAATAAAATCAGGAAAACCAAAAATAGTCGGGGTAATGGGTTAGGTAAAATGGCGCGGAATGTTTCCTGTGTATTCCGGCGTATAAGCGCGAGGTCTCTAGATCCAACCTTGCTGCTGGTAGTTTTTTTCATTGCAACTCTGTTCGCATTATTGGTTTTTTCCTTAGGTACACGCTTTTCGCGTTTGTTACCTATTCTTTCCCATCATTATGACCGTTCTTTCCTCTACTGTTTACTCCTTTTTGTTTCCATCTTTCTCCCTGTTCCCCCCTGTTGCGGCCGCAGCCGACTCCCCCCTCTGTATTATATTCATCATGACATTTCTGTCATGGGTATAGGGAAACTGCGGAAAACCTATACCAAGACAGCCGGTCATCAAGTTCGCCCCCCAGTCGTGAAACTAGTCTTATTTCGCCGCGAAATTCCGAAGAAAAACATTTCACGACGAAATGTACGCGACTGGGATTCGAACTCGGGACCTCCAGGTCCGCTGGTTTAGTGGCGAGCACGCTAACCACTAGACCATCGCACCGGTTGTTCGCATTATTATAATTAATAATTTTGGTGGTTTATCACTTTTAATTTTTGTTTTTTTACTGTTCATATTTTCAGGCTAATTTTTACGATCGACAATTTTAAATTCTAATATTTCCCGATTTCCTATTAGTTCGCAAGATATGCGCGTTTGAAAGTAGACATAATTTTTTAACCCTTTTTTGCAAGACTTCTTTTCAAGATTCTTATGCACATTGATTAAAAATTTCAGAAACCGTACACTGAATGAATACCCAACATTCATCGACTGTTTCCAACTCGGCAAAACCGACCTGTGTTAGCGCACATGTGTTATTGTCGGTCTTGCCGCCTCAAGTATAATAGGGAACCCTGTATGTAGTGCTTTTTCTACATGTTCTGTCTCCCAAACGTTATGAGTCTCGTTTTTAGTGTTATTTTCGCGTTTCAGCGAACATTCCATACTTACCTTCTATACCTACCTCTAAAAGAAAGTTCACTTATAAAAACGAACATTAACTACCGAGTGAGAAATGCATTTTAGACTTTCTTGTAGCCAACGCAATTTCAGATAATTCGGTATATCTTTTTGTTAAAAATCTATAATAGTTGGTAAACCATAATATCTTAAATGTGATAGGTTTTCATTATGCCCTCGCCTTGTTTCTTTTTTTTTATTGGACTGAAAGTGACGTTGTAGTTGGAGACATAAAAGAAATATTAATATGTGTTGTTCGAAATCGTGTGACATACTATGAGCTTTATGAGCCTCCCTTTTTAGTATTATATTCGCGTTTTAGCCCGAACATTCTGTACTTACCTTCTATCCTACCACTAAAGAAGTTTCACTTAAAACACTGATCTAAATTACCGCGTGAGAATCGCATCCCCAGACTCTCTTAGTAGCCAATGTAATTTTACATTATTCAGTATATTTTTTTGTTGATATTCTGATATTTCATGATGACTGCCTTGATTAAAGGTGTTCCTTCAATTCTTTTCATGATAAATAAAAAACTTTGATTGTTTGGGCCACACGGAAAAAAAACCGAAGCAACTTGAAGCCCTGCATACTTCATGTAGATACTGTGAAGCTTGCAGAAAATACCTCAACGAAATATTCGTGATGTATTTGTCCAAAGATATATCATCAGATTTGCAATCAAAGGAACAAACAGCATTTTACGACGTTTTTGTACATTAGTGTTTTACATTTAACAAAATTGATACACATATGACAGATAATTTTGTAAATTGTTATAAAATTATTATAAAAATTATAAGGAGATAGTGCCACATAATACCATGGCGAAGCTTTGCAAAAAAATGTGCAGTGGAAACACGAGATCCTCGCTAATTAGACACACATTATTTGACAAAACTATCTCTGTCAATGTAGTAAAAATAGAGTTGTCGAAAGTGAATTGTCAAAATATAGAATAGAATTCTACATGCAGGATGCTACGAAAAAGCTGAAACCTCAAACTTTCACGGGTAGTGAAACTATTTGTTGATCATTGATATAATCATCTATTCAAGCAAAAAATGCCAATTGGTTGCACATGTAGCTTTATGTATGATTTGTCGTAGAATACGATTTTCAAAAGTTATGATTTGTTGTCACTATTTGTTTGAACAAATTAATTTTGCAAAAATAATGACAAATTCTTGACCAGTGACCCTGAAAACATCACAAACAAAATACAACTTACATATTGACATGGACTGTTTAAACAAGGTAATTTTGCAAAAATAATGTCAAATGCTTGACCAATGACTCAAGAAACGTCGGAAACCATGGACAACTTACATATTGACTATAAACAAACACGTTCCAATAAAAAAATTGAATACCCTAAAAGCTGACAAAATTTGTTAGTCTTTTTGTTGTTACCTTGCAGGCATAAGGCTAGAAAATATATGTATATACACATTTCGTAAGTACACCTATCGAGGACACACCTTTAGTGCACTTCATAGTCTGCAAATAGTATGATAAGACTTCCGAAATATACAATGTGTTTTTTCACTTCATTTTCCAAAAAATATGATATGAAAGGGATTTCAGCGGTAATTATTCGGAAAATGACCCCCACCCGAGAGGAGGATGGGAGGTGGGGGGGTTTATAGATTTTGACCCCCTAAACACGATGGTGGAGAGAAATCGCGGCGGTCACCTCCCTATAAAAAGTTATGGGGTTTTGAAAAATAATAGACATACCTCCTACGATTCGCATATGTACACGTACCCCCACCCCGGAGGAGGGTGGAAGGTTTATTGATTTTGATCCTCTGAACACGATGGTGGAGAAAAATCGCGGCGGTCACCTCCCTATAAAAAGTTATGGGGTTTTGAAAAATAATATACATACCTTCTACGATTCGCATATGTACACGTACACATGTAGGTAAGGACTACGAGTGTTGTGTTCGATGTTTTCGTTTCTAGAACTCGACCTCGGTACGAAAATGTATCAACAAGTGCGGTAAGTATACGTGTACATGATTATAATATGTATACGATTACTGAGGACATGGAATTTTCGCCTGGTTATCGTGGTTAGTCTAATTCGATCCGTGAATAATGAAACTGTACGAATTTTTGCGTCTTGTCGATGACCGGGAGAAATCTGCGCGGAGCAATACCAAAGTACGGGCGGCGAAAGAAGTTTTGGCCTGCGTATGTTGCTGAATTTATTTTCAAACGAAACCACGCATTTAAATTTAATTTAAAATTGCAAGTTTTAACTCTGGAGAGTCTGCATCGAAGTTTAGACAGAATAATTTTCCGTTAAAGATATTTGTTTCCTCTAAAAAGACATATGGCAACCCCGCATCGTTCCATGTCTCCAATGACGTAAGTTTGCACGGCATACTTAAAATAATACTGCAACCCAAATTTTTATTTGGAAGTAATTTTTAATCAAAGTCTTTAATTAGTTATGAATTAACCAACACATCAGATAATACAAACAATGTAAAATATTATGTATAACGCAAATACGTTTTTATGATAACATTTTTAACTTTGGAAACCTAATATTTATTTTTTTCGGAAATATTAATCAATATTGTTCTGAGGCGTTGCCATATGTTTTCTTGTTATAGGGGACAAATATTTGTTGACGATAATTATTTTGTCTTTACTGAACGTTCTTAGGAAAACTGAACAGTAAAGACAGCCCAAAGTTTTTTCACTCTTTTCCTAACTAGTGTGCTACCTAAACATAATGTGTTTCCAAAATTTATAAACACAATAGCTCGACGAATTATGTGACCGGACTTTCGGTCAACGCAAACAGTGCAGTGTTAAAAGTCGCAATTTTAAAAGCCATCACCTTCGAAACCGAACAGTCGACTGTTCTGAAATTTCACTCAAACATGCTTATAATAATACGCGGAATGTCTGGTAAAAATTTGAACAAAATCTATAAAAATCAAGCGCGCGCTCTCGTTCTACCTTAAGACCAAAGTTCAACGACTAGAAATTTCAAGCTTCGAAATGTGTGTTTTTTTAATACTACGATTTTTTTTTATAGAGAATACAGCCCTCTGAAAATGATCGAACACTGGCAAATTTTTCTGTTCCTTAATTTATCATTGCCCGGAGTAATTTGATGTTTGCGTGTTTCGTTAAAATAATACATAATGATCAGCTAATTATGATTTTAGTATTATTCATAACGCACAGTTTGCATAATATTATAGTTGCAAATGCTAACCAGAATGTTCAGGCAGACCGCGTATTCACGATGCGCTTGGCTCACAATCAGATCGGTCGTAAAGAAAGAAACGACTCGTCTCGTTTCAAAGCCTAGCGACCACTGGCACTTGATTCGTGGAAACATGGTGCACTTGCGTCACAGTAATGGTGCTGCCATCTAAACGCGTGAGGCACAACTGCTATCTGCTGTATGCGTGACTTTTCGGAATTCTGACCGTTCTGAGCGTTCTTTTTCGGAATCTTACACTATCTAAACTTTAGTTTTCGCAAACTGGATGCTCGAAGCTATGATTTCCGGAGTCTAAAACTTTCGTGACCCCGACGAATCTCTTATTTGCTTTTATTATATTTAAACTTTCTGATGTAGCTCGTTCTCTATAATAAAAAAATCGGGATTTTGTGGCATGCTTAATATTGCATATTCGGACTTTTGTATGTCGTATTACTGGTCGTTCAAATAAAGCGTTGATCTTCTGCATTCTATTCCTAAAAATTATTTCGTATAAGAAATCATATTTCTATGCTTTTTCTATCGCTACTTTTACCGTTCTTCATCATTCACATTCAACTGTGTGGACTTTCTCCGGCATGATCTTTATGAAGCTTGTAGTTTGGGAATATTAAAATTCAGAATTATGAGCCTTCTGGTCATTCAAAGTTCGGGATTTCTACCCCGCCCCCACGGAACAAAATTATTACACGGAAAGCACATTCGAACTGTTCCGTCCGACTAAACTGCGGCCCGAATTGCGCTTACAGCGCAATTGAACCACACCCCGAACAAACGCACATACCTTGGGACACCCACATTTTTACATAAATACACGCATACACACCATACACACACTTTTATTTTATTATATAGAATCAATAAAAAAAAGCTTTGTAACCCACGATGCGGAGCATCGTTCTTATAAGAGGGGGAGTGTCACGGTCCCACACGACTCCTATTCCCAAACCCAGTCTCACGCCCTCATATCAACCGTTTTCCACAGCTCTCACCTAAACCTAATCTTTCTTCCTAGAAACCCTCAGCAGAAACCAAATCTTCCTTCCTGGAAATCCTCATCAGCAATCCTCTCCTCTCTTATCTGAGTCCCATTGTTCCCGTGCCCACGCGCTTCTCGCGCGTGGCATCCCCTCCACCTTCCTAAGGCCCCTCCACTCGGCCACGCTTCCTCCTGCTGGATCGTGAGCCAGCAGTCCATCCTAAAACCTCGAACAACTACGTGCACTCACTCGCTAAGTCGAATTAGGAATAAAAGATCCAAATCACAATAGTCCGTGTCTGAGTCAATTGTCTCCCGCGAAATCCTCAAACATCCGCTCGACCATCACATATATATATATATAAATATAATTCCTCTCTCTTCACCCTCTCTATCCCCACGCCCCTTTGATGAGTGTTGCAATAAAGACATTTAATTCGATCTAATAGAAAAATGGTCGACTTTACGGAAATTATATTTATCGTAAATAAAAAAAAATAATCAGATGCATTTAGTGAATTCAACTAAATTATTTTTCGAACATATGAAACCGAATCACAGATTTATTAGGATCAAACAAAATATTTAGTTATTTGACGATATTTAATAGATTTTAGTTTCAATAAATGAATATATATGTGAAATAAATAATGATAATGATGGAATGCAATAGGAAAATGTTGGTTCTACGAAAAATCTAGTTAATTCAAATAGATGCGGTTAGTTAATAATATTATGTTAAATTGTTCTTAAGGTTTAGGGATTACGGGGGTTCCTTTCCTTTTCTTTCCTTTTTTTTCTTACGATTGTCTATACCAGATAACGCCCGGGTTTCTTTATTTTAAGTTTACACGGAAATGTATATCTATATATATATACATATACTCTGGCGCGCGTTGGCCGAGTTACGTTGCACGCGGGGGCACAATGTAATTTCGGGGGGGGGGGGGGGTTCACTCTCGGGCTCATGCGATACGCACGTGTTCGTTTTGTACTCTGAAAATGGCCGCCCTCTCACGCGGTCTCACTCGCGGCAACCTCTTCGTTTATCTTCGCTCTCTCTCTCTCTCTCTCTCTCTCTCTCTCTCTCTCTCTCTCTCTCTCTCGCTCGCGCTTCAAAACGGATCACTTATGACTCGGGGGGGTCGAACGTCACGCACACGCGCACGCACACCATCTCCCTGATGGTCACCACCTTCGCGAAAAATCGCCACGACCTTGAAACGGTCACCCATCTCCCTAATGACTACGACCTTGAAACGGTCACCCATCTCCCTAATGATCACGACCTTGAAACGGTCACCCGTCTCCCCAATGATCACAACCTTGAAACGGTCACCCATCTCCCTAATGACCGCGACCTTGAGATTCTATTTGATGTCAGAACCCGCATAGCCCTTCTGTTTGATGTCGGAACCCGCATTGCACTTTGGATTTCTGTGCATCGTATGCTGTGCATCGTATGATTACATGTAGAAAGTATCTTCTGCAAAACGTCAATATAGCGGTTTTGGCGAGAGTACGTGAAATATCGCCGCATTCTTTCTTTCAGTATTCGATTGCATCGCTCTGCAATGGCGACTTTTATATCGGGGTTGCGCGTTGCGCGAAACTGGATATTATATTTCTTTAAGAATGCCTGAAAGACGGCGCCCGTAAACTCTCTACCCTTGTCTGACTGCAGACAAATGGGTGATCGTCCGTTTGTGCTCTTTAGAAAGAGTGTGTGCGTCAGAGCTTTAGCCACTGTCGCAGCAGACTTATCGTGCAAGGGCTCGACTCACGCGTACTTAATGAGTACATCTATGACCACGAGAAGATAAGCATAACCGTCATTATAACTTTTAAGTGAGCGAAGATCTACAAGATCAGCTTCCCATACATCGTCAACGGTCCATACGTTGTAGGACCGACGTGGGAACCGACGCTCCACAGGTCTGTGTTTGGTATAAGCATCCTGAGCTTCAAGCCACTGTATCATTTTGGCAGGGGAGATCTTTTTTTGACGGCTTACGCGTAACAGCTTGGCAGCACCGGTGACGGACGCTTCATGGGAAGGACTAGAGTAAACTTTTTCGAGTACTTTCATACTGATAATGTAAGACTGGCCCAGGTCACTCGTCTTCTCTTGTAATCGCCTCCGCAACCGGAACCGTTCTGTCCGCTGCGGTCGGACTTACGGCTCTCGCTGCCGCTGTAAAACTCTGGATGATCGATGTCACTGATAGCCCCGTCATTTTCATCGGTGGCACTATCACCGTGTGATCGTAATGTTGAATTTGCTCGATATTCCAGCCAAAGTTCTTCGTTTCGTACAAATTCTCGAGGTGTCCGTATGGAACGCAAAAATTTTGCAAAGACTTTTCGGCCCGCCGGCTTGGGTACTTTTCTCGCGCGCATTGCGTCGTTCGCGAGATCAATGATGTTTGAATCCTTGATCGGTTCCACGCTGGCGAAAACCACACCGGCTGAATCCCAAGAAAAATCTGACGGAGGTTCATCATGCTAACGTCGCAATAAAAGTATTGGTTTATTGCGAAATTGCAAAGGCACACTCTCAATGATAACGGAATCATTCATCCGGGTCGTAGGGACTTCGCTTTTGGCTGGAGTGTTTTGCGCACTACCCTCTTTATTTTTCGTAAGAGCATGGTACTGATGTGCTCGTTCCCCATCAGTGAAATGCAAGTACCGCTGCAGTACACTTAAATCTGCCAGCCACTTTTCACGCACATCCGAGTACGCGTTAGATTTCAAAATCTCCATTATTTCCGCATCCAATCTGCTGAGAGTCGCCTCAATTGTTTTCTCTGCTTGCTTCGTTGACAGCCCCTAGTTATCAATGGTAAAATTATGCTGCCTATGACTACTGAGCTGTAATAGATTTTCTTCAGGTACCAGAACTATTTTTCGTGCATGCTCCATCATCCACGGACAGCAATTAGATTAGACAACACAGTACCTAGTATGGGAGCAAGTAGAAGGGGCAAAAAACCACCGCTTTGAACGACATACTTCTTCTCACTCTTCCAGCACCCGTTTTTCGAGGCTAAGCCACGAAGAAGCGGAGCGTAGCGGCGTAATTTTTTCTCTGACCAGTCTTGAGAACGTTCAAAGCACACTCACAAATGCAGCGTATCATGCGAGGGTCTGCTTTCCGCAGAATGGCCTCCCGCTGTTCTTTGCTGAGATGCTGAAGGACGTTCAATATCGCAACGCTCTTCCTGCAGAGAGACGATCTTTTGCGTGCCATTACAGACGTAGAACTGGCAATTCGCCGCTCGTGTTACCGCTTTTTACTTTTTTTTCGTGGCACATACACGAAATGGTGAGGGTCATCGGGATAAATACATGCGCGCAATCGACAATTGTCGGGTGTCGATTGCTTCAGATCTAGTAGCAAATAACCATGTGGCTTAGATGTTGCATCGTAATGAACCTCTTGCAGAAAGCGTGGGTTCTCAGGACATACCTGTCTCGCCAAGTGCTGTATTCCGACGCGATCGCGGGGGTTTTTGAAAGAACGATATAACTTGCGTTCAGAGAGATATCCCTTTGCCCATGACCCTGATGGAACAAGTTTTGCGTTATAAAAATAACACTCAATTTCTTATAATGACTACCATTGGTGAAGAGATCGACAACGCTGTTGTTCGATGCTTCACGCATCAGATCATCGATAATTAGAAGCTTGGCGCGAGGGTCGTTTGAGTAATCAGCAGACTGAGGTAATCCTTCGCGAAATTCAATAGAGGCGCCGTACTCCGTATAGGCCGTCTGCCACTCTGAATAATAGAAAATTATCCTCTCGAATGGCTCGCTGCTCATGCGCGTGATGAACTTAATTTTTTTTTTACAAAATACGTCTTACCGCAACCTGTAGGTCCACAGATCATTGAAGTCCACGGATGCGTCCACCGTGCGTCCATTGTGATGAATACGAAAAGGAACTTTTGAAGTAGCAATAAATACTCTACGGACTCGGCGTTTCTTTTTATACAAATATATTTGCAGGTAAAACATATTTTACAATTTCTGATTACGATAGCTCTGTACGTCTAATTGCATCGTAGCGAAGCACGATAGGATTCTCTCTGTCCCCGTCAATGAAGGATCGTACAGATTGGTAATTTATTATCGAATTGTTTGCAAAATTGAGGGTAATACCCTTAACCTTACAAACTTCACTCTCCGACCCGTCAGGAACACGCACTATAAACGCGTAAAATTTTGGCCCACCGGAAAAGACGCTTTCGATATAGCTACCCTCTCCATAATCACTCAACTCATCCGTTAAATCGCCTGAGAGCTGGCCTATATGAGGTTCGTATTTATTAGGTTGCTGCGTCGTTATATAAATAACAGAGTCTGTGTCGCAGTACAAGGCACGCCGATCGAGACGTTCCAGGTAACTGTTAAGTTTTAGACGCGCCTGAGTCGTAGTGTATGTAGCAATTATAGCATTCGCTGTATTCAAGAGCGTCACAGCCTCATCCGTATTAGTATAGCTTACATACAGGGTTTCATTATTCACAGGAAGCATACCAGTAATTTCACATCCGGGGTCGGTTAATAATTCCATAAGTTTTTTTCACGTCGATACTACGACTGTTCGTGGATGATTTTCGCGCTGGCCATATTTTCTACAGAATCAATTTAGACAAAGCTTTGCGAGCGAGCGTAATCCCGGGTTTTTGGCTCACCCTCAGATTGTTCAAAATGCGTGATATAACGTTCTTGCAGTGTTTCATCGTCTGCGCAGTTTTAAGGCCACCCACTCACCTCTCGTTTGATTTTCAAAAACGGATTGATGTATTTGGCAAACAACCCGCCCGATTACGTATCACGATCGAATAGCGTTACTTTGTATTTAGAAATTTCGGCTATAGAGAGTATTAAGTAACCGCACGGAACGGCTTTTCGCAACTCGTCAACTACACACGTGCCCTCGAACACACGGTCAGCGGGATCATCGTGCGTGCACTCTTCCTGATTCATTATCTGGCAGCAGCTGCGACATAAAGAGAACCGCAGCCGCTGATGCATACGCACGCGTAATACAGGGTGGTAAAGATTGTGCGATGGTAGCACGGTATATTTGACCAACTCCTCAACGCGCGTTAAATCGTTACTTCCCCCTGTCAACTCTAAGCACTCTTCAGCAATCAATACTTTTCGATGGCCCACGGGGTGTTTACCAAATTTGCAGATATACGGATACAGAGAGCAGACATCTACATAGCGTATACGCTCCCCCTCCCCTGCATCATAGAGTGGTACCATGTTTTTTGTACGCCCACCGAAGAACGCATCACGAGGGTTCAACGGCGCTTTTGCTGTTAGTGGGTGATCCCGCACGAGCTCACGAATTTCAGAGTTAGCTTCTACATGACGATCCCACTCGCATT
This sequence comes from Ophion ellenae, assembly GCA_963210295.1. NCBI lineage: Eukaryota > Metazoa > Arthropoda > Insecta > Hymenoptera > Ichneumonidae > Ophion > Ophion ellenae. Next base: position 8,304,877 of record OY723395.1, on the reverse strand, counting down.
CCCAAATCTCCACCAACTGAAAGTCGCTCGAGCGAACTCTGTGTGATAAGGCTATGGTTCGTTGTAGACTCTCGTCCATAGACAGGCCATTGCGTTGTTTACGATCTCTATTGAAGGTGTAGCATTTGGAGCAGCCGTGCCAATAGCAGCCGTGAAACTGTAATACGTGAGCGGTACAGTTTGCTTCGTAGTCGCCGTCAACTAACAAATTCTGAGGTAATTTAAATTCGCGTTATCGGCCTGCGTGTATAATGCGGTGCCCAAGAGAATGCTCTGTCCAGACGAGCCATGAGATTGCTTTTTTTGACTGATTTTGAGCCCATCTATAACTACCTAGAGGTATAATACCGATCGTGTTGTCTTTTAGGGAATTTTTACACAAGACGCGAAAACAGGCTGACGCTATTGTTGTGCTCTCGTCAAAAGGACAGACGCGACCGTTGGCTATAAACATAGCGCGAAAAGCCATGCACGCTCTTCGTAATATCGTGACGTCGTCCGTACAATAGCTTACAAGCTCTTTCGAAAGGTCGAACATGTAATTGGGGTCTTTTGACTCCCTGTACCAGTCTAGAAATGTTTCGCGCTGTGCAGAACGCGCTGTGTCAGCGGATTAATACTCTATATCCGGTAGTGGCCCGACATAATTTTGGTTTTCCGGCCGGTTGAACAAATGGGGAAAAATACCTTTAGCGATAGAGCCTGTGATGCCACAGGCTTTAGGTAGCGCACTAAGAGGGATGTGGAAATTATTTAGGCTGTCGAGGATACCAGTTCTTCAAGGCGCATCGAGATGATCTTTGTACCGTTCATAATTATACGCGGCAGATGAGTTTTTTTCCTCGATCAAATAGCGCAAAATGAATTGCGCGTCAAAGCCCCCGGCGTTGTGAGGAATACAGATCGTACGCGATAAATTATCGACACGCTGCATAGCAAACTCCACCAATTGACCCACAGGATGATGTCTAAAGACAAACTCATGGGAACCGCAATGGTCACACGGCTCACCGATAGAATCACGTGTGCAGCAATATGTGCAAACGCGCTGCGCTACGCACCGGTTTGGCTCGTGTACCACCATCGCCGTGTACATTTGTGCATTGCTACGTCTCAAAATAATAAAATATGAAAAGTATTTTATCCGCATCTTTGCCGTCGCGGATGGGTTTCATGAAGCACGTATCGTTTTTGGGATGGTCTGTCCTACACGTTTTGCAAAAGATCCCGCCACACACATGAGTAGTAAGGGGGCTACTATGGCGACCCCCACTCCTATCCCCACTTCTATCCCCACGCCTTGGCCCGTGGTGGGAGCAGCCGAGGTGGGTGTAGAAGTGAGGGAAAATCGTGGTCGCTCGCCATAGTGGCCCGCGACGATTGAGAAGAGGAAAGTGGGAGTTATACTTACGTGCGTGTGTCGCCTCTTCTACGGAGTCAGCAAACGCCTCGGCATAGGGACTATGGGCATTTTGAAGTGAAAAAACGCTATCAATATAATGGAATTTTTTATTTTCAAAAACCGAACCATTATATTTATTAGCTAAAGCCAAGGCGCCACGGCATTCGCGCTGGGGAAAAGGGCTGGTAGCCACCACAGCCTTGCACGGCTGAGCCACGAGCCCTCTTCAGGGGCTACGTTGTCGTAAAATAGATGACACAGCCCCAAAATGTCAGCTGGTTGCCAGCCCCACTGTACCATCTCTTGAGAGTCTGCGACTGCGACGTAGCGAATTCACGAAGAAACTTGGCTTCAAAATTATTACTCAGCAAATTACAATTTAAATCTCCGGTTAAAACGATGTACTCGTACGCAAAAACAAATCTAGCAAGTGTCTCGATAAAATCGCCAAAAAGAAACCCTTTGGGACGTCTGTAGATGGAAGCGAATAAAAGAGGCCACGTAATTCTAACAAAATAAATTCTGGACTGTTTGAATATGGTCCCGGGGAGGAGGCAAGCACCTGTACTTTAAGAGAGTTGTGGATGTAGCATGCTACTCCGCCGCCCCGTTTGCCCTCTCTATCGTTCCGTATAAGGAGATAATCCTCTAAATTGACTAAGTCGTCGGAGATACGCGCATGGAGCCAAGTTTCAGATACAGATATAACATGATAGAAATGGGTGGTCAAATGAGCCCTAACCAGTTCCATATGCGCCAAGAGCGAATTAGCATTAAAATATGCTATTTTTACGGAGGAATTATCATTTGATCGCAGGGTGACAGTATTTCCTGGATCGTTGACAGGTTGCGCTCGGTCTAGTCAGACCAACTTTGCAAGATCGGCCTCATTGCGTATACTGATTGGTGATGAGCCGTCAGTCTTCCGCACATTGATTACATTTTCCCGGGGCCAAACATGTTTGTACCCGGCGATTTTCGCTTTAGCCTTAGTCTTGCGACGTAAAGAGTAGGTGCGTGCTGGAAGCATCTCATTAACAAAAATATTTCCGGGACGCTCGACTGAGAAAACCTCCCGTAAAGTTAAAACTTTTTTGGCACGTTTTTTCTCCAGAATAAAATCACGAACCGTGGACGATTTGAGCACTACAATGTACGTTTTGTGTATTTTTCGAGACGTCGTGGATGCGCCAGAGTGATTACCCACAGGATCGAGTGCTGTTTTCGTGAGAGGTCTGATGGCGAGTACGTCATTAATTAGGTCGGGTATACCCAGAGTGCCAAAAACTTTTCGTACCATCTCCTCCGGTGAATCCTGGAGATCGAGCGGAATGCCCGACAAAGTAATTTCGGACATGGTCCGATCAGACGATCGACGTGAGAGATCTAACACGGCAGCATCCACTTTGTCGTTTAGAACTGTACATTCATTGCGTATAGCGTGGGTGTCTGTAATTGCGGCATTTACTTTTACATCTAGATCCGAGACCCGCTGGTTCGTGTTATCATCGCGTTTTTTCAATTCAGAAATATCATTGACTATACCCGATAGGGTGCGTTGCATTTCGTGCAGTATCGCATTGGTGGACATTATCGACTGGTGAATGTCATTTAGTGTAACGTTAGGGCTGGGGCCATACGAAGAACGTGAACGCTCTGGCGAACATTCTGGTGTACGGAGTGTAACTCGCGATTTCTGCATAGCGCAGGGGTCACAGCGAAAAACGAATGTATTGCCGGAAATGTCTGGATCATACTCGAATTTTGCAGTAGCGCATCTCTCATGAAAGCACTTGCCACACTCACCCAAGCATACCACCATGGTGTCATGTCTGTTAGGGGGTTTGTTACATATGCCGCAACGAGACATGGTGATATATATAATACAAATATGCCCGTATGTGAACGTATGTGTGAGTATACGCAAACACAACGCATATATATATTATATCTATACCTATATATATGTGTATATATATGTGTGTATATATATATATATATATATATATATATATATATATATATATATATATATATATATATATATATATATAAACAACATACAATAAAAAAGGCAACGATAGTTCGCGTTGTTCGATGCGATAAGTGTGCAGCCGTTGATTAGCACGAGGTTTACGATACCGACTGTGATACTCGCAGGCAGGTGAGCAGCGTAGATCCAGTAGAGGATAACGATCGATGAGCAAGGTCGACGTCGATGTATCGATAATAGAGGCTTGATGATAGGCCCCAACGCGTTCACTAATACAGCTGGACTCCGTGCACAGACGAGTCGCGCGATCGAAGGCACTGCTGTAGGTGCGTGACTATAGCTTTGAGAGACTATAGCGTTGGGAAATCCGTTGGCGCGATGTTCGGACGGAGGCAGACTATAGATATGTGACTATAGACTTTCCACGAAAGACGCGATAATTACCGGGAAGCCGGTGAGTCAGCCATGATATGATCCTTGCCAGGTTATAAAATCTGTCACTTTCTTTCCACCGAATTTTCACAGCCTACGTGCTGTCCAGGATTTCGAATCTAATCTCATTCGGTGGAAAGCAATTTTGTGCGTGCTTTTGGCCTAGAACAAAAACGCCCGAAGGCAGAACACTGCAGGACCAGGCCCAAAAAGTCGGAGCGATAAAAGAGATGAAATAAAGTCGACTGTTTCCACTCACCGCTAGAGAGAGCACCGAGAGAGAGAGAGAGAGGAGGGGAGAGAGAGAGAGAAAAGACCGCGCTGTGTTTAGCGTGAAACAACTCTCTCTCTCTCTCTCTATATATAATGCTGCATACACAAGGGGAGGAAGTATAGCTATACCTTATGACCGCGCAACGCAGGCACGTGCGTTGGGAGAGAGAGAGCCGTCTATATAGTAGGAAAGAGAGAGGGCGTACATATATAACGTAAAGGCGATATGATTACGATGTGTCACTGTGTCTATGCCCTGGGAGTGCAACACACACACACATATATATATATATATATATATATATATATATATATATATATGTGAGAAAAAGAAAACAGAAGATAAAACAAAAACAGTAGAAAAGTAAAGTAGGGGAAGGGGAAAAGTCGTTGATTTAAAAAAGTTAACAATAAAGGGAATGATGGGTAATTCGTAAGGGAAGGGGAACAATAATGGGTATAAAAGAGAAAGAAAGTCAGAGGGACGGCACTTCTTTTTACTTCGTGGATCAGTAAGTACCGCTTAGCAAAGTACCTCTTTTTAGGGTGGTAAGCTGAGAGGGGGAAAACACTGAAAAAACGAAATCAGAAGGAAGTCGACGTAAGAAAGTCGGGCTTTTTAAGTGGATAAAAAAGTACCGCTCAGCAAAGTACCTCTTTTCAGGGCGGAAAGCTGAGAGGGGGAACCTTGAGACACTTAAAAAGAAAGTTATGACATACTTTTTCTTTATTAATTAATAAAGACGGAAATAAGAATTGGGAGTAGAATAAAAAAAGAGTACTAAAAAAACATTAAGATTAGACAAAGGAAGGATAAATTACGAAAGGATAAATAGAAAATTAGTATTAGGGGAATAGAAAGTGCAAGGAGGTATCAGAAACACCAGGCGACAATACACACACACACACACATACAACTGTAAAAACACGAAATACCTACAAGGGCTCCCGAAACTATCAGGAGAACCCAAAGGTCAAAAAGGCATCTCGAAATTCAAACACCACACCGACACAATACACGTAACTAGCGGGAATATCAGCATAAGCGGGTACGTGGCGCCATCCGACGGAGGCAAACACGGTTAGAGTAATCGATTATCGACGCGCGATCGGTTACGCTCACGGGGAGTAATTACGAGAGAGCACGCCGTAGCGCGTAAGTCGAAGGCGCGCCGCGATCCACCGCGCCGTGACCCACTAGAGTGGGGGGACTCAGGGAGCGTGGTTAGCACGAGAGCGCGCTTGGCACCACGCGCAACGAGCGACCGTAGGAAAGAGGGGGAAGCGCGCCGTATCGAGATTGAGCGCGCGGCGATCGATACCACTAGGGAGAGTGGACCGCGACAGACAGCGCCACGCGCGGACTAGGGAAAGGCGCCCCGGTGACTCCGCGCGCCATAGGCGAGAGCGCGCCGTAACTCACGCACGCCGCGAGCGCCAATACGTGTAGGAGAAGGAGAAATCATCGACCTACAGTAAAGTAATCGCGCTCGAACACACTTACCATCCGGGCGAGTCCGCTATTTCGAATATTTTACCGACCGCGCAGCGACATATTAAAACACACAAAATACACTCCAGCGACACACTAAAACACACAAAATACACTCCAACACACTCCGGCGACACACAAAATACACTCCAGCGACACACAAAAGACACCCCAGCGAAACATTAACACACAAAATATATTCCGGCGATACATTGGAATACGACAACACACAACACCAAAATCTTTTAGTATTATATCGAATCACAATATTGAATAAATACCATTTTATTAACAGATACCTCCAAAACAAAGAGTTTTAATTAATTTCTTCCCTGATCGAGTCCCGAACAAATAAAAATAATTGTAACGCATTCAGACCCGTTACATTTGGCGCCCGAACAGGGACTCGATCACAAGAAAGAAAAACTCGTAGGAGGTATCAATAATAATAAAATGGCACAACAAAACAACGAATCGTCCCTAAACTGGGAATCAACGACTGCGGATGGTTTGATAGAAGAAGCCCGTCGCAGAGATCGGCAGAATATTGGGCGACTGTCGGAAATAGGGCCAGCACAGACCACGAATGAAGAAACCTTCGCTGTCAATCAAAACATAGGTAACGCCCAGGTTATCATTGAAGACACCGAAACGGAGCACAGCGAAACCACTCTGGCTCTCATCAAAGCCATGAACAGGATACGCAACGAGCAGCGCAGGGAACGCCTCACCACACAGGCAGAAATTATGCAACAAGACGACCACTGCATCATACGGATCCGTCAGCTGAACGAGGATATTACAAAAAAAATGGCAAACGATATAAACAAAATCGAGGAACGCACGGAACGGAAAATTGTGATTGCTCAGAAGATGATCGAGCAAAGTCACGAAGAAACTCAAAAAGAAAATAGCGAGAAAATCGAAGATTTTGATACCCGAGTAGAGGCCATTAGAAGGACAATATCCCAGCTTCTTCATTCATCGAAGGAGGTGGGAGAAGTAGTTACAGATCATTCTATACGAATTACGGCATGTGAGAAGAATATTCAGGCCCAAAATTCAGTCTCCAGAGGTAACACAACGTGGACGGCAGGGCTCGATGTCAGTCAGGCATACGCAGCAAAACAAAAACCGCCAACTTACAACGGCGATGGAAGAGAACGACCAATGCGGTTTCTGAAGGACTTCAGGGAATTCTGGCGAATTACGGGAAACACCGACCTTCATTATATCATCAGCCAGTCACTCAGAGATACGGCCAAGGATTGGTGGAGAATCGTGGAAGAAAGGGTCCAGTCAATTGAAGAATTCGAAGAAAAATTCCAAGCCCGTTATTGGAGTCAAGGGATTCAGGACAAAGTACGGAGAAATCTCGAATTTGGAGCATATGAGTGGGACGGGCATCGAATGACCCGGACCGAATATGCCACCCAAATTTTTGGCAACGCAAAAGACTTAAGCCAAGGTCCGACAGAGGAGCAAATCATCAGGTAATTGGCAAACCACTTCGACGAAGCAGTCAGAATGGCAGTACGGGTCAGTGGCATCAAAAACATCGATACTTTCCTCGAACTATTGGAAAGTATGGACGGAGCAGGACCCCTGAATGCTAGAAGATCTCTTCCACGGTGGCATGAGACCAGCAATCCAAACTGGCAGCCAAACAACCCGTGGAAGAACCAAAGGTTTGGAACATTCGGAGGACCCCGCCCAACGGGACCAAACCCGCAATGGAGACCGGAATATCCCAGATATTCAGGGCCACCACCACCATTCCAAGGTCCACAGCCAAGGGGTGGAGAATATGGGTCAGCTAACGCGACGCGAGGACCGTGGATGCAGCGCGGATACGGAAATATAAGACCCCCTTTGAACCCAGCAGCAGCACCATGGAATCCGAGTCAGTCCGGGGGACCAGCGGTCATGAACATGCCGACCAGAGGTCAAGCGGAGTCACAAGTACCACCAACAGCCATCGGGCAGCCCACCGGACAACAACAGAACCAGGGAAACTGTTAATCGTTGCGCCCGAATCGATGGCAATTTCCAAGGGAAATGAAACATCACGAGGCGCAACAGACGATGAAGAAACTCAGGAAGCCATGGAAGAAGCACGGCAGCGGATGAAAAGAAACCTGAAGAAGAAGGAAAGGTCAAGAAAGAAACGAAACAATCCAAACGGGACGGAAGAGCAAATAAATCAACAAACGATTCAATTGGGGATGTTGACGGTCCCTAGAAAGAAAAACGAGGTGAGGGAAAATGGGGAGAAAGCAGCTGAAGTCCGCGAATGGGCGAGCAAATACTACCGACTTGAAGAAGTAAATACTGGCAGTAACATCAGGGAGAAATCAGAAAATAAAAAGAAGAAGCCTTTAGGACTCGAAACAAATGTATACGAGCATCCAAGGGACTTCCTGATAGACGAGACAGGAAAGGGGAGCATCGTCAAAAGAATATACCCACGGTGTCCAACGCTGCCAATCAAAATAGAGGGAATCAGCGTAGAAATCCTGATCGATAGCGGGAGTGAAGTTTCATGCTTATCGGAGGACTTCTTCCTACACCATCAAGAAAGCTTTAAAAATAGCCCTAGAATACCCGTAACGAGCACAGAGGCCATTGGGGCATTTGGAGGCAAATCAGGAAAAATTAAGCAGCAAATAATGGTAGCAGCCGAGCTTTACCAATGACAAAGAAATCTTCAAATGCTAATCATACCAAAAATGGGTCGGAACGCTATTCTGGGTATCGAGGGGCTATTTGAACTACAAGTAGAGGTAGACGCGAGTCGAGGCGTGATCAGAATCAAGGATGAAATAGTGGCGGAACTCGAAGAGGGAAGGTGAATCTGGCGACGCAAACAAACAACTGAGGAGTCACCGATTCAGATTGCCGCCATCGAGGAAGGAACATCTGACGAAATTACGAAACAAGAAATAGGACGAAAGCTGCAGGAATGTCCAAATCTAAAGGAAAGTGTCAGGGCTGCATTTGAAACCTTGATCAGACAATACCAACACATCTTCAGCCGAAAACCAGGCAGGATGCATGCTTACACTCATCGTCTGACACTCAAGGATCCGGAACCATATATGCATCGCTCATATCCCATGCCAATTCAATACCGGGAAAAGGTGCAAAAGGAGATCCAAAGGATGATGGAACATGGCGTCATCGAACGAGCAAAAAGTCGCTTCATCAACCCACTGGTTACCGTAGTAAAAAAGGATGGATCGATTCGGCTCTGTTTAGATGCCCGGCAACTGAATGCCTACCTCATTGAAGACCATGATACGGCACCACCAACCGAAGAGATTTTTCAACGAAGCGGAGGAGCTAAGGTCATGTCTAGTCTAGACCTGACTAGTAGTTTTTGGCAGATTCCTTTAGCAGTCGAATCACGACAATACACGGCATTCCAGCACGAAGGGAAATGCTACCAATTCACGGTAACACCCTTCGGACTTAAGACAAGCACGGCGAGCTTAATCAGAGGATTAGATGTCGTGTTACAGGATCTGGGAAACTCAGTCATCAACTTTGTCGATGACCTACTATGTTTGTCGAAAAATGAAGAGCAGCATGTGGCACATTTGCAACAATTGTTCGAGAGAATTAGTAAAAACAACATGACACTGAACCTCCAAAAATCACGATTCTTCCGGCAAGAAGTCGCTTTCTTGGGACACGTATTGACCACAGCGGGAATAAAACCACAGCATGAGAAAATTAAAACAATTCAGGAATACCCACGGCCAAGGAATATCAAACAGTTGCGAGGATTCCTAGGATTGATAAATTTCTACAGTAAATTCACCGAAAGACACGCGAAGGAAACTGTACCGCTTCTGGGCCTGCTAAAAAAAGGACAAGAATGGAAGTGGGGAGAAGAAGAGGAAAAAACCTTCGCAAGAATCAAGCAACTCTTCATGGAAACAGTAATGCTGAAACACGCTGACGCAACCCTAGGGTACACCCTCACCACCGACGCAAGCGATTACGCGATCAGAGCCATACTAAGTCAAACAAATAGCAAGGGCGAAGTAGGGGTAATTTCGTTTGCAAGTCGGACACTTAAGGGAGCAGAAATAGGATATACAACCACGGAGAAGGAAATGCTCGCAATAGTCTGGGCACTGCACAAATTCAGGACCTACTTACTAGGGGCCAAAGTAAAAATTATCACGGACCATAAAGCACTGATCTTCATGAAAACATGTCGCTATGTGGGGGACCGAATGTTAAGGTGGGCACTATTAATCCAGGACTACGATATCGAAGTAGAACATTGTCCTGGAAAAAGAAATGAAGTAGCCGACGCACTGAGCAGACCAGACATAGGCCCGGATAATGAAGACCATCACAAGCCCGGGAAAGTCGTTCTCACTGCCATCCTCGCAAGAAAACCAACCGAAGAAATAAAACAGCAATTCAAGAAAATTGGACAAATTCAAGATAAACAGGAAAATCTACAAACAATTTGGGAAAATTATAAGAAAAATGAGACGCAAGAGGAAGAGCAGAAATACAGAATCCACGAGGAATGTCTCCAGAAGCATGACAAACTTGGTAGGTGGAAAATCATAATCCCGGAAGTGCTAGTCGATAATTTCATTAAGGAATGTCATGAACTATATGGTCACCAAGGAGCCCGAAAGATCTTTCACATGATCACCGAGGACTTCACATGCCCACGGTTAGCAAAAAGGGTACGTCAAACCATCGCAACATGTGATAAATGTCAAAGGGTAAAAGTAGCCGTACAAACGAACTACGCGAAAATGCAGACGATTGTACCGGAAGGCCCAAACGATCTAATCTCGATAGATTTTTTTGGACCACTGCCAAAATCAGTCGGGGGGGTTCAACACATCCTGGTGACAATTGACGCTTTTACCAAGTTTGTAAAACTATACCCATTGAAGAAAGCGAATACAGCGGCAACCATCAACCGAATCTTCACGGATTACATCCCAAAGTACGGAAAGCCAAAACGAATTCAATTTGATCACGGAACCCAGTTCACATCTAAAGTATGGTTGGAACGCCTGAGAGAAGAAAACATACAAGCGGTATTCTCTTCAATTCGACACCCACAAGGAAACATTGTGGAACGAGTTAATCGAGAATTAAGTCGGTTCTTCAGGACATTCCTGGACGACAAACACTCCGGATGGTATCGGTGGATACCAGTAATACAGGACTGCATAAATGAAACACAACACGAAACTACGGAATTTACGCCAACAGAATTGCAAACAAAAAAGAAACCGCGTCGGCCATGGCGAGAATGGATCCACGCCCTCAAACAGGACCAAACAGAGGCCTTAACCTATGAAAAAAAGATTGAATTAGTCCGAGAAAGAATCCGGGTAAAAGGGCAAAAAAGGGCGGAAAAATTCAATGCCACACATACAACCACAACCTTTGAAAAAGGTGAGCTGGTATTAGTACGCGCATTAAATGTGTCGGACCCCGGAAAACAAAAAACAGCAAAATTCATGCCCCTTTTTGAGGGACCATATAAAATAAAAAAATGTGTCGGACAAGCCACTTTTTTATTGGAAGACCCAAAAACGAAAAGGGAGAGAGGGAAGTTCCACTCGAGCATGTTAAAACGCTATCTGACGGCGACTCGAGAAAACGACGGAAAAGAAAAAGGCGATACGCACGACCATCTCAAGAATCGAACAATCAATGCCGAAAGTCTGGAAGGGATATATAAGGGAACCCGCGAGCCAGGAAAACCGCAAATTCAAAATCAGCATGAAAGAAAACAGTAAAAACCTACCAAAGGAGGGAGCGCGGCGATGGGCGAGAAGAAGAAGACAAAGACAGAAACAAGCAAAAGTTCAAAAAGGAAACGGAACTGGCCAATCTACGAACAGAGATAAAGGAAATAGAAGCACCGAGGAAATAATACGTAACGAGAGCGAGGCACAACAAGGCGGTGTGAGTAGGGTAAATAAACCCGACGAATTCGAATTTTTCGAGGTGACGGACGAAAACATTAAAGGATGGCACCCCGGAATATCGCTCGAAAATTAGAAAGAGGGGGTAAAGGATATCGGAACATTCAGAAAAATTCATCAGTCGAGAATCAGATAGCCGAGAAGCAACAATGTTCCGAAATTACAACGTATCGACGCTTAAGGAGACATACAAGGGCGTCACCGTACCTGGGATTATCAGCCCGAACGAGATTTATGTACTACTAAAAGAGGTACACGGACTCGGAGCGGCGATCATCAGAACGTGGACCAACATGAGTCCCAACGAAGCGGGGTACATCGACTTCTAGAGGAAGACGCGTTTCCCGGAGCAGCCACCCTATACCGACAGGAAGGAAAATTCTACCGAGGAACGATCGTCAAACAGCAGGAAGATGGGGACTACGTGATATGGTTGGGGGACTGGGGAACCGCGGTACACGCAAATTTGGATGAATGCTACACCGCCCCCGAGATAACCAGGATTTACCCCTACCAGGCCATCCCCGCAACGCACGGGGATCTCAAACCCACCGACAAGCTATGGATAGAGGAAGACTTGTTCTACGCACGAGCGATCATCGAGACCACCACATGGACACTCCGGGTGTATGGAAGACCTGCCAGGATAGGCCTCGTCCTCGTGGACCTGTATCTGGAGGACGAGGGCCCGAACCAAGGACGCAGCCTGGCAGAGATCTACATCAGCATCGAGGTGGCGCGACGGGCAGTCAACGCGGACCCTCCGCAAATACAAAGCAAGGGAGGGCGTTATGGGGACGCCGTTTACCACCAGGAAGCAGCAAGCCAATGGGAAAACAACAACAATTACATCGAGACGAGCAACGCCGGCACATCCAACGACAACTACGAGAACAGCAGCGTAGATACAAGAAGTTGGGAGGACGACGACGACGACGACAACAACAACGAAGACGCCGACACCCTGATAAATGAGAGCGAATGCGATAGCGAGGAGGAAGATTTTTGGAGGGCAATGGGCCTTCACAAGGACGACGAACAAGAGACAGACAGCGATGATAATAATAGCCTGGCCTCCATGTAAAAGAAATAAACACACCCAAAACAAACCGAGTAGATGTTTCAAATTAGTTTGCGAGCGATCCCTGAAGGACAGCGGTCCGTCGAAAAACGCGAGCGAGACAGAAAATAAGAGAGGGAGAAATAATTATAAGCGCGACGGAAAAAGCAGTAGAGAAGGAAGAAGAAGCGGGGAAAAACAATTAGAAAGGTAGGAAGAGTTTTGTGTCCTTTTTTATTTCGCTTTTTGATTCTTTCACGGTCCGGAGGTCTCAAGGACAATGCGAGCCGAGAGAGAATCAAAAAGGGGGGACAATGAGACGTACAGGTCCGTCTCACACTAATACCCCCACCACAAATTCAAATAAACCGACTCATCGGGGAGTAAGGGAGGAGGAATAATAAAAAGCCGAATGGGCAGGTACGACCTTCAAGGTCACAAGTCAATAAGTGGAAGAAAAATTAGAGAAAAAGAAAACAGAAGATAAAACAAAAACAGTAGAAAAGTAAAGTAGGGGAAGGGGAAAAGACGTTGATTTAAAAAAGTTAACAATAAAGGGAATGATGGGTAATTCGTAAGGGAAGGGGAACAATAATGGGTATAAAAGAGGAAGAAAGTCAGAGGGACGGCACTTCTTTTTACTTCGTGGATCAGTAAGTACCGCTTAGCAAAGTACCTCTTTTTAGGGTGGAAAGCTGAGAGGGGGAAAACACTGAAAAAACGAAATCAGAAGGAAGTCGTCGTAAGAAACTCGGGCTGTTTAAGTGGATGAAAAAGTACCGCTCAGCAAAGTACCTCTTTTCAGGGCGGAAAGCTGAGAGGGGGAACCTTGAGACACTTAAAAAGAAAGTTATAACATACTTTTTCTTTATTAATGAATAAAGACGGAAATAAGAATTGGGAGTAGAATAAAAAAAAGAGTACTAAAAAAACATTAAGATTAGACAAAGGAAGGATAAATTACGAAAGGATAAATAGAAAATTAGTATTAGGGGAATAGAAAGTGCAAGGAGGTATCAGAAACACCAGGCGACAATACACACACACACACATACAACTGTAAAAACACGAAATACCTACAAGGGCTCCCGAAACTATCAGGAGAACCCAAAGGTCAAGAAGGCATCTCGAAATTCAAACACCACACCGACACAATACACGTAACTAGCGGGAATATCAGCATAAGCGGGTACGTGGCGCCATCCGACGGAGGCAAACACGGTTAGAGTAATCGATTATCGACGCGCGATAATCGGTTACGCTCACGGGGAGTAATTACGAGAGAGCACGCCGTAGCGCGTAAGTCGAAGGCGCGCCGCGATCCACCGCGCCGTGGCCCACTAGAGTGGGGTGACTCAGGGAGCGTGGTTAGCACGAGAGCGCGCTCGGCACCACGCGCAACGAGCGACCGTAGGAAAGAGGGGGAAGCGCGCCGTATCGAGATTGAGCGCGCGGCGATCGATACCGCTAGGGAGAGTGGACCGCGACAGACAGCGCCACGCGCGGCCTAGGGAAAGGCGCCCCGGTGACTCCGCGCGCCATAGGCGAGAGCGCGCCGTAACTCACGCACGCCGCGAGCGCCAATACGTGTAGGAGAAGGGGAAATTATCGACCTACAGTAAAGTAATCGCGCTCGAACACACTTACCATCCGGGCGAGTCCGCTATTTCGAATATTTTACCGACCGCGCAGCGACATATTAAAACACACAAAATACACTCCAGCGACACACTAAAACACACAAAATACACTCCAACACACTCCGGCGACACACAAAATACACTCCAGCGACACACAAAACACACTCCGGCGACACACAAAATACACTCCAGCGACACACAAAAGACACCCCAGCGAAACATTAACACACAAAATATATTCCGGCGATACATTGGAATACGACAAGACCAAAATCTTTTAGTATTATATCGAATCACAATATTGAATAAATACCATTTTATTAACAGATACCTCCAAAACAAAGAGTTTTAATTAATTTCTTCCCTGATCGAGTCCCGAACAAATAAAAATAATTGTAACGCATTCAGACCCGTTACAATATATATATATATATATACACACACATATGAAGGCGTGCGAGCGTACACACACACACACACACACACACACACACACACGCACGCACGCACGCACGCACGCACGCACGCACGCACGCACGCACGCACGCACGCACGCACGCACGCACGCACGCACGCACGCACGCACGCACGCACGCACGCACGCACGCACGCACGCACGCACGCATATATATATAGGTCATACGCGTGCATGTTTCCATTTATTTAAATGAAAAATAAACAACACTCACCAGAATAAACTCTCGTTCGGCCGCGGTGTCGTACACGACGAGGTTATCATTTTAGAAATAATACTCCTCCATTCTGAAAACAGACGGAGGCATATAAATTGTTTAATTCTATTAAAAAAAAAAATCAAGGCTTTTACACGGTGACAAATCGTACTTACGTTAACGACGGTGGCTGCGTCTCGAATGAAGAAAGATGAGCATCTTGTGACAGAATTACGCATAGCCACATTTTTGCTGAAACATTTTTTTATAGGCCGTGTGCATTAAAAAGAAAAGGATATAGAAAGAGAGAGAGGTATGAGAGAGAGAGAGAGAGAGAGACGGGTGCGAGCGCCAGTCATTGACACAGCGCAGCTTCCATGTACACGCTGGAGTGAATAACAATACATCGAGAAAGAGCCTGGTATAAAGGTGTAGTAGCGAGAGTAAAACAGCTGACCGCAGGCACAACGACGAGCTGCGTGTAAGTGACCGTACGGGCGGCAACGCATCTAAAGAGAGAAAGAATATATAGCTGCAACGCAACTGGAGTGAGAAAGAATATATAGCTATACTGTGCTGTCTTCACGCAGCGGGGCACGTTATATATATTTTCTGTTATAGCTATACCGATTACAGGTACAGTGACGAGGCCATTGCGTGTGTGTGCGGGCAGAAGTGCGATCTGCTGACCACAGACACAACAATGCTGAGTCGTGTATGTGAGCACGTGGCTTACAGCGCAAACGAAGAGAGAACGAGCTATATATATATATATATATATATATATATATATATATATATATATATATATATATATATATATATATATATATGTATATTGTGACGGCGTTTCTCTCCTGTCACAAACCCCATGAATCATGGGGATTTGTATGGTTTGGCGTGGCAGGACCGAGTCTCTCCCCGTCCAGAACGTCTCTCGGGCAATCCAACAGGCTCCCTTAAAATATATATTATCAGCGCTATTCTTATGTTTTTGTATTTTATTTAACCTATGCGATGTACCGCAGGACGAGGATCGATCCCAGCAGATACCAGCTCTACTCAACCATCCAGGAAGGAAGGGATCGGTGGCTTCGCGGTTCATCAGGAATCAACTCACCTAGCCTTTTTTCCATCGGGCACTCTCGTCTACGTTCCACTCGGCCCGACTTGTCGCACTTTTCACCGGCGCGAAATTCGAAGGCGTCCCGTGGCGAATCGCTGGCTCGAAGCCCCATCCTAAGCCGTCCATCTCAAGACTATCTTGGAAGTTCGGGGTCTGTCACCTTCATGGTTCTCCGCCCATGCACTACGACCACGGGGAGGGTGCCACCAAGGGCCAAGAATCTCGCCAATCGAACATTTCAAACCAACCGCCTCGGGCACGAAAAATCGAGAGTCGAATCGGTCGAAACCTAATCAATAGTCGATGAGTAGGCAAGGGGTGGGGGTCAGAATTCGCGTTCGCGCGACTGGGCCTTTTCGAAGGACTCTGGATTCAGCGTTGGACGAAGAGAGACGCGTTCCCGCGCCGTTGCCGCCATCGTTACCCGAGAAAAGACGCCGCCGTTAGAACTCAACGAGGGAGGCCAGGGGATCCAGGATCTCGTTCCGCGGAAAAGTCGGTAGGGCTGTCCTCTCGCTCTCTAGTTGTGACTGTATTCGGGCCTTGTGAGTAGCTGAGTTGTTGTTTTGTAATCGGGAATTTCATCCCGCGGAATTAGAGCGATATCGCAGTGGCGGGGCGCCGACGCGCGCGCGAAGAATATCGACCTCAGCGTTACTTGTCCTTTCTTTCTTTTTAAGTTAAATTGAATCCTGTTAGAATCGCCGAGAGGGGTTCACCTTTTGTTTATACGCGGATCCGAGTCTTTAGACTAAGTTATTTGTTATTTTATTTGATATCGTTATTTCGGTAGAAAAGGAAAAACGAGAAATTATCCTGGGTTATGTTATAAAATGGAATAAAAGTAATTGTGACTCCCGAAGGAAAGTGTGTCCTTGTATCTGACCTCGCCCCTCTACCTGTTGTTGGGGCTGACGCGGCCGGCAACCAACTTTCCCGCTGGCCTTCCCAACTTTATAAATTTGCCACGGAGGCCTAACAACCTTGTGGCTGGCGCCAGTTGGGGAGGGAACAGGGGAATCCGTTGTTAACGTAAAATTAATCGTTACAATATATATAATGCGACATATGGCATTGTCCAACCGAGCCGGCGGTTAGGTATTGCAGCGGAACGGGGTGGGTGGGGGGGCCGGAGCGAAGCGAGCTCCCGGACGGCTGGAGGCCGAATGGGAGCGCGGCAGACCAAGCAGCGGCGGGGCCCACCACTCCATCGAGTCGAGTGAGCGAGTGGAAAGGAGAGGGGAGGGCTGGGCGAGTGCGCGGCTGGCGAGACGCTCTCGATCGCGGATCGATAGAAACTGAGCTCCGGCCGCGTAGTCGAAGAAAGTTTCCCCCCACTGCTCGACTCTAGAATGAAATTCGAGAAAAGCGCGGAGAGCGCCGCGTCAACCAATAGAATAGGATTTTGCGGCAATTGGTGTGTACACCCACCCTCCTCGAGCCGGGAGTAAAAGGCTTAAATATTGGAGGGAAATGTCGTCACTCCAACAGACAAAACTAAGGAAAGCGTGATTGGGAGGAAATGTCGCCACTCAGAATAATTCAATTAGATGCAAGAGAAAGACCCTGCGATTGGAGAAGCAAGCGTGGCGGTTATAAAGAAACCATTATATAAGGGCGAGGAGAGCAAATATCGCTCTCTTACTTTTTGAGCAGCCAACCATCCTTCAACCCTTGGGAACCCGTCGGTAGTCTGAACCAGAGCAATCTGGGGAAAGTCGTTGCGGTTTCTCTCCCATCCAGAACCTACCCACAAACTCAGCGAAGGTTGATTGGGATGTACGGCGAATGAGAGGAGCGAGACGTGCGAGAGAATGTACGGAGAATGAGAATCAGAGAGGGAAGGCGCAAGGTGCGATAAGCGAAGAAAGAAGGATAGGCCGCGCGGAGTCCGTGGGTAGCGAGTGGGGGGAGCGATCTAGCGCGAGTATGCGACTAGGCGTCAGCGCTCAACCGGTATAGCGGGCACTGCCGCACCATCCGAGCGGGAGATAATTTGTCCAGCGGGAATATTCAATCAGAATGAAGAGAAGAACGCAATGCGAGCGTTAGTTAAATCTATTTTGCGAAATTAGCGTCACAAAAGAAGGAACATTAAATTAAGCGATATTCTATGTGTATTATTGAGTTTTTTATGTTAAATAAAATATGTAGTGCGTACTTTCGAGTTCAACAATTTATTCCTAGACCCCGTTCAAGTCCAGCGACGATCCTTGGACACTCAGATCGTCAACGCTAGGATAGTCGAGTCGAAGAAGAATATATATATATATATTCTTCTTCGCGCTCTACCACTATAACTATATTTCATCGTCGCCCCGCGCGAGCTACGCGTATAGCTTTACTCTACGGGTGAGCGGTATATATATATATATATATATACACATACATACATATATATATATATTCCTCTTCGCGCTCTACCACTATAACTATATTTCATCGTCGCCCGCTCGCGAGCTACACATATATCTTTACTCTACGAGCGAGCGGCATATATATATATATATATATATATATATATATATATATATATATATATATATATATATATATATATATATATATTGTGACGTTAATCTTTTCCTTCGGATCTTTCGATCCTCGGGAAAAGACTCGCGTCACCTTCTGCCGTCCACTTTCGCCGATGCACCCGCATGCTCCGGTGGGCGCCAGCGAACTTTTTTTCACCGGGTTAGCGACCGGTATGACCTGGGGGATGGGTGGAACTATCGCCATCCCCACCAAACGTCACAAACACGAAATCGGAAAAATAAAATAAAAAAAAACGCGGGTTAAACGTGGAACGGTCCAGTTTTTGGGGGTCCCGGAACTGGAAAACCGGACCTGGGTGCATCAGCGTGAGTGGACGGTCACGGCAGTGCACGGCCGCTCAGGCTGCAATGTTTGGTAGAGAAGGTCGGGATCTGACTCCGACAGATAGGGAGTATCGGAACGGTATCAGCGGGAACACAAACACATTGTTTGTTATTTTTATGTTGCGAGAGCATGACGGGAGCAAAATCACAGGATTCTCAATACGGGAACTCACCAGAAATGCACTGATGATCCTCAGGCTTAGTGGAGGAATCTCGTGCGAGAATTCCTCAGTCATGGTAACGCGTAATTCACGAAAACACACTTGACGAAAATCCGAACCGAACGCACGCGATAACGTGCGCTCACGTAGCGCGATCGGGAGCGAAACCGAGCGTGTCGACAGAAAAACTGTCAGCACGGGAGCGCGAGATCAAAGCCGAGTTGCCGGGACGGCAGCTCGAGGCAGACTGTCGCTTCGAGATACCTTCGCCAAAAACGCGATCGAAACGTCAAATCCCTTGACCCGTAGCTTCTGCCTTCTAATGCGAATCGGCTCTATACGCTATCGGTAACGTATCGGGAAATATTCCCGCGGTAGCGTATGGAGATCGCCCGAGATTGCATCCCCTGGTGCACAGCGAAAGCAGGGCCTCAACACCAAAATCGGCACGAAGGGGTTCCACTACCCTTCGCCCGTACCCTTAACCGCCGCCCGTTCTCCAGCGTACATGCACCGTATCGATGGGGCGCCGGTATTGCACCCAGACCTCCGCCAATTCTCGGCGACCTCCGTCGGGCGCTTCTCTCCGTCGGGCAGCGTGATACGTCGAGCCATACTCCCCTCGACGGATGAAAACGCCCGAAACCCCAACAAACCCAACGAAATCGTAATCGCGCTATCGGTAGCGCGTAATCGGAAATGTAGC
The DNA here is from genome assembly GCA_963210295.1 of Ophion ellenae. NCBI lineage: Eukaryota > Metazoa > Arthropoda > Insecta > Hymenoptera > Ichneumonidae > Ophion > Ophion ellenae. The sequence goes on along the minus strand of OY723395.1, from coordinate 8,285,064 downwards.
CGAGGCGAATCGGAGAGACTAAATCGTACGGGAACTGGATTGATCGGTAGCCGTTTGGAGAGTCCTTTGTGACCGTGAGTTTAAAAAAAATCACGTCACAACTCCCTACCCCTTACGGGTAGTTTCGGCATCGAGATCGAGAAGGCGAGCTCATTTTAGAACGACGGTCACTTTTGGCGCTGACCTTAATCCGACCAATTGTTCGGTTTGGGGTGAGTGGGCCAGAAGAACGACACCAACACCATCGCCATCGGACGAGAACGAAAATCAACCCCGCAACAATAAGGCGTATCTTTTCGTGAGCAACCAAACGAGAGCAGCGCGACGAACGTAATTTACGAACCGTCGTAGAGCCTCTTCAATATTGGACCGGGATCGCTACTGAGCGTATCGAGAACAACCGAAATATATTTAATTTCTAAAGCGGTAGCATAAGTTTTCCCTCACAATTACCACGCGGGAGCATCATGATTCATAACGAGATCAATAGATTAGATATATATATCAATGATCTATCAATATATCTATGAATGATCTATCAATAGATAGATCAATAGATAGATCGGCACAAACGTGATGTGGCACGAGAAAAAAAAACTTTTACGACGGACACAAATGAAACAAAAAAAAAAATTCGTGAACACCCACTCAAGGGAAACGCAACAAACGTAGATTACGGATCTTATGCGAGCCTCTTTGATGAGGGGGCGAGATCGCTATTGAGCGTATCGAGAACAGAAATAATTTTATTCCTAAAGCGGTAGCATAAGTTTTTCCCCCAAATTTACCACGCGAGAGCATTATGCTTTAGTAGTAAATCGATCGATCATGGAGGGGGAACGAGATCGGCACAGACATGGTACGGCGCGAGAAAAAAACTTTTACGAAAACAAAAAATAAGGACAAAACAGAACAAGGAAAAAAATATATATATACGATACCCCTTCCGGAGACTGTCTCTCGTCCTTCGGGAATGACGGCGTTGGACCTACCGACGGTTGACGAGATCGTGGCGAGATCGGCATCTGGACTCCTGGCGAGGACGGGAGCCTCTCATAGGACGGTGACTCCTTCGTGTCTATATCGGGAACAGGGTCCTTCCGGCCCGTATTGCGAGAACTGGGGCCTCTCGGCCCGTATCGCGAGAACTGGGACCTCTCGGCCCGTATCGCGAGAACTGGGGCTTTTCGGCCCGTGCGAGAGCTAGGGCCTTGCGGCCCATACTGCGGGAGCTAGGCCTTTAAGCCATATGTCGAGAACTACGGCCTCTCGGCCCGTATCGGGAACAGGGCGTCTGTCCGCTCAAGGGGCTGGGTGAGCCCCACCTCCCTGGCCTACTCCGTGGGGGCCGCGTAGGGGCCCGTAGGGGCCGCGGCCCTCGCAGACACTTGGGCCACGCAAAACAAAAAGCAGAGAGAAAGAGAGAAGCGAGAAGAGAAAAATAAATAGAATAAAAAATACAAAATAGAAGGAAGCTGAGGAAAAAGGGTAAAGAGAAACAAGGAGAAATGAATAAACACTAATCTAGCATGGAATAGAATAAACAAAAAAAAAGGAAATGAATAAAAAAACAATCGAAGGAACGAAAATTACAGATAATTAAAGGAAGAAAAAAAATCAACATTGAAAGGAAAGACAAAAAAATGTAGAACAGAAAAAAATTTCAAATCATATTTTACAAATTCAGGAAAGGAAGAAAAACTACAATATTCATTGGAAAAAAAGAGAAAAAAAAGAAACAACACAAAAAAAGAAAGAAACCAGAGGAAAAATAATAAGAATAATAATTACTAAACAAAATAATAGTAATAATAATCACAAAACAAACCAAAACTATTAGCAAGTAAACAAAGATTTTAAAGAACTTTAAAGAGAAATATTAAAGACAAAAAAAAATACTAAGGTAACTGAAAAGAAAAGTACGGGACTAAGTAAAGGGAAAAAAAAGAAGGAAAGGAAAGAAAAGAGAGTCGATCAAAATGAAATAAACAAAAAATAAAATAAAAAATGGAAAATAAGACTGATTACTTTGAGCAGCGTAGAGAAAAAAGGAAAAAAAATATATAAAATAATAATAAATTAAAAAAAAACATGTTTGTCGAATAATCCTGCGATTAAAGAAAGGGGAAAGGGAGAATGAGGGGGTAAAAATTAAAAGAAGAGAAACAAATTATATTTGAAATAAATAAACAAAATAAATAAATAAACTAAACAAAATTTCAAATAATAACAAAGAAAGAAGGGACCAACAATTTTCCGTGGGCCGTAACTCACCGTACCGGAGCGTAGCGAGAACCAATCACGGGTCGGAGGAAAATTTTTCCTCCGGTGCCCGAAGATTTCATATCGAGATCACGAAAACTTTAAATCTGTAACGGGAACGAGCAGAATAAATCACAGATCGGAGATCGGGATTCATCGCGTTAGCGGCGCGTCGCAATAAAAGGCAAGCTTCGCCGAGAACTGTGTTCACGAACACTCAGATGTCGTGAACACGGGGAAAAAGACGCACAAAACATACAAAAGGCACGAAACACAGTACACCAAAGACAAAAAAAAGACGAGCACACAAAAAGACCGAGTTCGAGACCGAAGATGCGATAGGCGCAGTCGAAAACACACTTTTTTCGCGAGAACACTTAAAGTTACGTCAGGAACTGGTACACGTCAGTGTACCACGAGATCAGAAGGGAACTGTCAAAACTCTCAACCGTCCAGTACGGAGATTCGCGAAAGAACTTTTTTTTATCGGGCGGAAATAATAATTTCCTCGCCTCTCCGAGAAAATCGGTAGCGTCAAATTCGAGAGCAAAAGCCAAAGGGAATTAATAATTAATGCCCTCGCGCAAACGATAACGCGAACGGGAACACCACAGACCGTAACCAACAAAAAACAGTGATATAAAATCAAAAGGCACGGAAACTCCCTATCTACCGTTGGCCCCACGTTGGGCGCCATTTGTGACGTAAATCTTTTCCTTCGGATCTTTCGACCCTCGGGAAAAGACTCGCGTCACCTCGGCCGTCCACTTTCGCCGATGCACCCGCATGCTCCGGTTGGGCGCCAGCTAACTTTTTTTCACCGGGTTAGCGACCGGTATGACCTGGGGGATGGGTGGAACTATCGCCATCCCCACCAAACGTCACAAACACGAAATCGGAAAAATAAAATAAACAAAAACGCGGGTTAAAAGTGGAACGGTCCAGTTTTTGGGAGTCACGGAACTGGAAAACCGGACCTGGGTGCATCAGCGTGAGCGGACGGTCACGGCAGTGCACGGCCGCTCAGGCTGCAAAGTTTGGTAGAGAGGGTCGGGATCTGACTCCGACAGATAGGGAGTATCGGAACGGTATCAGCGGGAACACAAACAAATTGTTTGTTATTTTTATGATGCGAGAGCACGACGGGAGAAAAATCACAGGATTCTCAATACGGGAACTCACCAGAAATGCACTGATGATCCTCAGGATTAGTGGAGGAATCTCGTGCGAGAATTCCTCAGTCACGGTAACGCATAATTCACGAAAACGCACTTGACGAAAATCCGAACCGAACGCACGCGATAACGCGCGCTCACGTAGCGCGATCGGGAGCGAAACCGAGCATGTCGATAGCAAAACTGTCAACACGGGAGCGCGAGATCAAAGCCGAGTTGCCGGGATGGCAGCTCGAGGCAGACTGTCGCATCGAGATACCTTCGCCGAAATCGCGATCGAAACGCAAATCCCTTGACCGGTGGCTTCTGCCCTCTAACGCGAATCGCCTCTATACCCTATCGGTAACGTATCGGGAAATATTCCCGCGGTAGCGTATGGAGATCGCCCGAGATTGCATCCCCTGGTGCACAGCGAAAGCAGGGCCTCAACACCAAAATCGGCACGAAGGGGTTCCACGACCCTTCGCCCGTGCCCTTAACCTCTGCCCGTTCTCCACCCGGACCTCCGTCGGGCGCTTCTCTCCGTCGGGCAGCTCGATACGTCGAGCCATACTCAACGTATCGAGCTACCTCGACGGATGAAAATGCCCGAAACCCCAACAAACCCAACGAAATCGTAATCTCGCTATCGGTACCGCATAATCGGAACTGTAGCCGAGGCGAATCGGAGAGACTAAATCGTACGGGAACTGAATTGATCGGTAGCTGTTTGGGGAGTCCTTTGTGACCGTGAGTTTCAAAACAATCACGTCACAATATATATATATATATATATATATATATATATATATATATATATATATATATATATATATATATATATATATATATATATATATATATATATATATATATTGTGACCAACTTTTCGAGGGGAAAAGGGAGAAGGATACTCAGATATCCACGAGGCCACAAAATCCCGTCCTCGTCCTTCCCGACGATTTATTTTTATAGAGAGCCAGCTGAAAATCGGCCCGCCGGAGAGGATGGAGGGAGGGAGGACGGGAATACCTGGCATGGCCGCAGCCCTGGGGAAAATCGTAGAGGGGGGCGGGGGTGCGGTACGCAACTCACTATCACGGAAATAAATTGACAACGTTCGACTCGCTCCCCTATAAGCCTTTCGCTTAACGCACAACTGGGCCCCCGCTACTCGGTTACCCGGCCGAGCTTAGTTTAGTTAGTTAACGCGACAAAACTTTCCCGGCCGCCACACACTCCCGTGATTCCCAAATCGACGACCGTCCTCCGCGATAGAACCGGGACTATCCAATATGGGACGGAGACAACCGCTATACCGGGTCAAGCTGTCGGGACTCCGCACGGGTTCGAGCTCGCGTCCCGCTGAATGGCGGGAGGCTAACTCTCCGCTAAGAGGCTCCCAATCTCCGTAAATTATTTTTTTCTCCGAACCCACTCAGGTCCGACCGTGGATTCGAAGGATCGTCGACGGGAATCACACTCGCGAACCACACTCTCACACAAATACGCTGCCTGTTAACCAATCGGATTTGACATCCGTGACAGGCCGGTCGGTCTGTCACTTCCAGCTTCGTCTTTATTCACTTCACAAATGTCGTGCCGAAACATGAAGCTTGTCAAGATCCATGAGAAATGTATTCCTTTGTACCAGCGATGATGAGAAAAGATCATCGCGCTCTATGAGATTATTCATCGAGGCTTCGCGTTATCGTTATATGGAGGCGGTCATAAAAGATAAATAATTAATAAGTTTTCAATTCAGAATTCATGCTATATTTTTTTAATCAAGAAAAAAAAAGAACCTACGATTACTCGATGCATGTCGAATCTCGAGTACAGCGTTACAGCACGTGTTTTTGAATTGTTTTTTTTTAAATTTACTTTATTGCGACCGGTGTTCTGGCGATTCGGATTGTCAAGTTGTCGGGGATTTACATCGTTACACGAATAACAAAGATTCGATATTATGGTTTATCTGAATGCATGCTGGTACGAGAGTAAATATTAAATCAATGCTTCATATGATTTCTGGACGCCCTATCGGACATTTCTGAAAAGATTCGTCTACTTGCGTAATTGCGTTCGGCCGAGTTCCTCTCAATGTGAGTGGATAAGTTTCGCTGCCATGATATTAATTTTCACTTCTATGATGTCATCATAGGTTCAGAAAATGATGCTTAAGAAGTGGATGGTCTATCGCTAAAATGGAGCTCGGACGAGTGTTAGACAGTGCGTAGCGGAAAGACATGAAAATGATTCTCTCAATCATTTTTCTAGCATCGATGGGACTTGACAAACGGAGATGAAGTCGATAGTCTCAATTGTTTGTCGGACATCCATGGGATATATTCGAAAGCGTCACGTTGCGTTTGTCTTTGATTTCATCTCCTTTTAGATCCAGGAGAATGGATCATGTAAGCAGAGGTAAAACGTTTGATATCATCTCCTTTTCGATAATATTGCGACGAGATGAATTCATCTCGTTCCTGATCGTGAACGGAGATGGAATCAATCCTATCAGTGATTCGTCCAGTATCCATAGGATACACTCGACAGCGTCATGACGAGTTCGCGATTGATTTCATCTCCTTTTCGATAATATCGCGACGGGATGATTTCATCTCGTTCCCAATCGCGAACGGAAATGAAATCAATTCTGTCAATGATTCTTCTAGTGTCCGTAGGACATACTCGACAACGTCACGACGAGTTTGCGGTTGATTGCATCTCCTTTTCAATAATATTGCGACGAGATGAATTCATCTCGTTCCCGATCGCGAACAGAGATGAAATCAATTCTGTCAGTGATTTGTGCATTATCCATAGGACGTACTCGACAACGTCACACCGAGTTCACGGTTGATTTCATCTCCATTCCGATAATATCGCAAAGGGATGATTTAATCTCGTTCCCGATCGCGGAACGGAGATGAAATCAATTCTGTCAATGATTCTTCTAGTGTCCGTAGGACATACTCGAAGCCGTCACAACGAGTTTACCTTTGATTTCATCTCGATTCCGATAATATCGGAACGAGATGAATTCATCTCGTTCCTGATCGCGAACGGAGATGAAATCATGTATGTCAATGATTCGTGCAGTATCCATAGGACATACTCGATAACGTCACGACGAGTTCGCGGTTGATTTCATCTCCTTTTCGATAATATTGCGACGAGATGAATCCATCTTGTTCCCGATCGCAAACGGAGATGAAATCAATTCTGTCAGTGATTCGTGCAGTATCCATAGGATACACTCGAAAACGTCACGACGAGTCCGCCATTGATTTCATCTCCTTTCCGATGATATTGAAACGAGATAAATTCATCTCGTTCCCGATCGCGATAGGAGATGAAATCAATTTGGACAACGATTCGTGCATTATCCATAGGACATACTCGACAACGTCACACCGAGTTCGCGGTTGATTTCATCTGCATTTCGATAATATCGCAAAGAGATGATTTCATCTCGTTCCCCATGGTGAACGGAGATGAAATCAATCCTGTCAGTGATTCGTCCAGTATCCATAGGATACACTCAACAACGCCACGACGAGTTCACCATTGATTTCATCTCCTTTTCGATAATATCGTGACGAGATGAATTCATCCCGTTCCCGATCGCGAACCGAGATGAAATCAATTCTGTCAATGATTCGTGCAGTATCCATAGGACATAGTCGATTACGTCTTCGAAATTTTTCTAGAGAAACATTTCCAGAGAAAAGAAAGGTGAAAAAACAATTAAACAGATATTGCGAAGTTCGATTTTCTCAGTGTTCTGACGTGAGCTGGGCTTTGTGCACAATAAAGTGACAGATTGAAAAAAGAATCTGAAAAACCGTACCGACATGGCTGAATATACAGCCCAAGAATACGCTGACATGATCGGATGCTACGGGCAACGAAATTTCAAGGCGAGTGCCGCGGCCAACCTGTACAGCGAGCGCTATCCGGGAAGACGACAGCCGACTCACAAGGTGATTTCCGGTGCTTTCAACCGTATGCGCGAAACCGGGAGCGTTATGCCAAATCGGAGTGCTGCCGGTCGGCCCCGGACCGCGCGGACTCCCCGCAGAGAAGAGATGATTCTTCGATGTGTTACATCCGTATCTTATTTTCAATAGGTTAATCTTAATACGTGTACAATCTATACCTTACGTTCGGAAATCCCACATTACTTCAACTTGCGACACCTCACATTGCGGAACCCAGAATATTTAGGGCAATCGGAATTCCTATTGCCCCACAATGCTGACGACCTATTCAGCAACTTGTAACGCGAAAGAACTCCATCGAGAACACGGGGAGTCCGCTCAGCCGGACTCATTTCGAAATTCGTCACTTCGAGCCAAGTAAAATTGCTGATTCCCACAAAAATTTAGAGGCAACCCAACATCGAGTTGCAATAATTTAAGTTAGTCTTTCGCGAATCTGAGGACAGAGCGGAGCTCCACAGAGTACCCCTCTCTGTGTGTCGAGTCCTTCCCGTGTCCTTGAAAGTTCATTCCCGAGCCCGCGACTTTGATCTTACGCGATCAAATATCACTGCCTGAGGGATAGTGCGGCACTGAGGTGCAGCGGCTCATCGTAACAAAACACGAAAGGAACTCAATAATAACAACGAATAAAAGTCATTGTTTTCGCTACGTAACTCTCTAAAATAAACCAGCTTGATTTATATTTTCGAGTCTACCGAGCGTTTTGTGTTCGTGAGTGTGTGTCAGCATCGACGCCTGATTTGCACTGTCTTCGCGGAGACCAAACGCGCAGCGTAAGCACGCTTCACATTTCCAGCGGGACACGCACCTGTAAGTCACTAACCCACTTCCGTAATATTCTAGGTCACGTTTGTATTACATAAGAAATTAATAGTCGACTGCGAGAGAACCAAATTGTTGTAACGTTTTTATATCCAAAAATATGCCGGGAGTATCGTAAGAAGAGCTGATGCGTATTCATTCTCCTTAACCTTATTTACCCTGGACCAGATAGGTGCGCCAAGCGCTTTAATAGCATACCCAATCAATTACTAAATAAGTTCAAACGGAGGTTCATAATCCCGAATGTCTAGATGTGTTGTGAATCTCTTGTTCTAGCCTCAACTACAAGTCTCGGCTATAACAGATGCATCGATTAAGACCCGACAACGAGCACTCGCGCTATTGCTCGCGAGCTAAATTTAAGTGCTTCGACGGTTCACCGGACGCTTAGAGGAGAACATATGCTCCCGTTCCATTACACCCGAGTCCAGGGCTTAATTGAACGCGACTACGAGATCAGGATGGGATTTTGCCGATGGCTCATAACAGAGAATGAACGGGACGAGCATTTTTTGGAAAATATAATTTTCACGAACGAAAGTTCCTTCGGTCGTAATGGCTCGTGTCATTAAAAAAATTACCATTATTGGGCTCCAAAAGATCAAAATCCGCACCTTGTGACTCAAGCGCGAAACCAGCATCGCTTTCGCTGATCAACTTATGAGCTGGAATCATGGGTGACCGGCTGGTAAGCTTTTTAATTATGAACCAAAGGTGTAGAAGATTTTCACGTGGCTGTAACTTGGAGCTTCAATCACGGACAAAAAATTGCATATCACGGCAAAAAAATATCGTACGCCAATTAACCAATCGGGGTTTTGAAAAGGACAATTTCCGTTTCATTTTTTTTAATTTGGATTTTTGCCATTTTTTTGTACTTAATACGTCATTTTGGATATGTCGATCTTTCCTGATTTTTTAATCGCATGCAAAAGTTTCAAGAAAAATGTCCTGGTCATTATGGGTAAATTACTGAAAATATATTATTGAAGTCTGTGGACTCTTTGGAAGGCCAGTAAACATTTTGAATCCTTTTTTTCGCTCGCCTTTTAAGAAAAATAATAATTCAGGGGTTGATCTGAGACACATAAATGATTATATCAATCGACTCAGAATTTCTTCCCCAACCCCTCAGTTCGGGAATGGTTTTTGATGAGGGACGTCCTGTATAAGGATAAAAATTATTAACCTTAATTACATTTAGTAAATTATTTAATTTTTTTATTATTATTTTCGTAAATTCAATGCGATACTTTCCTTCCAGATCCGGCCCTTCCAGTTCGCGGAGAATTCAGGGGGTGTGCAGTATGCACACTTTTTACGCATCCATTTTCGCCGGTTGTGCAGGCGTGCGAATGTTGATAATGAAGTGTTGCAAAATGCGACATTCCAACACGACGGTGCACCGGCTCACACGAGGCGCCTTTCCCAGGAAGCGGTGCAAGCGATCTTTGCAGCCCGCTACATAGGTCGAGGCGGGATGCGCGACTGGCCAGCGCGGTCCCCAGATTTAAATCCTCTCGATTTTTTTCTGTGGGGCCACGTAAAATCTCAAATTTATCGACATGCGGTGCGAGACAGGCCCGATCTCGAGCATTGCATTGAGGCGGCGGTGCGTAGCATAACCCCGGGTATGCTCCTCCGCTGCAAGGAGAGCCTCTTACGACGATGCCGGTGCTGCATCGAAGCAAACGGAGGCCATTTTGAGCACATTCTATAAATTAATTGGCCGTACGTTTTTATAATGCATATGTCGACGGTGAAAAATTCATTAATTATTATCATCGATTCATTTTACAAATTCTATCAGGTGGTTCCGCACCCTATATTGTGTATTTTTTTATTACAAATTTAGAAAATGTAATAAATATCGGCTATGTCGCATGTATTGATTTTTTAATTACCTCTACCACCAATTCCTGCTGACGACGAAAAACACATACTTTAAAACATAGATTTGGGGGTTAGTATGTAATTCCCATCGTTCATCGGGGGCGAGAATTACGCGCCCGGAAATTCAGTCGAATATTACAATATCACAAGATTGAGTACACGGATCGAAAAATGAACACCCTAAACAAAATCGATAAGAAAATATAACATCATAAGTCGAATAAAGCGTATTGAAGTATGTCGAAGTTTCATTTATTTTCTCCAACTTGATAAAAAATAGAATTTCATGATTTGTTTTTCAACTTGTTCTTTTCAACAATTTTTCCTCTTTCTCTATTAATCTTCTTACAGCGTCCAATGCGCGCATCTTTCCGTTTCCGAAAAACCTGGAAACTGAAAGAAATTTTCTTTTTCTAATTCCATTATGAAAAAAGACAGCAATAGGTAATGTACGGGTTTGACTCGACAAACGTTCAAGACTACCCCAGCGATACGTAAGTATTTGACGTAATGATCCGCGATAAAGATTTTTTTAAGGCGAAGTAGAATAAGTACTACGCGACACATGAGTGCGAGAGAGATAGTCGAAATTTGTAAAACGCGATTTCTCAAGAATGAGACATTGTTATCCAAAATGGCGAACATGAGGCACTCGGCGCCATCGTCCTGAGTGCACACAATGAATTTCACCCCAATTGGTTCATCCGTTTGGGAAAAAAGTTTTTTTTTTTTAATTTCGAAGTGGACGGAGGCGTTTTCTCCATGGCCTTAAAAGCTCTAAAGAAAACTGGGTTTCATATTCTCACCTCTTCGCCACTGACTGTCGATTCGATTTTTTCTCGTTTTGCTTCGCAGCAACGAGCAGCTATGCCAGTGCCACTGAAATCACGGAAACGGGCGAATAATTTTGATATTTATTCATTAAATGTATAAATGATTTTAAGGATAAAAGAGTCCACAAAGAATACCTTTCCGAAACATTCCATCTTTCCGGTACATCCTCGAATACGGCGCGACGGAATGCCCGCGCGACTTCTTCAAAACTGCAACTGTATTAATATAAAATTAATAAAATTTGCTTCCAAATAACATTATAATTGGAACCTCAAAATACATGGCTCGAGAAGTAATTTCAATTTTTGTCAGAATTTCCTGAGTGTATTGAGGGTGAGAGAAAAGGAAAGGACTTGAAATACCCAAGTTAATGGAGTTGAGGTACCGCAAAAACATCTGCGGACGCAGTGATAGGTGTGCTTACAATTTTGATCCTGTGGAAATTCCTCGTTGAATTTTGTGCACGCCAATAAATAAAACGATGGTGCCACGATGTCGGTTTAAAAAGTTGCGGAGGTATTGCACTCATTTCGTCGTTGGAGGAATTGCGTAAGTTTCACGGCAAATTTTGCGTAAAACGTTGGCCGTCACGCCTTTTCTAATTTCCACGTGGTTGGAGAAACTGACAATGATACGGCCTAAAATTTCTTCATTCTCAAGCACATTTTTTGAAAACTTAAGACACTATGATTGACAGAATTGATTTCATCTCCGTTCGCGATCGGGAACGAGATGAAATTATCTCTTTGCGATATTATCGGAATGGAGATGAAATCAACCGCGAACTCGGTGTGACGGTGTCGAGTATGTCCTATGGATAACGCACGAATCGTTGTCCGAATTAATTTCATCTCCTATCGCGATCGGGAACGAGATGGATTTATCTCGTTTCAATATCATCGGAAAGGAGATGAAATCAATGGCGAACTCGTCGTGACGTTGTCGAGTGTATCCTATGGATAATGCACGAATCACTGACAGAATTGATTTCATCTCCGTTCGCGATCGGGAACGAGATGAATTCATCTCGTCGCGATATTATCGATAAGGAGATGAAATCAATGGCGAACTCGTCGTGACGTTGTCGAGTGTATCCTATGGACAATGCACGAATCACTAACAGAATTGATTTCATCTCCGTTCGCGATCGGGAACGAGATGAATTCATCTCGTCGCGATATTATCGATAAGGAGATGAAATCAATGGCGAACTCGTCGTGACGTTGTCGAGTGTATCCTATGGACAATGCACGAATCACTAACAGAATTGATTTCATCTCCGTTCGCGATCGGGAACGAGATTAATTCATCTCGGCGCGATATTATCGATAAGGAGATGAAATCAATGGCGAACTCGTCGTGACGTTGTCGAGTGTATCCCATGGAGACTGCACAAATCACTGACAGAATTGATTTTATCTCCGTTCGCGATCGGGAACTAGATGGAGTAATCTCGTTCCGATATAATCAGAACCGAGATAAAATCAAAGGCAAACTCGTCATGACGGCTTCGAGTATGTCCTACGGACACCAGAAGAATCATTGACAGAATTGATTTCATTTCCGTTCGCGATTGGGAACGAGATGAAATCATCTCTTTGCGATATTATCGGAATGGAGATAAAATCAACGCAAACTCGTTGTGACCTTGTCGAGCATGTCGTATGAATAATGCACGGATCGTTGTCCGAATTGATTTCATCTCCTATCGCAATCGGGAACGAGATGAATTTATCTCGTTTAAATATAATCGGAAAGGAGATGAAATCAATGGCGAACTCGTCGTGACGGCTTCGAGTATGTCCTACGGACACTAGAAGAATCACTAACAGATTTGATTTCATCTCCGTTCGCGATCGGGAACGAGATTAAATCATCTCGTTGCGATATTATCGGAATGAAGATGAAATCCACCGCGAACTCGTTGTGACGTTGTCGAGTATGTCCTATGGATAATGCACGAATCATTGTCCGAATGGATTTCATTTCCAATCGCGATCGGGAAATGATGAATCTATCTCGTTTCAATATCATCGGAAAGAAGATAAAATCAATGGTGAACTCGTCGTGACGTTGTCGAGTGAATCCTATGGATACTGCACGAATCACTGACAGACTTGATTTCATGTCCGTTCGCGATCGGGAACGAGATGAATTCGTCTCGTCGCGATATTATCGATAAGGACATGAAATCAATGGCGAACTCGTCGTGACGTTGTCGAGTGTATCCCATGGATACTGCACGAATCACTGACAGAATTGATTTTATCTCCGTTCGCGACCGGGAACTAGATGGATTAATCTCGTTCCGATATAATCGGAAATGAGATGAAATCAAAGGCAAACTCGTCGTGACGGCTTCGAGTATGTCCTACGGACACTATAAGAATCATTGACAGAATTGATTTCATTTCCGTTCGCGATTGGGAACGAGATGAAATCATCTCTTGTCGATATTATCGGAATGGAGATGAAATCAACCGCGAACTCGATGTGACCTTGTCGAGTATGTCGTATGGATAAAGCACGAATCGTTCTCCGAATTGATTTCATCTCCTATTGCAATCGGAAACGAGATGAATTTATCTCGTTTCAATATCATCGGAAAGGAGATGAAATCAAAGGCAAACTCGTCGTGACGGCTTCGAGTATGTCCTACGGACACTAGAACAATTATTGACAGAATTGATTTCATTTCCGTTCGCGATTAGGAACGAGATGAAATCATCTCTTTGCGATATTATCGGAATCGAGATGAAATCAACCGCGAACTCGTTGTGCCGTTGTCGAGTATGTCCTATGGATAATGCACGAATCGTTGTCCGAATTGATTTCATCTCCTATCGCGATCGGGAACGAGAGGAGTTTATCTCGTTTCAATATCATCGGAAAGGAGATGAAATCAATGGCGAACTCGTCGTGACGGCTTCGACTATGTCCTACGGACACTAGAATCGTTGTCGAATCGTTGTCCGAATTGATTTCATCTCCTATCGCGATCGGGAACGAGAGGAGTTTATCTCGTTTCAATATCATCGGAAAGGAGATGAAATCAATGGCGAACTCGTCGTGACGGCTTCGACTATGTCCTACGGACACTAGAAGAATCATTGCCCGAATTGATTTAATCTCCGTTCGCGATCGGGAACGAGAGGAAATCATCTCTGCGATATTATCGGAATGGAGATGAAATCAACCGCGAACTCGTTGTGACGTTGTCGAGTATGTCCTATGGATAATGCACAAATCGTTGTCCGAATTGATTTCATCTCATATCGCGATCGGGAACGAGATGAATTTATCTCGTTTCAATATCATCGGAAAGGAGAAGAAATCAATGGCGAACTCGTCGTGACGTTGTCGAGTGTATCCTATGGATACTGCACGAATCACTGACAGAATTGATTTCATCTCCGTTCGCGATCGGAAACGAGATGAATTCATCTCGTCGCGATATTATCGAAAAGGAGATAAAATCGATGGCGAACTCGTCGTGATGTTGTCGAGTGTATCCTATGGATACTCCACGAATCACTGACAGAATTGATTTTATCTCCGTTCGCGATCGGGAGCGAAACGAGGGAGAACGAGCTAACGTTTCACCTCTGCTCACATGATCCATTCTCCTCGATAAAAAAGGAGATGAAATCAAAGACAAACTCATCGTGACGCTTTCGAATATATCCCATGGATGTCTGACAAACAATTGAGAATATCGACTTCATCTCCTTTTGTCAAGTCCCATCGATGCTAGAAAAATGATTGAGAGATTCATTTTCATGTCTTTCCGCAACGCACTGTCTAACACTCGTCCGAACTCCATTTTAGCGATAGACCATCCACTTCTTAAGCATCGGTTTCTGAACCAATGATGACATCATGAAAGTGAAAATTAATATCACGGCAGCGAATGTTATCCACTCGCATTAAGAGGAACTCGGCCGAACGCTATTACGCAATTAGACGAATCTTTTCAGAAACGTCGGATAGGGCGTCCAGAAATCATACGAAGCATTGATTTAATATTTGCTCTCGTACCAGCATGCATTCAGCTAAACCACAATATCGAATCTTTGTTATTCGTGTAACGATGTGAATCCCGGACAACTTGACAATCCGAATCGCCAGAACACCGGTCGCAATCAAGTAAATTAAAAAAAAAACAATTCAAGAACACGTGCTGTAAAGCTGTACTCGAGATTCGACATACATCGAGTATATGCCGGTTCTTTTTTTTCTTGATTTAAAAAATATAGCATGAAATCTGAATTGATGACTTATTAATTATGTATCTTTTATGACCGCCTAAATATAACGATAACGTTAAGCCTCGATGAATTATCTCATAGAGCGCGATGATCTTTTGTCATCATCGCTCTACATAGGAATACATTTCTCATGGATCTTGGCAAGCTTCATGTTTCGGCACGACATTCGTGAAGTGAATAAAGACGAAGCTGAAAGTGACAGACCGGCCGACCTGTCACGGATGTCAAATCCGATTGGTTAACAGGCAGCCTAAGCGATCGATACGCAGAACGTCAAATAACGCTTGCCGTCATCTGTAAAACGGTGCATTTCAGTAGAATCTTTCCGCGCGGTCTGAAATTATGCGCCAAATATGACAGAAATGTCAACTCACTCGGGCCAGCGAGACAGACACCTATCTTCCTGACTCGTAGCCTGCTACGTCTCTCGCGCTCAGATTCAGCACTCGAGTAGCGTCGTGGTTGAGGGCAGACGTCGGCCCTACAACAATTGTCCGAACTCAGCTATTCTAATCGCTCTCATTCAGAAACTATCGGACGGAAAAAAAAAACGCCTCGATAGTTATACTCGGGGGACCCTTCCGAACCCGCCAGTTCCGGGTTGGTCAGTAATTTTGAAACACGCTGTATGTGTATATATATATATATATATATATTGTGACGGTTCGGCTATACAGGTAAGCCACCATCACTCAGAATATGATAGAATCTGACCCTTTACCGGATACCAGCATATTCTGACCAGCACGGAGCGATCGGCCATGCCGCCGGCTGGGCGGGTCACTCGCGCCAAGAATTGGGGCAAGCCCGCGACACCTCGCAAAGGGCTCCGCCCAGAGCGAGGAGCAAGACCACCGCGGACTCGCGGGAGGCCCGCCTATATTAGCACATATCACGGCACCTGTGCTTCAACCACTCCCATCCATCTAAGAGTGCGACCCGAATTCATCGTGACGCCTACTCACACCGTATGTGCGCCTGATACGCTAGAGAGGAACTATCGGATATATTTTATCCCTCAAATTGGCTATAGTATGCATGCGTCCTCAAAATTACAAACGCTGCCACCCCACCATCGCAGTATTCCACGGTGGCGCGATTTCCCACCTAGCCCTCCGGATCCGCAAGAGAAATGGAATTTCTCCTGACGGGCCTGGGGCAATTTAAGGGCGTGCGCAAGCCGGAGCGGCACTCTGTCGCAAATTCAACTTTATTACGTGGAGTCACCAGCATCCGAAACCTCGGATCATCGGATGGAGGCCACGCTGCCGTAGCCCTGGTCCCATCCTAGAATGACCTCAGCTTCGGGTTAGATACTCTATTTCTTTGGGAAGCCCCAGCATTGCGCTGGAAGTCCGACCTTGGAAATAGAGTCGTCGTGGTGATTGCAAGCTAGGGAAAATCAGACAACATCCGATCGATAGTCATTAGGACGATCGATCGCCACGCAGCTTTTCACTCACATAGACTCGAAGTGTGCAGTCCGTGAAGTGCCGATCGCGCTTCGCTGCACACGAGGAAATTCTACGACCAGCGTCACTGGTTTTTGGTCCTCCTCGCTTGGCACCGAGGAGGTCAGCCGTCCCTTCCGGACGGCCCCGCTATGTGCACTCGGAGAGAACAATTCTCCTTCGAGCTCGCACATTATTAGAACGCTAGATTCTCTAGCGCATGAGCGACACGTGCGTTTAGTTGCATTTGGCATGCATGAGCACCCGTGCGTTTAGTTGCATTCGGCAACGTGCCAACCGGAAATAACGCCTCATATCTACAATAATTGTCAATCGAATGGTGTCGCCTTCTGATTCTAGAAGCGATCCCGATTCGGCCACACGCGTACACGACGATGCTCGCGGACTGTGCGAGTGCGAGCAAGAGAGAAAGAATGAGTGAGAGAATCAGCGCCTCTAAACATCGCGCGCAGATAGACCTCGCACCTTCCCATCCTGCTGCTTCAACAAGACCTCTGTGTGAGCGCAAGTGAGAGAGAGAAAGAGCATGAGAGAGAGTCAGCGCCTCTAAACATCGTGTGCGACCTCACCGTATTCTTCCCATCCTTGTCGCTCCACGACCACAGCGCTTCTCGCCGACCGCTCCAGCTCCGTGTAAAACGTCACCACACCGGACTAACCACACTAAAATCCACCGATTAACACACTCACATACTCTTTGTTACCGTCACCCAATTTCATCTCAGAATAATCCGAAATACCAAATGCCGATGATGACGGATTATAATAGGCGTCTCTGAGACCCTCAAAACCACTGAGGCATCTCCAAAATAAACACCTAAAATCCTCTTCATCCTTCGTGGCACCAAATTCGTACATCGTCCTTCAGGAGGCTACGGGAAAACCCTATTTTTATCACACGGCAAGTTGATCGCCGTGTTCCTTCGTTTTCCGGGATATTCGCGTACACGAATCCCCGAAAACGAAAAGAAGGCTTTCGCTAAAATCGCGAAACGTCTCAATATATATATATATATATATATATATATATATATATATGATCGATCGTACTCTCTTTACTCTATTTATATGCGCAATGTATTTTACCCTAAAACTATAACAATTATAAGGAAGCACGGCAAAATATAGATCTGCATAGATCTCCAAAAATGAATATTACGCTCCGATACTTTATAATGGTCATGACGAGTCGATGGAGAAGGTATGATGAGCTCGTTCACGATTTTCACAGCTTAGCAAAACTGCTGCTGCAAAATATCGTCTTACATACCGACCCCGAGGAATCTCAAGATTTTCAACATGCGTATCATTTGCACATACTGCGATGTACGCGTATACATAATTCGCATACATGATTCACAATATCATGGGTACTCGCAAAATTGAAACGGCTATCAGTCGTGATTCAACAAGCTAACAGTACATTTCTTTGACACGATAATGACCGACCGTTACCGGCGCCCATCTATTTTAGCTCTTTTACGGGTATTAAAAATTCAAAGCAATGAGCTTCGACGAAGGTGCAGTAATAAGTGGTGCAGTGAGTTACGCTTGTTGTGTCCGCAAACTTGTGCAATACAACAAGTATTTGCGCAACTGCGAGAGTTCCACTTTGTTGCCCTCCTTGCGAGAGTGACACTTTATTGCCCTCCTTGCGAGAGTTACACTTTCGCCAAAATGCAAACGTCAAAACGACACTTTGCGACACATCCTGACCAAGCATCTTATGATGCTTGATCTGGGGCAAATTACGACAATCAGAGTCGACAATTAAGAGAAGACACCAGGGAACAGACAGTCCTTGGTTGGCTTTTGAACGGTTCGGTCCTAAGGTACGACCGACACACTGTAAATTCAATTATAAGACCAGCCCAGTAATAAACTTATATTCCTATTCAACGAACTTGAGTTCCAACTCTTAATTTCGCAACGATCCCAAAATACCCATCCCGGGTTCTCGAGCTGGGGATACAACATTGGTGGCAGCGGTGGGATCTGCCGAAAAGTTCGTTCCTTGTGTGTGGACACGCACAACAACCACTCAAGCACCTTAAGCGAGTGACCGAGTCAACTCGTGTGCTGGAGTGAGACATCCCGACCGAGTCGGAAGAGGAATCCAGAGGAAAGGCTACAGCCAAGCAGAGCCAATCCCAGAAAACCCGGATCCCGAGGATCAACGGAAGAAGGACTCAACAATTAGAAAAATCGTACCCAGAAGCAGAGTACGAAACGAAGGAACGAAGACCAGGACGATCAGAAGATCATCTATCAGCATGCATCTTGCGATCATCTACCTGTAAGTGACGGAACATTTATTAAGTAAACTCCTCCAAAGCCAGAGAATTCGTCTATGTCGGACGAAGAAAAAGCAGACCGGTATGGATTGCCCGGGAGAGACGAACTATCGCGATCGTTAGATTCGTTTTTTAACACTGTCGTAAGTTACGACGGTGAGAGTGATTTAGGCCGAAAGCGTCGTAGGGAAAATCCAAGCACCGAAAAACTAGATTTGACTCCCGTAACGTACGCGAAATATTTAAATCCGAAGCGTCAGCATAATCAGCCTTCGGAACGCAATTCGTCAGACGCGTCGTCCAGTGCTGACGAAGCATTTAATCCCGTTGAAACCGAAAGAAATCGCGAATTAAATCACCAAGATTTTACGCTATTAAACCAACGGACAGTAACAATGGCCGAACACGATGACTATATGTCAATGAAAGAGGCTCGAATGAGCATCCCCGTATTCGACGCATCAAAACCGGAAGCCGTTACAGATTTTATACGACCAATAAAATGCGCGTCAACTCAAGTCCGTCCCGAAAATGTCGCGGATTTATTACAAGCTATATTGCATCTCAAATTACAAGGCAAAGCCGCGGCGGACCTGCGTTACAAAAACATAGAGACGTTCGACGATTTGCTGACGTTATTAAAATCACTGTACGAGGCGAAGCGAACAGTCCCTGCGCTACAAATCGAATTCAATTCCTGTAGACAAAAACATGACGCGACTGTACAAGTTTACGCAAACCGCGTCGAATCTATAATGATGGATTTAATCAAGGGTTGCACGCCCATGGTCCATTCCGAAATTGGTAGACAAACAATCGAACAGCTAATTAGGAATTTTGCCCTAAACAATTTCGAACACGGACTTCGCAAGGACCTGCAGATAATGGTCAGGTCACGCGGGTACCACGATCTAGGAGAAGCAATCCGCGGAGCAATCGAAGAGGAAAAATCGGTCGAAGGAACAAAAACTATCGCGAAGAGCGTTTCCCACAGTAGTGGACAGTCCGCGCCGTCACACGCCCACGAGGGGCGAAAATCGTTCCCGTTTCAAAGGCCCGCGTCGCATCAGGCGCAAACACAAGCGCGTTATAGCTTGCCAGTGCCAACGAAAACAATAAATCAAGCAGAAATAATTTGCAATTATTGCAAAAAACCGGGTCACAGCTACAACGACTGTAGACGACGGCCAGGATGGCAAGGCCCGAGTTACCAGCAGAAGCGTTACAATTACGCACCAAACAATAAGTTCCCAAGAAAACAAAATGAGTATAGGCCAAATGAAAAAAACCAAGAAAATGCGCCCAAAAGAACAGTCAGTTCATTAGCAGTCGGCGTTCTCTCAATAGAGAAAGAAACAAAATGCGTTCAAGTGAACGAGAAAAAATATTCGCAAAGAAGAATAATGGACATTCTACTCGGAAAGCCATATGTACACAATGACAAGGCGCCGAGAAGAATTTACCACGTCAGCGCTCAGCTGCCGCGAGTATACGCCAGTGACCTACATATAACGTCAAAGCAGGCTCGCGACAAAATGCTGACGCTCCGTTGTGACACAGGGGCCCAGTGCAGCATAGTAAAGGTGAATGAGCTGGATCCGGAAACACCCATCGAGGATGAGATAATAGAACTTCACGGCCTCGGGGGCAAGGCGTTTCGCACGCTCTGCACAGCTGAGCTAAAACTGGACACCCCGGCCGCTGTGATAACGCACAAGTTCCACGTGGTCGGCAAGGAAGTACCGTTAGCAGTAGACGGACTCCTTGGAATGGACTGTATAGTCGAAAAGGGAATAAACATACTAGAAGGAAAAATGATAGAAATTCGAGGGCACAAAATACCGTTTGTACACGGCACAAAATATTTAAAAATACCCGCCCGCTCAGAATGTATTGTGCAGGCGAGGACGAAGGAAAAAGGCCAAGGATTTACAAGGGAACAAAAAATCCAAAAGGGAATCACGATGGGAAAGGCCATCGTGAAGGCAGAGGCAAACACTTGCCCTGTAATAATAATGAATGTGCTCGAGAAAGAGCAAATTATTAAAAGACCTACGGTCGAGCTGGAAAAAATGGAAATCGACAAGGTTAGCCTGGGAAAAGAAAACTGTGACAAACAGAAGAAAGAAGAGGAAACTCAAGAAGACGCCGGAAAAAACGCGGAAATACGAAAGAAAAGGATGGAAAAATTATGACGCGAGGTTAAGGGGAACTCGCATTTAAACACAGAAGAAGAAGAAATTTTGCGAGAAATCTGCGAGGAATTCCCCGACGTATTTCATCTCGAAGGAGAACTACTAGGTTGTACGAAAGCAGTCGAGCATCGGATACCGCTCAAGGACGGGGTAATGCCGATAAAGGTGCGACCTTATCGACTGCCGGAGGAGCACAAAAAAGAAATTCAGCGACAGGCACAAAAAATGCTAGATGAGGATATAATCCGCCCCAGCACGAGCCCATGGAATGCCCCTTTGCTCGTCGTGCCGAAAAAACCAGATGCGGACGGAATAGTCCAAAAAAGGGTGGTCGTTGACTTCCGGAAATTAAACGAGGCTACAGAAGGCGACTCTTACCCACTGCCCAATATCGCAGAGATACTGGACCAGTTGGGAAAGGCAAAATACTTCACGACCCTTGACCTCGCTTCGGGATTTCATCAAATCCCAATGGCAGAGGAAGATAAACCGAAAACGGCTTTTTCAACGCCGCTAGGGCATTACGAGTATAATCGAATGCCATTTGGTTTAAAAAATGCACCTCCTACGTTCCAAAGATTAATGGACGCAGTATTGGCCGGTTTGCAGAGCCTAAAATGCTACGTAGATTTGGACGATATTGTGATACACGGAGCCTCACTTGCCGAGCACGACAAGCGGTTACGTGAAGTGCTGACGCGGCTAAGAGAGGCTAATTTAAAAATACAACCCAAGAAATGCGAATTTATGCGAAAGGAAACGCAATATCTCGGTCATATTATAACAGAAGTCGGTGTGAAACCTAACCCTGAAAAACTAAAAGCGGTAAAAAATTTCCCAATACCGAGAAATGTAAAAGAAATACAATCATTCCTGGGACTAGCCGGGTACTACCGCCGATTCATTAAAAATGTTTCCAAGATCGCTAAACCAATGACGAATTTGATCAAAAAGGGTGTGAAATTCGAATGGTCCGAATTATGCCAAAGCTCATTTGACCGTTTAAGGGAAGCCCTGATCACGGCGCCCATACTCCAGTATCCCGATTTCACGAAACCGTTTATCGTGACCACGGATGCCTCGGATAGGGCAATTGGTGCAATCCTGTCTCAAGGGAAAATTGGAGAGGATTTACCCATATGCTATGCAAGCCGAACTCTCAACAAAGCCGAAACTAATTATTCGACTACAGAGAAGGAACTGCTTGCAATCGTATGGGCAGTACATCAATTTCGACCGTATATTTATGGCACAAAATTCACCATAATTACGGATCACAAACCATTGACATGGTTACTCAGCGTAAAGGATCCAGGATCAAGGCTTATGAGATGGCGAATAAAATTGGAGGAATATAACTATAAGATCCAATATAAAACGGGAAAATCAAACACAAACGCAGATGCGTTAAGCCGCATATATGCCTTGACACGAGCTCAAGCACAAGAGAGAGAAAAAATTACACAAAAGCGCGGTAGTGAAACAGATAAAAATAATAAAGGAAAAAATATAAGGAAATGCGGTAGCGCGACAGAGACAGAAGATAAAGAAAGAGTGATAGCAACAGGCAAAAGTGAGCAAGAAAAATTAAATAGAGAAAGAGAGAAGACTCCGCGCGGCCGCGCGAGAGAAATAATAAAGGAAGACAGTATGGCCGCCAGCAGTTACGCAAGTGAGAGGGAAGAGACCGAGTCCGACAGTATGGATTCGGACAGTGGCAACCCGAGCAAGAGCGCCCGGGAGAGAGAGCGCAAAAAGAAGGACAGCGCTACGAATATCCGCACAAAGCGGAGAGGCCGAGAATACAACTCTCCGTGCTACGAGGCAGCACGTGGAGGAGAAGCCGCCTGGGGAAGCGCGGCACAGGGGGAATCTCCCCGTGAGTTAAAAGAGTCGCGATGCTCGAGCACGAGCGCGAGCGACGAAGAAAACGGCAGCATTGGCGTATGCACTCCCAGCAAGGAAGACCGAGAGAAGATAATGCAGGAATATCACGATGCCCCTCTAGGTGGGCACCAAGGCATCACACGGACGCTGCAGCGAATACGACAACAGTATGTGTGGCCAGGAATGAAACGAGACGTCACCGCACACATTCAGGAGTGCGACAAATGTCAGCGAAATAAATCAGGAAAAAATGCGAAGGTACCGATGGTCATAACAGACACACCGGGCCGAGCGTTCGAAAAATGTGCTGTCGATATTGTAGGTCCCTTGACTGTTACAGAAAGAGGCAACAAATACATCCTGACGTTCCAGGATTTATTAACAAAATATAGTGCAGCAATTCCGTTAGAAAACCAAGAAGCCAAAACGGTAGCAAAGGCCCTCGTAACGGAAATCATTTGTAAATTGGGTGTCCCGTCCGAAATTCTTTCGGATCAAGGCACAAATTTTCTAAGCAACATATTTAAAGAAATGTGTGATCTCCTACAAATAAAAAAGTTGCAAACCACGGCATACCATCCACAATCGAATGGAGCCCTGGAAAGATCCCACAGGACCCTTGCGGAATACCTGAAAAATTTTGTACGTGAGGATCAAAGGGACTGGGACGAATGGATACCATACGCCATGTTCACGGCTGTGTGAACTTG
Organism: Ophion ellenae; assembly: GCA_963210295.1. Taxonomy (NCBI): domain Eukaryota; kingdom Metazoa; phylum Arthropoda; class Insecta; order Hymenoptera; family Ichneumonidae; genus Ophion; species Ophion ellenae. The sequence continues at coordinate 8,261,263 of OY723395.1, read as the reverse complement.
GCACCCGAGTATGACCGATCTTAATTTTTTTTAATTATTTCGGATTGTTTTTGTTTGTAGTTGATTGTAGTACAAACGATTTCGTTTGTAGTAAGTCAGAAAAAAAATTAAGGCCCTTAAAAAAAAAGTCAGCCCCCTTAATGAAAATATTTAAGCGGGCGGAGTTATTTTTCATTCAAAATCGTTTGTAGTTGATTGTAGTGAAATTATTTTTGTTTGTAGTTGAACCGTTTCCGAAAAAAATCGAATTTTCGAAAAAAACGATAGATAGATGTGGGAAAATGATTTTGCGACCATTTTTTTTCGTGATCGGCGGCTTATTGTAAGAAAGTAGCTTACTACAAACAATATGCGACCTGTCAAAACGTCTGTAGTTGTTTGTAGTTCCCGAATCATCGTGTGTAGTTGCGCGAAAAACGAACTACAAACGAGGAAGGCACCTGAAAATGATTTTTGAACGCTTCTCGTTGGAATATCTTGTTTGTAGTGGCAAATAAGCTTACTACAAACGATATCGGACCTCTCAAAATGTTTGTAGTTGTTTGTAGTTCCCGAATTATCGTTTGTAGTTGGGCGAAAATCGAACTATAAACGAAGAAAGCGACCGAAAATAGGTTTCCGAGGCTTCTCGTTAGAATAGCTCATTTGTAATGGAAAATAAGCTTACTACAAACGATATCGGACCTCTTAAAACGTATGTAGTTGTTTGTAGTTCCCGAATTATCGTTTGTAGTTGCGCGAAAATCGAACTACGGACGGGGAAAGCACCGAAAAATGATTTTTCAAGGCTTCTCTTGGGAATCATTCGTTTGTAGTGGCAAACAAGCTTACTACAAACGATAAACGGACTCTTCAAACGTTTGTAGTTGTTTGTAGTTTGCGATTAAGCGTTTGTAGTTGCGCGAAAATCAATCTACGAACGAGGATAGTACCAAAAATAATTTTTCGAGGCTTTTCTTCAAGATTATTCGTTTGTAGTGGCAAACTAGCTTACTAGAAAAGAGAGACGACCTGTCAAAACATGTGTAGTTGTTTGTAGTTCCCGGATTATCGTTTGTAGTTGCGCGAAAATCGAACTACAAACGAGGAAAGCACCTGAAAATGAGTTCTGAACGCTTCTCGTTGGAATATCTTGTTTGGAGTGGCAAATAAGTTTACTACAAACGATATCGAACCTCTCAAAACGATTGTAGTTGATTGTAGTTTCCGAATTATCGTTTGTAGTTGCGCGAAAATCGAACTACAAACGAGGAAAGAATCTGAAAATGAGTCTCGAACGCTTCTCGTTAGGATATCTTGTTTGTAGTGGCAAATAAGCTTACTACAAACGATATCCGACCTCTCGAAACGTTTGTAGTTGTTTGTAGTTCGCGAATTATCGATTGTAGATGCGCGAAAATCAAACTACAAACGAGGAAAGCACCTGAAAATGAGTTTCAAAAGCTTCTCGTTAGGATATCTTGTTTGTAGTGGCAAATAAGCTTACTACAAACGATATCCAACCTCTCAAAACGTTTGTAGTTGTTTGTAGTTCCCGACCTATCGTTTGTAGTTGCGCGAAAATCGAACTCCGAACGAGGAAAGCACCGACAAATGATTTTTCAAGGCCTCTCTTCGGAATTATTCGTTTGTAGTGGCAAACAAGCTCACTACAAACGATGAACGACCTCTTAAAACGTTTGTAGTTGTTTGCAGTTTGCGATTAGTCGTTTGTAGTTGCGCGAAAATCAATCTACGAACGAGGAAAGCATCAAAAATGATTTTTCAAAGCTGCTCTTCAAGATTATTCGTTTGTAGTGGCAAACTAGCTTATTACAAACGATACACGACCTGTCAAAACGTTTGTGGTTGTTTGTAGTTCCCGAATTATCGTTTGTAGTTGCGCGAAAATCAAACTACAAACGAGGAAAGCACCTGAAAATGAGTTTTGAACGCTTCTCGTTGGAATATCTTGTTTGTAGTGGCAAATAAGCTTACTACAAACGATATCCGACCTCTTAAAACGTTTGTAGTTGTTTGTAGTTCCCGAATTATCGTTTGTAGTTGCGCGAAAATCAAACTACAAACGGGGAAAGCACCTGAAAATGAGTTTCGAACGCTTCTCGTTAGGATATCTTGTTTGTAGTGGCAAATAAGGTTACTACAAACGATATCCAACCTCTCAAAACGTTTGCAGATGTTTGTAGTTCGCGAATTATCGTTTGTAGTTGCGCGAAAATCAAACTACAAACGAGGAAAGCACCTGAAAAGGAGTTTCGAAAGCTTCTCGTTAGGATATCTTGTTTGTAGTGGCAAATAAGGTTACTACAAACGATATCCAACCTCTTAAAACGTTTGTAGTTGTTTGTAGTTCCCGACCTATAGTTTGTAGTTGCGCGAAAATCGAACTACGAACGAGGAAAGCACCGACAAATGATTTTTCAAGGCCTCTCTTCGGAATTATTCGTTTGTAGTGGCAAACAAGCTCACTACAAACGATGAACGACCTCTTGAAACGTTTGTAGTTGTTTGTAGTTTGCGATTAGTCGTTTGTAGTTGCGCGAAAATCAATCTACGACCGAGGAAAGCATCAAAAATGATTTTTCAAGGCTTCTCTTCAAGATTATTCGTTTGTAGTGGCAAACTAGCTTACTACAAACGATACACGACCTGTCAAAACGTTTGTGGTTGTTTGTAGTTCCCGAATTATCGTTTGTAGTTGCGCGAAAATCAAACTACAAACGAGGAAAGCACCTGAAAATGAGTTTTGAACGCTTCTCGTTTGGATATCTTGTTTGTAGTAGCAAATAAGGTTACTACAAACCATATCCGACCTCTCAAAACGTTTGCAGTTGTTTGCAGTTTCCGAATTATCGTTTGTAGTTGCGCGAAAATCGAACTACAAACGAGGAAAGCACCTGAAAATGAGTTTCGAACGCTTCTCGTTAGGATATCTTGTTTGTAGTGGCAAATAAGCTTACTACAAACGATATCCAACCTCTTAAAACGTTTGTAGTTGTTTGTAGTTCCCGACCTATCGTTTGTAGTTGCGCGAAAATCGAACTACGAACGAGGAAAGCACCGACAAATGATTTTTCAAGGCCTCTCTTCGGAATTATTCGTTTGTAGTGGCAAACAAGCTCACTACAACCGATGAACGACCTCTTAAAACGTTTGTAGTTGATTGTAGTTTGCGATTAGTCGTTTGTAGTTGCGCGAAAATCAATCTACGAACGAGGAAAGCATCAAAAATGATTTTTCAAAGCTTCTCTTCGAGATTATTCGTTTGTAGTGGCAAACTAGCTTATTACAAACGATACACGACCTGTCAAAACCTTTGTGGTTGTTTGTAGTTCCCGAATTATCGTTTGTAGTTGCACGAAAATCAAACTACAAACGAGGAAAGCACCTGCAAATGAGTTTCGAACGCTTCTCGTTAGGATATCTTGTTTGTAGTGGCAAATAAGGTTACTACAAACGATATCCGACCTCTCAAAACGTTTGTAGTTGTTTGTAGTTCCCGAATTATCGTTTGTAGTTGCGCGGAAATTAAACTACAAACGAGGAAAGCACCTGAAAATGAGTTTTGAACGCTTCTCGTTTGGATATCTTGTTTGTAGTGGCAAATAAGGTTACTACAAACGATATCCGACCTCTCAAAACGTTTGCAATTGATTGCAGTTTCCGAATTATCGTTTGTAGTTGCGCGAAAATCGAACTACAAACGAGGAAAGCACCTGTAAATGAGTTTCGAACGCTTCTCGTTAGGATATCTTGTTTGTAGTGGCAAATAAGCTTACCACAAACGATATCGGACCTCTCAAAATGTTTGTAGTTGTTTGTAGTTCCCGAATTATCGTTTGTAGTTGCGCGAAAATCGAACTATAAACAAAGAAAGCGCCGACAAATGATTTTTCAAGGCCTCTCTGCGGAATTATTCGTTTGTAGTGGCAAACAAGCTCACTACAAACGATGAACGACCTCTTAAAACGTTTCTAGTTGTTTGTAGTTTGCGATTAGTCGTTTGGTGTTGCGCGAAAATCAATCTACGGACGAGGAAAGCATCAAAAATGATTTTTCAAGGCTTCTCTTCAAGATTATTCGTTTGTAGTGGCAAACTAGCTTACTACGAACGATACACGACCTGTCAAAACGTTTGTGGTTGTTTGTAGTTCCCGAATTATCGTTTGTAGTTGCGCGAAAATAGAACTACAAACGAGGAAAGCACCTGAAAATGAGTTTTGAACGCTTCTCGTTGGAATATCTTGTTTGTAGTGGCAAATAAGGTTACTACAAACGATATCCAACCTCTCAAAACGTTTGTAGTGGTTTGTAGTTCCCGAATTATCGTTTGTAGTTGCGCGAAAATCAAACTACAAACGAGGAAAGCACCTGAAAATGAGTTTTGAACGCTTCTCGTTTGGATATCTTGTTTGTAGTGGCAAATAAGGTTACTACAGACGATATCCGACCTCTCAAAACGGTTGCAGTTGTTTGTAGTTTCCGGATTATCGTTTGTAGTTGCGCGAAAATCGAACTGCAATCGAGGAAAGCACCTGAAAATGAGTATCGAACGCTTCTCGATAGGATATCTTGTTTGTAGTGGCAAATAAGGTTACTACAAACGATATACAACCTCTTAAAACGTTTGTAGTTGTTTGTAGTTCCCGACCTATCGTTTGTAGTTGCGCGAACATCGAAGTACGAACGAGGAGAGCACCGCGAAATGATTTTTCAAGGCCTCTCTTCGGAATTATTCGTTTGTAGTGGCAAACTAGCTTACTACAAACGATACACGACCTGTCAAAACGTTTGTGGTTGATTGTAGTTCCCGAATTATCGTTTGTAGTTGCGCGAAAATGAAACTACAAACGAGGAAAGCACCTGAAAATGAGTTTTGAACGCTTCTCGTTTGGATATCTTGTTTGTAGTGGCAAATAAGGTTACTACAAACCATATCCGACCTCTCAAAACGTTTGCAGTTGTTTGCAGTTTCCGAATTATCGTTTGTAGTTGCGCGAAAATCGAACTACAAACGAGGAAAGCACCTGAAAATGAGTTTCGAACGCTTCTCGTTAGGATATCTTGTTTGTAGTGGCAAGAAAGCTTACTACAAACGATATCCAACCTCTTAAAACGTTTGTAGTTGTTTGTAGTTCCCGACCTATCGTTTGTAGTTGCGCGAAAATCGAACTACGAACGAGGAATGCACCGACAAATGATTTTTCAAGGCCTCTCTTCGGAATTATTCGTTTGTAGTAGCAAACAAGCTCACTACAAACGATGAACGACCTCTTAAAACGTTTGTAGTTGATTGTAGTTTGCGATTAGTCGTTTGTAGTTGCGCGAAAATCAATCTACGAACGAGGAAAGCATCAAAAATGATTTTTCAAAGCTTCTCTTCAAGATTATTTGTTTGTAGTGGCAAACTAGCTTATTACAAACGATACACGACCTGTCAAAACCTTTGTGGGTACTACAAACGATATCCAACCTCTCAAAACGTTTGTAGTTGTTTGTAGTTCCCGAATTATCGTTTGTAGTTGCGCGAAAATCAAACTACAAACGAGGAAAGCACCTGAAAATGAGTTTTGAACGCTTCTCGTTTGGATATCTTGTTTGTAGTGGCAAATAAGGTTACTACAGACGATATCCGACCTCTCAAAACGGTTGCAGTTGTTTGTAGTTTCCGGATTATCGTTTGGAGTTGCGCGAAAATCGAACTGCAAACGAGGAAAGCACCTGAAAATGAGTTTCGAACGCTTCTCGATAGGATATCTTGTTTGTAGTGGCAAATAAGGTTACTACAAACGATATACAACCTCTTAAAACGTTTGTAGTTGTTTGTAGTTCCCGACCTATCGTTTGTAGTTGCGCGAAAATCGAACTACGAACGAGGAAAGCACCGACAAATGATTTTTCAAGGCCTCTCTTCGGAATTATTCGTTTGTAGTGGCAAACAAGCTCACTACAAACGATATCCAACCACTCAAAACGTTTGCAGTTGTTTGTAGTTCACGAATTATCGTTTGTAGTTGCGCGCAAATCAAACTACAAACGAGGAAAGCACCTGAAAATGAGTTTCGAAAGCTTCTCGTTAGGATATCTTGTTTGTAGTGGCGAATAAGCTTACTACAAACGATATCCAACCTCGTAAAACGTTTGTAGTTGTTTGTAGTTCCCGACCTATCGTTTGTAGTTGCGCGAAAATCAAACTACGAACGAGGAAAGCACCGACAAATGATTTTTCAAGGCCTCTCTTCGGAATTATTCGTTTGTAGTGGCAAACAAGTTCACTACAAACGATGAACGACCTCTGAAAACGTTTGTAGTTGTTTGTAGTTTGCGATTAGTCGTTTGTAGTTGCGCGAAAATCAATCTACGAACGAGGAAAGCATCAAAAATGATTTTTCAAAGCTGCTTTTCAAGATTATTCGTTTGTAGTGGCAAACTAGCTTATTACAAACGATACACGACCTGTCAAAACGTTTGTGGTTGTTTGTAGTTCCCGAATTATCGTTTGTAGTTGCGCGAAAATCAAACTACAAACGAGGAAAGCACCTGAAAATGAGTTTCGAACGCTTCTCGTTAGGATATCTTGTTTGTAGTGGCAAATAAGGTTACTACAAACGATATCCGACCTCTCAAAACGTTTGTAGTTGTTTGTAGTTCCCGAATTATCGTTTGTAGTTGCGCAAAAATCAAACTACAAACGAGGAAAGCACCTGAAAATGAGTTTTTAACGCTTTTCGTTTGGATATCTTGTTTGTAGTGGCAAATAAGGTTACTTCAAACGATATCCGACCTCTCAAAACGTTTGTAGTTGTTTGTAGTTCCCGAATTATCGTTTGTAGTTGCGCGAAAATCAAACTACAATCGAGGAAAGCACCTGAAAATGAGTTTTGAACGCTTTTCGTTTGGATATCTTGTATGTAGTGGCAAATAAGGTTACTACAAACGATATCCGACCTCTCAAAACGTTTGTAGTTGTTTGTAGTTTCCGAATTATCGTTTGTAGTTGCGCGAAAATCGAACTACAAACGAGGAAAGCACCTGAAAATGAGTTTCGAACGCTTCTCGTTAGGATATCTTGTTTGTAGTGGCAAATAAGCTTACTACAAACGCTATCCAACCTCTTAAAACGTTTGTAGTTGTTTGTAGTACCCGACCTATCGTTGGTAGTTGCGCAAAAAACGAACTACGAACGAGGAAAGCACCGACAAATGATTTTTCAAGGCCTGTCTGCGGAATTATTCGTTTGTAGTGGCAAACAAGCTCACTACAAACGATGAACGACCTCTTAAAACGTTTGTAGTTGTTTGTAGTTTGCGATTAGTCGTTTGTAGTTGCGCGAAAATCAATCTACGAACGAGGAAAGCATCAAAAATGATTTTTCAAAGCTTCTCTTCAAGATTATTCGTTTGTAGTGGCAAACTAGCTTATTACAAACGATACACGACCTCTCAAAACCTTTGTGGTTGTTTGTAGTTCCCGAATTATCGTTTGTAGTTGCGCGAAAATCAAACTACAAACGAGGAAAGCACCTGAAAGTGAGTTTTGAACGCTTCTCGTTGGAATATCTTGTTTGTAGTGGCAAATAAGCTTACTACAAACGATATCCAACCTCTCAAAACGTTTGCAGTTGTTTGTAGTTCGCGAATTATCGTTTGTAGTTGCGCGAAAATCAAACTACAAACGAGGAAAGCACCTGAAAATGAGTTTCGAACGCTTCTCGTTAGGATATCTTGTTTGTAGTGGCAAATAAGGTTGGTACAAACGATATCCGACCTCTCAAAACGTTTGTAGTTGTTTGTAGTTCCCGGATTATCGTTTGTAGTTGCGCGAAAATCAAACTACAAACGAGGAAAGCACCTGAAAATGAGTTTTGAACGCTTCTCGTTTGGATATCTTGTTTGTAGTGGCAAATAAGGTTACTACATACGATATCCAACCTCTCAAAACGTTTGCAGTTGTTTGTAGTTCCCGAATTATCGTTTGTAGTTGCGCAAAAATCGAACTACGAATGAGAAAAGCCCCGAAAAATTATTTTTTAAAGCTTCTCATCGGAATTATTCATTCGTAGTGGCAAACTAGCTTACTACAAACGATATCCGACCACTCAAAACGTTTGTAGTTATTTGTAGTTCCCGAATTATCGTTTGTAGTTACGCGAAAATCAAACTACAAACGAGGAAAGCACCTGAAAATGAGTTTCGAACGCTTCTCGTTTGGATATCTTGTTTGAAGTGGCAAATAAGGTTACTACAAACGATATCCGACCTCTCAAAACGTTTGAGGTAGTTTGTAGTTTCCGAATTATCGTTTGTAGTTGCGCGAAAATCGAACTGCAAACGAGGAAAGCACCTGAAAATGAGTTTCAAACGCTTCTCGTTGGAATATCTTGTTTGTAGTGGCAAATAAGCTTACTACAAACGATATCCGACCTCTTAAAACGTTTGCAGTTATTTGTAGTTCGCGAATTATCGTTTGTAGTTGCGCGAAAATCAAACTACAAACGAGGAAAGCACCTGAAAATGAGTTTCGAACGCTTCTCGTTAGGATATCTTGTTTGTAGTGGCAAATAAGGTTACTACAAACGATATCCGACCTCTCAAAACGTTTGTAGTTGTTTGTAGTTCCCGAATTATCGTTTGTAGTTGCGCGAAAATCAAACTACAAACGAGGAAAGCACCTGAAAATGAGTTTCGAACGCTTCTCGTTTGGATATCTTGTTTGTAGTGGCAAATAAGCTTACTACAAACGATATCCAACCTCTCAAAACGTTTGCAGTTGTTTGTAGTTCCCGAATTATCGTTTGTAGTTGCGCGAAAATCGAACTGCATACGAGGAAAGCACCTGAAAATGAGTTTCAAACGCTTCTCGTTAGGATATCTTGTTTGTAGTGGCAAATAAGCTTACTCCAAACGATATCCGACCTCTTAAAACGTTTGTAGTTCCCGAATTATTGTTTGTAGTTGCGCGGAAATCAAACTACAAACGGGGAAAGCACCTGAAAATGAGTTTCGAACGCTTCTCGTTAGGATATCTTGTTTGTAGTGGCAAATAAGGTTATTACAAACGATATCCGACCTCTCAAAACGTTTGCAGTTGTTTGTAGTTCGCGAATTATCGTTTGTAGTTGCGCGAAAATCAAACTACAAACGAGGAAAGCACCTGAAAATGAGTTTCGAAAGCTTCTCGTTAGGATATCTTGTTTGTAGTGGCAAATAAGCTTACTACAAACGATATCCAACCTCTTAAAACGTTTGTAGTTGTTTGTAGTTCCCGACCTATCGTTTGTAGTTGCGCGAAAATCGAACTACGAACGAGGAAAGCACCGACAAATGATTTTTCAAGGCCTCTCTTCGGAATTATTCGTTTGTAGTGGCGAAGAAGCTCACTACAAACGATGAACGACCTCTTAAAACGTTTGTAGTTGTTTGTAGTTTGCGATTAGTCGTTTGTAGATGCGCGAAAATCAATCTACGAACGAGGAAAGCATCAAAAATGATTTTTCAAAGCTTCTCTTCAAGATTATTCGTTTGTAGTGGCAAACTAGCTTATTACAAACGATACACGACCTGTCAAAACGTTTGTGGTTGTTTGTAGTTCCCGAATTATCGTTTGTAGGTGCGCGAAAATCAAACTACAAACGAGGAAAGCACCTGAAAATGAGTTTCGAACGCTTCTCGTTAGGATATCTTGTTTGTAGTGGCAAATAAGGTTACTACAAACGATATCCGACCTCTCAAAACGTTTGTAGTTGTTTGTAGATCCCGAATTATCGTTTGTAGTTGCGCGAAAATCAAACTACAAACGAGGAAAGCACCTGAAAATGAGTTTTGAACGCTTCTCGTTTGGATATCTTGTTTGTAGTGGAGAATAAGGTTACTACAAACGATATCCAACCTCTCAAAACGTTTGCAGTTGTTTGTAGTTCCCGAATTATCGTTTATAGTTGCGCAAATATCGAACTACGAATGAGAAAAGCCCCGAAAAATTATTTTTTGAAGCTTCTCTTCGGAATTATTCATTCGTAGTGGCCAACTAGCTTACTACAAACGATATCCGACCTCTCAAAACGTTTGTAGTTGTTTGTAGTTCCCGAATTATCGTTTGTAGTTGCGCGAAAATCAAACTACAAACGAGGAAAGCACCTGAAAATGAGTTTCGAACGCTTCTCGTTTGGATATCTTGTTTGTAGTGGCAAATAAGGTTACTACAAACAATATCCGACCTCTCAAAACGTTTGCAGTTGTTTGTAGTTTCCGAATTATCGTTTGTAGTTGCGCGAAAATCGAACTGCAAACGAGGAAAGCACCTGAAAATGAGTTTCAAACGCTTCTCGTTGGAATATCTTGTTTGTAGTGGAAAATAAGCTTACTACAAACGATATCCGACCTCTTAAAACGTTTGCAGTTGTTTGTAGTTCGCGAATTATCGTTTGTAGTTGCGCGAAAATCAAACTACAAACGAGGAAAGCACCTGAAAATGAGTTTCGAACGCTTCTCGTTAGGATATCTTGTTTGTAGTGGCAAATAAGGTTACTACAAACGATATCCGACCTCTCAAAACGTTTGTAGTTGTTTGTAGTTCCCGAATTATCGTTTGTAGTTGCGCGAAAATCAAACTACAAACGAGGAAAGCACCTGAAAATGAGTTTCGAACGCTTCTCGTTTGGATATCTTGTTTGTAGTGGCAAACAAGGTTACTACAAACGATATCCGACCTCTCAAAACGTTTGTAGTTGTTTGTAGTTCCCGAATTATCGTTTGTAGTTGCGCGAAAATCAAACTACAAACGAGGAAAGCACCTGAAAATGAGTTTCGAACGCTTCTCGTTTGGATATCTTGTTTGTAGTGGAAAATAAGGTTACTACAAACGATATCCGACCTCTCAAAACGTTTGCAGTTGTTTGTAGTATCCGAATTATCGTTTGTAGTTGCGCGAAAATCGAACTGCAAACGAGGAAAGCACCTGAAAATGAGTTTCGATCGCTTCTCGTTAGGATATCTTGTTTGTAGTGGCAAATAAGGTTACTACAAACGATATACAACCTCTTAAAACGGTTGTAGTTGTTTGTAGTTGCCGACCAATCGTTTGTAGTTGCGCAAAAATCGAAGTACGAACGAGGAAAGCACCGACAAATGATTTTTCAAGGCCTCTCTTCGGAATTATTCGTTTGTAGTGGCAAACAAGCTCACTACAAACGATATCCAACCTCTCAAAACGTTTGCAGTTGTTTGTAGTTCGCGAATTATCGTTTGTAGTTGCGCGAAAATCAAACTACAAACGAGGAAAGCACCTGAAAATGAGTTTCGAAAGCTTCTCGTTAGGATATCTTGTTTGTAGTGGCAAATAAGCTTACTACAAACGATATCCAAACTCTCAAAACGTTTGCAGTTGTTTGTAGTTCGCGAATTATCGTTTGTAGTTGCGCGAAAATCAAACTACAAACGAGGAAAGCACCTGAAAATGAGTTTCGAACGCTTCTCGTTAGGATATCTTGTTTGTAGTGGCAAATAAGGTTGGTACAAACGATATCCGACCTCTCAAAACGTTTGTAGTTGTTTGTAGTTCCCGGATTATCGTTTGTAGTTGCGCGAAAATCAAACTACAAACGAGGAAAGCACCTGAAAATGAGTTTTGAACGCTTCTCGTTTGGATATCTTGTTTGTAGTGGCAAATAAGGTTACTACATACGATATCCAACCTCTCAAAACGTTTGCAGTTGTTTGTAGTTCCCGAATTATCGTTTGTAGTTGCGCAAAAATCGAACTACGAATGAGAAAAGCCCCGAAAAATTATTTTTTAAAGCTTCTCATCGGAATTATTCATTCGTAGTGGCAAACTAGCTTACTACAAACGATATCCGACCACTCAAAACGTTTGTAGTTATTTGTAGTTCCCGAATTATCGTTTGTAGTTACGCGAAAATCAAACTACAAACGAGGAAAGCACCTGAAAATGAGATTCGAACGCTTCTCGTTTGGATATCTTGTTTGAAGTGGCAAATAAGGTTACTACAAACGATATCCGACCTCTCAAAACGTTTGAGGTAGTTTGTAGTTTCCGAATTATCGTTTGTAGTTGCGCGAAAATCGAACTGCAAACGAGGAAAGCACCTGAAAATGAGTTTCAAACGCTTCTCGTTGGAATATCTTGTTTGTAGTGGCAAATAAGCTTACTACAAACGATATCCGACCTCTTAAAACGTTTGCAGTTGTTTGTAGTTCGCGAATTATCGTTTGTAGTTGCGCGAAAATCAAACTACAAACGAGGAAAGCACCTGAAAATGAGTTTCGAACGCTTCTCGTTAGGATATCTTGTTTGTAGTGGCAAATAAGGTTACTACAAACGATATCCGACCTCTCAAAACGTTTGTAGTTGTTTGTAGTTCCCGAATTATCGTTTGTAGTTGCGCGAAAATCAAACTACAAACGAGGAAAGCACCTGAAAATGAGTTTCGAACGCTTCTCGTTTGGATATCTTGTTTGTAGTGGCAAATAAGCTTACTACAAACGATATCCAACCTCTCAAAACGTTTGCAGTTGTTTGTAGTTCCCGAATTATCGTTTGTAGTTGCGCGAAAATCGAACTGCATACGAGGAAAGCACCTGAAAATGAGTTTCAAACGCTTCTCGTTAGGATATCTTGTTTGTAGTGGCAAATAAGCTTACTCCAAACGATATCCGACCTCTTAAAACGTTTGTAGTTCCCGAATTATTGTTTGTAGTTGCGCGGAAATCAAACTACAAACGGGGAAAGCACCTGAAAATGAGTTTCGAACGCTTCTCGTTAGGATATCTTGTTTGTAGTGGCAAATAAGGTTATTACAAACGATATCCGACCTCTCAAAACGTTTGCAGTTGTTTGTAGTTCGCGAATTATCGTTTGTAGTTGCGCGAAAATCAAACTACAAACGAGGAAAGCACCTGAAAATGAGTTTCGAAAGCTTCTCGTTAGGATATCTTGTTTGTAGTGGCAAATAAACTTACTACAAACGATATCCAACCTCTTAAAACGTTTGTAGTTGTTTGTAGTTCCCGACCTATCGTTTGTAGTTGCGCGAAAATCGAACTACGAACGAGGAAAGCACCGACAAATGATTTTTCAAGGCCTCTCTTCGGAATTATTCGTTTGTAGTGGCGAAGAAGCTCACTACAAACGATGAACGACCTCTTAAAACGTTTGTAGTTGTTTGTAGTTTGCGATTAGTCGTTTGTAGATGCGCGAAAATCAATCTACGAACGAGGAAAGCATCAAAAATGATTTTTCAAAGCTTCTCTTCATGATTATTCGTTTGTAGTGGCAAACTAGCTTATTACAAACGATACACGACCTGTCAAAACGTTTGTGGTTGTTTGTAGTTCCCGAATTATCGTTTGTAGTTGCGCGAAAATCAAACTACAAACGAGGAAAGCACCTGAAAATGAGTTTCGAACGCTTCTCGTTAGGATATCTTGTTTGTAGTGGCAAATAAGGTTACTACAAACGATATCCGACCTCTCAAAACGTTTGTAGTTGTTTGTAGTTCCCGAATTATCGTTTGTAGTTGCGCGAAAATCAAACTACAAACGAGGAAAGCACCTGAAAATGAGTTTCGAACGCTTCTCGTTTGGATATCTTGTTTGTAGTGGAAAATAAGGTTACTACAAACGATATCCGACCTCTCAAAACGTTTGCAGTTGTTTGTAGTATCCGAATTATCGTTTGTAGTTGCGCGAAAATCGAACTGCAAACGAGGAAAGCACCTGAAAATGAGTTTCGATCGCTTCTCGTTAGGATATCTTGTTTGTAGTGGCAAATAAGGTTACTACAAACGATATACAACCTCTTAAAACGGTTGTAGTTGTTTGTAGTTCCCGACCAATCGTTTGTAGTTGGGCAAAAATCGAAGTACGAACGAGGAAAGCACCGACAAATGATTTTTCAAGGCCTCTCTTCGGAATTATTCGTTTGTAGTGGCAAACAAGCTCACTACAAACGATATCCAACCTCTCAAAACGTTTGCAGTTGTTTGAAGTTCGCGAATTATCGTTTGTAGTTGCGCGAAAATCAAACTACAAACGAGGAAAGCACCTGAAAATGAGTTTCGAAAGCTTCTCGTTAGGATATCTTGTTTGTAGTGGCAAATAAGCTTACTACAAACGATATCCAACCTCTTAAAACGTTTGTAGTTGATTGTAGTTCCCAACCTATCGTTTGTAGTTGCGCGAAAATCGAACTACGAACGAGGAAAGCACCGACAAATGATTTTTCAAGGCCTCTCTTCGGAATTATTCGTTTGTAGTGGCAAACAAGCTCACTACAAACGATGAACGACCTCTTAAAACGTTTGTAGTTGTTTGTAGTTTGCGATTAGTCGTTTGTAGTTGCGCGAAAATCAATCTACGAACGAGGAAAGCATCAAAAATGATTTTTCAAAGCTTCTCTTCAAGATTATTCGTTTGTAGTGGCAAACTAGCTTATTACAAACGATACACGACCTGTCAAAACGTTTGTGGTTGTTTGTAGTTCCCGAATTATCGTTTGTAGTTACGCGAAAATCAAACTACAAACGAGGAAAGCACCTGAAAGTGAGTTTTGAACGCTTCTCGGTGGAATATCTTGTTTGTAGTGGCAAATAAGCTTACTACAAACGATATCCGACCTCTTAAAACGTTTGTAGTTGTTTGTAGGTCCCGAATTATCGTTTGTAGTTGCGCGAGAATCAAATTACAAACGAGGAAAGCACCTGAAAATAAGTTTTGAACGCTTCTCGTTGAAATATCTTGTTTGTAGTGGCAAATAAGCCTACTACAAACGATGTCCGACCTCTCAAAACGTTTGTAGTTGTTTGTAGTTCCCGAATTATCGTTTGCAGTTGCGCGAAAATCGAACTACATACAAGGAAATCACCTGAAAATGAGTTTTTAACGCTTCTCGTTGGAATATCTTGTTTGTAATGGCAAATAAGGTTACTACAAACGATATCCAACCTCTCAAAACTTTTGCAGTTGTTTGTAGTTCCCGAATTATCATTTGTAGTTGCGCAAAAATCGAACTACGAATGAGAAAAGCCCCGAAAAATTATTTGTTAAAGCTTCTCTTCGGAATTATTCATTCGTAGTGACAAACTAGCTTACTACAAACGATATCCGACCTTTCAAAACGTTTGTGGTTGTTTGTAGTTCTCGAATGATCGTCTGTAGTTGCGCGAAAATCGAACTACAAACAAGAAAAGCCCGCGAAAATGGGTTTGTAACGGTTTTCCTCAGAAGTGCTAGCCTGTAGTGGTAAACGAGATTGAAAAATAATTTTTCGGCGCTTTCCTCGTTTATGGTTCGATTTTCGCGCAACTACAAGCGATAATTCGGAAACTCCAAACAACTACAAACGTTTTAAGAGGTCCGATATCGTTTGTAGTAAGATTACATGCCACTACAAATAAGGCATTTTAACGAGAAGCGTTCGAAACTCATTTTCAGGTGCTTTCCTCGTTTGTAGTTCAATTTTCGCGCAACTACAAACGATAATTCGGGAACTACAAACGTTTCAAGAGGTCGGATATCGTTTGTAGTAAGCTTATTTATCACTACGAACAACATATTCAGAAAACAAGCTATCAAAACTCAATTTCAGGTGCATTCCTCGTTTGTAGTTCGATTTTCGCGCAACTACAAACGATAATTTAGCAACTACAAACAACTACACACGTTTTGACAGGTCGTGTATCGTTTGTAGTAAGCTAGTTTACCACTACGAACGAATAATCTTGATGAGAAGCCTTGAAAAGTCATTTTTGGTGCTTTCCTCATTCGTAGATTGATTTTCGCCAAACTACAAACGATTATTCACAAACGTTTTAAGAGGTCGTATATCGTTTGTAGTAAGCTTTTTTGCCACTACAAACGAATAATTCCGAAGAGAAGCTTGGACATATCATTTTTCAGTGCTTTCCTCGTTCGTGTTCGATTTTCGGGCAACTACAATCGATAATTCGGGAACTACAAAAGTCTACAAACGCTTTGAGTGGTTGAATATCGTTTGTAGTAAACTTTTTTGCCACTACAAACAAGATATTCTAACGAGAAGCGTTCAAAACGCATTTTCAGGTACTTTCCTCGTGTGTAGTTCGATTTTCGCGCAACTACAAACGATAATTCGGAAACTACAAGCAACTCCAATCATTTTGACAGGTCGTGTGTCGTTTGTAGTTAGCTAGTTTGCCACCACAAATGAATAATCTTGAAGAGAAGCCTTGAAAAATCATTTTTGGTGCTTTCCTCGTTTGTAGATTGATTTTCGCGTAACTACAAACAATTATTCGCAAACTACAAACAACTACACACGTTTTGACAGGTCGTGTATTGTTTTTAGTAAGGCAGTTTGCCACTACAAACAAATAATCTTGAAGAGAAACCTCGAAAAATAGTTTTGGTCCTTTCCTCATTCGTAGATTGATTTTCGCGCAACTACACACGATTATTCGCAAACTACCAACAACTACAAACGATTTAAGAGGTCGTATATCGTTTGTAGTAATCTTCTTTGCCACTTCAAACAAATGATTCCGAAGAGAAGCCTTGAAAAATCATTTTTCGGTGCTTTCCTCGTTCATAGATTGATTTTCGCGTGACTACAAACGATAATTCGGAAACTACAAACAACTACAAACGTTTCAAGAGTTCCGATGTCGTATTTAGTAACCTTATTTGCCACAACAGACAAAATATTCTAACGAGAATCGTTCAAAACTCATTTTCAGGTGGTTTCCTCGTTTGTAGTTCGATTTTCCCGCAACTACAAACGATAATTCGAGAACTACATACAACTACAAACGTTTTGAGAGATCGGATATCGTTTGTAGTCAGCTTATTTGCCACTACAAACAAGATATCCTAACGAGAAGCTTTCGAAACTCATTTTCAGATGCTTTCCTCGTTTGTAGTTTGATTTTCGCGCAACTACAAACGATAATTCGGGAACTACAAACAACCACAAAAGTTTTGACAGGTCGTGTATCGTTTGTAATAAGCTAGTTTGCCACTACAAACGAATAATCTTGAAGAGAAGCTTTGAAAAATAATCTTTGATGCTTTCCTCGTTCGTAGATTGATTTTCGCGCAACTACAAACGACTAATCGCAAACTACAAACAACTACAAACGTTTTAAGAGGTCGTTCATCGTTTGTAGTGAGCTTGTTTGCCACTACAAACGGATAATTCCGCAGAGAGGCCTTGAAAAATCATTTGTCGGTGCTTTCCTCGTTCGTAGTTCGATTTTTGCGCAACTACACACGATAGGTCGGGAACTACAAACAACTACAAACGTTTAAAGAGGTTGGATATCGTTTGTAGTAAGCTTATTTGCCACTACAAACAAGATATCCTAACGAGAAGCGTTCGAAACTCATTTTCAGGTGCTTTCCTCGTTTGAAGTTCGATTTTCGCGCAACTACAAACGATAATTCGGAAACTACAAACAACTACAAACGTTTTGAGAGGTCGGATATCGTTTGTAGTAACCTTATTTGCCACTACAAACAAGATATCCAAACAAAAAGCGTTCAAAACTCATTTTCAGGTGCTTTCCTCGTTTGTAGTTTGATTTTCGCGCAACTACAAACGATAATTCGGGAACTACAAACAACTACAAACGTTTCGAGAGGTCGGATATCGTTTGTAGTAACCTTATTTGCCGCTACAATCAAGATATCCTAACGAGAAGCGTTCGAAACTCATTTTCAGGTGCTTTCCTCGTTTGTAGTTTGATTTTCGCGCAACTACAAACGATAATTTGGGAACTACAAACAACCACAAACGTTTTGACAGGTCGTGTATCGTTTGTAATAAGCTAGTTTGCCACTACAAACGAATAATCTTGAAGAGAAGCTTTGAAAAATCATTTTTGATGCTTTCCTCGTTCGTAGATTGATTTTCGCGCAACTACAAACGACTAATCGCAAACTACAAATAACTACATACGTTTCAAGAGGTCGTTCATCGTTTGTAGTGAGCTTGTTTGCCACTACAAACGAATAATTCCGAAGAGAGGCCTTGAAAAATCATTTGTCGGTGCTTTCCTTGTTCGTAGTTCGATTTTCGCGCAACTCCAAACTATAGGTCGGGAACTACAAACAACTACAAACGTTTTAACAGGTTGGATATCGTTTGTAGTAAGCTTATTTGCCACTACAAACAAGATATCCTAACGAGAAGCTTTCGAAACTCCTTTCCAGGTGCTTTCCTCGTTTGTAGTTTGATTTTCGCGCAACTACAAATGATAATTCGCGAACTACAAACAACTGCAAACGTTTTGAGAGGTTGGATATCGTTTGTAGTAACCTTATTTGCCACTACAAACAAGATATCCTAACGAGAAGCGTTCAAAACTCATTTTCAGTTGCTTTCCCCGTTTGTAGTTTGATTTTCGCGCAACTACAAACGATAATTCGGGAACTACAAACAACTACAAACGTTTTGAGAGGTCGGATATCGTTTGTAGTAAGCTTATTTGCCACTACAAACAAGATATTCCAACGAGAAGCGTTCAAAACTCACTTTCAGGGGCTTTCCTCGTTTGTAGTTTGATTTTCGCGCAACTACAAACGATAATTCGGGAACTACAAACAACCACAAAGGTTTTGACAGGTCGTGTATCGTTTGTAATAAGCTAGTTTGCCACTACAAACGAATAATCTTGAAGAGAAGCTTTGAAAAATCATTTTTGATGCTTTCCTCGCTCGTAGATTGATTTTCGCGCAACTACAATAGACTAATCGCAAACTACAAACAACTACAAACGTTTTAAGAGGTCGTTCATCGTTTGTAGTAAGCTTATTTATCACTACGAACAACATATTCAGAAAACAAGCTATCAAAACTCAATTTCAGGTGCATTCCTCGTTTGTAGTTCGATTTTCGCGCAACTACAAACGATAATTTAGCAACTACAAACAACTACACACGTTTTGACAGGTCGTGTATCGTTTGTAGTAAGCTAGTTTACCACTACGAACGAATAATCTTGATGAGAAGCCTTGAAAAGTCATTTTTGGTGCTTTCCTCATTCGTAGATTGATTTTCGCCAAACTACAAACGATTATTCACAAACGTTTTAAGAGGTCGTATATCGTTTGTAGTAAGCTTTTTTGCCACTACAAACGAATAATTCCGAAGAGAAGCTTGGACATATCATTTTTCAGTGCTTTCCTCGTTCGTGTTCGATTTTCGGGCAACTACAATCGATAATTCGGGAACTACAAAAGTCTACAAACGCTTTGAGTGGTTGAATATCGTTTGTAGTAAACTTTTTTGCCACTACAAACAAGATATTCTAACGAGAAGCGTTCAAAACGCATTTTCAGGTACTTTCCTCGTGTGTAGTTCGATTTTCGCGCAACTACAAACGATAATTCGGAAACTACAAGCAACTCCAATCATTTTGACAGGTCGTGTGTCGTTTGTAGTTAGCTAGTTTGCCACCACAAATGAATAATCTTGAAGAGAAGCCTTGAAAAATCATTTTTGGTGCTTTCCTCGTTTGTAGATTGATTTTCGCGTAACTACAAACAATTATTCGCAAACTACAAACAACTACACACGTTTTGACAGGTCGTGTATTGTTTTTAGTAAGGCAGTTTGCCACTACAAACAAATAATCTTGAAGAGAAACCTCGAAAAATAGTTTTGGTCCTTTCCTCATTCGTAGATTGATTTTCGCGCAACTACACACGATTATTCGCAAACTACCAACAACTACAAACGATTTAAGAGGTCGTATATCGTTTGTAGTAATCTTCTTTGCCACTTCAAACGAATGATTCCGAAGAGAAGCCTTGAAAAATCATTTTTCGGTGCTTTCCTCGTTCATAGATTGATTTTCGCGTGACTACAAACGATAATTCGGAAACTACAAACAACTACAAACGTTTCAAGAGTTCCGATGTCGTATTTAGTAAGCTTATTTGCCACAACAGACAAAATATTCCAACGAGAATCGTTCAAAACTCATTTTCAGGTGGTTTCCTCGTTTGTAGTTCGATTTTCCCGCAACTACAAACGATAATTCGAGAACTACATACAACTACAAACGTTTTGAGAGATCGGATATCGTTTGTAGTCAGCTTATTTGCCACTACAAACAAGATATCCTAACGAGAAGCTTTCGAAACTTATTTTCAGATGCTTTCCTCGTTTGTAGTTTGATTTTCGCGCAACTACAAACGATAATTCGGGAACTACAAACAACCACAAAAGTTTTGACAGGTCGTGTATCGTTTGTAATAAGCTAGTTTGCCACTACAAACGAATAATCTTGAAGAGAAGCTTTGAAAAATAATCTTTGATGCTTTCCTCGTTCGTAGATTGATTTTCGCGCAACTACAAACGACTAATCGCAAACTACAAACAACTACAAACGTTTTAAGAGGTCGTTCATCGTTTGTAGTGAGCTTGTTTGCCACTACAAACGGATAATTCCGCAGAGAGGCCTTGAAAAATCATTTGTCGGTGCTTTCCTCGTTCGTAGTTCGATTTTTGCGCAACTACACACGATAGGTCGGGAACTACAAACAACTACAAACGTTTAAAGAGGTTGGATATCGTTTGTAGTAAGCTTATTTGCCACTACAAACAAGATATCCTAACGAGAAGCGTTCGAAACTCATTTTCAGGTGCTTTCCTCGTTTGAAGTTCGATTTTCGCGCAACTACAAACGATAATTCGGAAACTACAAACAACTACAAACGTTTTGAGAGGTCGGATATCGTTTGTAGTAACCTTATTTGCCACTACAAACAAGATATCCAAACAAAAAGCGTTCAAAACTCATTTTCAGGTGCTTTCCTCGTTTGTAGTTTGATTTTCGCGCAACTACAAACGATAATTCGGGAACTACAAACAACTACAAACGTTTCGAGAGGTCGGATATCGTTTGTAGTAACCTTATTTGCCGCTACAATCAAGATATCCTAACGAGAAGCGTTCGAAACTCATTTTCAGGTGCTTTCCTCGTTTGTAGTTTGATTTTCGCGCAACTACAAACGATAATTCGGGAACTACAAACAACCACAAACGTTTTGACAGGTCGTGTATCGTTTGTAATAAGCTAGTTTGCCACTACAAACGAATAATCTTGAAGAGAAGCTTTGAAAAATCATTTTTGATGCTTTCCTCGTTCGTAGATTGATTTTCGCGCAACTACAAACGACTAATCGCAAACTACAAATAACTACATACGTTTCAAGAGGTCGTTCATCGTTTGTAGTGAGCTTGTTTGCCACTACAAACGAATAATTCCGAAGAGAGGCCTTGAAAAATCATTTGTCGGTGCTTTCCTCGTTCGTAGTTCGATTTTCGCGCAACTCCAAACTATAGGTCGGGAACTACAAACAACTACAAACGTTTTAACAGGTTGGATATCGTTTGTAGTAAGCTTATTTGCCACTACAAACAAGATATCCTAACGAGAAGCTTTCGAAACTCCTTTCCAGGTGCTTTCCTCGTTTGTAGTTTGATTTTCGCGCAACTACAAATGATAATTCGCGAACTACAAACAACTGCAAACGTTTTGAGAGGTTGGATATCGTTTGTAGTAACCTTATTTGCCACTACAAACAAGATATCCTAACGAGAAGCGTTCAAAACTCATTTTCAGTTGCTTTCCCCGTTTGTAGTTTGATTTTCGCGCAACTACAAACGATAATTCGGGAACTACAAACAACTACAAACGTTTTGAGAGGTCGGATATCGTTTGTAGTAAGCTTATTTGCCACTACAAACAAGATATTCCAACGAGAAGCGTTCAAAACTCACTTTCAGGGGCTTTCCTCGTTTGTAGTTTGATTTTCGCGCAACTACAAACGATAATTCGGGAACTACAAACAACCACAAAGGTTTTGACAGGTCGTGTATCGTTTGTAATAAGCTAGTTTGCCACTACAAACGAATAATCTTGAAGAGAAGCTTTGAAAAATCATTTTTGATGCTTTCCTCGCTCGTAGATTGATTTTCGCGCAACTACAATGGACTAATCGCAAACTACAAACAACTACAAACGTTTTAAGAGGTCGTTCATCGTTTGTAGTAAGCTTATTTATCACTACGAACAACATATTCAGAAAACAAGCTATCAAAACTCAATTTCAGGTGCATTCCTCGTTTGTAGTTCGATTTTCGCGCAACTACAAACGATAATTTAGCAACTACAAACAACTACACACGTTTTGACAGGTCGTGTATCGTTTGTAGTAAGCTAGTTTACCACTACGAACGAATAATCTTGATGAGAAGCCTTGAAAAGTCATTTTTGGTGCTTTCCTCATTCGTAGATTGATTTTCGCCAAACTACAAACGATTATTCACAAACGTTTTAAGAGGTCGTATATCGTTTGTAGTAAGCTTTTTTGCCACTACAAACGAATAATTCCGAAGAGAAGCTTGGACATATCATTTTTCAGTGCTTTCCTCGTTCGTGTTCGATTTTCGGGCAACTACAATCGATAATTCGGGAACTACAAAAGTCTACAAACGCTTTGAGTGGTTGAATATCGTTTGTAGTAAACTTTTTTGCCACTACAAACAAGATATTCTAACGAGAAGCGTTCAAAACGCATTTTCAGGTACTTTCCTCGTGTGTAGTTCGATTTTCGCGCAACTACAAACGATAATTCGGAAACTACAAGCAACTCCAATCATTTTGACAGGTCGTGTGTCGTTTGTAGTTAGCTAGTTTGCCACCACAAATGAATAATCTTGAAGAGAAGCCTTGAAAAATCATTTTTGGTGCTTTCCTCGTTTGTAGATTGATTTTCGCGTAACTACAAACAATTATTCGCAAACTACAAACAACTACACACGTTTTGACAGGTCGTGTATTGTTTTTAGTAAGGCAGTTTGCCACTACAAACAAATAATCTTGAAGAGAAAACTCGAAAAATAGTTTTGGTCCTTTCCTCATTCGTAGATTGATTTTCGCGCAACTACACACGATTATTCGCAAACTACCAACAACTACAAACGATTTAAGAGGTCGTATATCGTTTGTAGTAATCTTCTTTGCCACTTCAAACGAATGATTCCGAAGAGAAGCCTTGAAAAATCATTTTTCGGTGCTTTCCTCGTTCATAGATTGATTTTCGCGTGACTACAAACGATAATTCGGAAACTACAAACAACTACAAACGTTTCAAGAGTTCCGATGTCGTATTTAGTAAGCTTATTTGCCACAACAGACAAAATATTCCAACGAGAATCGTTCAAAACTCATTTTCAGGTGGTTTCCTCGTTTGTAGTTCGATTTTCCCGCAACTACAAACGATAATTCGAGAACTACATACAACTACAAACGTTTTGAGAGATCGGATATCGTTTGTAGTCAGCTTATTTGCCACTACAAACAAGATATCCTAACGAGAAGCTTTCGAAACTCATTTTCAGATGCTTTCCTCGTTTGTAGTTTGATTTTCGCGCAACTACAAACGATAATTCGGGAACTACAAACAACCACAAAAGTTTTGACAGGTCGTGTATCGTTTGTAATAAGCTAGTTTGCCACTACAAACGAATAATCTTGAAGAGAAGCTTTGAAAAATAATCTTTGATGCTTTCCTCGTTCGTAGATTGATTTTCGCGCAACTACAAACGACTAATCGCAAACTACAAACAACTACAAACGTTTTAAGAGGTCGTTCATCGTTTGTAGTGAGCTTGTTTGCCACTACAAACGGATAATTCCGCAGAGAGGCCTTGAAAAATCATTTGTCGGTGCTTTCCTCGTTCGTAGTTCGATTTTTGCGCAACTACACACGATAGGTCGGGAACTACAAACAACTACAAACGTTTAAAGAGGTTGGATATCGTTTGTAGTAAGCTTATTTGCCACTACAAACAAGATATCCTAACGAGAAGCGTTCGAAACTCATTTTCAGGTGCTTTCCTCGTTTGAAGTTCGATTTTCGCGCAACTACAAACGATAATTCGGAAACTACAAACAACTACAAACGTTTTGAGAGGTCGGATATCGTTTGTAGTAACCTTATTTGCCACTACAAACAAGATATCCAAACAAAAAGCGTTCAAATCTCATTTTCAGGTGCTTTCCTCGTTTGTAGTTTGATTTTCGCGCAACTACAAACGATAATTCGGGAACTACAAACAACTACAAACGTTTCGAGAGGTCGGATATCGTTTGTAGTAACCTTATTTGCCGCTACAATCAAGATATCCTAACGAGAAGCGTTCGAAACTCATTTTCAGGTGCTTTCCTCGTTTGTAGTTTGATTTTCGCGCAACTACAAACGATAATTCGGGAACTACAAACAACCACAAACGTTTTGACAGGTCGTGTATCGTTTGTAATAAGCTAGTTTGCCACTACAAACGAATAATCTTGAAGAGAAGCTTTGAAAAAATCATTTTTGATGCTTTCCTCGTTCGTAGATTGATTTTCGCGCAACTACAAACGACTAATCGCAAACTACAAATAACTGCAAACGTTTTAAGAGGTCGTTCATCGTTTGTAGTGAGCTTGTTTGCCACTACAAACGAATAATTCCGAAGAGAGGCCTTGAAAAATCATTTGTCGGTGCTTTCCTCGTTCGTAGTTCGATTTTCGCGCAACTCCAAACTATAGGTCGGGAACTACAAACAACTACAAACGTTTTAACAGGTTGGATATCGTTTGTAGTAAGCTTATTTGCCACTACAAACAAGATATCCTAACGAGAAGCTTTCGAAACTCCTTTCCAGGTGCTTTCCTCGTTTGTAGTTTGATTTTCGCGCAACTACAAATGATAATTCGCGAACTACAAACAACTGCAAACGTTTTGAGAGGTTGGATATCGTTTGTAGTAACCTTATTTGCCACTACAAACAAGATATCCTAACGAGAAGCGTTCAAAACTCATTTTCAGTTGCTTTCCCCGTTTGTAGTTTGATTTTCGCGCAACTACAAACGATAATTCGGGAACTACAAACAACTACAAACGTTTTGAGAGGTCGGATATCGTTTGTAGTAACCTTATTTGCCACTACAAACAAGATATCCAAACGAAAAGCGTTCAAAACTCATTTTCAGGTGCTTTCCTCGTTTGTAGTTTGATTTTCGCGCAACTACAAACGATAATTCGGGAACTACAAACAACTAAAAACGTTTTGAGAGGTCGGATATCGTTTGTAGTAACCTTATTTGCCACTACAAACAAGATATCCTAACGAGAAGCGTTCGAAACTCATTTTCACGTGCTTTCCTCGTTTGTAGTTTGATTTTCGCGCAACTACAAACGATAATTCGGGAACTACAAACAACCACAAACGTTTTGACAGGTCGTGTATGGTTTGTAATAGGCTAGTTTGCCACTACAAACGAATAATCTTGAAGAGAAGCTTTGAAAAATCATTTTTGATGCTTTCCTCGTTCGTAGATTGATTTTCGCGCAACTACAAACGACTAATCGCAAACTACAAATAACTACAAACGTTTTAAGTGGTCGTTCATCGTTTGTAGTGAGCTTGTTTGCCACTACAAACGAATAATTCCGAAGAGAGGCCTTGAAAAATCATTTGTCGGTGCTTTCTTCGTTCGTAGTTCGATTTTCGCGCAACTACAAACTATAGGTCGGGAAGTACAAACAACTACAAACGTTTTAAGAGGTTGGATATCGTTTGTAGTAAGCTTATTTGCCACTACAAACAAGATATCCTAACGAGAAGCTTTCGAAACTCCTTTTCAGGTGCTTTCCTCGTTGGTAGTTCGATTTTCGCGCAACTACAAACGATAATTCGGAAACTACAAACAACTACAAACGTTTTGAGAGGTCGGATATCGTTTGTAGTAACCTTATTTGCCACTACAAACAAGATATCCAAACGAAAAGCGTTCAAAACTCATTTTCAGGTGCTTTCCTCGTTTGTAGTTTGATTTTCGCGCAACTACAAACGATTATTCGGGAACTACAAACAACTACAAACGTTTTGAGAGGTCGGATATCGTTTGTAGTAATCTTATTTGCCACTACGAACAAGATATCCAAACGAAAAGCGTTCAAAACTCATTTTCAGGTGCTTTCCTCGTTTGTAGTTTGATTTTCGCGCAACTACAAACGATAATTCGGGAACTACAAACAACTACAAACGTTTCGAGAGGTCGGATATCGTTTGTAGTAACCTTATTTGCCACTACAAACAAGATATCCTAACGAGAAGCGTTCGAAACTCATTTTCAGGTGCTTTCCTCGTTTGTAGTTTGATTTTCGCGCAACTACAAACGATAATTCGGGAACTACAAACAACCACAAACGTTTTGACAGGTCGTGTATCGTTTGTAATAAGCTAGTTTGCCACTACAAACGAATAATCTTGAAGAGCAGCTTTGAAAAATCATTTTTGATGCTTTCCTCGTTCGTAGATTGATTTTCCCGCAACTACAAACGACTAATCGCAAACTACAAACAACTACAAACGTTTTAAGAGGTCGTTCATCGTTTGTAGTGAGCTTGTTTGCCACTACAAACGAATAATTCCGAAGAGAGGCCTTGAAAACTCATTTGTCGGTGCTTTCCTCGTTCGTAGTTCGATTTTCGCGCAACTACAAACGATAGGTCGGGAACTACAAACAACTACAAACGTTTTAAGAGGTTGGATATCGTTTGTAGTAAGCTTATTTGCCACTACAAACAAGATATCCTAACGAGAAGCTTTCGAAACTCATTTTCAGGTGCTTTCCTCGTTTGTAGTTTGATTTGCGCGCAACTACAAACGATAATTCGTGAACTCCGAACAACTGCAAACGTTTTGAGAGGTTGGATATCGTTTGTAGTGAGCTTGTTTGCCACTACAAACGAATAATTCCGAAGAGAGGCCTTGAAAAATCATTTGTCGGTGCTTTCCTCGTTCGTACTTCGATTTTCGCGCAACTACAAACGATAGGTCGGGAACTACAAACAACTACAAACGTTTTAAGAGGTTGTATATCGTTTGTAGTAACCTTATTTGCCACTACAAACAAGATATCCTAACGAGAAGCGTTCGAAACTCATTTTCAGGTGCTTTCCTCGTTTGCAGTTCGATTTTCGCGCAACTACAAACGATAATTCGGAAACTACAAACAACTGCAAACGTTTTGAGAGGTCGGATATCGTTTGTAGTAACCTTATTTGCCACTACAAACAAGATATCCAAACGAGAAGCGTTCAAAACTCATTTTCAGGTGCTTTCCTCGTTTGTAGTTTGATTTTCGCGTAACTACAAACGATAATTCGGGAACTACAAACAACTACAAACGTTTTGAGAGGTTGGATATCGTTTGTAGTAACCTTATTTGCCACTACAAACAAGATATCCTAACGAGAAGCGTTCGAAACACATTTTCAGGTGCTTTCCCCGTTTGTAGTTTGATTTTCGCGCAACTACAAACGATAATTCGGGAACTACAAACAACTACAAACATTTTAAGAGGTCGGATATCGTTTGTAGTAAGCTTATTTGCCACTACAAACAAGATATTCCAACGAGAAGCGTTCAAAACTCATTTTCAGGTGCTTTCCTCGTTTGTAGTTTGATTTTCGCGCAACTACAAACGATAATTCGGGAACTACAAACAACCACAAACGGTTTGACAGGTCGTGTATCGTTCGTAGTAAGCTAGTTTGCCACTACAAACGAATAATCTTGAAGAGAAGCCTTGAAAAATCATTTTTGATGCTTTCCTCGTCCGTAGATTGATTTTCGCGCAACGACAAACGACTAATCGCAAATTACAAACAACTAGAAACGTTTTAAGAGGTCGTTCATCGTTTTTAGTGAGCTTGTTTGCCACTACAAACGAATAATTCCGCAGAGAGGCCTTGAAAAATCATTTGTCGGCGCTTTCTTTGTTGATAGTTCGATTTTCGCCCAACTACAAACGATAATTCGGGAACTACAAACAACTACAAACATTTTGAGAGGTCCGATATCGTTTGTAGTAAGCTTATTTGCCACTACAAACAAGATATCCTAACGAGAAGCGTTCGAAACTCATTTTCAGGTGCTTTCCTCGTTTGTAGTTCGATTTTCGCGCAACTACAAACGATAATTCGGAAACTACAAACAATTGCAAACCTTTTGAGAGGTCGGATATCGTTTGTAGTAACCTTATTTGCCACTACAAACAAGATATCCAAACGAGAAGCGTTCAAAACTCATTTTCAGGTGCTTTCCTCGTTTGTAGTTTGATTTTCGCGCAACTACAAACGATAATTCGGGAACTACAAACAACCACAAACGTTTTGACAGGTCGTGTATCGTTTGTAATAAGCTAGCTTGCCACTACAAACGAATAATCTTGAAGAGCAGCTTTGAAAAATCATTTTCGTTGCTTTCCTCGTTCGTAGATTGATTTTCGCGCAACTACAAACGACTAATCGCAAACTACAAACAACTACAAACGTTTTAAGAGGTCGTTCATCGTTTGTAGTGAGCTTGTTTGCCACTACAAACGAATAATTCCGAAGAGAGGCCTTGAAAAATCATTTGTCGGTGCTTTCCTCGTTCGTAGTTCGATTTTCGCGCAACTACAAACGATAGGTCGGGAACTACAAACTACTACAAACGTTTTAAGAGGTTGGATATCGTTTGTAGTAAGCTTATTTGCCACTACAAACAAGATATCCTAACGAGAAGCTTTCGAAACTCAGTTTCAGGTGCTTTCCTCGTTTGTAGTTTGATTTTCGCGCAACTACAAACGATAATTCGTGAACTACAAACAACTGCAAACGTTTTGAGAGGTTGGATATCGTTTGTAGTGAGCTCGTTTGCCACTACAAACGAATAATTCCGAAGAGAGGCCTTGAAAAATCATTTGTCGGTGCTTTCCTCGTTCGTACTTCGATTTTCGCGCAACTACAAACGATAGGTCGGGAACTACAAACAACTACAAACGTTTTAAGAGGTTGTATATCGTTTGTAGTAACCTTATTTGCCACTACAAACAAGATATCCTAACGAGAAGCGTTCGAAACTCATTTTCAGGTGCTTTCCTCGTTTGCAGTTCGATTGTCGCGCAACTACAAACGATAATTCGGAAACTACAAACAACTGCAAACGTTTTGAGAGGTCGGATATCGTTTGTAGTAACCTTATTTGCCACTACAAACAAGATATCCAAACGAGAAGCGTTCAAAACTCATTTTCAGGTGCTTTCCTCGTTTGTAGTTTGATTTTCGCGCAACTACAAACGATAATTCGGGAACTACAAACAATTGCAAACGTTTTGAGAGGTCGGATATCGTTTGTAGTAACCTTATTTGCCACTCCAAACAAGATATCCAAACGAGAAGCGTTCAAAACTCATTTTCAGGTGCTTTCCTCGTTTGTAGTTTGATTTTCGCGCAACTACAAACGATAATTCGGGAACTACAAACAACTCCAAACGTTTTGAGAGGTCGGATATCGTTTGTAGTAACCTTATTTGCCACTACAAACAAGATATCCTAACGAGAAGCGTTCGAAACTCATTTGCAGGTGCTTTCCTCGTTTGTAGTTTGATTTTCGCGCAACTACAAACGATAATTCGGGAACTACAAACAACCACAAACGTTTTGACAGGTCGTGTATCGTTTGTAATAAGCTAGTTTGCCACTACAAACGAATAATCTTGAAGAGAAGCTTTGAAAAATCATTTTTGATGCTTTCCTCGTTCGTAGATTGATTTTCGCGCAACTACAAACGACTAATCGCAAACTACAATCAACTACAAACGTTTTAAGAGGTCGTTCATCGTTTGTAGTGAGCTTGTTTGCCACTACATACGAATAATTCCGAAGAGAGGCCTTGAAAAATCTTTTGTCGGTGCTTTCCTCGTTCGTAGTTCGATTTTCGCGCAACTACAAACGATAGGTCGGGAACTACAAACAACTACAAACGTTTTAAGAGGTTGGATATCGTTTGTAGTAAGCTTATTTGCCACTACAAAGAAGATATCCTAACGAGAAGCGTTCGAAACTCATTTTCAGGTGCTTTCCTCGTTTGTAGTTCGATTTTCGCGCAACTACAAACGATAATTCGGAAACTGCAAACAACTGCAAACGTTTTGAGAGGTCGGATATGGTTTGTAGTAACCTTATTTGCCACTACAAACAAGATATCCAAACGAGAAGCGTTCAAAACTCATTTTCAGGTGCTTTTCTCGTTTGTAGTTTGATTTTCGCGCAACTACAAACGATAATTCGGGAACTACAAACAACCACAAACGTTTTGACAGGTCGTGTATCGTTTGTAGTAAGCTAGTTTGCCACTACAAACGAATAACCTTGAAGAGAAGCCTTGAAAAATCATTTTTGATGCATTCCTCGGTCGTAGATTGATTTTCGCGCAACTACAAACGACTAATCGCAAACTACAAACAACTACAAACGTTTTAAGAGGTCGTTCATCGTTTGTAGTGAGCTTGTTTGCCACTACAAACCAACAATTCCGAAGAGAGGCCTTGAAAAATCATTTGTCGGTGCTTTCCTCGTTCGTAGTTCGATTTTCGCGCAACTACAAACTATAGGTCGGGAACTACAAACAACTACAAACGTTTTAAGAGGTTGGATATCGTTTGTAGTAAGCTTATTTGCCACTACAAACAAGATATCCTAACGAGAAGCTTTCGAAACTCCTTTTCAGGTGCTTTCCTCGTTTGTAGTTTGATTTTCGCGCAACTACAAACGATAATTCGCGAACTACAAACAACTGCAAACGTTTTGAGAGGTTGGATATCGTTTGTAGTAACCTTATTTGCCCCTACAAACAAGATATCCTAACGAGAAGCGTTCGAAACTCATTTTCAGGTGCTTTCCCCGTTTGTAGTTTGATTTTCGCGCAACTACAAACGATAATTCGGGAACTACATACAACTACAAACGTTTTAAGAGGTCGGATATCGTTTGTAGTATGCTTATTTGCCACTACAAACAAGATATCCTAACGAGAAGCTTTCGAAACTCATTTTCAGATTCTTTCCTCGTTTGTAGTTCGATTTTCGCGCAACTACAAACGATAATTCGGAAACTACAATCAACTACAATCGTTTTGAGAGGTTCGATATCGTTTGTAGTAAACTTATTTGCCACTCCAAACAAGATATTCCAACGAGAAGCGTTCAGAACTCATTTTCAGGTGCTTTCCTCGTTTGTAGTTCGATTTTCGCGCATCTACAAACGATAATCCGGGAACTACAAACAACTACACATGTTTTGACAGGTCGTCTATCTTTTCTAGTAAGCTAGTTTGCCACTACAAACGAATAATCTTGAAGAACAGCCTCGAAAAATTATTTTTGGTACTATCCTCGTTCGTAGATTGATTTTCGCGCAACTACAAACGCTTAATCGCAAACTACAAACAACTACAAACGTTTGAAGAGTCCGTTTATCGTTTGTAGTAAGCTTGTTTGCCACTACAAACGAATGATTCCCAAGAGAAGCCCTGAAAAATCATTTTTCGGTGCTTTCCCCTCCGTAGTTCGATTTTCGCGCAACTACAAACGATAATTCGGGAACTACAAACAACTACAAACGTTTTAAGAGGTCCGATATCGTTTGTAGTAAGCTTATTTGCCATTACAAATGAGCTATTCTAACGAGAAGCCTCGGAAACCTATTTTCGGTCGCTTTCTTCGTTTATAGTTCGATTTTCGCCCAACTACAAACGATAATTCAGGAACTACAAACAACTACAAACATTTTGAGAGGTCCGATATCGTTTGTAGTAAGCTTATTTGCCACTACAAACAAGATATTCCAACGAGAAGCGTTCAAAAATCATTTTCAGGTGCCTTCCTCGTTTGTAGTTCGTTTTTCGCGCAACTACACACGATGATTCGGGAACTACAAACAACTACAGACGTTTTGACAGGTCGCATATTGTTTGTAGTAAGCTACTTTCTTACAATAAGCCGCCGATCACGAAAAAAAATGGTCGCAAAATCATTTTCCCACATCTATCTATCGTTTTTTTCGAAAATTCGATTTTTTTCGGAAACGGTTCAACTACAAACAAAAATAATTTCACTACAATCAACTACAAACGATTTTGAATGAAAAATAACTCCGCCCGCTTAAATATTTTCATTAAGGGGGCTGACTTTTTTTTTAAGGGCCCTAATTTTTTTTCTGAGTTACTACAAACGAAATCGTTTGTACTACAATCAACTACAAACAAAAACAATCCGAATTAATAAAAAAAAATTAAGATCGGTCATACTCGGGTGCCAAGTTCACACAGCCCATGTTCACATATAATACCACGCCACACACGGCTACAGGTATTACGCCGTATGAATTGGTATTCGGTAAAGAGGCTAAATTACCGACCGCGTTGCGAGAAATACCGAGAGCAACATATTCATACGACGATTATGCAGCAGAATTACGTGAACGCCTGAGGGCGTCATGGCAACAGGCACAACAAAAGCTGAAAAAAGGAAAGGAGAAATCGAAGCATCATTACGATCACACGGCCGGTAAAGTAGAGTACCGCCCGGGTGATAAAGTCCTCCTCTACGACGAGACCGTGAGGAGGGGCAGATCGGCGAAACTTACCGCGAAATGGGTAGGGCCTTACACGGTCCGAAGCCGAGAGGCAGGCGAAACCTACCGTATCGGCCGCGGACGCAAAGAAACACGCGTACACTCGAACCGCCTAAAAAAATATATCACCCACTAGCCATCTCGCTGGCCAGCGGGTGGGCGGAGAAAGGGAGGGGGCCGCGGCTCGGCCGCACGAAGCCCCGTCATCAGAAAAAAAAAGAGAATAATGATTAATCGAGGGAGGCCACAGAGGTTCTCCCGCAAGACGCCCTGAAAAGAGGAAGGGAAAAATAAAATGCACAATGCGAACACATATTTAAAAATAAAGAAAGGAAATATATTGTTACATATGTCTATATTATACGTATTTTTCATTCATCGTCGTATCAAACGAACACCCAAATGGGGTCCGGTTCCAACCCGGGGGTGGGAAAGAGGGCTGGCAGCCAGTGCAGCCAGATCGCGCGTAAAAGTTACCCCCTCTCTAGTCTCTTACGCGCCCATCACGCAATCATAGTAGCGCGTGTCCGTGAGCGAGCGACGCTCGGACGTCTTCGGAAAGAGCCGAGCGGGGTCGAAGATTCCCGACCGCGCCTTCGGCAGCTATACTAATACATGCACGCTGATGAGCACGTTCATGTGCGGCCAAGCCGAAACGATGGCCTCGAGGGAAAAAGCAATCTGAGCACGACTCGCGCGTGACGTCACCGACGGCACGCGCGAGGCTTTTAGATGATTTCAATGCTTATTTAGCTCTTCGTTCTCTGCGTTATTAAGGTATACAAAAAAATGTATCGCGCACTCTGATCGCTTATTTTTTTAGTTTATACGTTAATTTAAATATAATAAGAAATCTAAATTACAACTTGTTTATCTTCTAAAAAATTGTTTACGCTTTACTCACACCCGTCCTTATGTCAATAAATTATGGTTCATAAAAGTAAGCGGAAATATATTTATATTCGTATTATTATATTAATTCTCATACTTCCATCAAGCGATAAAGCATTATCCCCAAAAACAAGCCAATCATCCATCCGGCCGCGAATAGTCAGTACCAGAAAGTGGACGTATTCCACAAGTGGTGGGATGGTCCCGTTGGTAGCGTTCCTTGCTTCGGTCCGCAGGGGCGCGGGTTCGTTCCCCGCGCTCGGTGCTTTTTTTTTAATACTACTATTAATTCTTATTTGATTGGTTATTTCTATTAGTTATCATTGTTATTTTAATTAGTTATCGTTTAGTGTCGAAAAATGTATCTCGCACTCCGACCGCTTACTTTATTAGTTTGTACGTTAATTTAAATGTAATAATAAATCTAAATTACAACTTGTTTATCTTCTAAAAAATTGTTTACGCTTTACTCACACCCGTCCTTATGCCAAATAAATTATGGTTCATAAAAGTAAGCGGAAATATATTTATATTCGTATTATTATATTAATTCTCATACTTCCATCAAGCGATAAAGCATTATCCCCAAAAACAAGCCAATCATCCATCCGGCCGCGAATAGTCAGTACCAAAAAGTGCACGCATTCTACAAGCGGTGAGATGGTCCCGTTGGTAGCGTTCCTTGCTTTGGTCCGCAGGGGCGCGGGTTCGTTCCCCGCGCTCGGTGCTTTTTTTTTAATACTACTATTAATCCTCATTTGATTAGTTATTTCTATTAGTTATCATTATTATTTTAATTAGTTATCTTTTAGTGTCGAAAAATGTATCGCGCACTCCGACCACTTATTTTATTAGTTTGTACGTTAATTTAAATGTAATAATAAATCTAAATTACAACTTGTTTATCTTCTAAAAAATTGTTTACGCTTTACCCACACCCGTCCCTATGCTAAATAAATTGTAATTCATAAAAGTACGCGGAAATATATTTATATTCGTATTATTATATTAATTCTCATACTTTCATCAAGCGATAAAGCATTATCCCCAAAAACAAGTCAATCATCTATCCGGCCGCGAATCGTAAGTGCCAGAAAGTGCATTTTTAACACAAGCGATAAGATGGTCCCGTTAGTAGAGTTCCTGGCTTCTATGGGGCGAATTGTTCATTCGAGAAATCATACAATGTATCCAAATGTAAAAAAATCTGAACCTGCCACTTTTTTCCCAAGAAACGTCGCTCGCTCGTTTTTGTTTTTATATGTCAATTTCAACGCCTCATAACGGAACGCATGCTGTTTCGACGTTATTCGACTGGATTGTTTCGACAGTCTCGTATTTCGTATTGTCTTCGTACCGATCGGAATAATTAAAAAATTCAAACGTACGTAATTTGCGATTCGTGATTTTCGTGATACGCGTTTCGGGATTTTTGGGAACCGCGATCCGGGATTTTTGGTGCAACGCGATTCGTGATTTTCGTGATACGCGATTCGGGATTTTTGTTGACCGCGATTCGAGATTTTTGTGCAACGCGATTCGGAATTTTTGTGAACCGCGATTCAGGATTTTTTTGCAACGCGATTCGGGATTTTTGTGAAACGCGATTTTTTTACTCTGTGCCACGTAACATTGGTGTTTTCAAAATTATTTTTTGCTAATTTATTCGACATTTGGGTTGTGTTTTTTCAACTCTTGATTTTTTTCCTCATGGATGAGCCCGCGGTAAAAAAGCCGAAACTGGCTAAAAAGAAACATTTTCAACATCAATGGTACGATCAGCATCCAGAGTGGAAAAAATGGGTTCAGGTTGTTGCATCGCAACCTGATAAATTTTATTGCCTTGCGTGCGGAACAACGCTGTCATGTGGCCACTGTGAGATAGAGAGGCATTCCACGTCAGAAGTGCATGTGAAAAACATGAGTGTATTGGGTGTAACATCGCTCGATTCGGGGAAAACTACGCCTTCTGCGTGTGTTCCGGAAGCAACTTGTACTCAAGAGAGTTTTTCAGCTGCCTCTGGTGCTGAATTTGACTTCAATGAACGAGTACAAGCTGCTGAGATTCGTTTCGCGACTTTTTTGGCTGAGCATAACATTGCGATGACGGTCGCACCGGATATGCTCAGTCTATTTAAACTCATCGGTCAAGAGCCTGCTGTGTTGCAGGCTATGACAGTCGGCAAAACAAAAGCAACAAAGCTGGTCGACAGGGTTGTTAGCGTAGTAGAAGCCGACCGAATAACGCGAGTATTACGCGAAAACAAATTTTCAATTCACGTGGACGAAACATCAGACTGTACAAACGATAAATGGATGTCGTTAATGGTCCGTTACGTAGAGCCAAGTACGCTGACGGTAAGGACAGAATTGTTGACGCTGCTTCATTTGAACGCGGCGAACTGTTCGGCCATTGAACTGTTCAAAGCGTTCAAAAATGAGCTTTTCCGGAAACAAATTCCCTTGCGCAGTATTCTCGGTCTCGCGTGCGATAACGCATCCGTAATGGTCGGCAAAAATTCGTCGTTCCGTACATTTCTGTCGGAAAATAACCCCGATCTCATAACGCAGCCGTGTATTTGCCATTCTCTCGCGTTGATTGCTAGCGCCGCATTCTCCGCTATTCCAAAAGAAATTGATCGTTTTATTAGAGGTATCGCGACCTTTTTGAACAACAGTCCGAAACGAACAGCAGTTTTTCGCGATTTCCAAGATAGCTTCCAGGATCGTCCGGCTAAAATCACGAGATACGCAGAAACGAGATGGCTCTCACGCCATTCCGCCGTCGTCAAAATTATCGAAAATTGGCCGACGCTGATAGCATTTTTGGCTGATCAGTCATTGGAGAAGGCCAAACAAGCAGAAGAACTTCTCGAGGTTGCAAAAAATCCGGTAACTAAAGCTTATCTTCTTTTTTTGGAATTCGCACTCGAATCTTTCAACAAAATCAACGCCTACTTTCAAAGCGAAGAAACTTTAATTCATCGTCTGCAACCTTCTTCAAAGACGATGCTTGTAGAGATCCTCCAGAGGTTTCTCAAACCCGCTCTGTTGCAGCCGGCAATAATTGACGTTCACGCTCGCAATATCAGATTCGATAAGTGCGCGAATCAGCGCGCAGTGATTGATATTGATATTGGGGATGATTGCAAAGAATACTTGGCGGATGTACAGAGCAGAGGGACTCCACAAGCCGAAGTCGACACGTTCCGCCAAAACTGCCTTCGGTTTTACGTCACGGCTTCGAGTCAAATTCGCGATAGACTCCCCTTCGACAACGAATTTTTGAAGAATTTAACGGTATTCGAAAAGGGCCCTGCGTTATTAGATGCGGATCGCGAGTCGACCATTGCGCGCGTATTGTTCGTTTGTCGTCAACTTCGCGTTTCCGATGAAATAAAAATTCGCAACGAATGGCACTCCTTGTACGAAGAGAACAGTCATCAGAAGGAAGAATGGTGTAAATTGTCATTCGACGACATGTGGATGGCAATTTGCACTGTTACCAATTCTGACGGTATTCTCCGGTACGAAACTTTGCGTTTGTTGCTGGGTATGGTGAGGACATTGCCTCATTCGAATGCTGCGGCTGAAAGAGCGTTCTCTCTCATCCCAGACACAAAAACAAAGAAAAGGAACTGCCTCGGTTCGAGTATGCTTAATTCAATCTGCGTCGTAAAGTTGGCTTTGAAGGGCAGGGGGGACAGTGCGACCACAATGACCATAACTCGAGACCATCTGTCTCTAATGAACCCGGAAAATTTGTACAGTGAGGCAGGCAAGAAACCAAAAGAAAAGCTCCAAGTCCGAGCATACGACCAGGACGATGACTGGGACGTTTACAACTTTGCGGGGTAAATGAATTTTCACACACAACAGGAAAATAAGAAGTGATCTTAGTGCAATATTCGCAAAAATGTTAATAAAGTGTTTATTTCGATAATTTTTGTGCAATCGATGAAAAACTTGGACTTGGAGGTTTCTTTAAGGTTTTTTTTCGTCGTGGATTATACCTGGGGACACCACGTTAAAAAAAATGCGTACCATTGTACTTTACCTCATGGGTGACGTGGAAAGAAGTACAAAACGTGGCATTTTTGTATGTTTTTACATTTGCCGGTAATTTTCGTTGTAATGAGATGAATTGTTTATTTGTGAACACTCACCATTGACAGAACAAAAATGTTTTAATCGTAAAATGTAATGATCAGTTTTCCTTTTTTCAGAATAATGTTCTTTCAATGAGCGTGTTTTACGAATAAACAATTCGCCCCATACAAAAAGAAATCAATAATTAAAAAAAAGGATAGTACTGAGCGCGGGGAACGATCCCGCACCCCTGCGGACCGAAGCCAGGAACGCTACCAACGGGACCATCTTATCGCTTGTGTTAAAAATGCACTTTCTGGCACTTACGATTCGCGGCCGGATAGATGATTGACTTGTTTTTGGGGATAATGTTTTATCGCTTGATGAAAGTATGAGAATTAATATAATAATACGAATATAAATATATTTCCGCGTACTTTTATGAATTACAATTTATTTAGCATAGGGACGGGTGTGGGTAAAGCGTAAACAATTTTTTAGAAGATAAACAAGTTGTAATTTAGATTTATTATTACATTTAAATTAACGTACAAACTAATAAAATAAGTGGTCGGAGTGCGCGATACATTTTTCGACACTAAAAGATAACTAATTAAAATAATAATGATAACTAATAGAAATAACTAATCAAATGAGGATTAATAGTAGTATTAAAAAAAAAAGCACCGAGCGCGGGGAACGAACCCGCGCCCCTGCGGACCAAAGCAAGGAACGCTACCAACGGGACCATCTCACCGCTTGTAGAATGCGTGCACTTTTTGGTACTGACTATTCGCGGCCGGATGGATGATTGGCTTGTTTTTGGGGATAATGCTTTATCGCTTGATGGAAGTATGAGAATTAATATAATAATACGAATATAAATATATTTCCGCTTACTTTTATGAACCATAATTTATTTGGCATAAGGACGGGTGTGAGTAAAGCGTAAACAATTTTTTAGAAGATAAACAAGTTGTAATTTAGATTTATTATTACATTTAAATTAACGTACAAACTAATAAAGTAAGCGGTCGGAGTGCGGGATACATTTTTCAACACTAAACGATAACTAATTAAAATAATAATGATAACTAATAGAAATAACCAATAAAATAAGAATTAATAGTAGTATTAAAAAAAAAGCACCGAGCGCGGGGAACGAACCCGCGCCCCTGCGGACCGAAGCAAGGAACGCTACCAACGGGACCATCCCACCACTTGTGGAATACGTCCACTTTCTGGTACTGACTATTCGCGGCCGGATGGATGATTGGCTTGTTTTTGGGGATAATGCTTTATCGCTTGATGGAAGTATGAGAATTAATATAATAATACGAATATAAATATATTTCCGCTTACTTTTATGAACCATAATTTATTTGACATAAGGACGGGTGTGAGTAAAGCGTAAACAATTTTTTAGAAGATAAACAAGTTGTAATTTAGATTTATTATTATATTTAAATTAACGTATAAACTAAAAAAATAAGCGATCAGAGTGCGCGATACATTTTTTTTGTATACCTTAATAACGCAGAGAACGAAGAGCTAAATAAGCATTGAAATCATCTAAAAGCCTCGCGCGTGCCGTCGGTGACGTCACGCGCGAGTCGTGCTCAGATTGCTTTTTCCCTCGAGGCCATCGTTTCGGCTTGGCCGCACATGAACGTGCTCATCAGCGTGCATGTATTAGTGTAGCTGCCGAAGGCGCGGTCGGGAATCTTCGACCCCGCTCGGCTCTTTCCGAAGACGTCCGAGCGTCGCTCGCTCACGGACACGCGCTACTATGATTGTGTGATGGGCGCGTAAGAGACTAGAGAGGGGGTAACTTTTACGCGCGATCTGGCTGCACTGCTGGCAGCCACCACATGGTGGGCCGACTGAGCCACCAACCCTCCTCCAGGCTGTCATAAAAGAGCCGGCATAACCCGAATAAGTCGGCCGGCTCCCAGCCCCACTCCATGGCCTCCACACTCTCAGGGTCCTCGGCCCAGAGTTTTTGTAAATTGGCCCGGACCTGGGCGCGACGGCGGCGAACTCCGACAGCGTGCTGGATAAACAGCCGCCGCCACCACCCTTTCGAGGAGGGACGCGTCCGTTTCGGAGTCCGAGCGGTCTGAAAGGAAAAAGAAACCAAAGAAAATACTTCAATAGGAAGACATTTTCAAAAAAAGGGGGAGGGGCTCTACTCACAACAACAAATTCCAGGCCATCCTCCTCAGCCCCGAAGACTACCGTTTCACCCTCATACCGGGAGTAGTCCATAATAATTATCTGAAAAAAGGGGAAGAAAAGTAAAATTACAATAAAATAGTCGTGCAAAAAAGGTATGAAAAGAAAGCAAAGAAGTATAAAAACTTACCGATAAATAGTTGTTTCCTGTCGAAAGTCGAAGTAACACTGAAACGTCGCCGTTCGAGCACTGAACGAGCGACCCGATCAAAGCACGAAAACGCAGAATTGCAGAAAAGGAAGAGCAATAAACTCAGGACTCAGCAACGAGCCCAAATCGAAAGTCTTCAATGAAAAGAATTAAAGAATTCTAAAGATAAAATAATAGGCTTATATGTACATCTATAGAAATTCCCTATTCAAAAAAAAGGGGGGGGGGGCAGGTCCGAAGTATCTAACCACGCGAATCATTTTCGCAGGTTACTATCTCTGGCCCCAGGGTCGCGCTCAGGTGAAGCTGATACGCCGGAAAAATCATACCGGATAGAAAAGTTTACGGTCTCACCCGGAATTTTTTATGAGGAAATCGGGACCATGTCAATAACCCGCGACGTGTGGAAACTAGCGGTAAAAATGGATCTAAATGGAATAACGGAACAGGAAGCGCAGATCACAAAAGCTATGAAGAAAATAGTAGACCTATGCGCTCAAGACCTGCGGGCCAACCTACTCTGTCATATGGCGACAAAAACAACGACTCGCATGGTCGATAAAATCAACAACGAACTACAAGCCGCATACGACATAACAGGAATTAAAAAAATTCGTTATCGACGAGGCTTGATAGACGGATTAGGGGTTATAATAAAAGCAATCACAGGAAATATGGATGCACAAGACGCATCCGAAATCAGCAACGAAATAAACAAAATAAATAAAAAGCAAAAAACAGTAGAAGACGCCTTAAAGGGAAATGTGCAAATTTTGAACTCAACAATAGACCTTTTTAATCAATCATCAAACCGTTTGGAAGATAATCAGAAGGTGCTACAAGCTCTCGTGAAACAGATCGAACAACGGGTGGTCAACCAGTCCGACGACCAAAACACCCGACAGCAATTGGATGAACGAATAGCGGCTGTAAGCCTCATCGTAGAATCATTACTGAATGACGTACGACAAATAGTTAATTTTTTAATAGGACTCACGAGAGGAATGGTCATCCCAAGCATACTATCTCCAAGACAAATGACAAATTATTTGACTGACGCTTTACCCAATTTGCCAATAGGGCATACGTTCCCTACCGCGATAAACTACGCGCAAATGCCAACATTATTGGAGTTGTCAGAAGTAGGCGCGTATAGTACGAAAACGTACATTGTACTTGTAATAAAAATACCGTTAATTGGCACTGAGGAATATAAAATAAGCAAAGCCTATCCTCTGCCTGCCAAAATAAAAAAGCATAGTTATCAATTTGTAGAAATAAAGAATGACCTTGTCGCGGTCGAAGCCACAAGAGAATCTTGCTTACACATAACAAAAAATGATTTAGAAAATTGTAAGGCCGTAGAGTCACATTATTATTGCCGGCCAAAGCAAGCGGCGCGTCCCGCTCATACTTGCGCATCGTGCGGGGTGGCATTGTACATTGCACCTAAAGATAAAAATGCGAATTGCGACCAAAGAATTGCTCAGATAAATAACACTCTAATTATTGCGTTAGAACGCCATGGTAGGTGGCTATACGTCGCACCGGAGCCCGAAACGCTTCTCATCCATTGCGGAAAACAACCAACCGCGCACGCGACCCTTACGGGTGCAGGGACT
The DNA here is from genome assembly GCA_963210295.1 of Ophion ellenae. Lineage (NCBI taxonomy): Eukaryota > Metazoa > Arthropoda > Insecta > Hymenoptera > Ichneumonidae > Ophion > Ophion ellenae. The sequence goes on along the minus strand of OY723395.1, from coordinate 8,219,759 downwards.
CTGGCTTTGGACGGAAAATGTTCCGTCACCGCCCCTAGTTTTAGACTAGAAACCGTCGGCGAAATAAGACAGAACGTATACGCCGATTTCCTACCGCAATATAATTTATCATTTTTGTCTACAGATATGAACATACTCGATCATACATCGACAAAAATTGTATTACCGCACGAAATCATAAACGATACAAAAGAATTAAACAGGATCAGCGAACGCGTAAAAAACATAAAGATTAAGTTAAACAAAGAGTCAAGCGATTCAAACACATATAAACATATAATAGGTAACTATTCGCTAAGCACAATCGCGCCGATAATACTCGGAATAGCCTATGTATGCTATTACCGCATAAAGCGCGCAAGGAAACCAGTCCGCAACGAGGACCACAACAGCGCCGAGCCGGCGCAACCAAGCGAAGCACAGTCAGCAAAAAGAAAGCTGCCCGTGCCCAAATTGACACTAAAAATCAAGCGAAACACAGCAACAACGAGTTCCGTGTAAAATGATCATACGAAAAATGTATTGAAAAAAAAATGTATTATAATTATCCGAGAATTATTTTAAGAAAAAATAATAACGATATATATGGGATAATCACACGGGAACATGGATAAAGATTTGTAAACCGAAGGACCAACCATTAATGCAAAACAAATCCCAGGAGAGATTTGATCTTTTAAAGGGGAGGGATGTTGTGTCCGCAAACTTGTGCAATACAACAAGTATTTGCGCAACTGCGAGAGTTCCACTTTGTTGCCCTCCTTGCGAGAGTGACACTTTATTGCCCTCCTTGCGAGAGTTACACTTTCGCCAAAATGCAAACGTCAAAACGACACTTTGCGACACATCCTGACCAAGCATCTTATGATGCTTGATCTGGGGCAAATTACGACAATCAGAGTCGACAATTAAGAGAAGACACCAGGGAACAGACAGTCCTTGGTTGGCTTTTGAACGGTTCGGTCCTAAGGTACGACCGACACACTGTAAATTCAATTATAAGACCAGCCCAGTAATAAACTTATATTCCTATTCAACGAACTTGAGTTCCAACTCTTAATTTCGCAACGATCCCAAAATACCCATCCCGGGTTCTCGAGCTGGGGATACAACACGCTATTTACCGAAAACCTCTTTGCTGAAACGATTAAAATATGTGCCATGGTGGTCACCGCTGCGGTCCATCGTTACAGCTTACAACAGAGGAATGTTAAAGGGTTACCGAGCTCTTACATGTGCATTCGGAGAGCTACAGCGTAGAAATCTTATGAACGTACCGTGTATTCGAAAGCTCGTTAACGCAATAAACGGTAAGCTGTATCTAATATATAGGGCGTCCCAAAAAACATCGCGAATATTGCAGATGCTGTTATTTTTTCGGGCCGAATTTTATCTGCCTATTAATAAAACATCGTGCTACCGATAACAATGAGCAGCTATGTATTCAGGGCTAATTTTTGCCACTTAATACATTTTGTAAAAAATAATAATGACATTCTGACAGTATCTGCAATATTATCGGTGGCTTTGGGTCACCCCGTAATGTAAAGCGCCATTTTGTGAGGAACACATAGTGACAATACCTGTGCGACCGCAATTTATCGGCGTCTCCTAGATGCGTCGAGCGATGAAGAAGCTATGCTTATTGATGAGGCGTGTGCCGTGGAAGAAGAAGAAGCTAGGGTGATTCAAAGTGCTAGAGTGCGCCCTGATTATCAGTATCTTTCGCCTGTATCAAACGACGATGAAGGAGAAACACAGCGGGCTGCCTATCCATCAAGCACCTCTGATATATTTGCGAATACCGAGGAGCGTGAGTCTACATCAGGCATACGCGATCCTTCCGAAATTTTTACAGGCGACAATGAGAGTAAGTAGGGATAGATAAAAATTATACTAAATATTTTTGAACAGTTGATAACAGAGCGGAAATATAATTAGATTTACAGGGCCATGCGAACAGTGCAGAGGCCAATAATGACGACAGCAATGACGATGATGTAACTGTAAGTGCTAGAAGTAGCATTATACAGGAGCACTGGCCGCGCGACCGACCCGTCGGCTATGCGTCACCTACATCGAGCATGTACAATCCTGCCGAGATATTTACGGGCAGTAATGAGGGTAAGCAGGAAAACAATGATTATAATAATAATGTTCGAACAGATGATTAATAGAGGGGGGTACATACACAGCTTTGCACCCGGCGAACAATGACGGGAACGATGTCGGCCATAATGGTGACCCTCAAAAGGAGGACAGTCCCATTGAGGAATATGACCACCGAGAAAATGAAGAGTGGGAGTATCCTATGGGTCTCGGATTGAACTACCCATTTGAAGAAGCGAATATACAGAATATTGTTGAGCTCAACGATAATTGGATAAATCGCCTCTTAGATTCTACCACTGACTCAGGTAAAGGGCGTCTATTTTTTCGCAACACATCTATTTTCATATTTCCTCTTCTTAATTATTGGTCTATTTTATTCTTTGTATTCCTGGGGATTGAAAAAGAAAAGTGAGCAATACTATTTTATGGCAGGTTTTACATCGGCGTCCGTAATACCTGATGAAGAACTCTTGGAGACGTCCAGGGGGGTTAAAATTAACAATAATAGCAGGTACATTGTAGAAAAATTAACGATAATATCAGTTGTAGGTTGCACGCCCTTATCAGCTCGGGTTAACATTTTTTAAACAATCCTACCCATTTTACAGAAGTACAGGATGGCGGCGGAAGGCCTAAGACACCAGCGCGAGACCCCTACCGATGAGCCCTTTGGCGATGTGCAACCGCCAGGCACCCGCATCGAAATCATCGACGATGCTCGCCGCTACTTCAAGCGTTTCAAACTCCGCGGTCGGGAACTGACCGTACGCATTTGTCAACCACCGCCAGACTGCCACATTTTACAATGGCTTGAAGGAGCGTTCCGCGATCTCCTGACGCACATAACAACGTCCTGCGAAGCTAGCGTTTGCCTCAAGTAACTTACCGCACGGCCCCGTATGGCTCTCCTTTAGGCCCGTCTGAGATTGCACGTTTAACGATATCTGGCAATTAATAGCTAGTGTTGCCCAAAGTGCAGCATTGTTAAATATCGACGATACATGCACGATAAAAGTTAGTATTATACAGGGTGTCGAAGGTTCCGGTAGAAAAAAACTCACACACGAGGGTGTTGCAAAAAAAGCTATTCTCACGATTAGGAATAATGATAATTTGTATTTACCGCGATCACTGGTTGCTGCGCGCGCCTACGTCGAGCGGGGCGGAATACGCTCGTGTAACTTACACGCAAATTGGCAACGTGTGAGACAGATTAACGGTTCACTGCAGAGAAACGCAGCTCTTGAATTAACGAACGCCGCCCGAGTTACAGTGCCGCGAGTACCCGCGTACCCGAATGCCCGAGTACCCGCGAATGGCTGTGGTATCCGTGAGGTTGCTCTCTTTCAAAATTATTTAGCGCGAGACGGTATTGCGGTAGTGGTTTACGAATTTTTAACTCTGGGGCGTGGGGTCCAGCCTTTGTTCGATGGTACGCAAAAAGCCTTGAACACTTTTGGTAGCATCCAGGACACTCTGTACATATTGTATTACGAGCGCTCGCATCACTTTCAACCGATATTAAATTTACGAGGTGCTGTCGGAAGCCGCGATTTTTGCTCCTCGTGTAATTCGCAATACCGTAGACTAAGTCGTAGATGTTCAAAAAAAGTGGCATCGCTGCATGACCGCTGTATGACCGCCTTGCAATCCCAACGTAAATGCTACGCTTGAGTGTGATATGTGCGCTCGCGCGTTTCACGGTCGGCAATGCTTTGAAAACCATTTGGTTGTTAAGCAGGTTAAATAGTGTTTGTGCCTCTCTCAAACGGTGCCGCGGATGCTTGAAAACACTACGGCCGTTGGATAAAAGGAGAAAGCATGTTTGTGGCGTGATCTTTTGCAAAACATGTAGAACAGACCATTCCAATAACGACGAGTGCTTCATGAAGCCCATCCACGACGACAAAGAGGCGGCTAAAATACTTTTCATATTTTATGATTTTGAGACGCAGCAATGCACAAACGTACACGGCGATGCTGGTACCTTTATACACGAGCCAAACCTGTGTGTAGCGCAGCGCATTTGCACATATTGCTGCACGCGTGATTCTATCGATGAGCCTTGTGAACATTGCGGTCCCCATGAGTTTGCCTTTAGTCATCATCCCGTGGGTCAACTGGTCGAGTTTGCTATGCAGCGGTTCAATAATTTTTCGCGTACGATCTGTAACGCTCACAACGCCGGGGGTTTTGACGCGCAATTCATTTTGCGTTATTTGATCGAGGAAAAAAAGACTCAACTACCGCGCATAATTATGAACGGTACAAAGATCATCTCGATGCGCCTTGAAAAACTGGTATTTCTCGACAGCCTAAATTATTTCCACATGCCTCTTAGCGCACTACCTAAAGCCTTCGGCCTCACAGGTTCTATCGCTATTTTATCGTATTTTTCCCCATTTGTTCAACTGGCCGGAAAATCAAAGTTATGTCGGGCCACTACCGTCTATAGAGTTCTACTCCGCTGACACGATGCGTTCTGCAGAGCGCCAAAAATTTCTAGCCTGGTACAGGGAGTCAAAAGACGCCAATTACGTGTTCGACTTTTCGAAAGAGCTTGTGAGCTATTGCACGGACGACGTCACGATATTCGACGAGCGTGCACGGCTTTTCGCTCTATGTTTATAGCCAACGGTCGCGTCTGTCCTTTTGACGAGAGCACAACAATATCGTCAGCCTGTTTTCGCGTCTTTCGTAAACATTTCTTAAAAGACAACACGATCGGTATTATACCTCTAGGTGGTTATAGATGGACTCATAATCAGTCGAAAAAGGCAATCTCATGGCTCGTCAGGATGGAGCATTCTCTCGGGCACCCCGTTATACACGCAGGCCGATCACGCGAGTTCAAATTACTTCAGAATTTACTAGTTGACGGCTACTACGAAACAAACGGCACAGCACATGTATTACAGTTTCACGGCTGCTATTGGCACGGTTGCTCCAAATGCTACATCTTTAATAGAGATCGTAAACAGCGCAATGGCCTGTCTACGGACGAGAGTCTAGAACGAACCATAGCCATATCACAGAGAATTCGCTCGAGCGGTTACCAATTGGTGGAGATTTGGGAATGCGAGTGGGATCGTCATGTAGAAGCAAACTCTGAAATTCGTGAGCTCATGCGGGATCATCCGCTAACAGCAAAAGATGCATTGAACCCTCGTGATGCGTTCTTCGGCGGGCGTACAGAAAACATGATAATACTCTATGATACAAGGGCGGGGGGGCGTATACGCTACGTAGATGTCTGCTCTCTGTATCCGTATATCTGCAAAATTTGTAAATACCCCGTGGGCCATCTAAAAGTATTTATTGCTGAAGAGTGCTTAGAATTGACGGGGGGAACTAACGATTTAACGCGCGTTGAGGGGTTGGTCAAATGTACTGTGCTACCACCGCGTAATCTTTACCATCCTGTATTACCCGTGCGTATGCATCAGCGGTTGCTGTTCTCTTTATGTCGCAGCTGCTGCGAGATAATGAATCAAGAAGAGTGCACACACGATGATCGGCGTGCCTTGTACTGCGACACAGACTCTGTTATTTATGTAACGAGGCAGCAACCTAATGAATACGAACCTCCTGTAGGCCAGCTCTTAGGTGATTCAACGGATGAGTTGTGTGATTATGGGGAGGCTAGCTATATTAAAAGCTTCATTTCCGGTGGGCCAAAATTTTACGCGTTTATAGTGCGTGCTCCTGACGGGTCGGAGAGTGAAGTTTGTAAGGTTAAGGGTATCACCCTTAATTTTGCAAACAATGCGTTAATAAATTACCAATCTGTTCGATCCTTCATTGTCGGGGACAGAGAGGATCCTATCGTGCTACGCTACGATGCTATTAGACGTACAGAGTTCCATCATGTTGTTACGCGCTCCGAAACAAAATCGTGTAAACCGTCGAGTGTTAAGCGAAGGCGTGATGGCGAATACGGTTCGCTGCCTTCCGGCTATCGTCATTAGAAATTGTAAAATATGTTTTATCTGCAAATATATTTGTATAAAAAGAAACGCCAAGTCCATAGAGTATTTATTGCTACTTCAGAAGTACCTTTTCTCATTCATCACAATGGACGCACGGTGGACGCATCCGTGGAATTCAATGATCTGCGGACCTACAGGTTGCAGTAAGACGTATTTTCTAAAAAAAATTTAAAGTTCATCACGCGCATGAGCAGCGAGCCGTTCGAGAGGATAATATTCTATTATTCCGAGTGGCAGACGGCATATGCGGACTACGGCACCTCTATTGAATTTCGCGAGGGATTACCCCAGTCGGCAGATTACTCAAACGACCCTCGCGCCAAGCTTTTAATTATCGATGATCTGATGCGTGAAGCATCGAACAATAGCGTTGTCGATATCTTCACCAATGGTAGTCATCATAAGAATTTGAGTGTTATTTTTATAACGCAAAACTTATTCGATCAGGGTCATGGGCAGAGAGATATCTCTCTGAACGCGAATTATATCGTTATTTTCAAAAAACCCCGCGACCGCACCCAAATACAGCACATGGCGAGACAGGTCCTGAGAACCCACGCTTTCTGCAAGAGGTTTATTACGACGCAACGTCTAAGCCACATGGTTATTTGCTACTAGATTTGAAGCAATCGACACCCGACAATTGTCGATTCCGCGCATGTATTTTTCCTGATGACCCTCATCATTTCGTTTACGTGCCGTGAAAAAAAAATAAAAGCGGCAACACGCGAGCCGAATTGCCGGTTCTACGTCTGTAATGGCACACAACAGATCGTCTCTCTGGAGGAAGAGCATTGCGATATTAAACGCCCTTCAGTATCTTAGCAAAGAACAGCGCGAGGACATTTTGCGGAAAGCAGACCCTCGCATGATACGCTGCGTTTTCGAGTGTGCTTTGAACGTTCTTCGAGGTAATATACCTCTCCAGTCTGGTCAGAGGAAAAAACTGCGCCGCCACGCTCCCCTTCTTCGCCGCTTAGCCTCGAAAAACGGATACTGGAAGAGTAAGAAGAAGTTTGTCGTTCAAAGCGGCGGTTTTTTACCCCTTCTACTTGCTCCTATACTAGGTACTGCGTTGTCTAATCTAATTGCTGGTTGCGGATAATGGAGCATGCCCGAAAAATGGTTTTGGTACCTGAGCAAAATCTATTACAGCTCAGTAGTCATAGGCCGCATAATTTTACCAATGATAACGAGGGATCAGCAGACTAGATGCGCAGATGAATGAGATTTTGAAATCTCACGCGTACGCGGATCAGCGTGCAAAGTGGCTGGCATATTTGAGTGTACTGCAACGGTACTTGCATTTCGCTGATGGGAAACGAGCACGTCAGTGTCATGCTCTTATGAAAAAGAAAGAGGGTAGCGCGCAATTCACCCCAGCCAAAAACGAAGCCACTACGACCTGGATGAATGATTCCATTGTCATTGAGAGTGTGCCTTTGAAATTTCGCAATAAAGCAAAACTTTTATTGCGACGTTTGCATGATGCGCCTCCGTCAGATTTTTCTTGGGATTCAGCCAGTGTGGTTTCGGCCAGTGAGGAACCGATCGAGGATTCAAACATCATTGATCTCGTGAACGACGCAATGCGCGCGAGAAAAGTAGCCAAGCCGGCGGGCTGAAAATTTGCAAAATTTTTACGATCCATACAGACACTTCGAGAATTTGCGGGAAACGAAGAACTTTGGCTGGAGTCTCGAGCAAATCCATCATTGCGATCGCGCTGTGATAGTGCCACCGATGAAAATGACGGGGCTATCAGCGATGTTGGTCATTCTGAGTTTTACAGCGGCAGCGAGAGTAGTAAATCCGACCGCAGCATATAGAACGGCTCTGGTGGCAGTTGCAAGAGAAGACGGGTGACGTGGGCCAGTCTTAAATTATCAGCATGGAAGTACTCGAAAAAGTATACTTTGATCCTTCCCATGAAGCGTCTTTCACCGGTGCTGCTGCCAAGCTGTTACGCGGAAGCTGTCAAAAAAAGATCTCCCCTACTAAAAGGACACAGTGGCTTCAAGCTCAGGATGCTTATACCAAACCTAGATCTGTGGGGCAGCGGTTCCCACGTCGGTCCTGCAACGTATGGACCGTTGACGATGTATGGGAAGCTGATCTTGTAGATCTTCGCTCACTTAAAAGTTATAATGACGGTTATGCTTATCTTCTTGTGGTCATAGATGTACTCAGCAAGTACGCGTGGGTTGAGCTCTTGCGCGATAAGTCTGCTGCGACAGTGGCTAACGCTCTGACGCGCATACTCTCCCTAAAGAGTACAAATGGGCGGCGTCCTGTTTGTCTGCAATCAGACAAGGGCAGAGAGTTTACGGGCGCCGTCTTTCAGGCGTTCCTGAAGAAAAATAATATCCAGTTTCGCGCGACACGCAACCCCGATATAAAAGCCGCCATTGTAGAGCGATTCAATCGAACACTGAAAGAAAGAATGTGGCGGTATTTCACGTACTCTCACCAAAAACGCTATATTGGTGTTTTGCAGAATATAGTTTCTGGATATGATCATACACTACACAGTGGCACTAAAATGACACCCGCATCTGTAACGCTTCTTTCAGCGGCCAAAGCGCGTAATAATTTTTTGCAGCGATATAAACAACCCAAACGCTGGCCACCTCCTAAATACAGGGTGGGAGACGTTGTTCGTATTAGTAGCGCAAAGGCGGCCTTTGCAAACGGATACGAGAGCGGGTGGAGCAGTGGACTGTTTCAGATACACCGCCTATCATTGAGTAGCTGGCCTGTCGTATACATCTTACGCGACCTTAACAACGAGGAGATTGACGGTATTTTTTATTAGGCTGAATTATCGAGAGTCCACGTGAGCGCAAAAGGCCGTAGGAAAAAGTGAGCAAGATGAAGGATGAGTTCTATGTTGTTTTACCTAGCAATAGTAGCATGAAGTATTATCCTGAAAACAGGACAACGCAGTATACGACGCATTTGCCGCAAAGCGTAAGCCTGCAGGGCAAGTGGGCTGTTTCTTTAGCCGAGATACACATACCCATGACTATTTTGCATGTACCGCCTGAAGGTGAAAAAAACGTTGTCAGTGTGGTAACGAACATTACGACACCCGGTGTTAAGGCCGACATCGATTTCAAAGATGAGCGTGCATGCGTGCCGGCTGGAGTATATCGCAATGTAAATGCGTTACTCGAGTCGGTAAACGAAATCCCGTGTGTGATGGGATACTTGAGGTTCCAATACACGCGTAACGGCTATGTCTCGGTAGAGCGTATCTGTACCGCGTGAAAAAATCTGGAGCACTCTTTCTACTTCTCTCCGATATTAAGTAAAATTTTAGGGTTCACCCATAGTGCAGGGGTTGTGGTGATGAGTGGTTCTAAGTATGTTGCGCCGCAACCGGCCAGTCTCACCAATGGGATCCCTAACATGTTGTTTGTTTATATCGATATTTGTGGGCCATATATCACAGGAGATGTGCACGCTCCCTTGTTACGTGTCGTTCCTTATGATGCAAATAATAATTATAATTGCGGTTCTGTGAAAATCAAAAGTTTTTCGCCATCTCGCTACGTGCCTCTTTTACGCACTAGCTTCCAAACAATAGATATCGATATAAGGGATGAGTTTCGGCAACCGGTGCCATTCGAAGGAGGAACACTAACCGTGACGCTACAGTTTAAGCGCATAGATTAGCCGCAGCATCACAGAAAGAGAAAATGGATTACTACGATGTGTACTTTGATACACAGACGGGTGGAGCTAGAGCAGGCTACGGTGGAATTAGCCAGGTATACATAGGCTCGCCAAATCAAAGGGGCCATGGCATCGGTAGTTTTCTCGGTGGCCTTTTTCGCCGAATTTTACTGCTCTTAAAGCAGAGAGCACGCAGGGTTGGCAAATAAGCTATACGTTCTGGAACTAATGTAGCAAACGATATAATAGATACAGGTATGCATCCTTAAGAGGCCTTCAAATCACGTTTGCGCGAATCGGGTGTGAATTTGAAGAGAAAGGCTGAAGAAAAACTCAATAGCCTCATGCAGGGCTCGGGATATAAACGCTCGAAAATTCGCAAACTTGTGCATTCGGTCGACAGCTACGGTACGCGTAGGGTCGGTCAAAAAAAGAAACCCGCGACATCAAAAAAACACGTCGGGCGTTTTAAAAAGAAGAGAACAACAGTGAAAAGAGCAAGTAGAAAGACATCCAAAAGGACACAGAAGAAAAAAACGTCACGACCTAGGACCGTGTCCGACATCTTTTCGTGAAAAAATGGCGTTCTTACACACTCATTCGTGTGAGTGCTTGAAGTCGGAGCTGGAGCTATTTACACTACCACCGACTCAAACTACCATCGAGGGGACACAATGGTTACACTACAAACCGACCTCGTCTCTAACAGACGATTCACCTGTCGAGTTCGTGGTACCTGTCCAGGGTGACAAGTACATTGACCTTGCACATAGCATGCTAAGTATGCGTGTTCGAATACGCTTGAACTCTGTAAAACCCAACCCTACAGTTAAAGTGGGGCCTGTTAATAATTTACTCCACCCAATGTTTAATCAGGTCGATGTATTCTTGAATCAAAAACTTGTATCACCGCCCAATAATGATTATGCATACAGAGCCTACATTGAAACATTATTGAATTATGGGCAGGGCGCGAAAACCTCTCATCTCACAAACTGTCTATGGTACGGTGATTCAAGTAAAAGCTGGTAAAATGGACGATATAGCAGACGCAAACATCGGTCTTTCTAATCGTCGAACGGTTTTAAATGCGCGCGGGGAGATTGATCTGCTCGGTCATTTGCACTGCGATATCTTTAACCAGGAGAGATTTCTGATAAACGGCGTGGAGATGCGTTTGCGTCTTGTGCGTACCAGTGACGCCTTCTGTTTTATGACGTATTCAAAAGATTACAGTATCCACATTACCGAGGCGTCACTCCTTGTGCGTCGTGCAAAAATTGCCCCAGGTATGCTTTTAGCCCATGCGAGAGCATTGGCCAAATTGACGGCAAAATACTCGTTGACGCGCGTAGAGGTTAAAACTATATCGATGCATGCTGGTGTACACGGGGATACCCTGGACAATGTAATACTAGGACAACTACCGAAGCGCATAATCATCGGTTTTGTCGATAATGAAGCATTCAACGGCAATCGGTCACTCAACCTCTTCAACTTTCAGAATTATCAAATTAATTATCTTGCTTTGTACGCTGACGGTGTACAAATACCGTCAAAGGCTCTCCAGCCCAACTTCACCGACACCTCCTAATATGTGGATACGTACCATACGTTATTCTCCGGTACGAGTATTCACTTCGTCAATCAACGGAATTCAACCACGCGCACCGCGTATCCCTACGGGTATTGTATTTTTGCGTTTGATCTTACGCCCGATCTTTCGGCAAACAGCGCCAGTCATTGGAATCTGGTGAAACACGGTAGCGTCAGGATAGAAGTACGATTCGACGAAGCGCTAACATCAACAGTCAATTGTGTCGTGTATGCGGAATATGATAACGTACTGGAGATTGATGCATCCAGATAAGTCATTGTAGATTTCAGCGGTTGAGCGCTGCGGTGGTCTTCATTTTTCGTTAAGCATTCAAAGCGTAAGCCCGGATCTTGAATATTGCGATTGACATACAAGGCCTAAGGGATAAACATAATAAGTGTATACCCAAAGAAGTGGCTGTCGTTTCACTTGATTCATCGTACGCTGATAATTGGATCGTTGCACCACCTCACGCGTACCGTCAATTACCCCTGGATGTGAAAAGAACGAATGAGTGGGTGACGCGCAATCATCACGGGATAGTATGGTTCGACGGCTATACACCGCTATGGGCGATTGCCAGAATTGTAAGGACAATCGTCACCGGTTCTAAGCGGGTATTTGTAAGGGGTGCCGATAAATCATCCTACCTAACTCAACTCACCGACTGCTATATTATAAATTTGGAGAAAGACGACGACGATACGTCATTTAAACATCTCCCAGGAACCGGTACACGTTGCTCGTACCACTCTGTGATACGCAAAAAAAGCACACGTGTGCTCTGGATAATGTGACGAGAATCAAAGCATGGCTCTGTCATAGCGAGCGTTGCGACTCTTTATGGAAATATAGGACTACCACCGCGCTGCCTCCAGGCCTGACCGACACCCGCCTGTGATGAACAGTCTTCAGATTCTGGCCTCTCTTCGTGATATACAGAACCACTCTGTGGGTGTGTACCCTGCAGACCGCATACCAAAGATCTGGACGAAACCAACAGCGTTTGTTGTGAACACCGATGGACATAAACAGCCGGGAACCCACTGGGTCGCTACGTAAGTCGATCGAGCTGAACACGGATGGTACTTCGACAGCTACGGATTGCCCCCCATTATTCCGCAACACCTCATTCGACTCCGTAGAAACTGTAAACTCTTCCGGTACAGCGCTCATCAACTTTAAGCTCCGGATTCGCAATGATGCGGACAGTATGCATTATGTTTCTTCATTATATGTGTACTGGCTTCGGTATGCATAAGTTTAGAAGTGTATTTTCAAATGATTTATCACGCAACGACAAAATAGTAAATCATTATTACAATGCTTTCACCAATAAGAACGATAAATATAGAGATGCGGACGGTGCCGCCGGCCGTGGCAGACGTCGCAATAATTGCGATTCTTAATCATAAAAGTTTACATTGTGTACAAGGCTGCTGTTCCCGTACGCGCTAATTGTAACCCATCATGTTACTTTAATAAATAATTGTCTTCAAATATTCTGTGCATTTATTCGTATAGCTTAATCGTTTCAGCGTGCTGCTTTAGCAGCGTTGGAGAGTCTTGCAGTGATTCACACGCCGCTAAGTCAGCAGATTTTGCGAAATCGCCGAGAAACAGTTCTCTTGGCGAGGCCTTACTCACACCTCCTCTCGTGATGGTGGGGAGTAGCGGTTGTGGAGGGGACAGTACTAGAAATAAGCCATACGTTTCGGTAGTCAGACTGCAATTGTTACGGAGCCACGGTAGAGCTTAATGCAGGAAAAAAGACGCGAGTTGAAAGCACGTATAAAAGTTTTCTTGCAAAATATTGCAATTCTTCAAAGTCTCATAGAAAAGAGAAGTGCGTTAAATATTTTAACACGAAAAATCGCGAAACTTCAAATCAGCGATGGACTTTACGCGCATCAACAAGGTCGGGGCGATGGCCGACTTCCTGCCGATGGAGAAGATGGCAGAACTCTCCTTAAAAACGGACTACAAAATTTCCGATATACGAGTGGTAAAAACTCGATTCGGGTCACGTCCTATCGCGGCGGTGGACAAGACATTCGTTTGCTTTCTACCGGCGAGATTCATGAGAGCTCTTGACGAAGACGAGGCGTTGTTCAAGCAGATGGTAGCAGCGACCCATGCAGATAATCTCGTTATGGAATACCTTGGCTCCGAATTCAATAATCTGGAGTTCAAGCCAGCTGACAAATAACTCTGCACGACCGCTCTCGTCACCGATAATCTCATAAATCATCAATTGAAAGGCATAATCAATATAATGGATATTTGTAAATAAACCTGTATGTATTGTGACGTGGCAAATCTGCGGTCGTCACAAAGTAAGGCTCGGGAGGGTGAGATGGCATTTTCCGCAGGTAAAAACCCCTCTCTGCGGTCCAACAGCACGCTCCGTTAATCGCGCTACGCTTCTATATATTAATTTATGTTATTTCAACCCCAAAACTTTTCATGTACGACCGTAAGCGAACGAAGACGTCTGAAGACTTATCGAGGGAAAAGAGTGGGAAAAGTCATGGCGAGTAAATGGCGAGGCAGATCGAGCGTCGGACATGTAGAGGTCCATCCTCCAGAACGACCTTCCGGCGACGGGTTGCCGGCTCGAAGCCTCACTCCAAACCGTCATACTCACGGTAACGACCCCGTGTATCGCCTTGGAGATACAACAAAGGCAATTGGAGAGCCATGCGAGATAGCTTTACCACCTTGCGAACGCCACCTGTACCGCCTCCGTTAGCGTCGCGATGTCAAATTAATCGGCGTTATCCGCGATCGGGAAGGCCTAGAGACACCCGTGAGTAGGTGAGGGGTGAGGGTTGGAGCCCGCGTCCGTGAAGGCGATCCAAAAACAGGAGGGGGACTCTGTTCTCAACCGTCATCGAGGGAAGGTGTCATCTGCCCTGCCACGCCAAAGCCTGAACAGAAATCGACGCTACCCATATCAACGGACGAATCTGTGGGAATCCCGGACGTCGTCTCGCAGAGAAAACTGGTAGGACCGTCGCGTCGCTCGTTTCGTTTCAAGAGTTTGTGGGGAACATTGGCCTAGCGAAATATTGGGATTATTCGAAACTTGTGCGAGTAGAGCGATATCGTTGGGGCGGAAATCGTAGTGGAGTGGGTAAAAAAAAAGAGAGATAACAATAATGAAAATAATCGCGCCAAACGATCGCGCGGCGTTCCTTTCGATTGTCCGGGAAAATTAATAGTAACCGCCGCGAGGGGTTTATCGTATATATACTTGAGACACAGCCCCGATCCTTTTTTTTTGTTTGTTGTGAATGTTGCATGCTCGAATGGGTGGTTGAACTTTTGATTATGTTACGAGGAAAATTGGCCCAAGAATGAGTGAGAGCGAGGTAGCGAACCTCCTTAAGCCACTAAGAAAAAGAAAGGAAGAAAAATTGTCGCGAAAACCGCCGCACCTCATGCAATTGTGAAGCCCCGTCAATAAAAGTGATTTTACGATTGTGAACGACAGAGATCGCGTAGTAATCCGGATTAAATTGCCGCGTCACCTACGCCCCCCCCTCCCTCCCTCTGCCATGTAGAACGAGTCGGAGACAGCCGGGACACGAGAGCCGTTCTGCGAGTGGGTTATAAATTTCGCCACGAGAAAACTCGTGGCTGGCGCCCAGCTTACTCGCAGAAACCGGCGAATTTGTGGGGGAAAAAAAAGATCGCAGGCTGGAACCAGACGAGATCCCGTGGCAAAATATTCGGTCACAGTATATGTAACAAAAAGGAAAAAATGAAAAAAAGGGGGCCACTATGGCGACACCACCGTTCCTCCCCACTCTTACCCCCCACGACCTCGGCTACCCCCACCACGGGCCGAGGAGTGGGGATAGGAGTGGGGGTCGCCATAGTGGCCCCCTTACTACTTACATGCTTTCTCCTTTTATCCAATGGCCGTAGTGTTTTGAAGCATCCGCGGCACGGTTTGAGGGAGGCACAAATACTATTTGACTTTCGTCTTTGGTCTTGCTTATTAACCAAATGGTTTTCAAAGCATTGCCGGCCGTAAAACGTGCGGGCGCACATATCACACTCGAATGTAGCGTTTACGTTCGAATTGCAAGGCGGGACGGTCATGCAGCGAGGGCACTTCTTTTTTGAACATCTATGACTTAGCCTACGATATTGCGAATTACACGAGAAGCAAAAATCGTGGCTTTCGACAGCACCTCGTAAATTTAATATCGGCTGAAAGTGATGCGAGCGCATGTAATACAATATATACAGAGTGTGCTGGATGTTACCGAAAGTGTTCAAGGCTTTTTGTGTACGATCGATCAAAGGCTGGACAACGCGCCCCAGAGTTAAAAACTCGTAAGCCACTATCGCAATACCGTATCGCGCTAAATAATTTTGAAAGAGAGCAACCTCGCGGATACCACAGCCATTCGCCGGCACTGTAACTTGGGCAGCGTTCGTTAATTCAAGAGCTGCGTTTCTCTGCAGTGAACCGTTAATCGGTCTCATACGTTGCCAATTTGCGTGTAAGTTACACGAGCGTATTTCGCCCCGCTCGGCGTAGGCGCGCGCAGCAACCAGTGATCGCGGTAAACACAAATTATCATTATTCCTAATCGTGAGAATGTATTTTTTGCAACACCCTCGTGTATTAGGGTTGTTGTGCCCCGGCTTCTGACGATGCGCGGAGAGCACTGAATTTCGCTCTCGAGTAAGTTGACACCGTGGGTTGTCGGATGCTCGAGGGCGAGGGTATGTGAGGATTTTTCCCGTTCCGAGTAAATCTCCAAGTCGGGATATTGCAATTTGAACAACTTATATTTTATTTAAAATTAGGCAACAATATTACAATTCTTTTTATGCCTTGAGACCGACCTCCTCGGCTTCTGGCCGAAGACTGCCTTTCGATTAATTCTTTCGGCTAATTGTTAACTAGGGTTTTCGCAACCAATCGTTCGAGAACGTTCGATTCGTTCGATTGCGATTCAGCGTTTTTCCGGCTGAGTCGAGCGGAATATCGGGCTTGTGAAATATAGAGCTCGATATCGTCGCATGGGGTCTTTGAACCTCATGCGTTAGCAATATGAAAATTCCTGTCTTTTCAGGGCACAACATTCCTCCACCTTGGGAAGACGAAATTCCCAATTTCGGCGATATAATACATTTTTTTTCCTAGTAAGTTTTTGTCACTCGGTCGTCTCTCGGCTTACAATAATACAATAGATTACGAAGGTATAAGGGCCTTTCTAATATTATAATATATACCTTTTTTTTAATATTTCGATTTTCTTTTTTTTTTATACACATTTACGTTGTGCGTGTGCGAGGTGCATTTCGCGTCAATATAACTCGCGGATTTTGTGAGTCAGCTGTTGCCTTGCGTTTGGCAGCTCGCGGTCTGGCCAGAGCTACGTCAGCAAGGTCGTCGTTCGGCGATGTAGCATTTAAACGTCGCCGTTGCAACGCTTTAATTCCGAAATATGATATAATCATTGCGAAGGGAATCATTCCGCTGAGGGCATAATTCCCTATGATGTGACTCTGTGTTGTCACATGATCGTAATTTTTGTTTAATTTTGTTTTCAATATTTCGATTCGTTCGCCAATTTTGTTAACTTCGTATGGATCATTAATTATCGTATGAGGAATATTTTCCAATATTAAAGGTTGAGGTATTTCGTTTTCTGTAGTCAGAAAAGATAGATTGAATGGCGGTAAAAATTGTAGGAATTTTTCGTGTAAAGTTCCCTTTAAATTTTCAATCTTCAAATCTATGGAGGTGACGGAACATTTCCCATCCAAAGCCAATAATCCTGTTCCAGTAATTGTCGCATGAGTTGTCGCAGAGTTTTTACAGTTTACCGTGAGAGCTACTGTCTCTGGGGCTACATATATCCATTGCCCTTCTTGTTCCAGAGCAATGATCAAAGAATTTTCTAATTTAACTAAACGATGTGTACAATTTGCTTTTTCGGGGTCTTTTCCTAAAAATATCGATAGTTCGCATGACGCTCCTGATCGTATTATTTGTCTCGCGTTTTTCGGATGACAGTAATATTGATAATTTTGTCGTTTACATTTGGATAATTCGTTTTCTGAAAATGACAGATATTCTCGGCGCTCTCGATCAATTATAACATTTTTTATGGTCGTTTCTATGAACCGAAACGTGTCTTTTTCTACTCTTACGGGTAGAGGATAGACTTTATTCACATTGAACTCGTTGTTGCCTAATTCAGAAATTTCCAGTAATTCGTTAACTTTTTCTGGACGTATTTTTGTCGGAAAATTCAGTCCTTTTGGTAGATTTGGTAAAGCTTGTATTAGATACGCGTAGAGTTGTCTAGGCGGCCATATTGTAGGATTAACGATTCCTTTTGGCAAGCCTACTGAAAAGTTAGATAGTTGACGTATATCGTTTAATAAGGATTCGATTATTACGCTATCAGTTGTTAATTTCTCGTCCAATTGTTGACGTGTTAAAATATCTATTACGAGATTTTTCATTCCATGGTGTAAATTGTTTACTAAACGGCCTAGTGTTTCTTCGTTTCCCGCGAGGCGATTCGTTGTGCGATTGAACATTTCCAGTGTAATTTGCTGGATTTGCAAATTTTCTTTTAACGTATCTTCTGTTGTTTCTTGTTTTTTTCGTTATTGCTGTGATTTGCCGTTCGATGTTCGCAGCATCGTTCGCATCTAAGTTACCTGTTATCGATTTTATAATAGATCCTAATCCGTCTATTAATCCTCTTTTATTTATTCTACCTTTTGTGCCAGTTATATCGTAAATGGACTGCATTTCGGAATTTATTTTTCCTTTCATGTTTTCGAGGGAACTCGTTACAAGAGAACATAGCTTGTCCTCTGGCATCGTTTGACATAATTCTAATAGTTTTTCTAGCTTTTCCCTAATACTTTTTCTCTATTTGCTATTGGCAGAAGATCCATGCGGATTACCAGTTTCCACATTTCTTGAATTGTGTGCAGTTTTCCGATTTCCTCGCAGTAAATTCCTGGGGTTGTGGAAAATTGCGTTGCGCAGAATTCTGCATTTTCCTTTCTTTCGTTAGTCTCTTCTGTCGTCCTAACTGTCGAGATTAATAATCTGCAAGAAGGGTTTGCCTTTTGTTTGTCTTTTCATTTTCCTCTCTTTATTTAATTATTATTATTCTCTTTATTCATTATTTTCATTTTGTATTTATTCGCAAAATTTATTTGCATAGTATTCAATATATTTATATATATATTGAGACGTACAGGGCCGTCTCATAAATAATTATCCCCTACCAGGTAGTCCGAAAATAACCGACTCCATGATAGGAGTAGGGGAAGGGGGAATAACGGACTACCGAAATAGAAAAATAAACAAAACTATAGGCGAACAGAAAGACAGTTAATAGAAAAACAAGGAACCTGATTCAATTAAAGGAGGTTAACAATAACAAAGAGTAAGGAAGGGGGAAATAACGGACTCCCGAAGAAGCAAAACTGTAAAGACAGTGAATAGAAAAACAAGAGGCTAATTTAATTAAAGTTAAGGGGAAGGGAAGGGGAAAGTCAAAGGCAGAACAGCCAAACGAGACAAAGGAAACCACACAAAAACAAGAGAGAAGCAAAATTTACTTAAGGAAGCAGAAAAAGTTAACAATAAAGCCAATTAGGGAATTATGGGTAAGAAGCTGGAGAAGGGGTAAGAGAAGACGGCAAAAGATGGGTATATAAGGACGGGAATTTTGGAGGAAAGGTATCTTCACCTCCTGCTTTTTCTGGCAAATCGAGAAGTACTGGACACGAATACTAACTCCTGAGAGGGGGTAAAGGAAAGTGACCGTGGAAACCGAAAGAAAGGAAAGAGTGGAGGCGTCGCCTTAAAAAAGGGCACTTTCATATTCCGCGAATTGGACGAGTACTTTGAGACGTGAATACTAACTCCTGAAAGGGGGTAAAGGAAAGCGTTGCCAAGGGAAAGAAAAAGAAAGGGAACCTGAAAGGAGCAAAATATTCAAAATTAAATCAATCAAGAAAGGAAAAGATAATTCTTTAATTAAACTTGGAATAATTACTGGTCCAAGGGAGAGGGAGCACGAGAGGAATATTAGGGAAAAACACATAAATATCAAAAATAATTAAGTAGGTAAAAATAGGGAACCTCTCGCGAATACCGACCCGCGGATCGAGAAAATAACGAGTTAAATAAAAATAATTATTGGATAATTAGTTAATAGCGAAAGAGAGCGATTTATTGAAATTTAAATAGACAAATAGTATCAGGAGAATATAAAGGGATAGGAGGTAACAGGAGGTGCGAAATCTTACACGCATACATACACATACACACACACACACACACATCCGCGAACACACCGATATTTCAATTATTATAATCCAAGGCAAGAAATAAACAAAAAAAAACGGACTCGGACGAGCGACATCAGAAGGCACGCGTACGCCTCATTGTAAACAAAGGGCGGGCAGCGACCGTGACGAGTCAGCGCGCCGCGATCTATCGCGTCACGATCCATCGCGCTCCGAGCGTCGGCAAGGAAGGGGTTACGGTTACCGACGCATGGTAATCGATACCGGCCGCGCTCGAGAACGTTACCACTTGGGTAGCTTCACGAATCTTTATCGACCGACGCCTTCGTTAAGGGACGAAACAACACAAACAAAACATTACACTCATACACGGCGCTAAATAATATTGTATCGCATCCATAAAGTTGAATAAACAATTTTTTTATTGTAAATTACCACCAAAATACCTGAGTCTCAATTAATTTATTCCCTGATCGAGTCTCGAACAAATAAAAATATTGTAACGATATTTCGACCCGTTACATTTGGCGCCCGAACAGGGACTCGATCATAATAAAGAAAGGCTCATAAAAAGGTGGTAATAATTTTTTTTTTTAAATGGAACCGCAAAACAACGAAAACTCCCTCCATTGGGAATCGACGACAGCGGACGGGTTATTAGAAGAGGCCCGTCAACGAGATCGGCAAAATATTGGCCGATTATCGGCAATAGGACCCAGGCAGGAAGAAAGGGCAAATGAGGAAACATTCGACATTAGTCAAAGCACCGTCGATCTAGATGTGAACGGAAATGAGCACAGCGAGCTCACTAAGACCCTCATAAGGACCATGAATAAAATCCGCAACGAACAAAGGATAGAACGCATCACCACCAAAACGGAGATCAAACAGCAAGATGATCGATGCATTGTGAGGTCACGTCAGCTACAAGAAGAAACGAATAAAAAAGTATCCCAAGAAATTAACAAGATCGAAGAACGGACCGAACGGAAGCTTGTAATTGCTCAGAAAATAATAGAAAGAACCCAGGATCAGATCAGAAAGGAGAGTCAAGAGAAAAATGATGATTTTGACACCCGAGTGGAAGACATTAGGAGGACGATATCCAATCTCCGGTATTCGTCCAAGGAAGTGGAAGAGGTCGTCACAGACCATTCAAAACGGATCACGGAGTGCGAAAAAAACATACGAGCTCAAACGTCTGCAACCCTGTGCAACACCACATGGGGAACAGGGCTCAACGTCAGCCAGGCCTACGTGGCCAAACAAAAACCGCCCACATACAATGGCGACGGCAGAGAAAGGCCGATCCGATTTCTAAAGGATTTTGTAGAATTCTGGAAAATCACTGGAAATACTGATCTCCACTATCTCATCAGCCAGTCACTTCAAGGAACTGCAAAGGATTGGTGGAGAATTGTCGAAGACAGAGTCCGGGACATTAAGGACTTCAAGGAAAAATTCCGGGCACGCTACTGGAGTCAAGAAATCCAGGATAAAATCCGCAGAAACCTGGAATTCGGGGCGTACGAGTGGGATGGACATCGGACAACGAGAGCAGAATATGCAACCCAAATCTTCGGGAATGCCAAGGATCTCAGCCAAGGCCCAGAGGAGGAAATGATCATCCGGAAACTAGCAAATCATTTTGACGAATCGATAAGGATGGCGGTGCGGGTTAGCGGAATAAAGACGATTGATTCCTTCCTGGAGTTGCTGGAGAGTATGGACGGCGCAGGGCCACTGAATGCCCAAAGATCTATGCGGTATCGACAGGAACCCATCATTCCGAAGTGGCAACCAAACAACCCATGGAAGAATAACCGATTCGGGACATTCGGGGGACCATACCCCCAGGAAACCTACCAGCGAGGAAAACCAGAGCATCCACGGTGGCAAGGATCACAACCCTCCTGGCAAAATCAACAACAGTGGGGAAAAAGACTGGGGAACGAAGGGAGAGATTTCAATCCTACACCACCCCCGGTCCAGAGGCAACAACCATGGCAGCGAGGATACGAGAATAACAGGACTCACCTCAATCCGGCAGCATCCCCATGGAACCCAGGAAATCCCGGGGGATCAATGGTGAGGAATACGCCCCTGAAAGAGCAACAGAAAGCAGCGATCGACAGCACATACCCGGGAAAACCAGCAGCACAAACACAGAACCAGGGAAACTGCTAGACGTTGCGCCCGTAACGATGACAATCAGCAAAGCGATTGAACCATCACGAGGCGCAACAGAAGAGGAAGACGAAGAAATCCGAGAAGCAATGGAAGAAGCAATCTCCCGGATGAGGCGAAACAAAAAGAAGAAAGAAAAAAAGAAGGAGAAGAGCAAGCCCATCGACCCTCCATGTCGACTAGGAATGATCACCACCGCCGTAAATGAACAAATTTGGGAGTTGGAAAGACAAAAGAGTGAACCGAGGGAAGAGACAAAATTCAACCAAAAACCAACCTGGGAAGCTGAAACAAGTAAGGAGATAAAAAAAGAATTACAGAAAAGCCAAGTCAAACAGCTGCCAACCAAGAAAAGTCAACCAGCAAAAAACAAGAAGAAAACAGATTTAAAAAAATACACAGGCAGCATATATGAAGGACCTCGGGAATTTCTCATGGAGGATCCCGGAAAAGGAAGCCTCGCACAGAAAATCCAGCCACGATGTCCGACACTACCCATGAAGATACAAGGGATCACCGTAGAAACTCTCATCGACAGTGGAAGCGAGGTGTCAGCCATATCCGAGGATTTTTATCAACGTTACCAAAACGAATTAGACAGCTGTCCAGTTATCCCGGTCACCGGCACCGAAGCTATCGGGGCATTCGGCGGAAAGTCAGGACGAATAAAGAGACAAATAATGATCGACGCAGAGCTCTACAAAGCAAGAGGAGCGCTGCAGTTACTCATCATACCAAAAATGAGCAAAAATGCAATTTTAGGTATCGACGGGATGGTAGAACTCCAGGTGGAAGTGGATGCAAATCTAGGAGTCATCCGCATACAGAACGAGATTGTCGCCGAATTAGATGAGGGAAGGTGGAAGTGGCAGCGAGAAAGACCCGAAACGAAACAACAAATCGGCATAGCCGCGATAGAAAATCCCACGGACAATGAGCTCACCGAAGAAGAAGTCGACCAGAAGTTAAGTGAATGCCCAAATCTGCCAACTAATGTTGGAAACAGCTTCAAAAAAACTCATCAGTGATTACAGGCACATTTTTAGCCGAAAACCGGGTCGCATGGAAGTCTACACTCATAAATTAGTGCTAAAAGACCCAGAACCATACATGCATCGATCGTATCCGGTACCCATTCAATATCGAGAAAAGGTACAGGAGGAAATCCGAAAGATGATGGAGCACGGGGTCATCGAGCGGGCAAAAAGCCGCTTCATAAACCCCCTTGTCACAGTAATAAAAAAAGACGGGTCAATCAGATTATGCTTAGATGCCCGACAACTCAACAAATACTTGCTAGAGGACCACGGCACCGCACCTCCGACAGAAGAAATTTTCCAGAGATGCGGGGGCGCAAAGGTCATGTCAAGTCTGGACTTGACAAGCAGCTTCTGGCAAATTCCCTTGGATGAAGAATGGCGACCATACACCGCATTCCTCCATGATGGAAAATGTTACCAATTTACGGTAACACTTTTCGGGCTCAAAACGAGCACGGCAAGCCTAATAAGAGGACTCGACATTGTCCTACAAGATATGGGAAAATCCGTAATCAACTTTGTAGATGACCTCCTCTGCCTATCAAAAAACGAAGTACAACACCTGCAGCACCTCCAACATCTTTTTGAGAGAATCAGCAGTCACAAAATGACACTGAACTTCAAGAAGTCGAAATTTTCCCAACAAGAAGTTGCATTTCTGGGACACACGTTAACAACATCAGGAATAAAACCGCAACCAGAGAAGATAAAAGCGATCCATGACTACCCACGGCCCGAAAATGTAAAACAGCTCCGGGGATTTTTGGGGCTGATCAACTTCTACAGCAAATTCACAAGTAAACATGCTAAAGAAACGATACCGCTGTTGAACCTGCTAAAGAAGGGAAAAGAATGGAGGTGGAGGGAAGAAGAGGAAAAAACATTCGGAAGAGTTAAACAACTCTTCATTGAGACGGTCATTTTGAGGCATGCAGACCCTGAGAAGAAGTACGTCCTCACCACCGATGCAAGTGATTACGCGGTGGGAGCAGTCCTGAGCCAGGAGGACAAGGATGGAGAGATGGGCGTCATCTCCTTCGCAAGCCGCACGTTTAAAGGGGCAGAAATCGGATATACAACCACAGAAAAGGAGCTTCTTGCAATCGTGTGGGCACTCCAAAAATTCCGAACCTATCTATTGGGAGCCAGAATAAAAATCATCACCGATCACAAGGCACTAACGTTCTTAAAAACATGCCGGTTTGTAGGCGATCGAATGTTAAGATGGGCCTTACTAATACAGGACTACGACTTTGAAGTGGAGCATTGCCCAGGAAAGAGGAATGAAGCAGCAGACGCACTGAGCAGGCCACCCGAGATCGAAAACAGGGATCATCAGAGCACACCGGGGAGGGTGGCTCTCACAGCCATACTCGCCAGAAAACCAACAAGAGAAATCAAGCAGCAACTCCAACGAATCGGACTAATGCAAAAGAAACAAACCAACCTCGCGGTGATATGGGAAATGTGCGACAAAGAAGAAGGTAATAAGAAATACCGCAACGATAAGGGATGTCTCCAAAAACATGACAGGACGGGAAAATGGAAGGTCGTACTACCAGATGAGTTGATTAACCATCTCATAAAAGAATGCCACGAAATATATGGACACCCAGGGGCTCGAAAGGTTTTTTTTATGCTGAAAGAAGACTTCACTTGCCCACGGATGGCAAAAAGAGTGAGGCAAGTCATCGCTGAATGTGACCTATGTCAGAGGGTCAAAGTGGCGATCCAAACAAACCATGCAGAAATGCAGACAATTATACCGGAAGGTCCGGGGGACCTAATCTCCATAGATTTCTATGGACCGTTGCCAAAATCTGTCGGGGGAGTGCAACACATATTAGTCGCAATAGACGCTTTCACGAAATTTGTGAAACTGTACCCTCTTAAGAAGGCGAACACAGCAGCAACAATTAACAGGATCTTCGAAGATTACGTGCCAAAATATGGAAAACCAAGAAGAATCCAGTTTGATCATGGGACTCAGTTCACCTCTAAAATTTGGCTCGAACGGCTGGAAAGAGAAAACATCCAAGGAGTATTCTCATCAATCCGACACCCGCAAGGAAATATCGTTGAACGAGTGAATCGAGAACTTAGCCGTTTTTTTAGAACTTTCCTGCAAGAGAAGCATTCCGGATGGTATCGATGGATACCGGTAGTCCAGGATTGCATCAACGAAACGCAACATGAAACAACTGAATTCACCCCAATGGAACTGCAGCTGAAAAAAAAGCCATATCGAATATGGAGGGAATGGATTCTGGCATTAAAAGAGGATCAGAACGAAGACATCAACTATGAAAAAAAATTAGAGTTAGTTCGAGAAAGAATATTACGAAAAGGAAAAAGACGGGCAGAAAAGTTTAATGCAACGCATAAAACCACCCTCTTCACAAAGGGAGAATTAGTCCTGGTCCGAGCATTAAATGTTTCGGACCCGGCAAAACAAAGAACAGCAAAATTTATGCCGTTATACGAAGGGCCGTATCGTATAAAAAAATGTGTTGGCCAAGCAACATACTTAATCGAAGATCCAAAGACGAAACGAGAGCGAGGAAAATTTCATGGAAGTCTCATGAAACGCTATCTAGCGGCAAGCCCGGAAAGTAAGATAGAAGAAATTACACAGGGATAAGACTATCTCACAAACGTAACAATCGAAGCATAAGGACAAGGAGTATACAAGACAAACCCGCGGATCGAAACGATCTTCAAATATCAACATGGACAAAAACGGGGAACCGATAGAGAAGCACACGGCGACGGCTGAGAACAAGCGACAACGAAGGAGAAAAAAAATTAACGCGTTCAGACGAGCGAGCAGAAATATATCGAAACTCGAGGAGAATAATAATCTTAGTGAATACGAATTATTCGAGGTGAACGATAATAACATAAAAGGATGGTACCCAGGGAAATCGTTAGGGTATTAAAGAGAGGGGAGGACAACGGATCGAAAATTAACACTATCCATCATCAGTCAACCATCAACCACAACGCTATCAGCATGTACAAGAATTACGATACCGGAACGCTAAGGGAAGAGTACGAAGGAGTGACGGTCGCGGGGTTGGTGCATCCAAACGAATTATTTATTCATCTGAACAACGGGAGGGACAACGCCATCATAAGGATGTGGCAGCAGATGCCGCTAGGAGAGCCCGGCATCTACCCAATTTTGGAGGAGGAAGCCGTTCCGGGGCGAGCACTCCTCTACCGCCAGGATGAGAAATTCCACCGTGCCACCCTGGAATATGTGAACAACCACGGGGAGTGGAGACTGTGGTTAGGTGACTGGGGCATGTGGGTGACCGCCACACAGGACGAGTGCTTCACAGCCTCAAGGGCGGCACTCGCATGCCCGTACCAAGCCATCCCCGCAACCCACGGAGACCTTACACCGCGCGACGAAATCTGGACCGAGGAGGAACTCTTCTACGCCAGGGCAGCCGTGGAAGGGAATTCGTGGACCATGAAGGTCTGGGGCAAGGCAGCCAATCGAAACGTGGTCCTCATCGACCTGTACTTGGAAGATGACGGCCCGAATCAGGGAATCCGATTGGCGGACATGTTCGTCAAGTTCGAACTAGCGACGAGGATCAGTAACCCAGGACCACCCAGAATAGAGGCGAAAGGGAGCCATTACGGGGACGACAACATAATAAGGGAGACAGAACAACAGTACATGAACGACAACAACAACGACAACGAGACCAGAGACAACCGACCAACCAGCACCCCTCCGGAGGACATGGAGGACACCGAGTACGAGGACGATGACGAAGAAACCCTAATCAACAATAACAACCCCAGCGACGAAGCATACGACAGCGATGAGGCGCGCTTTTGGCGCGATCAGGGGATCGAAGACGGGAGTGACAGCATATTAACAAGCGATGACGACAACAGCATTGCGTCCTTATAAATAAAAAACCGATACAAAAACCTATTAGCCGTGTCGACGAATTTATTTTGCGAGCGAGCGAGCGTGCGAAAAATAATTAGAATTAAGGGGAAGGAAACGGCCAGTGACGAGCCAGGGCCAACCGGATGAGGAGGAAGACGACCCACAGAAGAAAAAAAAAAAAAGACAGAAGTATAAAAGATCACGTAAATAAATTTTTTTAGTGATTCTTTATGATTTGGATGACTGAAAAGCAATCCAAAACATAAAGAATCACGGGGGACAATGAGACGTACAGGGCCGTCTCATAAATAATTATCCCCTACCAGGTAGTCCGAAAATAACCGACTCCATGATAGGAGTAGGGGAAGGGGGAATAACGGACTACCGAAATAGAAAAATAAACAAAACTATAGGCGAACAGAAAGACAGTTAATAGAAAAACAAGGAACCTAATTCAATTAAAGGAGGTTAACAATAACAAAGAGTAAGGAAGGGGGAAATAACGGACTCCCGAAGAAGCAAAACTGTAAAGACAGTGAATAGAAAAACAAGAGGCTAATTTAATTAAAGTTAAGGGGAAGGGAAGGGGAAGGTCAAAGGCAGAACAGCCAAACGAGACAAAGGAAACCACACAAAAACAAGAGAGAAGCAAAATTTACTTAAGGAAGCAGAAAAAGTTAACAATAAAGCCAATTAGGGAATTATGGGTAAGAAGCTGGAGAAGGGGTAAGAGAAGACGGCAAAAGATGGGTATATAAGGACGGGAATTTTGGAGGAAAGGTATCTTCACCTCCTGCTTTTTCTGGCAAATCGAGAAGTACTGGACACGAATACTAACTCCTGAGAGGGGGTAAAGGAAAGTGACCGTGGAAACCGAAAGAAAGGAAAGAGTGGAGGCGTCGCCTTAAAAAAGGGCACTTTCATATTCCGTGAATTGGACGAGTACTTTGAGACGTGAATACTAACTCCTGAAAGGGGGTAAAGGAAAGCGTTGCCAAGGGAAAGAAAAAGAAAGGGAACCTGAAAGGAGCAAAATATTCAAAATTAAATCAATCAAGAAAGGAAAAGATAATTCTTTAATTAAACTTGGAATAATTACTGGTCCAAGGGAGAGGGAGCACGAGAGGAATATTAGGGAAAAACACATAAATATCAAAAATAATTAAGTAGGTAAAAATAGGGAACCTCTCGCGAATACCGACCCGCGGATCGGGAAAATAACGAGTTAAATAAAAAGAATTATTGGATAATTAGTTAATAGCGAAAGAGAGCGATTTATTGAAATTTAAATAGACAAATAGTATCAGGAGAATATAAAGGGATAGGAGGTAACAGGAGGTGCGAAATCTTACACGCATACATACACATACATACACACACACACACATCCGCGAACACACCGATATTTCAATTATTATAATCCAAGGCAAGAAATAAACAAAAAAAAACGGACTCGGACGAGCGACATCAGAAGGCACGCGTACGCCTCATTGTAAACAAAGGGCGGGCAGCGACCGTGACGAGTCAGCGCGCCACGATCTATCGCGTCACGATCCATCGCGCTCCGAGCGTCGGCAAGGAAGGGGTTACGGTTACCGACGCATGGTAATCGATACCGGCCGCGCTCGAGAACGTTACCACTCGGGTAGCTTCACGAATCTTTATCGACCGACGCCTTCGTTAAGGGACGAAACAACACAAACAAAACATTACACTCATACACGGCGCTAAATAATATTGTATCGCATCCATAAAGTTGAATAAACAATTTTTTTATTGTAAATTACCACCAAAATACCTGAGTCTCAATTAATTTATTCCCTGATCGAGTCTCGAACAAATAAAAATATTGTAACGATATTTCGACCCGTTACAATATATATATTTTTATATTTAATTTTTTTTTTATACTCTTGCTGTCTTGGGTTTTTCATATATATATATATATATATATATATATATATACGCCATTTTTATAGTTTTCCATTTATTATTCGTTTTGTTTCTTTAGAAACCTAGAGCTTTTCCTATTGTTCTTCTGGTAAATTTTATTTAATCTATTTATTCTCTCTTTTCGACTATTTTATTCGCTTATTATTGTTATAGATTCTTTCATTCATTTAAACGTTATTTTATTTTGTTTTATTTACTTTATCTTTCCATTTCATTTCATATTAGTTCATTTATTTATTTATTCTTTTATTTTTATCACTGTATTTTATTTTCTTTTATTTTATGATTTCGTTTTAGTTTTATTTATATTTTTTTTTTGTTGAACGGGTGGCAGCTCGCCACCCGTACGCGAATCCGTCGCGTGACGTTGGCCGCTCGGCCATTGCTTGGCAACGGCGCGAGACGGGGAGGCGTTGATCTACGCCTCGTGGGCCGCTCGCGGGCCTCCGCGGGCCAGGCGAGTAGTCCCTCCTACTCTACCGGTCAGTGGGTAACGTAGGGTTTAATCCGGTCTACATGTACCCGGACTGCCTGACGTCCACGGCCGATACGTCGGAATCTTTGCTCTGTACTTTGTAAGGCCCTGTCCACTTGGGGGAAAACTTCGTTGATCGGCCTCGGCGTACAGTAGTGTCGTGGAGGAGGACTCGGTCGCCGGGGCGGTACTCCACCGTACCGGCGGTGATATCATGCCCTTCCTTTACCCTTTCTTTTCCTTTTTCCGATCGTTCTTTCGCCACGTGCCATGTGGCTCGATGCCGTTCGCGTAACTCGGAGACATAATCGTCATATGAGTAGGTCTTTCGTGGTGCTTCTTTAAGCGCCGTCGGTAAATCGGCGACCTTTCCAAACACCAACTTGTACTGAGTGAAACCTGTCGCTGTGTGCGGGGTGGTATTGTAGGTGAACATCGCGTATGGCAACCACTCATCCCAATCCGTTTGATCCTCTTTAATTAAACATTTCAGGTATTCTGCGAGAGTTCGGTGTGAACGCTCCAATGCTCCGTTTGATTGGTGATGGTATGCCGTCGTTTGAATCTTTTTTATTCTGAATAGTTGGCACATCTCCTTGAAAGTTTCGCTCAGAAAGTTCGTTCCTTGGTCTGACAATAATTCTTTTGGAGTGCCGTACTTGCAAACAATTTGAGTTGCAAATCCTTTGGCTACTTCCTTGGCTTCTTGCGTTTTTAGCGGGATAGCTGCGCTATACTTGGACAATGCGTCTTGAAAAGTCAGGATGTATTTGTTCCCGGCTTCGGTCTCGGGTAAGGGATCTACTATATCGACTGCACATTTGACGAATGGTGTCTTGGGTGTGTCGGTAATAGTCATGGGAGCATGCTTGCCTCGCGTGATTATATTTTTCTGGCATTTGTCGCATGATTTTACGTAGTTTTTTATTCCGTTATTCATTCCAGGCCAGCTGTACTTTATCTTTATTCGTTGTTTCATCCTTTTTTCGCCTGAGTGGCCTCCAAGAAGGGCGTCGTGGTATTCTTGCAGAATCATACCTCGCTCCTCTCCACTCCGGCACTCTCGATCTCCTATTTCCGTCTCTGTCTCGCTGTCGCTTGTTGTCTCGCTTGCGCTCGAGTCTTTTTCTCTTTCCTTCTCTTTTTCGCTCGGGCCTGCTGCCTGGTCCGCCTCCACTGGTGGGAGTGGCGGTTCGTTCTTCGCTCGCGCGAGCCTCTGTCGCCTTGCGTGGGCGTTCTTCTCTGGCGGGCTGCATTATTTTTCTCGGCCGGCCACGTGCTCGCGGGACCAGCTGACCACGGCCATGCTGGCTCGGGTCTGTTGATGCTGGCGGCGGCGGCGCGGAGCGGGGGGCTCTCCGCGGCCTTCCTCTACCACGCTTCTCGGCGTCCTTGTGACGTACCACCGCCTCGGGTTCTTGCCGCGTCAGCATCAAACATACATACGGCTTAAAGCATCCGCATTCGTATTCTTCTTGCCAGCCTTATACTCTATGGTATAGTTGAACTCCTCTGTCTTTATTCTCCAGCGCATCAGTCGTGATCCTGGATCTTTTACGTTGAAAAGCCATGTGAGGGGCTTATGATCCGTCACGATGGTGAATTTTGTTCCATATATGTATGGTCGGAATTGCGCTACTGCCCAAATTATTGCTAGCATTTCCTTCTCTGTTGTTGAATAATTCATTTCTGCCTTGTTGAGAGTGCGACTCGCGTAACAGATGGGTAGATCTTCTCCGATTTTTCCTTGCGATAAAATCGCGCCAATTGCCTTGTCAGAGGCATCAGTTGTCACCACGAAGGGTTTTTTGAAATCCGGATACTGCAGGATCGGTGCAGTGCTGAGAGTTTCCTTCAATTTTTGGAAAGCTTGTTCGCAGTTTTCGTCCCAAATGAATTTGTTTTCTTTTTTTATCAGTTCTGTTTACGGCTTTGAGAGTTTTGAAAATTCCTGTATGCATTTTCGGTAATATCCGGCTAGTCCCAGAAATGATTGAACGTCTTTTACGTTTTTTGGGGCTGGAAATCGTTGTACAGCCTCTATTTTTTCCGGATCTGGTTTTACTCCCACTTCGGTAATAATGTGTCCCAAGTACTGCGTTTCTTTTCGCAGAAATCGACATTTCCTAGATTGAACCTTTAATTGGGCTTCTCTCAGTGGATCGAATACTTCTGTCAGCCTTTTGTTATGTTCTTCGAACGATGATCCGTATACTACTATATCGTCGAGATATACGTAGCATTCTAGTCCTCGTAATCCAGCAAGCACAGCGTCCATCAGCCTTTGAAAGGTCGGTGGGGCGTTTTTTAATCCAAATGGCATTCGGTTGTACTCGTAATGTCCAAGAGGAGTGGAGAAAGCGGATTTCCCCTTGTCTTTTTCGGCCATTGGGATTTGATGAAATCCCGATGCCAAATCGAGAGTCGTGAAGTATTTTGCTCGTCCCAATTGGTCCAATATTTCGGTAATATTAGGCAATGGATACGAGTCTCCTTCCGTTGCTTCGTTGAGTTTTCGGAAGTCTACTACCACTCGCTTGCGTATGTTTCCGTCGATGTCAGGCTTTTTTGGAACGACGAGTAGAGGAGCATTCCATGGGCTCTTGCTCGGTCGAATTATTTCTTTTTTTAGCATCTCTTTTGTCTGCGCCATCACTTCTCGCTTGTGGACTTCTGGTAATCGATATGGACGGATTTTTATTGGCGTTGTCCCTGGTCGTGCGCTTATGCGGTGCTCCACTAGAGCGGTGCACCCAAGCGACTCTTCCTCTAAATGGAAGACGTCAGCATATGCGTCAGCAAGTAATGTTGACTTGATGCACGCTTTTCGATGGAACTGGTAGGCTGTATCGTCCGTAAGACGATGTGTTGGATCGGCAATCCTTTGCTGAATGTCCCATTTTGTGACATTTATTGCACGTCATCGACGTTCGCTTTTCCAGATGAGTCTGCCTGTTTATGGATTCGCCTCCTTGTAGCGATTTTTCCTCTTCCATTGCTCCTTTAAGGGCTGATCCGAGATCCTTGGATCCTCGAGCCTTTACGATGACTTGGTATTCCCTTCGAAGTCCTTTTTCGAAGTTGTATAGGGCTAATTGCCGTACATATGTCTCAATTGTTCTTTTTTCCGCAGGCGATCTTGCCTCGGTTGTGCTGTCTTCGATTAATTCCATCATTATGGCCTCGAATCGTTGACCGTATGCCAACACACTCTCGTATTTTTGCTTACACGTATTAAAATCGACCTGTAACGCGGCTACTGTACGTCGCGTTCCATATAATGCTGTCATTTCTTCTTTAAATTGTTGGTACGATTCAATTTCTTTATATCGAGTATCTTTTCGCGCTTTTCCTATTACTTTTGTTGCTAACACGGATTGTAAAAGAGAATGTCTATCGGCTGCTGCAACGCACGCGTTTGCATAGCCGAATGCTTCAATTATATCGTCGACTTCTTCAGGTTTTTCGCCATCAAACCGGGGAATGAGGCTTCGCGCCTCTTTTAGGGTCATCAAAGCATTTTCGTGCGCCATGTTATCTGGATTAAGTTGGAGTAGGGAAAATTCTTGAATTTCTATTTCGCGACCACGCCTAGTGTCTATATTTTCACGAGATTGAACAGAATCTGTTGATTGATCAGAAAAATGAACAGTCCGATCTGCTGCGGATCGAATTTTGGTATGTTTCGCAGCTGTCGGCCTATTTGAGAAATTTTGTGAATTTGGACTTTCGTCTGAAGTTGTTGCGGATCGAAATCGCTTTTTCCTAGGTTCCTGTAGTTCTTGTTCGACTATTTGATTTTCGGGACGATCTCTCGCAATGAGTTCGTCGAAAATTGAATTTAATGAACGCGATAATTTGTTGTTACCCGGTTTTATTGGCATAATTTACGACGCTCGTCTTCGTTTGACATTAATGTTCAATTTTTTGGCTTTGGAGGGTGTTTTTTTGATAAATGTTCCGTCACTTACAGTACGATGATGCGCCTCATGTTGATCGATGCGTTGTAGTCGGTTGTTCACAAGATGTTGACCTCGTTCTCGTAGCTGTTTGGCAGGAAATTGCCAGTGTTGTTCCCTGTTGTCGTATTGCTTTGGTTTGCCGTTCTCGTGTGCTCTGTTGTTCCGTTGTAGAAGGTATTTGGTGAGTCTTCGTCCTTGGGTCGGTCTGGTATCGATGATCCTCGGGATCTGGTTGCTTTTGGACAGCTCTGTACGGTTGACTCGGGCGTTTGCTTACGCTGCACTTTTTCTTTTTATTTGTCCGGTTCGACGGTCGTCGATCGGATCACTCGTTGACCTCCTTTTCAGCACTTGCTGCGTTCAGTTTATTTTGTACATTGGATAGGATCTTTCCTTCTTCTTTTATTTTTTTTTGAAGTTGTGTAATGCAAAATTACGGTATCCCAATTGCGGGAATCCCACCGCTGCCACCAATGTTGTTCCCCGGCTTCTGACGATGCGCGGAGAGCACGAAATTTCGCTTTCGAGTAAGTTGACACCGTGGGTTGTCGGATGCTCGAGGGCGAGGGTATGTGAGGATTTTTCCCGTTCCGAGTAAACCTCCTCGGCTTCTGGCCGAAGACTGCCTTTCGATTAATTCTTTCGGCTAATTGTTAGCTAGGGTTTTCGCAACCAATCGTTCGAGAACGTTCGATTCGTTCGATTGCGATTCAGCGTTTTCCGGCTGAGTCGAGCGGAATATCGGGCTTGTGAAATATCGAGCTCGATATCGTCGCATGAGGTATTTGAACCTCATGCGTTAGCAATATGAAAATTCCTGTCTTTTCAGGGCACAACAGGGTTTTTCTACCGGAACCTTCGACGCCCTGTTTAATACTAGCTTTTATCGTGCATGTATAGTCGATGCTTAACAATGCGGCACTTTGAGCAACACTACCTGTTAATTGTCAAATATCGTTAAACGTGCAATCTCTGACGGGCTGAAAGGAGAGGCATGCGGGGCCGTGCGGTAAGTTGCTTGAGGCAAACGATATACCTATATAATCGCTAGCTTCGCAGGAGGTTGTGCGTCAGGAGATCGCGATACCCTCGTTCAAGCCATTGTAAAATGTGGCACTCTGGCGGCGCTTGACAAATGCGTACGGTCGTTTCCCGACCGCGGAGTTTGAACCGTTTGAAGTAGCAGCGAGCATCCCCAATCATTTCGATGCGGGTGCCTGGCGGTTGCACAAAGGGCTCATTGGTAGTGGCCTCGCGCTGGCGTCTAGGCCTTCCACCACCATCTCGTACTTCTGTAAAAACGGGTGAGAATGTTTAAAAAAATGTTAGCACTACCTGAAAAGGGCGCGCAACCTGCAGCTGATATCATCGTAAATATTACTACAATGTACCTATTATTATTGTTAATTTTAACCCCTGAGCCCCCTACAAGAGATCTTCATCTAGTATTACGGACGCCGATGTATAACCTGCCATAAAATAGTATTGCTCACTTTTCTTTTTAAATCTCCAGAAATACAAGGATTAAAATAGGCCAATAATTAAAAAAGGGGAAAAATAAAAATGTGCCGCGAAAATAGGGGCCCTTCACCTGAGTCAGTGGTATAATCTAAGAGACGATTTATCCAATCATCGTTGAGCTCAACAATATCCTGTATATTCTCTTCGAATTGGTAGTTGAAGCCGAGACCCATAGGATACTCCCACTCCTGATTTTTTCGATGGTCATATTCCTCAACGGGACTGTCCCGTGCTCTATGGGCTCTATGGGTGATTATACTCCTCCTGCTGACGGTCACCATTGTTGCCGACATCGTTCCCGTCGTTGTTCGAGGGTGCATATCTGTGTTTGTTCGAACTCTATTTATCGTCTGTTCAAAAATTATTATAATCATTATTTTCGTACTTACACTCATTGCTGACCGTAAATGTCTCGGAAGGATTGTACATACTCGATGTAGGTGACACATAGCCCACGGATCGGTCGTGCGGCCAGTGCTCCTGTATAATGCTACTTCTAGCACTTACAGTTTCATCATCATTATCATTGCTGCCGTCATTATTGTCCTCGCCATTGTTTACATGGCTCTGTAAATCTATTTATATTTCCGCACTGTTATCAACTGTTCAAAATATTTAGTATAATTTTTATTTATCCCTACTTACTCTCATTGCTGCCCGTAAAAGTTTCGGAAGGATCGCGCATGCCTGACGTAGACTCGCTCGTGGTTCGCGTGTACGTAGCTATGCGTATAGTGAACAGATTATTTCAATTCGAAATACAATTTTACGTGTTATATTTGCTGTGATACTCACGTTCCTCGGAATCCGCAAATATATTAAAGGTGATTAATGTATAGGTAGCCCGCTGTGTTTCTCCTTCATCATCGTTCTCCACAGGCGAAAGATGCCGATAATCAGGGCGCTCTCTAACGCTTTCAATCGCTCTATTTTCTTCTTCTTCCACGGCACGCGCCTCCTCAATGAGCATAGCTTCTTCATCGCTCGATCCCTTTAGGAGATGCCGATAATGTACGGTCGCACAGGTATCGCCAGTATGTGTTCCTCACAAAACGGAGTCTTACATTACGGGGTGTCCCCAAGCCACCAATAATATTGCAGGTACTGTCAGAAATGTCATTATTATTTGTGACAAAATGTATTAAGTGACAAAAATTAACCCTGAATACGTAGCTACTGATTGTTATCGATAGCACGATGCTTTATTAATATTCAGATAAAAGTCGAACCGAAAAACAACAGCATCTGCAATATTCGCGATGCATTTTTGGGGACGCCCTGTATATTAGGTGCAGCTTACCGTTTATTTCGTTAACGAGATTTCGAATACACGGTGCGTTCACAAGATTTCTACGCTGTAGATCTTCGAATACACATGAAAGAGGTCTGTAGCCCCTTATCAATCCTCTGTTGTACGCCGTAACAATAGATCGCAGCAGTGACCACCATAGCACATATTTGAACCGTTTTAACAAACAGGTTTCCGGTAAATAACGTAACTCACTGCACCAATCGTCGTTGCACCTTCGTCGAAGCTCACTACTTTGAATTTTTATAGCCGTAAAATATCTAAATTAGATACGCGACGGTAACGATCAGTCATTATTGCGTCAAAGAAATGTACTGTTAGCTGATTGAATCACGACTGATAGCCGTTTGAATTTTCGCGAGTACTCATGATATTGTGAATCATGTATGCGAATTATGTATACACGTACATCACAGTATGTACAAATGATACGGGTTTAGAAAATCTTGAGATTTCGCGGGGCCGGTATGTAAGACGATATTCCGCAGTAGCAGCAGTTTTGCTGAGCTGTGAAAATCGTGAACGAGCTCATCATACGTTCTCCATCGACTCGGCATGGCCATTATAAAGTATTGGAGTGTGATATTCATTTTTAGAAGCATAACATTTTCAGGGGATCGATACGCATCTATATTTTTCAGTGTTTCCTTATAATTGCTATAGTTTTAGGGTAAAATACATTACGCATATGAATAGAGTAAAGAGAGTACGATCAAGAATATATATATATATACATATATATATACGTAGTTTGCAAGCGTACGAGGATGAAATATAGTTATAGTGGTAGAGCGCGAAGAATATATATATATATATATATATATATATATATATATATATATATATATATATATACGGGGTGTTGCATAATAAGTGATCCGCCCGGAACTGGCGGGTTCAGGGGGCTCCCCCGATAAAAACTGTCAAGCCATTTTTTTTTCCGTCAAATAGTTTTCAAATGGGAGTGATTAGAAGTTTGGTGTTGAGCGGATTATTGTAGGGCTGCCGTCTGCCTTTAGCGACGACGCCATTCGAGTACCGAGTCTAAGCGCGAGACACGTAGGAGGCAGCGAGCAAGGTAACTACGCATCTGTCTCGCTCGCGCCGCCAGTTTGACGTTTCGCGTATCATCTGCTATTATTTTCTATCATCGTGGGTAGGCAATTCAGAGCGCACGTCAAGGTTCTGCAGAACCGTATCGTTTGACAGATATCGAACGATGCGTTCGACAACGATGCGACGGCGCGGGTGATTTGACGTTTAGCGTAGCATTTGCTAAGGCTGCTTCTCAACCGATAGAGTTCAAGACTCGTGACAGGTCGGCCAAAGTGACATTTGAATCTACAAACTGAGATGGCCGTGCTGATCATTGGATTCGATCACGTTCATAGACCACAGCAGCAGTAGTAGTTCAATGGCTATTTTCGTGTCGAGGGTGGTAAATTGAAAGGAAATCATATTCGAGTAATGAATCCGGTTGTTTCAAAAATGAGACAAAACAGATTCCGAATAGGCCGTTTTTCATATTGAATTCGGCTCGATCCGATGAAAAACGGATGAAACAGGCGGATTTTTCAACGTCGAATCTCATGTAAATCTCTCCTCGAATCGACGTCTTTTACATCTGGGAACGAATCGGAGTCCGCACGCAAGTGTTTCTATTGTGGAATATACCCTGCAAACTAAGAACGCTGCGCTGAACATTGGATTCGTTCGCGTTCATAGTCCACGGCAGGAGTAGTAGTCCAATGGCTATTTTCGTACCGAGGGTAATAAGCTTTCAAAAATCACCCACTGCGAACGAATCCGAACAATCTGAATGTTCTTTCGATAATGAAACACAAAACAGAATTTGAATGGACCATTTTTCATATTGGATTCGCCTCGATCCGATATAAAAACGATTCAAACAGGCGTATTTATCAACGTCGAATCTCATGTCAATGTCTCTTCGTTTGTGATCAATTTTGAAAAATAACCCACTGGGAACGAATCCGAACAATCTGAAGGTTATTTCGATAATGTAACACAAAACAGAATTTGAATAGAACGTTTTTTATATTGGAT
Source organism: Ophion ellenae (assembly GCA_963210295.1). NCBI lineage: Eukaryota > Metazoa > Arthropoda > Insecta > Hymenoptera > Ichneumonidae > Ophion > Ophion ellenae. The sequence goes on along the minus strand of OY723395.1, from coordinate 8,181,646 downwards.
TCGCCTAGATCTGATTATAAAATCGGTTGAAACAGGCGCATTTATAAACGTCGAATCTCATGTAAATCTTTTTTCGAATCGACGTCTTTTACATCTGGGAACGAATCCAAGTGCTCATGCAAGTGTTTTTGTTCTGGAATAATCCCTCTAAACTGAGAACGCCGCGCTGAACATTGGATTCGTTTACGTTCATAGTCCACAGCAGCAGTAATAGTCCCGAATGGCTATTTTTGTGCTGAAGGCGTTACATTTCTAAAAATCACCCACTGGCAACAAATCCGAACAATCTGAAGGTTATTTCGACAATAAAACACAACACAGTATTTCAATGGACCGTTTTTTCATACTAGATTCGTCTCGATCCGATGGAAATCGGTTGAAACGGGCGTACTTATCAACGTCGAATCTCTTGTGAGACTTTCTTCGAATCGACGTCATTTACATCTGCGAACGAATCCAAGTCTGCATGCAAGTGTTTCTGATGTGGAATAATCCCTACAAACTGAGAACGCGGCGGTGATAATTGGATTCAATCACGCTCATAGTCCACAGCAGCAGTAGTAGTCCAATGGCTATTTTCGGGTCAAGCGTGGTAAATTGATAGAAAATCATTCGCTAGTAACGAATCCGAACACTCTAAAAGTAATTTCAAAAATGAAACACGAAACAGAATTCGAATCGACCGTTTTTCATACTGCATTCGATTCGATCCGAAAAAAAACGGTTGAAACAGGCGTATATATCAACGACAAATCTCATGTCATTAAGCATGTGAATCTCTCTTCGAATCGATGTCTTTGACATCTGGGAACGATTCCGAGGGCGCATGCAAGTGTGTCGGCTTTGGAATAATTCCTACAAACGGAGAAAGCCGCGCTGATCACTGGATTCGTTCACGTTCGTAGTCCGCAGCAGCAGTAGTAGTCCAGGGGCTATTTTCATATCGAGGATGGTAAATTAAAAGAAAATCATTCTTTAGTAACGAACCCGAACACTTTAAAGGTTATTTCAAACATGAAATACAGAACAGAATGCGAACAGACCGTTTTTCATATTGAATTCGTCTCAATCCGATAAAAATTCGGTTGAAATAGGCGTATTAATAAAGGTCGAAGCTCATGTAAACCTCTCTTCGAAACGACGTCTTTTCCATCTGGACACGAATCCGAGTCCGCATGCAAGTGTTTCTGTTGTGGAAAAATCCCTACAAACTGAGGACGCCGCGCTCAACATTGGATTTGTTCACGTTCATAGTCCACAGCAGCAGTATTAGTCCTCAATGGGTATTTTCGTGCCGAGGGTGATAAATTTCTAAAAATCACCCGCTGGGAACGAATCCGACCAGTCTGAAGGTTATTTTGATAATAAAACGCAAAACAGAATTTCAATGGACCGTTTTCCGTATTGGATTGGTCTCGATCCGATAAAAAAAACGGATGAAACGGGCACATTTTTCAACGTCGAATCTCATGTGAATCTCTCTTCGAATCGCCGTCTTTTACATCTGGGAACGATTCCGAGTCCGCATGCAAGTGTTTCTGTTGTGGAAAAATCCCTACAAAGTGAGGGCCTCGCGCTCAACATTGAATTCGCTCACGTTCATAGTCTACAGCAGCAGTATTAGTCCTCAATGGGTATTTTCGTGCCGAGGGTGATACATTTCTACAAATCACCCGCTGGGAACGAATCCGACCAATCTGAATGTTATTTCGATAATGAAACACAAAACAGAATTTCAATTAACCGTGATTCATATTGGATTCGTCTTTATCCGATTAAAAAAACGGTCAAATCAGGCGTATTCATCACCGTCGAATCTCATGTGAGACTCTCTTCGAATCAACGTCTTTTACATCTGGTAGCGAATCCGAGTCCGCACGCAAGTGTTTCTATTGTGGAATATACCCTGCAAACTGAGAACGCTGCGCTGAACATTGGATTCGTTCGCGTTCATAGTCCACGGCAGGAGTAGTAGTCCAATGGCTATTTTCGTACCGACGGTAATATGCTTTCAAAAATCACCCACTGCGAACGAATCCGAACAATCTGAATGTTCTTTCGATAATGAAACACAAAACAGAATTTGAATGTACCGTTTTTCATATTGGATTCGCCTCGATCCGATATAAAAACGATTCAAACAGGCGTATTTATCAACGTCGAATCTCATGTGAATCTCTCTTCGAATCGACGTCTTTTACATCTGGACACGAATCCGAGTCCGCATGCAAGTGCTTCAGTTTGTAGAGAACATTTCACAACAGAAACACCTGCATGTGAACTCGGATTCGTTTCCAGATTCACATGAGATTCGACGTTGATAAATACGCTTGTTTGAATCGTTTTTTATCGGATTGAGACGAATCCCATATGAAAATTGCGCTATTCAAAATCTGTTTTATGTTTTATTATCGAAATAACCTCAGATTGTTCGGATACGTTCACAGTAGGTGATTTTCAAGAATGCATCACCCTCGGCACGAAAATAGCCATTGAGGACTACTACTGCTGCTGTAGACTATGAACGTGAGTGAATCCAACGTTCAGCGCGGCGTTCTCGGTATGGAGGGATTATTCCATAACAGAAATACTTGCATGCGGACTCGGATTCGTTCCCAGCTGTAAAAGCCCTCGATTCGAAGAGAGATTCGAGGTTGATAAATACGCCTGTTTCAACCGTTTTGGATCGGATCAAGACAAATCCAATATGAAAAACGGTCCATTCAAATTCTGTTTTGCGTTTCGTTATCTAAATAATCCTCAGATTATGCGGATTCGTTCCCAGTGGGTGATTTTTAAAAACTTAGTGGACAGCGGACTGTGAACGTGAACGAATCCAATGTTCAGTGCGGGGTTCTGAGTTTGTAGGGACTATTCTACGACAGAAAGACTTGCATGCGCACTCGGATTCGTTCCCAGATGTAAAATACGTCGATTCGAAGGGAGATTCACATGCTGATTCACATGAGATTTGACGTTGATAAATACCTGCGTTTCAACCGTTTTTTTCGGATCGAAACGAATCAAATATGAAAAACGGTACATTCGAATTCTGTTTCGTGTTTCATTTTTTAAATAACTTTCAGAGTGTTCGGATTCGTCACTAGAAAATGATTTTCTTTCAATTTACCACCCTCGACACGAAAATAACCATTGGACTACTACTGCTGCTGTGGACTATGAACGTGATCGAATCCAATGATTAGCACGGCGTTCTCAGTTTGTAGCGATTATTCCACAACAGGAACACTTGCATGCCCGGTCGGATTCGTCCCCAGATGTAAAAGACGTCGATTCGAAGAGAGATTCACATGTGATTTGACGTTGATAAACGCGCCTGTTGTAACCGTTTTTTTTTTATCGCATCGAGACGAATCCAATATGAAAAACGGTCTATTCATATTCTATGTTACGTTCAATTATTGAAATAAGCTTCAGATTGTTCGGAATCGTTCCCAGTGGGTGATTTTTCAAAATTGATCACCCTCGGCACGAAAATAGCCATCAGACTACTACTGCTGCCGTGGACTATGAACGCGAACGAATCCAATATTCAGCGCGGCGTTCTTAGTTCGTATGTTATATCCCACAATTGAAACACTTGCATGCGGACTCGGATTCGTTCCCAGAAGTAAAAGACGTCGATTCGAAGAGGGATTCACATGAGATTCGACGTTGATAAATATAAATGTTTCAACCGTTTTTTTTATCGGTTCGAGAGGAATCCAGTATGAAAAGCGCTCCATTAAAACTCTGTCATGTGTTTCATCATCTGAATAACCTTCAGAGTTTCGGATTCGTTCCCTGTTAATGATTTTGAAAAATTTACTACCATCGACCCGAAAAACGCCACTACGGCAATGCGAACTCTTGCGCGGTTCCTTCAAATGTGGAAAACACTATATTATTGATCATTCTGTGCTTCATTTCTCTAGAAAATATAAATTACGAATGCATTTAATAATCTGATATTTGAACATCATCGCTGGCTCGGTAGAATTACAAGTTCCATGAATGTCGGCAACCTTTACCCTTCGGCCCAGAATTCATGGAGCGACAGTGGACGAAGTGGCAAATGTCACTTTGGCCGGCCTGTCACGAGTCTCTAACCCTATCGGTTGAGAAGCAGCCTTAGCAAATGCTACGCTAAACCTCAAATTATTTGCGTCGTCGCATCGTTGTCAAACGCATCGTTTTACAGATGTCAAACGATGCGTTCCTGCGGAACCTTGACGTGCGCTCTGAACTTGCCTACCCACGATGTCAGAAAATAATAGCAGACGATACGCGAAACGTCAAACTGGCCGCGCGGGCGAGACACATGCCTAGCTACCCTGCTCGCTGCCTCCTTCGTGTCTCGCGCTCAGACTCGGCACTCGAGTGGCGTCGTCGCTAAGGGCAGACGGCAGCCCTACAACAATTACTTGAACGCCAAAATTCTCATCACCCCGATTTGAAAACTACTTGACGTAAAAAAAAACGCTTTGACCGTTTTACTCGGGTGTCCCCCCTGAACCCGCCAGTTCCGGGTGGGTCACTTATTATGAAACACCCTGTATATAGCTCATTCTGTCTTCACTTGCGATGCAGTCCGCACACTCACATACACGGGCTCGGTGTTGTCGTATCTGTGGTCAGCATATTGCACTGCCGCCCGCACAAACCCAGTGGCCTCGTCACTGTACCTGTGATCGGTATAGCTGTAACAGAAAATATATATAACTTGCCCCACTATGTGAAGACAGCACAGTATAGTATATTTTCTTTCTCGCTTCAGTTGCGTTGCAGATATATATTCTTTCTCTCTTCAGATGCGTTACAGACCGTACGTTCACATACATTGAACTCGTCGGTGTGTCTGTGGTCAGCTGTTTTACTCTTGCTCCTATACCTTTAAACCGAGCGCTTTCTCGATGTATTGTTATTCACTCCGATGTGTACACGGAGGCTTCGCTGTGTCAATCCCTGGCGCTCGCACTCCTCTCTCTTCCACACCTCTCTTTCCTTCTATATCATTTTCCTTTTAACGCATGCGGTACGGCCTCTAGAAAATGTTTCATAAAAAATGTGGCTATGCGTAATTCTGTCACAAGATGCTCATCTTTCTTCGTTTATTTTTAATATTTTTTAGTGCTCCTTTTTCTTATTCTTATCCCTGTCTGTGTTTCCACCTTTATTAACTTAAAAAAATGTATGTTATAATTCTTCCTTTTTAAGTTTCTTAAGGTTCCCTTTCTCAGCTTTTCACCCCCAACGGGGTACTTTCCTGAGCGGTACTTTTCAATCCACATAAAAAAATCAGACTTTCTTAAGGCGCCTTCTTCCTTCTCTCGTTTTTTCAATGTTTTTGCCCCTCTCAGCTTTCCACCCTCAACGGGGTACTTTCCTGAGCGGTACTTATTGATGCACGAAGGGAAAAAGAAGTGACGTTCCTCCAACTTTCTTCCTCTTTTATACCCACATTTTATTGTTTTCTTTTCTCCCTCCCTTACCAGTTACTCATCATTCCCTTTATTGTCAACTTTTTTTTATGTTTTAAATAAATTTATGCTCCCTTTGTTACTTTCTCTGTTTTCTTTCCAACGACTTTTTCCCCTTCCCTTTCTATTTAACCGTCGTTACCTTTATCCACTGTTTTTTGTTTGTTTATTTTCTGTTTTCCTTTTTTTTCTCTTACTTTTTATACCTTTCGCTTATTGTTTCGTGACCTTTAGTTGTGTTTTCTCGAGGTCCTCTTTTCGGTATTTCTCCTTCCCTTATTCCTGTAATGGGTCGGTTTGTTTCAATTTGTGGTGGGGGGTATCACCCTGAGACGGACCTGTACGTCTCATTGTCCCCCCTTTTTTTCTTTTTCGATTTGGACTGCCCTTGTGGCATCCAAATCGTGAAGAATAAAAAGAAACAGAAAACAAGACCTTTCCTACCTGGCTAGCGTTTCCTATGGCTTCTTCTTCTTTCCCGCTTGTGATACTATTACCCCCTCCCTTATTCTATGTTTTGCTCGTATTACTCGGTGGACCGCTGTCCTTCAGGGGACGCTCGCAAAAAAATTTGAAAACATAAATTGTAGTTAGTTTTCGTGAATTTATTTCTTTATAGTGAGGCCATACTGTTGTTGTCGTCGCTATCTGTTTCCGGAGTCTCATTGTCGTATAGGCCCATTGCCCTCCAAAAACCTTCCTCCTCGCTGTCGTGTTCGTTGTTTACGATTGTTTCGGCGTCTTCGTTGTCCTCGTCGTCGTCGTCGTCGTTGTCCTCCCAATTTTCCGTGTTGATGTCGTTGTCCTCGTGGTGGTCGGTGGGCGTGGTGTCGTTGGTCTGGGTGCTTGTCTCGATGTCGTTCTGTGTGACGTTGCCGTTTTTCCATTGACTTGCCGCTTCCTGGTGGTAGGCGGCATCCCCATAACGCCCTCCCTTGCTCTGTATTTGCGGAGGGTCCGCATTGACTGCCCGTCGTGCCACCTCGATGCCGATATAGATCTCTGCCAGGCTGCGTCCCTGGTTTGGGCCCTCGTCCTCTAGGTACAGGTCCACGAGGATGAGACCTATCCTGGCGGGCCTCTCATACACCCGGAGTGTCCATGTTGTTGTTTCGACGATGGCCCGTGCATAAAATATGTCTTCCTCCGTCCAGAGTTCTTCGGTGGGTTTGAGATCTCCGTGGGTTGCTGGGATGGCCTGGTAGAGGTAGATGAAGGCCATTTCGGGGGCGGTGTAGTATTCCCACAAGCTTGCATACAGCACGGTTCCCCAATCACCCAGCCATACCACGTAGTTGCCGTCTTCCTTCCGATTAACTATCGTCGCCCGGTAGAATTTCCCTTCTTGTTTGTATAGGGTGGCTGCTCCGGGAAACGCCTCTTCCTCTAGAAGCCGATGTATCCCTGGCTCGTCGGGACTCATATTTGTCCACGTTCTTATGATCGCCGATCCGAGCCCGTGTGCCTCATTTAAACGTAGATATATTTCGTTCGGGTTGATTAACCCTGATACTGTGACGCCCTCGTATATCTCCTTAAGTGTTGACACATCGTAATTTCCGAACATTGTTGCTTCTGGGTTGGCTGGCTTTTGACTGATGAATTTTTCTAGATGTTGCAATGTTCTTTACCCCCTCCTTCTAATCTTCGAGCGATATTCCGGGGTGCCATCCTTTAATGTTTTCGTCCGTCACCTCAAATAAATCGAATTCGCCGCGTTTGTTTATATCGCTCGTGCCGACTTGTTGTGCCTCGTTCTCGTTATGTATTATTTCCTCGGTGACTTTATTTATTTTATCCTTGTCCGTTGATTGGCCCATTCCGTTTCCTTTTCGAATTTCTGCGCGTATCTGTCTTTGTCCTTCTTGTCTCATCCGTCGCTGCCGTCGTAATTTTCTACTGTTTTCTTTCATGCTACTCTTGGATTTGAAACTTTTCTGGTTCGCGGGCCTCCTTATATATGCTTTTCCGACTTTCCGCATTGATTATTCGATCTTTGAGATAGTCGTGTGTATTATCGTTTTCTTCTTTCTCTTTTTCCCGCGTCGCCGCCGGGTAGCGTTTTAGCATGCTCGAGTGGAATTTCCCTCGCTCTCTTTTGGTTTTTGGGTCTTCCAGTAGAAAGGTGGCGTGTCCAACACATTTTTTTATTCTGTACGGTCCCTTATAGAGGTGCATGAATTTTGCGGTTTTTTGTTTTCCGGGATCGGACACATTTAATGCGCGTACCAGTACCAGTTCACCATTTTCAAAGGTTGTGGTAGTATATGTGGCGTTGAATTTTCCCGCCCTTTTTTGTCCTTTTACCCGGATTCTTTCTCGGACTAATTCAATCTTTTTTTCATAGGTTAATGCCTCTGTTTGGTCCTGTTTTAGGGCGTGGACCCATTCTCGCCATGGTCGGCGCGGTTTCTTCTTCGTCTGTAGTTCTGTTGGTGTAAATTCCGTAGTTTCGTGCTGTGTCTCATTGATACCGTCCTGTATCATCGGTATCCACCGATACCATCCGGAGTGTTTATCATCTAGGAAAGTCCTGAAGAACCGACTTAATTCTCGATTGACTCGTTCCACGATGTTTCCTTGTGGGTGTCGAATAGAAGAGAATACTACTTGTATGTTTTCTTCTTTCAGGCGTTCCAACCATACTTTAGATGTGAATTGGGTCCCATGGTCGAATTGGATTCGTTTCGGCTTTCCGTACTTCGGTATGTAGGCCGTGAAGATTCGGTTGATGGTTGTCGCAGTGTTTGCTTTCTTGAATGGGTACAGTTTTACGAACTTGGTGAAAGCGTCAATTGTCACCAGGATGTGTTGGACCCCCCCCCCCGACTGATTTTGGCAGTGGTCCAAAAAAATCTATCGCGATCAAGTCGTTCGGGCCGTCTGGCACAATCGTCTGCATCTTCGCGTAGTTTGTCTGTACTGCCACTTTTACCCTTTGACACTTATCGCACTTTGCTATGATCTGACGTACCCTTTTTGCTAACCGTGGGCATGTGAAGTCTTCGGTGATCATGTAAAAGATCTTTCGAGCTCTTTGGTGACCATATATTTCATTAAATTCCTTAATGAAAATATTGATTAGTACTTCCGGTAATATGATTTTCCACCGGCCAATCCTATCATATTTCTGGAGACATTTTTCGTGGATTCTATATTTTCTTTGTTCTTCCTCTGGCATATCGTTTTTCTTGCGATTTTCCCAAATTGCTAGTAGATTTTCATATTTTTCTTGAATTTGTCCAATTTTCTTCAATTGTTGTTTTATTTCCTCGGCTGGTTTTTGTGCGAGGATGGCAGTGAGGACGACTTTCCCGGGCTTGTGATGGTCTTCGTTGGCCGGGCCTATGTGTGGTCTGCTCAGTGCGTCGGCTACTTCATTTCTTTTTCCAGGACAATGTTCCACTTCAATATCGTAGTCCTGGATTAATAGTGCCCACCTTACCATTCGGGCCCCACAAAGCGACATGTTTTCATGAAAGTCAGTGCTTTATGGTCCGTGACAATTTTCACTTTGGCACCTAATAAGTATGTCCTAAATTTGTGCAGCGCCCATACTATTGCGAGCATTTCCTTTTCTGTGGTCGTATATCCAATTTCTGCTCCCTTAAGTGTCCGACTCGCAAACGAAATCACCCCTACTTCGTCCTTGCTATTTGTTTGGCTTAGTATGGCTCCGATCGCGTAATCGCTTGCGTCGGAGGTCAGGGTGTACCCTCTGGTTACATCAGCATGTTTCAGCATTACCGTTCCAATGAAGAGTTGCTTGATTTTTACGAAGGTTTTTTCCTCTTCTTCGCCCCACTTCCACTCTCGTCCTTTTTTCAGCAGGCCCAGAAGCGGTACGGTTTCCTTTGCGTGTCTTTCGGTGAATTTGCTGTAGAAATTAATCAATCCCAAGATTCCTCGCAGCTGCTTTACATTCCTTGGCCGTGGGTATTCCTGAATTGTTTTAATTTTCTCAGGCTGTGGTTTTTTTTCCGGACGTTGTCAACACGTGTCCCAAGAAAGCGACTTCTTGCCGGAAGAATCGTGATTTTTGGAGGTTCAATGCCATGTTGTTTCCACTGATTCTCTCGAACAATTGTAGCATCTAGGCAGAGTCGAATCGATCCATCCTTCTTTACTACGGTAACCAGTGGGTTGATGAAGCGACTTTTTGCTCGTTCGATGACCCCATGTTCTATCATTCTTTGGATCTCCTTTTGCACCTTTTCCCGGTATTGAATTGGCACGGGATATGAGCGATGCTATATATGGCTCCGGATCCTTGAGTAACAGACGATGAGTGTAGGCATGCATCCTGCCCGGTCTTCGGCTGAAGATGTGTCGGTATTTTCGGATCAGGGCCTCAAATTCCTCCCTGACACTTTCTTTCAGATTTGGACATTCCTGTAGCTTCTGTCCCATGTCTTGTTCCGTAATTTCGTCAGATGTTCCTTCCTCGATTGCGGCAATATGGGTCGGTGATTCCTCGGTTGTTTGTTTGCGTCGCCAGATCCACCTCCCCTCTTCGAGTTCCGCAACTATTTCATCCCTGATTCTGATTACGCCTTGACTGGCATCAACCTTTACCTGTAGTTCGAATAGTTCATCGATACCTCGAATAGCGTTCCGGCCCATTTTCGGTATGATTAGCATCTGGAGACTTCCTCGCGATTGGTAAAGTTCGGCCTCGACCATCATTTGCTGCTTAATCCTTCCTGATTTGCCTCCAAATGCCCCAATAGCCGATGAGCTCGTTACGGGTATTCTTGGACTATTCTTGAAGCTTTCTTGATGGTGTAAGAAGAAGTCCTCTGATAAGCATGACACTTCACTCCCGCTACCGATCAGGATTTCTACGCTGATTCCCTCTATTTTGATGGGCAACGTCGGACATCGTGGGTGTATCCTTTTCACGACGCTCCTTTTCCCTGTGTTGTCCATCAGGAAGTCCCTTGGGCTTGTTTCCCATGTTTCCTGATCCCTTCCTGGTGCTGCCGCCAGCGGTCACTTCTTCGAGTAGGTAACGTTTGCTCGTCCATTCCTGTACTTCCGTTGCTTCCTCCCCATTTTCTTTCCCATCGTTTTTCTTTCTGGGGAACGTCATCATCCCCATTTGAATGGTTTGCTGATTTACTCGCTCTTCCGCCTCGTTTGGAATGTGCCGCTTCTTTCTCGACCTTTACTTCTTCTTCAGGTTTCTTTTCATCCGTCGACGTGCTTCCTCCATGGCCTCTTGGATTTCTTCATCGTCCGTTGCGCCTCGTGATGTTTCACTCACCGTGGTGATTGCCATCGATTCGGGCGCAACGTTCAGCAGTTTCCCTGGTTCTGTTGTTGTTCGGTGGGTTGCCCAATTGGTTTTGGCGATGCCTGTGACTTCACTTGACCTATGATCGGCATGGTCCATGGTCGCTGGTCCCCCGGACTGATTCGGATTCCATGGTGCTACTACTGGGTTCGGAGGGGGTCTGTATTCCCGTATCCGCGCTGCATCCACGGCCCTCGCGTCGCGTTCGCTGACCCATATTCTCCACCCCTTAGCTGTTGGCCTTGGAATGGTGGTGATGGTCCTGAATATCTCGGGTATTCTGGTCTCCATTGCTAGTTCGTCCCCGTTGGGCGGGGTCCCCCAAATGTCCCAAACCTTTGGTTCTTCCACGGGTTGTTTTGCTGCCAGTTTGTATTGCTGGTCTCATGCCACCGTGGAAGAGATCTTCTGGCATTCAGGGGTTCCGCTCCATCCATACTCTCCAACAGTTCGAGGAAAGTATCGATGTTTTTGATACCACTGACTCGAACTGCCATTCTGACTGCCTCGTCGAAATGGTTTGCCAATTTCCTGATGATTTGTTCCTCCGTCGGACCTTGGCTTAAGTCTTTTGCGTTTCCAAAGATTTGGGTGGCATATTCGGTCCGGGTCATTCGATGCCCGTCCCACCCATATGCTCCTAATTCGAGATTTCTCCGTACTTTGTCTTGGATCTCTTGACTCCAATAACGTACTTGGAATTTTTATTTAGATTCTTCAATTGACTGGACCCTTTCTTCAACGATTCTCCACCAATCCTTGGCCGTATCCCGGAGTGACTGGCTGATGATATAATGAAGGTCGGTATTTCCGGTAATTCGCCAGGATTCCCTGAAGTCCTTCAGAAACCGCATTGGTCGTTCTCTTCCATCGCCGTTGTAGTTGGTGGCTTTTGCTTTGCGGCATACGCCTTACTGACATCAAGCCCTGCGGTCCACGTCGTGTTACCTCTGGAGGCTGAATTTTGGGACTGAATGTTCTTCTCACATGCCGTAATTCATTTAGAGTGATCCGTAACTACTTCTTCCACCTCCTTTGATGAATGGAGAAGCTGGGATATTGTCCTTCTAATGGCTTCCACTCGGGTATCCAAATCTTCGATTTTCTCGCTATTTTGTTTTTGAGTTTCTTCGTGACTTTGCTCGATCATTTTTTGAGCAATCACGATTTTCCGTTCCGTGCGTTCCTCGATTTTGTTCATATCGTTTGACATCTTTTTGGTAATTTCCTCGTTCAACTGACGGATCCGTATGATGCAGTGGTCATCTTGTTGCTTAATTTCCGCCTGTGTGGTAAGGTGTTCCCTGCGCTGTTCGTTGCGGATGCTGTTCATGGCTTTTATGAGAGCCAAAGTGGTTTCGCTGTGTTCCGTTTCATTGTCCTCAATGATGACCTCGGTATTGCCCATGTTTTGATTGACAGCGAATGTTTCTTCATTCGTGGTCTGCGCTGGTCCTATTTCCGACAGTCGCCCAATATTCTGCCGGTCTCTTCGACGGGCTTCTTCTATCAACCCATCCGCCATAGTTGATTCCCAATTTAGGGACGTTTCAGTATTTGCCTGCGCCATTTTTATTACTACTACCTCCTACGAGTTTATCTTGCTTATGACCGAGTTCGGGCGCCAAATGTAACGGGTATGAATTTGTTACAATAAATTTTATTTGTTCGGGACTCGATCAGGGAATAAATTAATTTAAACTCTTTGTTTTGGAGGTATTTGTAAATAAAATGGCATTTATTCAATATTTTTGACTCGATATAATGTTAAAAGCTTTCTGTGTACAGGTGTGATATGTTGTTTGTGATTCTAAAGTGTATTTTGTGTATCGCGTCTCGGTCGGTATAATACTCGAGTAGTGGATTCGAGTAGTGGATGGATAGTCAATATGTTTGTACGCAATCGCTTTACCAGAGGTTGTTCCGTTTCTTCCCCTTCCCCTACGTGTATTGGCGCTCGCGGCGTGCGTAAGTTACGGCGCGCCCTTGCCTACGACGCGAGAAGTCTGCTGGGCGCCTTTCCCTAGGTTGCGCGTGGCGCTGTCTATCGCGGTCCACTTTCCCGAGTGGTATCAGTCGTAGCGCGCTCTATCCCGGTACGGCCTGCTATCCTCTCCCTTTCTACTGTCGCTCGTTGCGCGCGGTGCCGAGCGCTCTCTCGCGCTACCTGCCGTCCCTGGGTCCCCCCACTCTATCGATTCCCGACGCGGTGGATAGCGGCGCGCTACGGCGCACTCTCTTGTAATTACTTCCCATGAGCGTAATCGATTATCGCGCGTCGGTAATCGATTACTCTAACTGTGTCTGACGCCGTCGGATGGCGCCACGTACCCGCTTATGATAACGTACCGCTTGTGATGTGTCTTATGTCGGTGTGGTGTTTCGAATTTCGATGCCTCTCTGACCTTCAGGTTCTCCTGATACTTTCGGGAGTCCTTGCAGATATTTCGTGTTTTACAGGTGTTTGTAAGTGTGTGTGTATTGTCGCCTGGTAGGTCGGATACCTCCTCGCACTTTCTATTCTCCCAATACTAATTTTCTATCTATGCTTTCGTAATTTATTCCTCCTTCGTTTATTTTTAATATTTGTTAGTGCTCCTTTTTCTTATTCTTATCCCTGTCTTTGTTTCCACCATTATTGACTTAAAAAAATGTATGTTATAATTCTTCCTTTTTAAGTTTCGTAAGGTTCCCTTTCTCAGCTTTCCACCCTTAACGGGGTACTTTCCTGAGCGGTACTTATTGATCTACGAAGGAAAAAAGAAGTGGAGTTCCTCCAACTTTCTTCCTCTTTTATAGCCACATTTTATTGTTTACTTTTCCCCCTCCCTTACCAGTTACTCATCATTCCCTTTATTGTTAACTTTTTTATGTTTTAAATAAATGTATGCTTCCTTTGTTTTTTTTGTTACTTTCTCTGTTTTCTTTCCAACGACTTTTTCCCCTTCCCTTACTTTTTAACCGTCGTTACCTTTTTCTACTCCTTTTTTTTGTTTATTTTCTGTTTTCCTTTTTTTTCTCTTACTTTTTATACCTTTCACTTATTGTTTCGTGTTTAGTTGTGTTTTCTCAAGGTCCTCTTTTCGTTATTTCCCCTTCCCCTATTCCTATAATGGGTCGGGTTGTTTCAATTTGTAGCGGGGGGTATCACCCTGAGACGGACCTGTACGTCTCAATATTCGTTCTCTCTTCAGATGCGTTGCAGACCGTACGTTCACATACATTGAACTCGTCGGTGTGTCTGTGGTCGGCTGTTTTACTCTCGCTCCTATACCTTTATACCGAGCGCTTTCTCGATGTATTATTATTCACTCCGATGTGTACACGGAGGCTTCGCTGTGTCAATCACTGGCGCTCGCACTCCTCTCTCTTCCACACCTCTCTTTCTTTTGATATCATTTTCTTTTGAACGCACGCGGTACGGTCTCTAGAAAAATGTTTCATAAAAAATGTGGCTATGCGTAATTCTGTCACACGATGCTCATCTTTCTTCATTCGAGACGCAGCCACCGTCGCTAATGTAATATGATTTTTCATCACCGTGAAATATTTTTAAAAAGGGTAATACAATTCATATGCCTCCATTGTTTTCAGAATGGAGAAATACTATTTGGTAAATGATAACCTCGTTGTGTACGACACCACAGCCGAACGGAAGTTTATTCTGGTGAGTTTTATTCATTTTTTATTTAACGAATAAAATAGGAAAAATGTAGACGTTGGACCCATATAGTAGGAAAGAGAAGGCGTGCGAGTGTATTTACATAAAGTGTTACAGAGCAATAGCACGAAAATTATTGATGATATCCAAAAATGTTTCTGACAACAGTTTCAGTGTTCGAGAAGGCCGTCATACTGGACCACCTTGTTTTTTTATCGGTGGAGGCGCTGACGCTACGTCAAGGTCAACTCCACTTTTTTAAACGGAATGATACATTTTTTTCAACCATTTTATGTGTTGTATCCCCGGATCGAGAACCTGGGATAGGTATTTTTGGGATCGTTGCGAAATTAAGAGTTGGAACTCAAGTTCGTTGAATAGAAATATAAGTTTATTACTGAGCTGGTTTTATAATATAATTTACAGTGTGTCGGTCGTACCTTAGGACCGAACCGTTCAAAAGCCAACCAAGGACTGTCTGTTCCCTGGTGTCTTCTCTTAATTGTCAACTCTGATTGTCGTAATTTGCCCCAGATCAAGCATCATAAGATGTTCCAGGACATGTCGCAAAGTGTCTTTTTGACGTTTGCATTTTGGTTTCTATCCCGTTTTGACTCGGCGACGGAGGGTCTGTTATCACGCAACTTGGTAGGGTCGCTGCAATTAAGTAGAACTCCGCGGGATTTTGTCATTTAACAATTAACTTATATTTACGAATATAATTAGGCGTTACAATAAAAAATGGACAATAGGATCGAAAAGCCGGGTCTCCCTTTGAGGGGACTCCGGTGAGAGAGAACTGGAAGTGTTCTCTCCTGAGCCGCACACGAATGACTGACTATCAGGGACTGTTGGTCCCTTTTGATTGTTCATTTGCGGGTGGGGCAAATCGCTGATGTCGTGGAATTAGCTTTGTCACTTCGTTCCCACAGGCGCGATCTTGCTGACGATACTTGACTCGGAAGACCTCCGCTGCCTGGGACTTCGGTAACGCATACCTCCGATTGCCCGGGTTTCTGGTAACCCGCGAGTCTCGCGATAACGATACACTTTCTATATTCTCTTAATAGTTTCTATAAGTTTAATGTTCGTTGCATTTTTAATCCACTGGGTTGAGCCAGCACGTAACACCTCCCCGTTTTAGACGTATGCAGTGCCGAGGCTCTGCATGCGAGAGGCGTAAAACCGTGCTGAGTATTGGAATGATTCCCGTCAGGCTGTTTGTTGATTTCCCTAGAGGAAGGGTACGTAATCCGAAGTGCAGGCGCCGGTGACGTTGGCTCGACGCAGATTTCTACCAGTTGTTGAGTTTGTTGTTCGTCCTTGTCGCTTTCTTCCTATGTTCTATGTGCCAGGGCGAGAAGGAGGCCAGTCAGTGAACTCCATATGGCGCCGAAAAGATGTACCCTCCACCCGTACAATACGTGAAGAGCATACCCATGAATGCACGTATCCGTGGTGAATTTGAGGGCTATTAGTATCACGAGGACACCGACGAGGCCACCACTAGCTGATCTTAACGTCATGAAACCATTCCAGAACTTTGCTGCTGCATTGCCGGCTATGTGGTTGAGCGTTTCTTCATCAAGCAATCCACGTATTGATACCGTGCCAGGCGGGATCTGGTAACCGATGGTACCCCGCGCGATACTTTTAAGTAGCGCTGGTTTCTCGGCTGGAAACATGATGCGTTCACGTAACTTGTTAATGTCTGTTTCGGAGTAATTACCGCTGCTAGCGAGATTCCCCGGTGACGCCTATTTCCAGTTCGGTCTCGATAGTGGTTCCAACGTCTGGGGTGTCAGGATTTCGATTGGCCCTGGAGATAGGGTTCATTGTAGTTTTGTCACCCGTAATTTATTTGCATGGACAATTTTTGGCCTGCCACTCAACTTAATTTTTATGTTACTATTGGGCAGGATTTCGAGGACTTCACAGGGATCCGTATATTGTTAATACAATCTTCCCGTTTTGGGTTCCTTTAATAGGAGAACCCTATCTCCGACCTTGAATTTTTTGACTTTTTGTTTTTCGTCGTAATACACTTTTGATTTGGTTTTAGCACTGCGTAGTTTTTCGGCGGCTAACTCATGAAGACCGTGGATCCTTGTGAACAGTCCACGAAGATATTCTGCATACGTCGGCTCCTGATGTTCCTCGATCCTGTCGCTTTTTGCTGGTTGCCTTGCAATTTTCCCAATCACAAGCTCGTGAAGCGTGAACCCCGTTCCCTCGTGACGACTGGTATTGTACAAGAACATAGCCTTTTCCAAGAATTCGTCCCAATCGTTCTCTTGATCGACGTAATGTTTCAAATATTCTACGAGAACATGGTGAGAACGCCCTATGGATCCATTAGATTGAGGGTGGAACGACGTAGTCTTGAACTGTTTGATCCTGAATCTGGTTGCGAATAACCTCATCAGGCTGCTATAAAAGTTTGTACCCTGGTCTGGCAATATTGCTTTGGGTGCTCCGAACCGCGTGATGAAATGTTTGACAACAGCGTCGACTACATCCGATGCTGTCGTACGCTGCGTTGGAATCGCCAGCGAGTACTTTGTCAAGAGGTCCTGTATCGTTAGGATGCTTGTGTTGCCTTTTCGAGTGACAGGAAACGGACCCACGATGTCCATCGCTATTTTGTCAAAAGCGTTGCCCAGGGTGTCCATGATTATCATCGGCTGTCTTGTTTTGACCCCTACGAGTTTTCTCAGCTTGGCAACTGCGACAATACTGGATATATTCTTGAACCTCGGCCTTCATATTCGCCCAGAAGTAATTTTCCCGACTTCGATTGTAGGTCTTCGTGACGCCCTTGTAGCCCACATTTGATGAACGTTTGATGGACACACGGTCCATCAAACGTTGGAACGTGGCCGGGGCAGTTTTGGGCCCGAAGGGCATTCGGAAAAACTGATAATGCCCAAATGGCGTCGTGAATGCAGTTTTGTGTGCGTGTTGTGGGTGTACCCGTGTTTGATGGAACCCGCTTGCCAAATCGAACACAGGGAAGTACTTTGCACTACACAGGTGATCAAGAATTTCCGTTATATTAGGAAGTGGGCAGGCGTCCCGAATGGTCTTCTCGTTTAAATTCCGGTAGTCCATGACCATCTGCCGTGTAGGTTTTCTCTGTGAAGCGGCCTTTTTCGGCACGATCCACAATGGTGAGCTATATGGTGAAATCGAGGGTTCGATGATTTTACCCTCTAATAGATCTCCGACTTGTTTGGTGATCTCGTCTTTATGCGCGGGTGGAAATCGATATTGCCGTACGAAAACTGGTTGATCATCCGTTGTAACGATTTTATGTTCGATTGCTCTAGTATGGTCTAGAAGTTTCCCGGGAATATGGAAGAGATCATGTGCGTTCTTAATGGATCTTCCTACACTTACCCGCTCTTCATCATTAAGGTGTTCGACTCTAAGCATGCGATGTCATTTTTGACACCCTTGCGTTTACATCGATTCGATTTGACTTTACCGCGTGTATAATTTGGTCGTGCGCACGACATTCGACACATGGCCAATCCCGCGAATCTCTATCCAGTTCTGGTAATTTTTCCTTGCCTGCTGGCCCGCGTGGATTCTGACTTTTTTCTGGATTTGGATTGTGGAGCTCGAAAGGCTCTAAAGTTACCGTCGGAACGGCGAGTTCCACATCCTCTCCAGTAGTGTTAAATGCTCTCATGTACGCTACCCCTTTTTTGTTACTCACTGCGGCTTCGCCTACGAATATTCCCTCGCCCATTTTTAAACGCGGGATATATCCTTCGTTAGCATCGTTATTTTTAACGCGGACGTAGAGACGCTGCTTGACCTACCCGGGATCATCACGGTTTCATGGTTTTTAAAAGGTACTACTTGGTCTTTCCACTTTACGACCTTGGCATCCCAATCTATGGCTGCCCGATTAAGCCCGTAAAATTCTGGGCCTAAAGTCGCATCTTGTTTTATTGGAAACGAATTTTCCACTATGCGAAACTCAGAGGGGGTCCCCAATATATATATTTCTGTTGACCCAATTGTGCATACGCGTACGTCCGAAATTCCTTGTAGTTTTAAAATGTCGTACGGATTTGGTTTTATGTTATCCTTTACCGCTCGGATTTTGATCAAATTTTGTTCTGAATCTGAGTCTACTAGAAAAATGGAATTTTTTGATAGCTGTAGCCGAAGGTTGTTTCCCGTTTTCCGAAAGTTTTGTATCCCTCATACGGAAGAAGCACGTCTGTTCGGTATGGTTTGTACGATTGCCGTACGTACATTTGACAGTTTGTTTGGGTTGTTCGTTACCCTTCGCATTTTTGAACTTCTGAAGAACCGTTTTGTCGTTCTCGAGTGTATTTGGCCCCTGGGGTTCCTTTTCTTGTTCTTTAAACCAACGGTTCTCTTCCAGGTGGCCACGTCTTCTGCAGTGACCACACACCGACGGCTTTGGTTTTTCAGTTTTAGTTTGCCGCTCCGCGTTAGTTGCGCCCTTCAAAGTTTTACTTGCTTCTTGAAATTGCGATCTATCGCGCTCCATTTTCTTTTCGATTTTTATCGCGATTTGATAGGCTACGCTGAGATTAGAATACCCTTCCAATTTTAAACGGAGTCGAAAATTGGATGGGAGACCCCCGACACAACATTCCATGGTTTCATCCTCGAGAGACTCTTTTTGCATACGGGACAACCGACCCGAAGACTCGGTTTCTCCGTTGCAAATCGCGGCATGGAGATCTTTTACGTGGCTTATATAGTCGAGTACATGCTCTGTTTTACCCTTTGTGACGTTTCCCAGTTCGCCCTTATATTGGTTCACCGACTTTGATCCCCCGAAAATTTCTTTGAAACGCTCGGTAAACGCGGTGACCGTCCGAAACGTGTCGTCTTCGATAGCCGTATACGCGCGACCGGTTAGCTTATTGTGTAATAGTCGTGTGAATGCCGGTTCGAGAGACGGTGTGAGCATAGCTTTGGCTCTTCTACAGGCGCGAGAAAACTTAAGCACCGGAATATTACTTCCACTGAAGGTGGGGACTGATTCGAGAACCCCTTTAAATGACAAGTGTGTGTTGAAACCCCCACTATTGCCTGTTTTAGGGGCGCTGTTTGCCACCTCATTTATGGTGAGTAACTTCAAGTCGCTTAATTCCCTTTTTACGTTTTCAAGTTCAGCCCACAACGTTGCATTAAAGTCGCCACGGGTTTCGGGATATTCGCCCCTTTCTTCGGGTACGTGCCCCGTGTTTCCCTGTCTAAGGAGCGCGGTTTCTCTTTCATGGACTTCTAAGAGTCGTTCCTAAAGTTCTACTTTGTCTGACATGCTGGCTTCTTCAAATTCAGCCAGCTCGCCTTGTTTTTTGATCAGTTGATCCTGTAGTTTTATTAGCTCTTCCTCTGTGAGGAGGTGAGAGCGATCTGTGCCGTTTTCTTGATTCGACATTTTTATTTTGTGTTGTTTCAAAACAACAATGAGGATAACCTCCTTATTTGTCCTATTGTTTATTTTTGTTTTGATTTATTTGGTGTTGTTTCAAAACAACAATGAGGACAATCTCCTGATTTGTCCTATTGTTTATTTTGTTGTGATTTATTTTGTTTTGTTTCAAAACAACAATGAGGACAATCTTCTGATTTGTCCTATTGCTGATTTTTGTTTTGATTTATTTTGCTTTGTTTCAAAACAACAATGAGGACAATCTTCTGATTTGTCCTATTTTTTATTTTTGTTTTCATTTATTTCGTTTTTTATTTTTGAACACTCATTTTATTACATTTTTTTTAAACACGCGTTTTATTAAATTTTATTTTTAAAACAATTTTCGGAACTCGCGTCCGTAATAAACCGCTTTTCGGAATTTACACGCCTTTTCCGATTTTTAAACGTTATTATTTAATTTTATTTTCAAACACGTGCTTTATTAGCTTTAATTTTTAAACACGCGTTTTATAAAATTTCATTTTTTTTTAAACAATTTTTCGAACTCGCGTTTTAGTAATAAATCGTTTTTTTGGAATTTACACGCCTATTCCGATTTTTAAACGTTTTCATTTAATTTTATTTTTAAACACGTGTGTTATTAGCTTTTTTTTTTAAACACGCTTTTTATAAAATTTCATTTTTAAACACGCGTTTTATCAATTTTTATTTTGAGACACACGTTTTATAAGATTTTATTTTTAAATACGCGTTTCATCAAATTTTATTTTGAAACACGCGTTTTAACAAATGTTATTTTGAAATACGCGTTTTATCAAATTTTTTTTTTGAAACACGCTTTATAACAAATTTTATTTTTAAATGCACGTTTTATCTACATTTTATTTTTAAATACGCGTTGTATCAAATTTTTTAATTGAATACGCGTTTTATAAGGTTTTATTTTGAAATACGCGCTTTATCAAATTTTATTTTAAAATACGCGTTTTATTAAATTTTAAGATTTTATTTTTAAATACGCGTTTTATTACGTTTTTATTTTTAACCACGCGTTTTATAGAATTTCATTTTTAAACACGCGTTTTATCACTTTTATTCAATTTTATTTTCAACACTTGTTAAAACCCAAAAACCCCTTTTTTTAAGAAGAGAGACAACATTTTTGAAGTTTATGACCTTTATTATTCGAATATATTTTTTGTTTCTTCAATTAATTTTATGAAATGTCGCCAGACAGATAGATCCCACCGCTGTCACCAAACATATGTTACGTCCCAGGTTTGCGCCTCTTATCATTCGCACGGGATGTAACCCCGTTTTAAAGAGTAATAATTTGCTCCTCTTTTGGGCCCGTAGGCACGGACCGGGGATAGGAGCACACTGTGCTGGCGACCTTTCATGATTTAATTCCCCTTTTAAAACACCTCACCTAGCTTTTCGCTGTCTATTGAGGAATAGATTGTTGCCCCTTGAAGCTTGTGTTGGTGGAGTGTCGACAGCCCGCAGTCTTCCGTCGGACGGTGGTCGCCCTTCTATCCCGTTTTGACTCGGCGACGGAGGGTCTATTATCACGCAACTTAGTAGGGTCGTTGCAATTAAGTGAAACTCCGCGAGATTTTGTGATTTAACAATTAACTTATATTTACGAATATAATTAGGCGATGCAATACAATTTGGACAATAGGATCGAAAAGCCGGGTCTCCCTTTGAGGGGACTCCGGTGAGAGAGAACTGGAAGTGTTCTTTCCTGAGCCGCGCACGAATGACTGACTATCAGGGACTCCTGGTCCCTTTTGATTGTTCATTTTCGAGTGGGGAAAATCGCTGATGTCGTCGAATTAGCTTTGTTACTTCGCTCCCACAGGCGCGATCTTGCTGACGCTACTTTACTCGGAAGACCTCCGATAGCCCGGGTCTCTGGTAACCCGCGAGTCTCGCGATAACGATATACTTTTTACGTTCTCTTAATATTTTTTATGAATTTAATGTTCGTTGCATTTTTATTACACTGGGTTGAGCCAGGACGTATCAATATATATATATATATATATATATATACGTACGGGACGTAGAGACGTACGGGGACGTCTCATAAATAAATAACCCCCACCATGCAATCAGAAGCCAACCGACTTCAGGATAGGAGAAGGGGAGGGGGGAATGACGGACTACCGAAACAGAAAAATAAACAAAACAATAAGCGAACAGAAAGACAGTAGAGAGGAAAACAAGAAACAGAACAAAAACAGAGTACAGGGAAACTAATTTAATTAAAATAACAAAAGTCAACAATAACAAAGCATAAGGGAAGGGGAAAGGCGGAACAGCCAAGCAAGAAGGAAGACAGGGACAAGAGAACAAAGGAAAACATCAAAACAGATGAGAAGTAAAATTTATTTAAGAAAGGAGAAAAAGTTAACAATAAAGGCAATTAGGACAATTAGGGAATATGTAAGAGAAGGGGTATGAAACGGCGGTAAAATATGGGTAATAAGGACGGGAATTTTGGAGGAAAGGTACTCCTCTTTTCGTTCTGGAGAATCGAGAAGTACGAGGTGACGCGATTACTAACTCTTAAGGGTGGGGAAAGCGTTACTGAGGAAAACCGAAAGAACTGAACGAGTGGAGTCGTCTGCTTATAAAAAGCACTTTCATATTCCGAGGATTTGACGAGTACCTTAAGACGTGAATACTAACTCCCAAAAAGGGGCAAAGGAAAGCGTTGCCAAGGGAAAGAAAAAGAAAGGGAATCTGAAAGAAGCAAGAATATTCAAAATTAAGTCAATAAAGAAAAGGAAAAGATAATTCATTATTTAAACTTGGAATAATCACTGGTTCAAGGGAGAGGGAGCACGAGAGGAATACTAGGAAACAGCATACAAAAAATAATTAGGTAGGTAAAAATAGGGAACCTCTCGCGAATACCGACCCGCGGATCAAGAAAACAACGAGTTACATAAAAAGAATGATTGAATAATTAGTTAATATCGAAAGGGAGCGATTTACTGTAAGTCAAATAGACAAATAGTATCAAGAGAAAATAAAGGAACAGGAGGTAACAAGAGGTGCGAAATCACACACACACACACACACACACACACACACACACACACACACACACACACACACACACACACACGCACACACGCACGCACGCACGCACGCACGCACGCACGCACGCACGCACGCACGCACGCACGCACGCACGCACGCACGCACGCACGCATGCACGGCGTTAAATAATATTGTATCGCATCCAGAAAATTGAATAAATAACTTTTATTGTAAATTACCCCCCAAATACCTGAGTCTAAATTAATTTATTCCCTGATCGAGTGTCGAACAAACAAATATATTGTAACGATATTTCGATTCGTTACATTTGGCGCCCGAACAGGGACTCGATCATAATAAAGAAAGACTCAAAAAGGTGCTAATACATTTTTTTTAACAAAATGGAACCGCGAAACAACGAAAACTCCCTTTATTTGGAATCGACGACGAGATCGGCGAAATATTGGCCGATTATCGGCAATATGACCCAGGCAAGGAGATAGACCAAATGAGGAAACATTTGGCGTTAACCAAAACACCGTCGACCTTGATGCGACAGGAAATGAGGACAGCGAACTTACAAAGGCCCTCATGAGAGCTATGAATAAAATCCGCAATGAACAAAGAAGAGAACTCGTCACCACCAAAGCGGAAATTAATTAGCAAGATGATCGATACATTGTGAGGTCGCGTCAACTACAGGAAGAAACAAATATAAAAGTAGCCAACGAAATTAACAAGATCGAAGAACGGACCGAATGGAAGCTCGTTATTGCCCAGAAAATAATTAAAAGAGACCAAGATCAGATCAGAAAAGAAAGTCAAGAGAAGCAGGATGATTTTGACACCCGAGTGGCAGACATCAGGTGAACGATATCCAACCTCCTTTATTCATCAAAGGAGGTGGGAGAAGTCGTTACAGACCATTCGAAGCCAATCACGGAATGCAAGAAAAACATACGAGCCCAAACGTCGGCAACCATGTGCAACACTACATGGGGAACAGGGCTCAACGTTAGCCAGGCCTACGTTGCCAATATACAATCGCCCACATACAATGGCGACAGCAGAAAAAGGCCGATGCTATTTTCGAAGGATTTTGTAGAATTCTGGGAAATCACCGGAAACACTGACCTCCACTATCTCATCAGCCAATCACTTCAAGAAACTGCCAAGGATTGGTGAAGGATTGTCGAGGGCCATCGAAGACTTCAAGGAAAAATTCCGGGCACGATATTGGAGTCAAGAGATCCAGGATAAAATTCGCAGAAACTTGGAATTCGGGGCGTATGAGTGGGATGGACGTTGGGAATGCCAAGGATCTCAGCCAAGGCCCGGAAGAAGAAA
Source organism: Ophion ellenae (assembly GCA_963210295.1). Taxonomy (NCBI): domain Eukaryota; kingdom Metazoa; phylum Arthropoda; class Insecta; order Hymenoptera; family Ichneumonidae; genus Ophion; species Ophion ellenae. The sequence goes on along the minus strand of OY723395.1, from coordinate 8,157,377 downwards.
TGATCATCCAGAAATTGGCAAACCATTTTGACGAATCGATCAGGATGGCGGTGCGTGTCAGCGGAGTAAAAACGATCGATTCTTTCCTGGAATTACTGGAAAGTATGGACGGCGCAGGACCGCTAAATGCTCAAAGATCTATGCCGCGTCGACAGGAACCCATAATTCCTACGTGGCAACCAAACAACCCGTGGATGAACAACAGATTCGGGACATTCGGGGCACCACATCCACAGGAAGCACACCAGCGAAGGAAACCTGAGCATCCAAGGTGGCAGGGATCACAACCACCCCTTCAAAATCAACAACAGTGAGGAAAAAGATTTAGGACCGAAGGAAGAACTTTCAACCCCGTGCCGCCCCCATTCCAGAGGCAACAGCTGTGGCAGCAAGGATAGGAAAACAGCAGGACTCACCTCAACCCTGCTGCATCTCCATGGAATCCAGGTAATCCCGGGGGACCCGGGAGAGCAACCGGAAGCACCAACCGCCAGCACGCAGAATGGAAAATTAGCAGAACAATCACAGAACCAGGAAAACTGCTAGACGTTGCGCCAGAAACGATGGCAATCACAAAAATGATCGAACCATCACGAGGCGCGACGGAAGAGGAAGAGGAAGAGATCCGAGACGCAATGAACGAAGCATCTCCCGGATGAAGCGTAACAAAAAGAAGAAGGAAAAAAAAAGAAGAGTAAGCCCGCCGACCCTCCATGTCGACTAGGAATGATCAGCACCACTGACAATGAACAAATTCGGGCATTAGAAAGGCAACAAAGCGAACCTTGAGAAAAGACAAAAATTGACCGGAAACCACCCTGGGAAATTGAAACAATTAAAGAGACGAGGAAGGAACTACAGGAAAGCCAAGTCGGAATGGAACAAGTAACCGCCGAGGAAAGTATACCGGTAAAATCCAAGACGACAAGGAAGAAAACGGATAACAAAAAAAATCCTAGCAGCATATATGAAGGACCACGAGAATTTCTCATGGAAGACCCCGGAGCAGGAAGCCTCACGAAGAAGATACAGCCACGATGCCCGACACTACCCATAAAGATAGAAGGGATCACCGTAGAGATTCTCATCGATAGTGGAAGCGCGGTTTCGGCGATATTAGAGGACTTCTATGAACGATACAAAAACGAATTGGACAACTGGGGCATTCGGCGGAAAATCAGGACGAATCAAAAAACAGATAATGATCGACGCAAAGCTCTACAAAGCCAGAGGAGTGCTGTAGTTATTAATCATACCGAAAATGAGCAAAAATGCAATTTTAGATATCGATGGGATGGTAGAACTTCAGGTGGAAGTAGAATCAAGGAGCCATCCGTCGCCGATGCAAATCAAGTAGATGCAAATCAAGGAGTCCATCCAAGGAGATCGTCGCAGAACTAGATGAGGGAAGATGGATTTGACAGCGAGAAAGACCCGACACGAAACAACAAATACGCGTAGCGGCAATAGAAAACCATACGGACAATGAACTCACCGAAGAAGAAGTCGACCAAAAATCAAAGGAGTGCCCAAATCCGCCAGCCATTGTCGGAAACAGCTTTAAAAGTCTCATACGGGACTACAGGCACATTTTCAGCCGAAAACCAGGCCGCATGGAAGTCTACACTCACAGATTAGTGCTAAAAGACCCAGAGCCATATATGCATCGATCATATCCGGTACCAATTCAATATCGGGAGAAATTGCAGGAAGAAATCCAAAAGATGCTGGCGCACGGGGTAATCGAGCGGGCAAAAAGTCGCTTCATAAATCTCCTTGTAACGGTAATAAAGAAAGACGGGTCCATCAGACTATGCTTAGATGCAAGACAACTGAACAAATTCTTGATAGAAGACCACGACACGGCGCCACCAACCGATGAAATTTTCCAGAGATGTGGAGGTGCAAAGGTCATGTCAAGCCTTGACATGACAAGCAGCTTCTCGTAAATTCCCTTGGACGAGGAATCGCGATCATACACCGCATTCCTCCATGACGGTAAATCCTACCAATTCACACCCTTCGGGCTCAAAACGAGCACGACCAGCCTAATAAGAAGACTCGACATTGTCCTACAAGACCTGAGAGGATCAGTGATCAATTTTGTAGACGACCTCCTATGCCTATCAAAGGACGAAGCACAACATTTGAGGCATCTTCAACAGCTTTTCGAAAGAATTAGCGCGAACAAGATGACACTGAACTCCAAAAAACCGAAATTCTTCCAACAAGAAGTCGCGTTTCTGTGGTACATACCAACAACATCAGGAATTAAGCCGCAACCAGCGAAGATAAAAGCGATCCATGAATACTCACGTCCAGGAAATATAAAACAGCTCCGTGGATTTTTGGAGCTGATCAACTTTTACAGCAAATTCACGAATAAGCATGTCAAAGAAACGGTACCGCTGTTGAGCCTGCTAAAGAAGGGACAAGAATGGAAGTGGAGTGAAGAAGAGGAGAAAGCATTCAGAAGGATTAAACAATTCTTCATTGAGACGGTCATTCTGAGGCACGCAGACCCTAAGAAGAAACACGTATTCACCACAGACGCAAGTGATTACGCTGTTGGAGCAGTCCTGAGCCAAAAGGACAAGGATGGAGAAATGGGCGTCATATCTTTCGCAAGCCGCACGTTTAAAGGAGCAGAAATTGGTTATACAACAACAGAAAAAGAGCTCCTGGCCATCGTATGGGCGCTCCAGACATTCCGGTCCTATTTATTAGGAGCGAGCATAAAAATTGTCACCGATCACAAGGCACTAACCTTCTTAAAAACGTGCCGCTTTGTAGGAGATCGGATGTTAAAGTGGGCTCTACTGATTCAGGACTACGATTTTGAAGTAGAGCATTGTCCGGGCAAAAGAAATGAAGCAGCGGACGCACTGAGCAGGCCACACCAGATCAAGCGCAGTGATCACCAGAGCACACCGGGGAGGGTGGCTCTGACAGCCATACTCGCCAGAAAACCCACAGGAGAAATCAAGCAGCAATTCCAACGAATCGGACAAATTCAAAAGGAACAACCAAACCTACATGCAATATGGGAAATGTGCGACGAAGGAGAAGGTAATAAGAAATACCGCCATGACAATGGATGTCTACAAAAATATGACAGGACGGGAAAACGGAAGGTCATACTACCAGAAGAATTAATTAACCCTCTCATAAAAGAATGCTATGGAATATATGGACATCCAGGTGCTCGAAAGGTTTTTTACATGCTAAAAGAAGACGTCACTTACCCACGGATGGCAAAAAGAATAAGGCAAATCATCGCCGAAAGTGACCTCTGTCTATGGACCATTACAAAATCCGTAGGGGGAGTCCAGCACATTGTAGTCACGATAGACGCCTTTACAAAATTTGTGAAACTGTACCCTCTCAAAAAGGCGAACAGGGCGGCAACGATTAATAGGATTTTTGAAGATTATGTGCCAAAGTACGGAAAACCAAGAAGGATCCAATTTGATCATGGGACGCAGTTCACCTCTAAAATTTGGCTCGAACGGCTAGAAAAAGAGAACATACAAGGAATATTCTCATCAATTCGACATCCACAAGGAAACATCGTTGAACGAGTAAACAGAGAAAATGGGCGTTTTTTTAGAACGTTCTTGGAAGATAAACACTCCAGATAGTATCGATGAATACCGGTAGTCCAGGACTGCATCAACGAAACGCAACATGAAACGACTGAATTCACCCCAATGGAACTGCAGCTAAAAAAGAAGCCAAGTCGAATATTCAGGGAATGGATACTGGAGTTGAACGAGGACCAGAAGGAAGACCTCACCTACGAGAAAAAATGGAATTAGTACGCGAAAGAATACAGCGAAAAGGAAGAAGAAGAGCGGAAAAATTCAATGCAACGCATAAAACAACCCTCTTCGCAAAGGGAGAGCTAGTCCTGGTACGAGTATTAAACGTTTCAGATCCCGCGAAACAAAGAACAGCAAAATGTATGCCGCCATACGAAGGGCCATATCGTGTAAAAAATGTGTTGGGCAAGCAACATATTTAATTGAAGATCCGAAGACGAAACGAGAACGAGGAAAATTTCATGGAAGTCTCATGAAACGCTATCTATCGGCCAGTCAGGAAAATAATACAGAAGAAATTATACAGGAGTAAGACAATCTCGGAATCCGAACAATCGGAGAAGAAGAGACGAGGAGTATATGAGGAAGGCCCGCACCTCGGAACGATCTTCGAGTATCAACATAGGCAAAAACCAGGAAATCAACAATAATAATCATAGTGAATACGAATTATTCGAGGTAAATGATGGAAATATTAAAGGATGGTAGCCTGGGAAATCGTTGGGATATTAAAGAGAGGGGAGGATCCAACGCGTCGAAAATTGATGTGAGTTCTCATCAGTCAACCGCCAACCACGCAATTAGACGCACCATGTACCGCAAGTACGACGTTAGCACTCTGCAAAAAAAAAATATCACGGAGTTACTGTGGCGGGGATAACCAACCCGAACGAATTTGGTGTTCATCTAAACGAGAGGTATGGGCGAGGAGGAGCACTGATCGAGACGTGGCGAGAGATGGACCCAGCGGAGCCAGGGATTCATCGGCTGCTCGAAGAAGAGGCCGTTCTCGGGGCAGCGGTGCTGTGGCGACACGATGTGGACGTCAATGAATCTTGTGGCTCGGAGATTGGGCTCCAAGCATGACCGGCAGACAGGAAGAGTGTTACACTGCTCCATTCATGGCGTTCTTCCACCCGTACCAAGCGATCCCGGTCACCCACGGTGATCTAGGACCAACAGAAGATACGTGGACGGAGGAGCAGATAATTTATGCACGGGCCCTGGTGGAAGACTGTACCTGGACCATGATAATGTGGGGGCAGCCAGCAGAAATAGGTATCATTTTTGCTGATCTATATCTGGAAAATGAAGGCCCAAACCGGGGAAAAAGTCTGGCGGACATTTTTGTGTAGATGCACGCCGCCCAAAGTACACCGAATCCGACACCACCAACGATCGTGAACAAGGGCTGCCGGTATGATGAACTAACATACCATCAGGAGGCCGAGCAGCAGTGGACAAACAACAGTGAGCCACACCACTTAAACAACGAGCACCACGACGTTAACAACAATAAGGGCACCCAGGACGTTCCACCCACGAAAGGGGACATCGACGAATACGAGGACGACGACAATGGCGATGATGAAACAATCATCAACAACAACAGCATCGACTATGGATACGACAGCGATGAGACACAATTCTGGTTCGACATGGGCTTACGAGGCGAAACAAACAGCGAGGTGGAAAGCGACGACAGTCGATGCATCGTGTCACTTGAATAAAAATCAAAACTAACAAATACCCATGTGTTAAAATTTAATTGCGTTAAAGGGAAGGGAGAAGCCGACAACAAACGGCAGCCAACCAGATGAGGGAGTTCCAAGGATGAGGTGGGATACCCGCGGAAATAGAAAGGAAAGTATAGACATTACTTATGTGGTTTTTTTTACTCTTTGCAATTTGAGTTACCGAGGAAGTAACACAAAATGCAAAGAGTCCCAGAGGACAAGGAGACGTACGGGGACGTCTTATAAATAAATCACCCCCACCATGCAGTCAGAAGCCAACCGACTTCAGGATAGGAGTACGGGAGAGGGGAATAACGGACTACCGAAAAAGAAAAATAAACAAAACTATAAGCGAACAGAAAGACAGTGGAGAGAAAAATAAGAAAACGAACAAAAACAGAGTACAGGTAAACTAATTTAATTAAAAGAAAAAAGTCAACACTAACAAAGCATAAGGGAAGGGGAAAGGAAGAACAGCCAAGCAAGAAGGAAGACAGGGAAAAGAAAACAAAGGAAACCACAAAAGCAGATAAGAAGTAAAATTTATTTAAGAAAGGAGAAAAAGTTACCAATAAAGGCCATTAGGGCAATTAGGGAATATGTAAGAGAAGGGGAATGGAAAGGCGGTAAAATATGGGTATATAAGGACGGGAATTTTGGAGGAAAGGCACTCCTCTATTTGTTCTGGAGAATCGAGAAGCACGAGTTGACGCGATTACTAACTCTCAAGAGTGGGGAAAGCGTTACTGAGGAAAACCGAAACAACTAAACGAGTCGAGTCATCTGCTTGCAAAATGAACTCTTGCTCTTTCGAGCAAATCGAGAAGTACGAGGTGACGCGATTAAAAGCGCTTAAGGGTGGGGAAAGCGTTACTGAGGAAAACCGAAAGAACTGAACGAGTGGAGTCGTCTGCTTATAAAAAGCACTTTTATATTCCGAGGATTTGACGAGTACCTTGAGACGTGAATACTAACTCCCAAAATGGGGTAAAGGAAAGCGTTGCCAAGGGAAAGAAAAAGAAAGGGAATCCGAAGATAGCAAGAATGTTCAAAATTAAGTCAATATAGAAAAGGAAAAGATAATTCATTAATTAAATTTGGAATAATAACAGGTTCAAGCGAGAGGGAGCACGAGAGGAATACTAGGTAAAACCATACAAAGAATAATTGAGTAGGTAAAAATACAACAACAAATGAGTTAAATCAAAAGGATTATTGAATAATTAGTTAATAGGGAAAGGGAGCGATTTATTGTAAGTTAAATAGACAAATAGTATCAGGATAAAATAAAGGGACAGGAGGTAATAAGAGGTTCGAAATCATACACACACATACACATATCCGCGAACACACCGATATCCCAATTATTATATTGGAATTATGAAAAGCAAGAAAGAAACAAAAAAAACGGACCCGTGGGAGCGACATTAGAAGGCACGCGTACGCCAAGTTTGTAAAAAAAGGGCGGAAAGCGACCGTGACGAGCCAGCGCGCCGCGATCTACCGCGTCACGATCCATCGCGCCCCGAGCGTCGGTAAGGAAGGGGTTACAGTTACCGACGCATGGTAATCGATACCGGCCGCGCTCGAGAATGTTACCACTCGGGTAACTCCGCGAATCTTTATCGATCGACGCATCAGTTAGGGACGAATTATACGAGAACAACACAAACAACACAATACACTCATACACGGCGTTAAATAATATTGTATCGCATCCAGAAAATTGAATAAATAACTTTTATTATAAATTACCACCCAAATACCTGAGTCTAAATTAATTTATTCCCTGATCGAGTCTCGAATAAACACATATATTGTAACGATATTTCGACCCGTTACAATATATATATATATATATATATATGGCCGCACTCCCAGGGCATAGACACAGTGACACACCTTAACCATGTCACAGTCGCCTTTACGATATATATATATATATACAGGGTGACAATTTGGGGATGGCCACCTATTTTTAAATCCATTTGGGCGCCCCTTTCGAATCAGTTGAGGTGCGCTTTGTAAATAGTTTTTCGGCAACTTTTCGAAAAAAAATATAGGGCTCATGTGAAAAAAAAAATTCATGAAAAAAAGAATATCTTATGAAAAAAATAAAAAATGGCTTTTTACGCAGACGGAAGCGAAGTCGATTCGATTTTGAACACGGAAGATCCGAATAGAAGTCGCTCGAAAAATGTTATCACGAGAAAAACAATATCAAAATTTCGAAATCGAACAATAGTTCAAACGTTGAGTATGACTTCCGCAATATCTCGGGAACGGCGGAACCTGTGAACGGATTCAGCGGTGAGAGTAGGCGCTGGAGCTTCAGCTGCTGTGTTCGCGTCGCGGCTGTCATGGGGCCGCAAACGTCACCGACAAACGTCAAGCCGCAGCTGACGTTTCGAGAAGCCAAAATGTGCTCACAAATAAGCATTTGTGAACAAATTTCCCAGGTTTTTTCAGGGTCACCTTGGTGCTAAGATAATAAATAGAGCGATTAAAAAAGCTTCATTTTTTTTCGTCTTTCAACATCGTCCACCGGCTGAAAAAAATGCTCTGCCTCAATTAATGCTTGGGTGCTAATTCTTTGGCTTCAACTTGATATTTTTTGCTCTTCGTACGATGACTTGTCGCTGAGATCTCACCAATTGAACGAAAATTCAGCTCTTGCGTTGATCATCGGTATCTCTTAAAGTAATGATCGTATAGCGAACGGAAGGTGGGTTTCAGAAACTCGAATAACTCTTCTATAAGTGACTTTTGGTATTTGAACAAAAACATTTTTTTAAGCTAAATATTGATGAGTAGTTAATGCAGAATTACATGCACACCGAAGTAGTGAGAAAGATAACGAATCTTTGTTTTCACCTTAACGATCATCATTTGACGTCTAAGGAGCAAGAAATGTGCCCCTTTCATTTTTCATGAAAGTTTGTGGATTCGGGTAAAAAAAGGTTAAACCGATCCGTTTGCAAATCTACAGGGTCTTTAGGCATGTATTAAGCTCGAAAAATTCCTGGAAACATTCATCATTTCCCAATATTTTCCAAATTGTGGTGGATTCTCCAAAACGGTGAAAAAAGTGTTTTTTTAATACTTTTTCGAATCAATATTCAGCTTGAAAGAAAAATGTTTCTCTCAAATAGCGGGAGAGTTTTATAGAGGAGTTATTCGAGTTTCCGAAACTCACCTTCCGTTCGCTGTACGATGATTAGTTCATGAAAGATCGATGATCAAAGAAAAAAAGCTGAATTTTCATTCAATCGGCGATATCTCAGCGACGAGTAGTCGTACAAAAAGCAAAAGAATACGAAATTGAAGCTGAAGAATCACGCTAAAAGACCTAAGCTTTGATTCAAGCAGGAACTTTTTTGAACCCGTGGACGATGTTAAAAAACTTGTTGAAAAATGCATTTTTTTAGTCGCGCTATGTTTTTGGTCACTGCCCAGTGTGACCCTAAAAAAATTCTTCCCAAGATTCTTGAACTAGATATTTTAAGTTTTGAAATGCTTGTTCATTTTCTCCGATACAATCATTTTTCACAAATCACTGAAAAAAATGTGAAATGTTCTGCTCCTTTGAAGCGTTACCCCCACTTGTAGCGCAAAAAAGGCCTCTTTCATGATTTTTTTTAAAGAAAACTACAAAACTTTTTAATCGATCAATATACCATCTTAAAGAACACATCTTGAAGAACTTTCAGTATTTTTTTTATTGAAAAATATTACATTGTTTAGTGGCAAATGGCCGTCAATGAAATAATGTTTTTATATAAACGGTTTGCGGTGACCAACATTGCAGCGAAGTGGATCATCTGAAAAAAAATGCGGATGGATTTAGTCAAATATAAGTATAAACTAGTCTTAAATCGAAGGATTTTAAAAAATATTCATTTTTCACAAAATGGCGGACAGTCTTAGTTAATGGTTCGATTTTAACGAAAAAAACGGCCGTTTTTTGGCTATAAAACGGCCATTTTTTTTCGAAAAAAAAAATCGAACGTTTAAAGACTACATTTTTATGTATTAAATAAGCCTGCAAAATTTCAAGAAGATCGGTTCATTAGTGTTAGAGTAATCTTGGTCACCGACTTCAGAAATGCCATTTTGAGAAAAACGCGTTTAAAGTTTCTCTTTCAACGCTCATATCTCAGTCAATTTTGTTCGGATCGACTTGAAATTTTCAGGACATATTCTCAGAGATTTATACTTTTAAAAAATGCAATAAAAAAATCGATTTTTTCAAAATCGCTAGTGGGGGTAACCCCTTAATTGTTTCGCTGAGTGTATTATAAGTAAAATTTTGCGTGCCATGTGGTGACTCGTCTTAACAATCATTTCCAAGGCGAAAGCGAGATGGTTAAGATGTAACTCCGTAGCGACCATTTTCTTTATCGTTAGGTAGAAGCAACCAATATGAGGCGCTCTTCCATCTGATCGTGCATGCAGTTGGCTGTCTCTAGCTAGTGACAGCGAAAACTGTCGGTACCGTATTAGCAAGTCCATTTCGTCATTATGATAATATTCTACCGGGAGCTAAAACCGTTTGATAAAAGTGCTTGAACTACATGGTGGATTTCGATTTTTCGGCTTTTAAAATACACTACTCACACAAATTAAAGGATATATAAAAAATCCAAAATTTTGGGTGTTTTTCAACAAGGGATAACTCGGAGAAAAATAGTCGTACAGAAAATAAAAAAAAGGAAATTGTAGCTTTAAGTGTCTAGTTTTCAGATCTGGACGATAAATTTTTTCAGCGTGGACGGTTTTCAAGTAATTATCCGGAAACCAACGAAATTTTTTTTTCCAATTTTTTGCTCGTCTTTAAAATGGTCTGTGGACTTCAAATTTTTTTATCATGCGACCATGAATATCTTTTAGACAATTTAATCAGCTTCCATCTGACCTTTTAACGAGCTCCGTACGATGATTTGGCGCGGAGTAATCGTTCATCAAAGCAAAAAAGTCCATTTTAATTTTGACAATCAATTACTCGGGAACTGATGATCGTACAGAAAATGAAAGTAGGGTTTTGGAAACTGCAAAACATTCTCTATGATATGCAATTAGTGACTGCTGATAACATTTTTTTTCGATGATGTTGACTGAAAAAAAGTAGAAAATTTGCGAATTCAAGGATATTTGGAAAATTTGGTATAAGTGTGGATATAATAAATGAACGAAGGATATCGTCGGTAATTTTTTAACCGCGAAGTGTCCCCAAAAAACCCTCAACGTTGTAAAGCGCTGCGATTTTTTTTTTTAGTGCCCTGAAGGTTTAAATTGATCGTTTTTGTCAAAAATCACCGTAACAAGCAATTGTCCGATTTTTATTCTTTTTTTCAACTTCCAAATGGTTTTTTAAAGTAATAATGCGTAATTTTTCTATTCAAAGACATCAATTACCAAGAAAAAAGAAATAGAAAAATTTTCGAAAATAAAATTTCAACTGGAAAAAAAAATTCAAAAATTTGTTTTTCACGTGTTAACGATAATCTCCTCTTGTCAAACAAAATTTGCTCGATTTTTTTTACTAGTTTAGCACGTTTGTTTTCAATGTCAATTTAAAAATTAATTTAAAAAAGCTGATATTCCCCCCTGCGGTCGACTGATTCTCTTTACACGAATCTCGATCGTTTAATTTTTCTGCAGCTTCAATCGATGAAATACACTTTCTTAACAAACACAAAAAACAGTTTTCTTTTTCAAAACTACCGTAAAAATTTGGATTCGAATTTTATTTTAATTTTTTTTTTCGAAATTTTTTTTTAAATTTTTTCTTGGTGATCTTGCCTTCGTCTTGTCTTGGTAATGATGTCTTTGAATAGATAAATTACGCATTATTGCTAAAAAAAACCATTTTGAAGTTGACAAAATAAATAAAAATCGAAGAATAGCTTGTTACGGTGATTTTTGACAGAAACGATAAATTTAAACCTTCGGGGCACTAACAAGGAAACGTTGCGAGGTCGATGTCTCCGCTTTCGATGAATTTTGGCATGCTTGTAGAATGGGTAAAAATAGGCGACACCTATTTTTTTTATATCGGCGGAACCCGATTTTTAAGGGTTGAAACGCACCCCCGACAATTGGGGTGTTTTTCGTTTTTCGTTGATAACGTTTTAACGGTTCGAGATATGAAAAAACGTCAATTTGCAACAATGTTTATTTTTTCGTGTACTATACATTGGAGATGAGAACAATGCAGATAGCAACAAATTTCATATTGTTTATTGCGAAAATGCAATTTTTTCAACCGTATCTCCGAGAATTTCAAATCGATTGGGATGTACATTTGCATACATATAGAGAATGGAAAAGTGCGGATACGAATTTTTTCTTTTTCCGATATCTCACAGTTAAGGAGTTGAAACTGCCCGTCGATTTTTTAGCGAAGAGCATCGTATAAACAGCTACTCTTTTGGCATTTCGGTCTAAATTCACGTCAATATATGTTTCCGTTATGACGCAATTGCATATTTGTAACCCTCCACCCCCCCCCCCCCCCCCAACGTTCCCCTCTCAAAAGGCAAACGTTCAAAGTTCTTACCGTGCGGCATGGACGAAAATTTGTAGAAATAAAAATGGTATACAAAGACAGTACAATCAGTGGAAATAGTCGACACACATTTTCTCGTTTTGGCGGAACGACACTCTTAAGGGGTCAACGCACCGTTAAAAACTTTGTTCTTTCTATAGCTTGTGAACGGGCTGAAAAAAAAATAAAGTTCGAAGGGAAAAAATGTTGTATTCTTCGACTACTAAACGTTCATGATGATAATGATGAGTACAGCAACAAATGGTGCGTGTTTATTGCAATAATTCGTGAATTACTTGTGAAAAATCACTCTTCAGTTTTTCACTAATATGAGCACAGGCAAGGCTCGCAATCACGGTCTGACTTCGCGCTTCGAGAAGTGACTGGGTACAATGGTATATTTACGAAGAAATCCGACTCCGGTCACCGTATCGAAGGCATTATTTGCAGAGCATTATCTGCGTTTTTGGGTTGCTGCAACTGATGAAGCAAACATTTTCTGCAACTCTTGATGCAAACATTTTTATCAGCTTATAACGCAGCATAATTTAATCTTAATCTTGAACTTTAATTTCACAAACAGCAGAACCAATGAACGAAATAAATAAATGTTCGCAAAGAGCGACTGCGGTGCAAAGAGCGGCTACCCCATGATAACCTTGAAATCGCGTTATTAAAGATTAATAGCAGTTCTGGTAATAGCGTGTGTCGTCGCAATTTTTTCGGTGTGTACTTATCAACTGTGTTTCGAGTCATATCAATTCACCAACGATCATTATTGTTGCAGTTACGACGTAGAAGCCAGCCATACATTTTGAGTTCTAAATACGAATAAAAATGTACGTTAATCCGGTGAATGCTATTGAACTTCTATCCATAGCGATAAGTGCTATGAATTTTCGTCGCACTCCAATCACCAAACAGGAAAAACCGTTCAGTAAGGATCTAGAAAACATGATCATTGAAGCGATGGATCAGTCTATGAAAATGGAAGTCGAAACTGGTTTGGATTTTCTTTCCCCAAATGAAATTCATGACGCAGCCGCAATAGAAGATGACAGCAAAGGAGATTGGCACGGACAACGATACATAGATCCAAAAATTGATGAAAATGTATGTACCCAAAATATAGAAGGATTAAGGTACGAATACAAGACAAGAGCTGTAGACTACTGGAGATCCGGGGCAAATGGGAATAGAAAGTTATCATCTGTTCAAACGAAATTCAAACAGGTGAAATCAGAGTGGCAGTTACGCCAGTGGGCCCATAGTATAAATAAGGGTTTCACCTACAAAGAAAACTTAACAAAAATAGCTCACTACACATTACACAATTTTAATGATGCTTTCGACAAAAGGCTGCCTATCCATGATGTAGATCTTCGACGATGGGCCTTACATGCACGAGAAATTGTAGAAATACCAGCCGTAAATTTCCAAGCATCCCCTTCTTGGCTAAGTACATTCAAAAACCAACATGGAAGTGTCTCACGGAAGGTTATTAAACATGTAACAAAACAACAATTATTAAACGCAGATACGCTTCAAAACAAAGCTATCAAATTTATAGAAATGGTAAAAGTCAACATAGCCAACGTTGGCGCTGAAAACACATTTAATTCTGATCAGAATGGATTCAATACAGGCCGCACATTGACGAAAGAAGGGCAGCAATCCGTTAAGACAGTACTGCAATCTAAAACATCAACACCGCAGTTATGCTATACAGCCTTTGATTTCTGCGAGTGGCAAGCTTTTGGGACCTATGTTGATCGTTTTAAAGAACCTACTGGCAAATTTGGTCCTCGAGTGGCACAAACTATGTTCAGAGCCGAAAATATATTTCTATTTGCTTCGAAATCTGGAAAATTGACGACTAATCATTTCAAGCGTTGTTTCCAAGAAGTATATATTCCCAATACGGGTCCAAAATCGGTAATACTTCTGGATTCTTGGAGCAGGCAATGTCCAACTGCATTTAAAGAAATGGACATGCAAGGGAAACATATTAAAGTTTTAAGCATTCCAGCACGTAAGTATATTGCATCAGTTTCATTAGTTCTGTAGACAATTAGTCTATATGATAATTAGTAATCCCTGCAGGTACAACTGGAATGATACAGCCCCTTGATGTTTATGGCTTCCGTGTATGGCAAAGTCAAGCACTTTTCTGACGCAGTAATATTATACAATTACGACGTTAATCTGCATTCGAGAGACAATATTGTTAAATTACAATCTCTTACACACAACCAGTTTTTCTTCTCCACGGTTCACAAATATTTTCAAATATGCGTGGTACAAAAGCGGTAACGAAGAAGAAATACCAGCAAACTTCGAAAATCCGGTAGAATTTTGCTATTCACAAAATGCACCGACATGCCATATATGCGGCGAAACAGCTATTGTCACTTGTGCGTGGTGTAAGAAATCTCTTTGTTTAACACTTTTATCATGACAATCACTATTGTAATAGGTATAATCCTTAAAAAACGTAGAGTTGAAACGTTTCCTAAATAAGTAAGCGTCTGAACATTTTTCCGATTATGTTTTAATCTTCAGAGGCACTACGTGTCGGGGGAGAATTTCTTCGTAAACATACAATTGTAATCCAGTTGCTTCCCGAAGCACGAAGTCAGTCCGTGATTGCGAGCCTTGCCTGTGCCCATATTAGTGGAAAAATGAAGAGTGATTTTTCATCAGGAATTCACGAATTATTGCAATAAACAACACGCTGTACTCATCATTATCATCATGAACGTCTAGTAGTCGAAAAATACAATATTTTTTCCTTCGAACTTTATTTTTGTTTCGGCCAATTCACAAGCTATAGAAAGAACAACGTTTTTATAAGTGCGTCGACCTCTTGAGAGTGTCGTTCCGCGAAAACGAGAAAATGTGTATTGACTATTTTGACTGATTGTACTCTCTCTGTATCCGATTTTTATTTCTACAAATTTTCGTACATGCCGCACGGTAAGAACTTTAAACGTTTGCTTTTCGAGAGGGGCACCATTGGGGAGGGGGCGGGGCTAGAATGTTACAAATATGCAATTTCGTCATAACACGATTATATATTGATGTGAATTTAGACCGAAATGCCAAAAGGCTAGCTGATTATACGATGCTCTTGGCTAAACAATCGACGGTCAGTTTCAACTCGTTAATTGTGAATTATCGGAAAAATGCATATCCGCACTTTTCCATTCTCTCCATGTGTGCAAATTCACATCCCAATCGATTTAAAATTCTCGGAGATACGGTTGAAAAAATTGCACTTTTGCAATAAACAATATGAAATTTGTTGCTATCTGCATCGTTCTCTCCAATGTATAGTCCACGAAAAATAAACATTTTTGCAATTTGAAGTTTTTTCATAAATCGTACCGTTAAAACATTATCGACGAAAAACGAAAAATACCCCAATTTCCGAGGGTGCATTTCAACCCTCAAAAATCGGGTTCCGCCGATATAAAAAAATATCTATCGCCTATTTTTACCCATTCTACAAGCATGCCAAATTTCATCGAAATGGGAGACATCGATCTCGCAACGTTTCCTTCTGAGAAAAAAAATCGCAGCGCTTTGCAACTTGGAGGGTTTTTTGGGGACACTTCGAGGTTAAAACATTACTGACGATATTCTTCGTTCATGCATTATATCCAAAGTTAAACCAAATTTTCCAAATATCCTTAAATTCGCAAATTTAACTTAATTTGGCAATTCAACTTTTTTCCAGTCAACATCATCACTCCGAAAAAAATGTTTTATCAACAGCCACTAATTCCACATCATAGAGAACGTTTTGCAGTTTCCAAAACTCTACTGTCATTTTCTGTACGATCATTAGTTTCCGAGTAATTGTCAGACTTAAAATGGACTTTTTTGCTTTCATCGACGATCACTCCGCGCCAAATCATCGTATGGAGCTCGTTAAAAGGTCAAATTGAAGCTGATTAAATTGTCTAAAAGAGTTTTATGGTCGCATGATAAGAAAAATTGAAGTCCACAGACCATTTTAAAGAGGCGCAAAAATTTTGAAAAAAAAAATTTCATTCGTTTTCGGATGATTACCCGAAAACCGTCCACGCTAATAAATTTAACCGTCCAGATCTAAAAACTAGACACTTGAAGCTACAATTTTCTTTTTTTCAAATTTTCTGTACAACCATTTTTCTCCGAGTTATCCCTTATTGAAAATCAGCAAAAAATTTGGAATTTTAAAAATATCCCTTAATTTGTGTGAGGAGTGTATCTATTAAATCTAG